>OX457146.1:4712906-5962906 GCA_949752895.1 Dendrolimus pini
GTGCTGGCGCTCTACAGGGATACTGACATCTAGCTAATAATACCGGAATACTACTCAAGGTTGTTATGGCGGCATACTCTAAATCAGGGGTGGTACCCCAGATTGGCAAATACGCTACCTGGCTGTGAGTGGTTTTTCGCCTCCTACGACAGGCCGCCCGGCCGCAGGATATTGTATTCTTTCTCCGTTCCTGCGCGGATAAAAACATGTTCTTTGATATGTGCAAACTTAAAACATTTGTACGCTCATACAATAAGGCCTGATTGGCTCGAGAGAGAAAAACTGCGTTAAAACCCAGAGTAGGAGTTTTTGCAATGTTTGTTCAAATGGATGCTTTATAATCACTGTAGTCCTCCTAGTTGTTCCTCGCCGCATTAGGACGTCAAATAAATTCATATCCATATTACAAAAAATGGAACAAATGGCATTTTGTTTGGATCTCCTAAATGACAAAGAATATTTATAGAGATAGGTATAACATTTTATGAAGATAAGTATATTACAAACTTTTCCAAGAACTTTGTTTACTTTAGCTTTTGTCCGTGCAGGAACGGGGAAAGAATACAATTCCCTGCGGCCGAGCGATTTGTAGCAAGCACCTTTGGTGTTGTAAATGTCTATAGGCGATGGTAACCGCTTTCCATAAAGTGGACCGTCTGCCTGTCTGCTGCACTCCTGCAATAAAAAAAGAATGGTTAAATTTCTGTTTTTGTATTAACTTCATGTCAAGTGTACATATTATATATTTGTAATTCCCAACATGTACATTTGTATATATAGGTAAATATTTCTGCTTGATTAGAGAATCAAGCAGAAAAATCAAACAAATGAGAGTTGTTTTTACATACATACATACATACTTTTCGATAATTGATGATGATGAAAATTAGGTTAATCATGTGTTACGATTACCATTATATTGCAAACCACAATCTGGACGGCTTGATAATCACAAACGGCCTTGATTTTACCTGTCCGGATTATCGACGATGTACTGCATATATGTTTTAACAATTAAGTACACAGCAAATTATCGCAATGGAAATTCCCATCAAAGACTCAGTTCCAAAGGTTATAAAAGTGATGTGTGGGACTCCTAACTAAATTATTAAGCGAGATATAATCGTAAATGCCAGAGCAATCCCATAGGATACGTTTCATATGAAGCGTAGGCGGTTCAAAGTGTGAAAAATAGTAAATGCTTATTTAATATATTATTTCTTTTACTATGTAAATCTCAAAATAACTGTTTTGAATATAAAATAATTACATACTGCGCTACTCAGGTAATTCTTCTAAGAATAATATTTAAAAACATAGTTATTATAAAAAATTGTCGGCCTCTGGTTGAACGGGCTAAGCCTTTGCCGGCCTACCTCACTGCAACGCAGAGGCTCCGGGTTCGATTACTGGTATAGTAAATTTCGGAAACGTATTTTCTCCGTTATCTACTATGGTCTGGGTGTCTGAGATCGGCCCCAGAGTAGTCCGTTGTATATTACCTATAACACAAGCGTAACTTGTTTAATTTGGGGATATACAATATGTGCGTTTGTCTGCGGAAGGTTTTCTGCGGTTTTGTGGATCTAGAGAAAGCATTTGACAGGGTTGTGCGGAAGGACCTCTGGGACATATTGCCCGGATATGGGATCAATGGCCAATTGCTGCGTGCTGTGTAGTCCACTTACGAGGACTGTATGGCATGCGTGCGGGTGGACGGCAGCCTGTCGCCCTGGTTTGACGTCAATATTGGCGTCCGGCAGGGCTGCGTGCTGTCGGCTTTGCTGTTCATCCTATATCTGGACAACTGTCTCCAGAGATTAAGATTGATGGATGTTGG
This sequence comes from Dendrolimus pini, assembly GCA_949752895.1. Lineage (NCBI taxonomy): Eukaryota > Metazoa > Arthropoda > Insecta > Lepidoptera > Lasiocampidae > Dendrolimus > Dendrolimus pini. The sequence continues at coordinate 4,714,747 of OX457146.1, forward strand.
GGTGCGGATGGGTGATCTAGTTGTTAGCACTTTGCTTTATGCGGATGATGCCGTGCTTTTAGCCGAATCGCCATCAGAACTGCAAACACTAGTCACAATGATGAAAGATGACTGTCAGGCGAGAGGCTTACACTTGAATGCGAAGAAAACAAAGGTTATGGTGTTTGAAAGAGAAGAAACCAGAACGAATGCAAGGATAATGGTCGATGATGTTATGCTGGAACAAGTGAATGAGTTTGTATATCTTGGATGTGCTTTTAGCAGGGATGGAAGGTACACCGCTGACATAGAAAGAAGAGTAAATTTGGGGAATAGTGTGAATGGAGCGTTAGGTAAACTTTTAGGCGCTAAGAACCTCAGCCAGAAAGCCCAGCTTGTTATACACAACGCGGTGCTGGTACCTACGCTCACGTATGGAAGCGAGAGTTGGGTATGGAACAGAGAGCATGAAAGTAGAGTAAACGCAGTCGAGATGCGAGCACTGCGCAAAATCTGCGGAGTGACGCTCGCGGACCGCGTTCGTAATACCGAAGTAAGAAAGAGAGTTGGTCTGAAAGAGAGTGTCGGGGTGAAGGTAAGGAAAGGAATGCTCCGGTGGTTCGGGCATGTGGAAAGAATGTTTGATGAAAGAATGATTAAACAGATATACAATGCAAAAGTGGATGGATGCAGAAGTCGCGGAAGGCCACGACACACCTTCCATGATCAAATTGATCGTGTATTAGCAGAAGGTGATGTCAGGAGCCTTAAGAACAGACGAGCGTGCATGACAAGAGCTATGAATGTCAAAGAAGCAAGTGAGGTGTGTAAAAATAAGCCTGTATGGCGCTCTGTTGTTCGTGCCTACCCCGCAAGGGACCTGGCGTGAAGTTATGTATGTATGTATGCGTTTGTCTGCCGATAATTTATTTATTCAATTAGTTGCGGTCAAATGACCGCCGCAAGTTAATATTTCATTACAGAATGAAATAATATAATGTTTTGTTAAAAATCATCCGTATTCCTTCGAATGCCATTTGACATTCCTTGACAGAAATTGATTCTTATAAGCTACTCTATCTACTGGTTCTTTTTTTTCAAAGTTACCGATTGGATTCCCGTCTAGGATATTTTTTTTTTTAAATCTACTGATACCACTTAAGTTTTCATCAAAATCGGTCTCGAGACCCTTTTGATTGTTTTTCGCTATTTCGACTGCTTTAGGATTTGTCCCTGAAGGTCTACTTGAAAATTTTTACTTGTATCTATCCCTACATTTATTATGTATATTATTTATAATAATAAGTTGATATTGAACGGATCAACTAAATTGAATCGATTTGATTAAAGTCACCGCACTAAACTCATATGGATCGCTTTGCTTGATTCATTCAAATTGCTGACTCATATGGATTGCTTTGCTTGATTCAGTCAAATTGTAAAAACTCCCATGGATCGGTTTGCTTGATTCATTCAAATTGAAAGTTGGAAATAAAGGGGTAACATTGGCTTAATCTGCTAGTTCAACTATCGGGCAGTAACTAAGTACCCGTTTCCAATATAAAACTTGTCCTATGTTCATTCTTATTTGACCGTGTTATGAACGGTTGGTAAGATATAGGAATTATCTTACCAACCGTTCATTTGTCTTAACTATCGGTTAAAATTTTAAGTAAGCTCTACACAAGTAATGGCACCATTTAACCAATGGTTAAGGCAAGTGAATGAATAATAACATATAGGAACCGGCCAATTATTGATAGTATGTATGTTACATATCGAAATGTATAATTGATTTCATAATGGAAACAGTCATTAGAGTAAAAATGTATGAATAATTTGTATAGAATAAAAGTACTGACTACTACAAAGTTATGAACAGAATAGTGAAGTCACGGGTAAAAGTATTTTTTTATTTGTCTTTCTACGACAAAATTGAAGTGAGTGCGCTCTCGACTTTATAAAAAGCGAAGTGGATACACACGGAATTAATTAAATAGAAAGTATACTAATGAACAAGCAAAAAATCTTACGGTCGCTAAAAGTAACTAACTACATTGATGCTTTTCTTACCCTCTTATTTTGATTTACTTTAACTGCTGTGGTGTTTTCCTTAGAGATAAAGTGTGAATTTAAAATACTTTATAAATTGTTTTTTTATGATGTGTCATATCGTCAAGACTACAAAAGGCACTAAATAATTATGATTTATATAATAAAACGCATAAACTTAACATTACAAAAGTCTTTTTTAACTACTGTATGAGCAGAGTAATAAGTGCAATGCATTTTCAGTACCTAGTTAATAATTTGATTTTACTGTCATCTTTCTTTTTTATTAATACACTTTTACTAGCTTCATACGTATGTTAGTATGTATGTAACGGAATCTTTCAAGTTAAATTTGATCGACTTCCCGGTTTCTGAGTGAGCTGAAATTTTGCACGTATGTGTATATCGCGTGACAATGCAATACATTGTCACGCGATATACACATAATATGGTACCATGGAGCTGATCTGATGATGGAGTCGGAAGATGGCCATAGGAACTCCTGTACTAAACAAGATAGACCCGTCGTGTTTGGGCTTACTTACTTGTCTTGGCTAGCACTCTGCTGCTACATGATATGCAGGATCTCAAAAGCTTGTATCTAAAAACATTTTTTAAAAGCTTATTTTTACATAACGTTCCATTTTATTATAAGAGTGTATTTAATTCTTTTTTTCAATGTTTCCACGGAGAAGGGAATTAAATCACTAAATAATCATAATAGTAATAGTTTAAATAAACTAAAAAACACGCTTTTACAGAAAATTCAACTAAAAAATTAAAAATAAATAATAGTTAAAAAAAATAAAAAAATACGCTTTTATAGAAAATCCAATTAAAAAATAGAAAATAAATTTTAATAAATTTGAATTAAAAATAGTGTAAGAAAAATGATTTTATTGTAAAAGAAGCGTGCGTTATTGTAAAAAATTTATTAAAATTTATTTTCTATTTTTTATTTGGATTTTCTATAAAAGCGTATTTTTTTTGTTGTTTTTTCCTTAGCATAAATGATAATATATTATACTAGGATATGCCCGCGAGTTCGTCCATTCTTGACTTCAAATTCCCGCTGGATTCTCAGCACACAAAGTAGCGCTGCATTTATGAAACGAAAGTAGGCTATCGTTTTAGTGGAAATTGTGTCGGTATAAGGTAATTTTTATGCATCCGATCAACTTGAAAGCGCTCCCAAGAAATTTTCCGCGGGATTCCCAGGATTAAAAGTAGCGCCGAGTTTCAATCTAAGAATTATTTGTCGATCAGCGAAAACCGCATAGAAATCGGCCCAGTAGTTTTTATGTGAATCCTGAACATACAAGAAATCTATAAAAATGCGTGTTCTTCGTTTATATTGTCTATTCCATTTGTTTTTTTTAATAACTCCAAAGTACACACATGGCATGTTTAGAATTTTCTCTTATATATAAAACATTGTCTGTATGTCCTTTATAGAATCGTAAACTATACATTTGATCATGTGATGATCTTTAGCAAAGTCTTTGTGCATGAGCCAAAGGTTGAGTTGGTTCACAATTGGACCCGGTTGGTGGCGCTGCTGTCGGCATATCTATTGAAGCTTTTCCGGGCAGGACGACGTCTACCGGGACAACTAGTAATATTATAGATTGTATATGAATTGCATTTATTTTCATGTATCGTGTTACGAAATCTCATTTTTATTCTTAATTGTTTTATACTCGTGTATATAGAATGACGTTTTTGTTTATCCTGGAGTGTAGTGTAGTTACCAAGTTACATTATTTTGTTGTTGTCCAGCGTATAATTTTAATATTCTATCTAAATTCATACAGTCCCTAACATATCGATTAAAATAATTGTTAGATATATATGGATGATATTTTACTCAACGGTGTACTTCTATATTCGGTACGAACAAAAATTGAAGATTACCGAGATATTTTTTTGGTTTACATAATCGGTATGTTTTGTTAGACAGATCTCGAAAAAGAAATCTTTTAATTAACATTTATTTAAGTCAATTAAGATCAATCAGTTGAGGAGATATTCGCTTTGAACGTAAGTGTGCGAGTCCCTCCAATTATTTTTAGTCTGACAATATTTTTAAATAGAATAGCCGTCGCAGCTTATTAATTAGCGGCAATCCGCCTTGGATGAGCTTGGCGGGTGTACTGTCCATTTCGCTATAAATGAGACGCCCGAACCCAGCAGTGGGACTTTAAGGCTGTTATTATAACATTACCATATTGGCATAGCGATCGAATTGTTCCAAGAACTGCAGCGGCATGAGCTATTCGTATGCGTATACCCGTGTTATGAACAATAAACTTTCACCGCAATTGAGTAACGCGACCCCCACCGTCACGCATTGCGGCCGACTGTGGCGTCACGCGCGAACCGAATGACACCAGTTTTCTATTCGTGTTTTTGGTGTGACGCACGCGCTATGACGATGCTAAAATCAGTGGCCAGTGCGCACGCTTTAAGCTCGCCGCACACGCTGCAACCGCAAAATGGCTTGCGACGAACGACACTTAGCTGCGAAGTACATTTTTCGCAAATTCTATATAAACTGGCCGCACACGGTGATGACAGCTAACGAGCTGGTACACGGCTACAGCCGTAAGGTGCCAGTGCTCGATTTCTCTTCTCTTTCGTTTCGCATGGCCACCACCCACCAAAAAGTAGACCCCAACTCATTTTAACCGACTGTAGAAAAATGTTAAGAAAATTTTATATTTCGCTCTTTAGTTGCTCTTGAAGTCGGTATCTTTTTTGTTAGAAATTCTTCTTTTTCATTTTAATTCTTTAATGCGTTTGTTAAAATTGGTTGTATATAACCTCTACACAAAGATCTGGCCTTATCTTCTTAGCTTGAGAGAGGCTGGAGTTTTGAGTTAAAGCTCTTTACTCCGGCTTTCACATGTACGACCCGATAGTAGTGTGTATGAGACGCCACTGAAACCACGATCATGTTATAGTATCATAGACTCTCCTGTTGGCTTATCTGCGGTTTTCAGTGGGCTTCGCGTTGGCACCTTCTGCGGATTGTTCAGCCTTCAATGGTGTTTTCATTGACATTCTGCGGCTTTTTCTTCGCAACATCTTTTTACCTTTTTGATGGCGTCTATATTTTCGTCTTCTACGTTCATTAGATTATCAGCAGCAATGCAATAAAACTTTACGTTAATCGTTTCAGATTACATTATGATACATTAAGCAATGACTGGGTTAAAAAATGGCGACCATCGACTACCAATGTTGGTCACCAATTACAAGTGGTTGTCGCTACTAAGTAGACAATTCCAGGTGACGATAGCCTGTGAATGGCGAGCCTTAATTGTGTAGTCACTGCGCAAGCTTTAAATACATCGACATTACCACTCCAAACGCATTCTGTCGCACAATTAAAGGCATCTGGAGCGTCGTCACGGCGGGGTAACGGCCGTCTAGTCGCTATATTTCAGTTAGAATTGCTGTCGCATAACTCCCTTTGCAATCTTCCCTCCTTCCCAGATGACACATGCAGTTTGCACAGCCGGAACAAAATGCTACGGAATATTTATTACAAAGGGGTTGAAATTTTCGGGTCATTGGTTAGAATAGAGTAGAATATACTTTATTGTACCAAAAACAAGAACATTAATATTCAAGTACAATCGGCGGTGTTGTCGCCCTTGGCGATTTCTTCCAGGCTACCTTTGATTGGAGTATAAGAAGATCAATAAAAGTCGGCAGTTGCTAAATCAGCACTCGTAAAATAATTTAGATTTGGTGGATTAGATTTATTTAGATATAAAAAAATTATATTCGTTATATTAAATCCGGAGAAAAATATACATTGTTGGTATATTCCTAAATTCTAAACTAATCAAGTTAGAGCTATATTGTAACCGGCTGTTACGCACAACTTCGTCTGTATGATTTTAACGTTGTACATAAGGAGTACTAATAATATATTCTAAACAACATTTCATAATTTTAACCTAAAGTACATATTGGTACAAAAACAATGTGCTGGCTGTGAAGGAGACCTACATTTCTTAATCGATGTATGAAACCTGCTTCTGTGCATTGGAAAATTGTAGCAGGTATACTATGTGTTAAAGTGATTTACCCAAACCTAGCATTAGAACGGTTATGGGCTGTTATTATTTTGTTGTTTCAATATCGAATTTCTTTTTCGACCTTGGTATATAACTCTGATCAGCGCAGTAAATCCTCCACGGAATTATTCAAAGAATAAACCAACAACGCATCAAGAGCTAAATAAACTGCAATAACGCTTAATATAATCTTTGTGGTATGCGGTACGTCTAAGAATGAACGTCATCTGATTTTATTGCCGAAAACCATTGCCCATGATAAAAATTCTCGTGACGGAATCCCCGGGGCGGATAGTAATATATGACGGTCGAGTATCCAAGTAGATTTGGACATGCCCTTCGGTATTTTCTGATTTGGAAAGGTCCTATGACAAATGACTTTGCCTCTGTCGGCGAACACACAAAAACTCCAGGAAACGTTTCGAGATCACCATTTGTCACATCCACGTTGGGTTTGTCTACATTTTAGTTTATTCCATCGTGCGGGAATCTGCTAAAGAAATCTTTGTTTCGTTCCCATTTTATTGTGGATCCGAAAATAATTTTCAAAGCGGCGGCGCTGATTCATTCTTTACACCGAAATCAATCTTGCTGTCGGGACGTGTAATTTCGTGAAAAATGTGAAAAAAATCAAGGCCGTTGTTAATTAATCTGCTATTGTGACTGATTAGTTAAAAATATTCGTCTGAAGTCATTATGGTCTTAGTATCGTGTCTTTTTACCATATACAACGTACAAACGTCTAAAATTGCCAAGTTTTGCGGAAACCTACTAGCTATTTGGGGAGCAAAATTATGTGTACCGCCTCTATTAGTTTTCGATAGATGGGTTTGTCATCAGTCAATCGTTGTTGACCTTTCAAAGTTAACGCCACATGTCTTACCAGCAACCATGCATAAAGCGTTAGTTCATCGAAACAATTTTCAATTTTTTATCGGTTTAGTCAATAACTGTTTTAGATAATAAGACGCAAAAAGGCCAAAGACGTCTAGTGTCATGTAGGATATAGAAGATCTTTAGAGTTAGATTGTTTACTGAGTGATAGTCATTCCTCCTTCTTCTATGTTTAATACGAACATAAGGAGGCTAAAGCGTCCGCTTTCGCAAATTCGTATGACAAACATGACAAGTATCAAAATAAAGTGTAACTTCATGCTATGTCTTACAGTTATCAGTATATCTGGACACGTGTCAGTTATTATCCGTGCAGGATCGGAGAACTAATACAATTTCCTGCGGCCGGGCGGCCTGTCGTAAGAGACGACAAAACAACCCACAGCCAGGTAGTAGGGCATTTGCTCAACTGGATGGCTACCATCCCTGGTCTGAAGTATGTCGCCATAACAACCTTGAGCTGTGTTCCGGCATTAGTGACCAGGTTCCAGTCTCCCTTAAGAGAACAGCAGCGCATTTGTAGCCTTTGGAGTTGCAAGTGTGCATAGGCGATGGTAACTGCTTTCCATCAAGTGGGCCGGCTGCCTGTCTGCTGAACTCCTGCAATAAAAAAAATAAAAAATTACAAAGCGATGCTCCAAAAACCTCAGAACTTTATTCTTTTTGCAAAACGACGAAATTACGAAATATGGTACTATTTCGTAAATACATCAAATGATCATGTATTTCGTGCCATGCCGCGACCGGTTATCATTGACCCGATAATTCAAATTATTTTAAGGTCTTATCGCATGTTTTATGAGTCAATCAGTAAGGTCAGGAGTGCATATGGTGATATCATGGCAGATGTTATTATTGAGTAGGTGGAGTCTGACCTTCTTGACCTTCTACCGAGGTTAGTGAACTGCTGGAACCTAAGCAACCTCTTGTATGTCAATCGCTTGACCTTCATTCTCATAACACAATCGCATGCAAAGGTGAGTTTAGTTTATTAAAAGCTTTACTGGAACTGCTTAGGTAATTTGCAGGGGGTCACCTTTGGAGTTTGTCTACAATAATGAAACTTATTAATGGAGATTTTCTTATGCGTCAGGTGGATTATGAGTCTTTTGAATGTCTGGAACTGTACGATTATATGTCCTTGAAAGTCTTGATGTGATCTAAAATAAAAGCTGATTAGAAGCTATTTTATTCATATAAAGTAATACAGTATACAAGAGTGACTGAAATAGAAAACTTCTTTTTTTTATAGTTGGAGTATAGCAAACAGGCTGACGGCCCACCTGGTGGAAAGCGGTTACCGTCGCCTATGGACGTTTGCAACATCAGAGATGTCACCAACGCGCTACCGGCCTCGAAGGAATTTTATGACACCCTTTTTGAAAAACTCCATATCGTAGCGCTGTGGGAAAACCTCGGCCGGGAGCTCATTCCAAATCCCCACGGTACGTAAGAGGAACGTTCTACAGAACCGTTGCGTACATGAGTGAAGTGGCTCAAGGAAGGGGGGTGAACTCCCAACCGATGGCGAGCGGTGCGATGGTAGAAAGAGGACGAAGGCACTATTCTAAACAGTTCTTCGGAACACTCCCCGTTATACAGTCGGTAGAATACGCAGAGAGAAGCAAAGTCTCTCCTAAGGCCAAGCGTATCTAAGCCGTCTGTGAGTATGGGATCATCAATAACGCGAACGGCTCGACGTTGAATACAGTCCAGGGGATTTAGTTGGTAGGCAGGTGCTCCAGCCCAAAGGTGTGAGCAGTACTCCATATGCGGCCTCACCTGGGCTTTATAAAGCACAAGGCGTTGCCGCGGTGTGAAGTACTGCTTGGACCGGTTTAGCACTCCCAACTTCTTAGAGGCAAGTTTTGCCTTGCCTTCAAGATGGCCCCTGAACTGTACAATGTTCGCGATGTCAATATCAAGGATCCCAATACTCTTGGAGGTGGTAAGGGGAGTTCCTTGGAACTGAAGCGCTTGCTCGAATGGAGTTTTGTTTTGTTTTCTTTTGGTTTATATTGTTTAACGGACGACTGAATTTCTTAAACCTAGTGACTTTTTAGCATTTTCGAAGCGAATATCTCCCGACTATTGACTTAATTTTAGTTGGTAGGGCATTTTCTCGATTGGATGGCTATACCCTGGTCTAGAGTATGCCGCCATAACAACTGAGTTGTGTTCCAGCATCAGTGGCCAGGTTCCAGTATCTCCTTCAAGGCCGGCAACGCATTGGCAGTACCTCTGGTATTGCTAATGTCGCTAACCGCTTTCCATCACAATTGGGCCGTCAGCCTATCTGCTGTGCTTCTGCAATCAAATAAATATAATAAATAAAAAACTGTTAAGAAAAATTATTACGGACCTGCATCTGTGTATCCCATACGCTTATTTCATCTGATCTTTTTAGTTTATTTGCAATATCACTCTATACCGGTATCTAGCATATACAGACCCAGTAGTATCTGAGAAAAACGACTAATGCCTGGTTTCTAAATCTATTTTAACGTTCATTTACCTGAAACTTTTTATCCGTGCAGGAACGGAGAAAGAATACAATTTCCTGCGGCCAGATGGCCTGTCGTAAGAAGCGTCAAAACAACCCACAGCCAGGTAGTAAGTTTTACCCGTCCATATGGCTACCACCCCCGGTCTAGGGTATGTTGATTGTCATAACAATCTTGAGTTATATTCCGACATTAGTGGCCAGATTCCAGTCTCCCTTTAGAGGGCGGCAGCACTTTGTAGCTCATTTAGTGACCGCTTTCCATCAGGTGGGATGTCTGCCTGTCTGCTGAACTCATGCAAAAAAAAAACAGACGGCTGTAACGATTTGTAAGTATTCATCGGCTTTTGCCAAAATGGCTTCGGAACCAGAAAAATGTTGAAATATCATTATTCATCTGTCAACCAATAAGTACTGAAATAGCGTTCATTGCATAAGCATGAAGGGTCTAGGTCATACCGCCATAAGTGTTCACGGCCATATCATATACATACAAATGTAAGTTTGCGAAGTTTAAATTCACAACTTTCACATTTACACGTGTCTACTATGCAACATAAACAGAAGCAGACGAATTCCAATTAGAAAAATAAACTTAAGTGCTAATGTACTGGTTTATACTACACACTTTTATACCACGGTGGTTATTATTACCTATCTTATGTTACTCAGGTATTCAATAAACACCTAAAACATATCATTAATATGCATGGAGAATAACAATCGACGTCTACCGTGTGAGAGAGAAGACTGGTATGCGGTAACCCGACCGTGTTGAGATGTTAGGTGCTGTTTATATTGTGTATGAATTTTGATATACTGTCGAAATTGGCCGGTGTCTGGTGCGTAGGAGTGCTTGATCGTACCATGAGTCACGTACAAAGATGGCCGACCAACAATAAGTAATTATCTGTGTGGAGCCACCACGCCGTGCCGGTTTTATGTTACACAGTTTTTATCGTAAAACTGAATGGTCAAATATTTTTTTAATGCCATTCGTTAGGTTTATTTAAATAAGGACCACCAATGATTTTGTAAGCATCGAATGAGTAAGAAAGATAAGTCTGACCACCAAAAAGTTTCTATTGTGGCTGATAAAGTTTGTTACCGCTCACAATATTCTATTTTTAAATATGAAACATTGATTTATTTGTTTGTTATTTTTCATTTGTATTTTTCCCCCCATTATAAACGCCATATTATATTACGCACTTGTAGTATTTTATTATTTACAGTCTTCTTAGTTATTACTATTCAAAGTGTTTAACAGTCTTGTGAAATTGACGAGATAAGTGATTGTTGCCCTATCTCACTACAACGTAGAGGCTTCGAGTACGATTTCTGACGAGGTAAATTTCTGACACGAATTTTCCGTTGCTTTTCTGCCTAATAATAATAAGCAACTTGCTCTTAAATACGTACTCATCTCGTCGGAGGTGCCTTATTTCCAGTAGAAGCCGGGTCAGTTCTTGATAATGGTCGATTCAGCTCTACTGGGACCGATCAATGATCATAGACAGGACTATTGTCGCCAATGAGACTGGTATTGTGATAGTTGATCGGTCTGCGAGAGGCGCTATAATTGTAGATGTCGCGGTTACCCATGATGGTAACCTCATGAATGTCGAAAAAGAAAAACAAATAAAGTAAATTAATCTTGCTCACGAGGTTACCGCCATGTGGAATCTGGACTCTACTATCATAGTACCGATAGTGGTGTCAGTGAATGGACTAACAGCGAAGAGCCTTGACCGTCATCTTGTCGGCTCTCGCTTGGTATCTGGGTGAAGGGTCGGATGCAGAAGACAGCTCTGCTGGACGCGGCCCGTATTGTTAGAAGATTCCTATATATCTAGAGCCTGGACTAGGCCCCGCTGCCGTCGGAGATCACTTTTTACATTTTGTTTTATTATAAATAAATGCATAAGTACGTTTTATATGATTTAAGAAAAATGTAAAAGAAATTAAAATACAACAAATATGTGAATAATAATAAAAAAACATGGGCCGTATCTAAATTTCAGTTTGTAAATTGATGATGGTTTAAAAAAAAGTATGTTCTCTAAATTTTGCTTGTTATTGATAATTTTAAGGTTTATAGTTGCAAGTGTTTCGATAAAACCAATTGAAAATCTTCATAGTTTGCAAATTATTAAAAATGACCCCGAGTGTCCAAAATAGACGGTATAATTTAAGCAAAGCCTGTCTTGGCTTTCGTCATCGCCTAAAATAACCTAGTTATAATGTTTAAGACAAATTCGTTGTTATTCAGTTTATTTTCAACTTAAATTCATAATTCGATTTTAGATGTTTCTACTTTAATATTGTCAATAACTTAAAATTAAATGTTGTTAGTAATTTGATTTGGAGTATGGTATAGATAGATATATAACACTTTATTACTCTCCAAATATACAATTTCCAAAATGCACGATTACAATATTGTCAAGGTAGAAATAATAGGCGGCCTTATCGCTTAAAGCAATCTCTTCCAGGTAACCAACTTAAGGAATAATTTAACCTAATCTGGCGATGTAGGTGGTGCAGACTATTACAATGTGTTTATTTCCCTCTTCTAGAAATTCTTATATTATTATCCCCGCAAATTGCTAATGCGCTGGAACATTCACGTGACGTCATCAGCAACTCGATATGTACGCGTACTCGCCGGCCAGTGATGCTAACAGTATTGAGTGTTCGGCTACGGTTACGTCACCATAATGGCGGCCAGGCGCAATGGCAATTTGCGGGGATAATACTACAATGCATTACATGCTTGTTGTGGACACTTACTTGCAGATCGACACACGCAAAAAATACAATAGTTTTCATTAAAATTTTGTTATTTTTATAGACGTAATATGCTTCAATTTTATTTATCTCTATGTAGGTTATAAATAAATTAGGAGAAAAACATAGACAATCTATGTTCAGTAGTCACTATCGCTAGTAGCATTGACCACGTCAAGACAAACTGACTGAATATGGTTTTCTCTTTATTATTTTCGTACAGGTACGGTATTGAACCAATTGAATCAGTTTGATTGAAATGCACGGAATACGAACACGAAGGTATTCAATAATAATAAATGTTTATTTGATCCAAAAGTACATACAAGATTTTTATTTATATTTTGGGCTGGGACCTTCTATTAAGTAATAATATATACTTGTGTCAGAAGGACCCGCTCTCAATTAACTTAAACATTAAAAGATAACTTTCGTTACAATAAACCTTATACAAATAATATCTATATCTTGTTGTATAATTATATTAAATAATTCGATATTAGACGGTTCATTTGTCTTACAATTAGGTTGATTCACTCGAATTGAAAGACAGAAATGTATCGTCCACAATAGATGAATCAACCATACTGAACTAATTTGGGTTGATCGCGACTAATATGAGCATTAAGACGAAATATTATCAACGAATTGCTTAAGAAAACATTTGGACAAAATAATGATTGTCGTACGTTCACGTGAATGCCATTTAAACGATTATTTTCTGTCCTCAGTCCACATGGTAAGGCAATAACAAACCCATCTGACGAGGTCGCAACTATTACATCATGCCTAAGATTTTTTATTATTTGTCATTCTTGAAATATTTACTATCCGCCATTAAGTTCGCGATCTTGTCACGCCTCGCAAGATTACGAATCAAAGTCAATATAATAATTCCATCTAAATTTAAGGCAAACTACCTAACCATTTTATGTAGATGTCGTCCGCTAAATAAATGTTTCTAACTGTGGTAAGTATTTTTATTTAAGATTCATATCATTTATTATATACCTATGTATGCATATTGTAGTTACAAAGCGACGATAGATTTCTATTCGACTCAGTGGTCGAATGTTTAAATAATTACTTACATTTTTTCAGCTATATAATATTGTTACGAGTTGCAGGACTCGAATTAAAATGCCGTTGGAATTACTATAGAATTTATTAGAACTATACAAACACGTATAACACAGGTACAAATATAACCGGACGCAATAAGTCCAAACGTAATGCACAATTCAATAACACGCGCAAAGTCCGTCAATAAATGTACACACGTCTTGCTCCGCCTGTGTTTATCGCTTGACTCCCTCACCCCTCCGTTCGGGCATTCCTTTATAGTAAGCAATACAATATGTCTCGACACAATACTCGACCGCGTAACAATTATTTCGAAGAATAACATCTGGCTAATGACTACCACAAAGGATTACAATACACAATAGGCTGTTTTTATAATTACAAATTTTAAACACAAAGTAAACAAAAGAAGTCCAAATGCCGAAAAGGTAATAAGCTGCAGGTGTGAATTGTCAGTCGTAATAATATTGTTACACGCCGACAAAGTGAATGTACATCTGCAGTTTATTGCCTTTCCCGCATTTGGACTTTTTTGTTTACTTTGTGTTTTAAATTAGTAATTAGAAAAAAAACAACCCACTGCTATTGTACTCATTTATGGCCGCAGGTGTGCAGATTTCTTGGAAAAATTCAGTCCACGCGGTTGAGTGTTGTATTTTATAGTTAGTATAAAACAATACCCGAACGGAGGGCTGAGGCAGTCTAGCGACGATTACGATGCGAGCAAGACGTGTACATTCGATAAGCTATATAGTGGCGAACTTTGCGCTTATTGAATCGTGCAGTTTGTACTGGTTGTGTCCAGTTATATTCGTTCCTGTGCTATACGTGTTTGTATAGTTCTAACAAATTCTATAGTAATTCCAACGGCATTTTAATTCGAGTCCCGCACTCGTAACAATATGTTTCCATGAAGGGGGTAACATAATAAATTGCAATTAAAATCTGGAATGTCCGCGACACAACCGTCAGTGTCGCAAACTTTTTAGCTACCCTCATGTTGCGTGCCCACTCTTGGGTAATGGTAAAATGACGAATTTTGCCACCGTTTACGTTTCCTGTGAAATATAATGAAGAATTCAACAAAAAAAATTTATGAGAATTAAAATAAAAATTTCATTGTGTACCCCATTTTAGGAATAAAACATCCGGTATTTCAGGGGAAAGATGCTGTTCGCCGTATTTACCTTATTCTGAAAGTAATAAAAACATACGGACAAAGCTAAATAAGTCGTTCATGAAAAGTGCCGACTTATTATATCATATCACGTCATCGAGTAACCTAATACGTCGATGACTCAATCGATCTTGTAGTATAATTCACAGGGCCACATCATTCAATTAGAGCTAGTATATATGTCTGTTATATTAGGCTTATCTTAATTGAAAGTACACCTATTCTTATAAATGGTACCTGGAACTATTCTTGTGATTTCGTCATTCGTGCTAAATTATATGCAATTTAATGTGTCTTATGAATTGTGCATTTGAATTTATTACACTGGACTGATTTTCACGGGACATTCACTGGTAGCTGCGATTATAAGGAGTAACTTTGTCTACTTTTTATTACTTTTAAGCTATTGCAATAGCTTTGAGCGCGGTGACCGAATCAAGAAATTCCGTAACGAAAATAAAACCTAATACCTACCACTTCGCCTACCATGTAGTTCGGCCGAGCGTTCGCTTAACGTGTATGTATATGGTATGACTGTACGAAGCTCGCACGTATCGAGGCGAGCTGCTCCGAAATCGGACGAATACGTAAGCAGCTGTTTGTGAGAAAGTGTATAGGTATCTTTCATATCTTTATAATGCCACACTCACCGCATGTGCGCCCCGTAAGTATACATACATGTAGGTATATATATATGTATACATAGGTGATTTGTTTTCTTATCGGTCACCACGCTCAAAAAGTATAACTTGATTTAATATCAAAGAAAAAAAATACTGCATAAATAAATTATTATAATTGCATAAGTTGATAAAAAATGCTATGCTGTACCGCGGCAGTCCCCGAGTGCCACAAGGAGTTTTAAATTGAGAGGCCCACGCGCATGCCGCTCTACCGTCGCCGCACCGGATGGCAAATACAATTCCACGCAGACGGAGTCGCGGGTAACATTGAGTGACTTGACTTTATGACTTGAGTCATTTTTACGAGTTTAATATAATCAATGATTCTTTGAATTTTGATAGATTTATCAAAATAAGTAGTAACTCATATTGTTGATTTGTACCGTACATGAGTTTAATTAATTACAGAGGATCTGCACTTGTTAACATACAAATTCACTATTTCACAAAGTGCTTAATTTCAATTTGATGAAAGGTGTAGTACCTACATTGAATAACTTTGAATATGGCATTGAATTCTGAATACACTTTGCCTTCAAAAACTTTGTTGTGTTTAGTTAGAACCAATACAATGCCCACAGTCCACAGACAGACAGAGACGACGAGTTTTTATTTATTTCTACATCAAAAAGTGTGAAGCCTAGTTTCCAAACGTTAACTACAAACGCGTCTATAAATCAACCCACTTTACCAATAGTATCGTTGCTTTCAAAGTTACAACTCATTCCACTTCAACTTTCAGGATTTGCTCCAACAAATGTGTGTCAGCGTTTCTGACATACTAGCAGTTTGTTCACGTTCAATTTATTCGCGCTCCAAGCAAATACGTCCCCCTTTTTCTATTATTGTTACCGAGTAGTGTATTTGTTGTTCGTCGTAGCACTATTTGTTATTAGCAAGCTTCTATCTCATCACCTATGGGTTTCAATTTACTGTAGCAAGAAAAATATTTTTTATGTAAAGAAGTTAGCAGATACCATGCTAGTTTATTGTTAATAAGAGAAATCTTCAGATCTTAAAGAAGTATTACAATTGAACGTCACGAAGAAAGGTTTTTACGTAATGTAATTAAAAACACAAAAATGTATACAAATATTATAAGTAAGTCATTGCTTCTAACGCATGCACTGTTTTTTTAATTGTTGTTTAGGTATGCAAGATAAATTTTACAATGCTAACAAATTTTCTGTTTTTTACGATGATGTAGATGATTAACGGTTAAAAAACCGAATTAATTTGTTACGTGTATCTATATGTTCCTGTGAAATTTTGCTATAAATAATGTTACATTAATATGTGATTTAATATGTTTGCGAGCTCCTCCATTGACAATAAATAATCTCTCTTAAGGAACCAAGGTATCTCTAGATGTCGTGTTGCGTTACGATCAAGTCACTGCAAACTATTTGTTTTATACTAATATTAATAAATCTTTGGTATATCCGTCACCTGCGGCATCCTTTAATCCGATTCCGTTAAAATACTTTGGTCCTCACTTATAAACCTAAAAGCTCTCAGAATTAGCCTTTCATATTGCGTGTGCGCGAATCCGAAGTTAAAAAAACCCGAATATTGCGTACACACGAAATCGCTGAAGGTAATAGTATAATTTTGTTGCCTTCAGTTGTGGTGTAAATATTTTTACAACAATATTAATATAATAGGCAATTGTATAAACTCATCCAAATACTATGTCGCCTTTGGCTTCAGAAGTATATATATCTTGCACATATCTTGAAACCAGCTCAATAAATCACTCTCACCGAATTCAGTATTTTCAGGCTGGCCGCCTTTTTAATAGGTTCATCAACTCATTGCACTTGCCAAAAATCTTATTATTGAAGTGAAACTTCTATATAGAGGGGGTCTTATGGAGTTTTGACTCACGAAAAGATGTCACAGTCACGTGATCACCGTCACTAATTCTTACATTTTTAAACTCGTGATATCTTTCGAATGGAATGTCCGAATTGAATAATTCAAAAAGTTATATAAAGGTATTGAAGCAGTCTTGAATATGAAGTAATTTATTTTGATAAGGATTAATATCAAGATACAAATAAAAAGCCTTTTCTAGCGGCGGCATTTTAATTAATTTTTTATAATAAAAAAACGCTTATTGTGGCATAACTATAATAGTTAGATATATGTTGTCGCGATACTTTTTGTAAATAATGATGTGTTCTACAAAGTCGTAGTACATTATTTCATTCTATCATCAAAAGTTTTCGCAGTGCTCGCGATTTTAGGTATTTTTTTATACCTTGGATTAAATTTTTGGAGTTTTAGTAATGATCCCTAATTTTTTTGTAAATATAATATAGCCTATGTCACCCGGGGATAGCGTAGCTTGCCAACAGTGAAAGAATTTTTCAAATCAGTTCAGTAATTTATTTTATTTGTTATTTTATCATCAATAGTTTTCGCAGCGCACGCGATTTTAGGTATTTTTTTATACCTTGGACTACATTATTGGAGTTTTAGTAATGATCCCTAATTTTTTTGTAAATATAATATACCCTATGTCACCCGGGGATAGCGTAGCTTGCCAACAGTGAAAGAATTTTTCAAATCGGTTCAGTAATTTCGGAGCCTCTTCATGCAAGCAAAAACCAATCTTATCTTTCCTCTTTATAATATTAGTTTAGATATTCATAAATATATTTATTATAAAATTAATTAGATATTTGCATATTATAAAAAGCGCAAGATTTTGCGCTGGAAGTTGCTTAACAAAATTGGGTTGCCCTAAAAAGCGCTATATCTAGCTTCGAAAGCGCTAAAGTGGCAGACTTGGTGAGCCGAGCCGAGCGCCGGGGAAGTCCCGCAAACGAGAAAGCGAGCGAGAGAGCGAGCGAGGATATACCTCGTTCTCCGACGACCTCGTCCCTCTAATACCTAAAATCGCATTCTGCGCATAGGAAAGTGGGATGTTCCAATAAGAAAACAAATTAACAACTAGAAAACTTTGCCAACGGTTCAGTTTTTCGAAAGTCACAACGAGGTGAACGACAAGTGTTGACAGAAAAAAATTGTCGGTGCGTGTGTAGTGTATTACACTATACAGACAAAATATATATTATAGGAGTTACATCTGCTCTGTTGGTATTCTCCGCGGTGTGTAAGTATATTTGAAATATTTTTTGAAATACTTTTTTTCTGTCAATATAAATCATCAAAGCCGCGTGTTCTAATACTTTTTAAACTCGTGATATCTTTCGAATGGAATGTCCGAATTGAATAATTCAAAAAGTTATAATAAAGGTATTGAAGCAGTCTTGAATATGAAGTAATTTATTTTGATAAGGATGAATATCAAGATACAAATAAAGTGCCTGTTCTAGCGGCGGCATTTTAATTGATTTATTGAAATAAAAGGACACTTATTGTGGCATAACTATAATAGTTAGACATATGCTGTCGCGACACTTTTTTTGGTAGATAATGATGTGTTCTGCAAAGTCGTAGTACATTATTTCATTCTATCATCAATAGTTTTCGCAGTGCTCGCGATTTTAGGTATTTTTTACACCTTGGGTTACGTTATTGGAGTTTTAGTAAGGATCCCTAATTTTTTTGTAAACATAATATAGTCTATGTCACACGGGGATTGTGAAGCTTGCCAACAGTGAAAGAATTTTTCAAATCGGTTAAGCAGTTTTGGAGCCTCTTCAATGCAAACAAAGAATTTAATCTTTTCTCTTTATAATATTAGTATAGATATTCATATATATTTATTATAAAATTAATTAGATATTTGCATATTATAAAAAGCGCAAGATTTTGCGCTGGAAGTTGTTTAATAAAATTGGGAGCTGGATTGCCCTAAAAAGCGCTATATCTAGCTCCTAAAGCGCTAAATTGGCAGCTCTGGTGAGCCGAGCGCCGGGAAAGTCTCGTAAACGAGAAAGCTAGCGAGAGAGCGAGCGAGGATATACCGCGTCCTCAGACTACCTCATCCCTCTAATACCTAAAATTGCGTTCTGCGCATCGGAAAGTGCGATGTTCCGAGCCGCTATTAATGGAGGCAAACTTAAGTTTGCATCGAACTATAGCTCTGCTCTCCACGTGACAAGGCATCACTGCCTCTATTTGTGGTATGTGTAAAAAAAATATAAATAAATAAATAGAGTTTGTTGACTAAACAAAAATAACAACAAGAAAACTTTGCCAACTGTTCAGTTTTTCGAAAGTCATAACAAAAGTGAACGACAACGAACAACAAAAGTGTTGACGTAAAAAATGGTCGGTGCGTGGGTAGCGTATTACATACACCATTAAAATGTACTTAACCTAACCAAATCATAATTTGCAGTAAACCTGCGAAAAATCGAAATGTGTGCTGGGACACATATTAGAAGTGAAACTTCAACGGACAAGTGGAAAAACGAATCGCAACGGACAAGTGGAAAAACGAATAGCAACGGATAAGTGGCAAAACGAATCGCAACGGACAAGTGGAAAAACGAATCACAACGTACAAGTGGAAAACGAATCGCAACGGACAAGTGGAAAATGTTCAACTGACAAGTGATAAAATGAATCGCAACAAAATTTTAACTTGAAGTTTTACGGGCAGATTGTTAATGTACTTGTCCAATTTGAAAACCTGCCCGTAAAACTTCAAGTTAAAATTTTGTTGCGATTCATTTTATCACTTGTCAGTTGAACATTTTCCACTTGTCCGTTGCGATTCGTTTTCCACTTGTACGTTGTGATTCGTTTTTCCACTTGTCCGTTGCGATTCGTTTTGCCACTTATCCGTTGCTATTCGTTTTTCCACTTGTCCGTTTTTCTTACATGTCTATTTGTTTAACAGTGCAAACAAAATCCGACTATACCATGGCGGCATCCTCGTGAAGTAAGTCATAATTAGGGGGGTGACAGAGATAGATATACTTACATACCAGTAAGCAAAAAGAGAAGGAAATATGCATGCATCAAGATTAGTAAATTACTAAAGTATTAACAAGAGGTAGAAGTTACCATGACTCAAAATACATTGTTCAGCATTAAATAATAAACACATGTGATATATAAAAATATTTTTATGCACTTGCGGAGGAAGCACGTATAGTGGTTTCCAAATCATTAAAGTGTGTAACGAACGTGTCCATTTTACGATACTACATTTAATAATTCAAGCATTGGTTGGTGTTATTTTTAAAATAGAAACATACGGGTGATTGAACTCTACAATGTTCTTTAGATGTACCACAATACTAGTATACAAGTATAAATAACTTGGGCCCTCCACTCGGCTTCACTCGCGTAAATTCAATTGAAAAAATTACATTGGAACTGAAAAACTGAGGAGAAGAATACGGTGAAATCGGCTTTAGCATATAGATAATGAGAATAGATGAAATTGAAAAAATGTTAAATATAAATATAGATACGAATAAGACAGAAAGGTAGGCAGAAAATAGACGAACTGTGTAAAGGTTGATATGAATACTGTAGTCATATACAGAACGAATACCGCATTAGAGGATAATGCTAGGGAAAAAATATATTGCTGTGACCTCAAATTACTGAGGAAAAATAAATAAAAGAGAGGTTATAAAAAAGTCTCTTCTATCTCATGTTATAGCACAACCGTAACTTGCTTAGCATGGAAATGTACAACGGCATACCAGTTTAAAAGAATGTTCAGTGTAAGACATGAAACTAAGCTATTTAGATTAGCGACGTTAACGAAAAAAATCTCTTGCAATCTTAGATTGTATTTTCCCAAGTTGGTAGCTATATTTGATTAATATAGCATCTGCTCTTCGCAGATGCGCTAGAGGGCGTTGGATTAAAAACAAGCAGAACCAAAACCGAATACCTGTTTTGTGATTTCGGCGGGACCTCTAGTGCTGTGCCTCTTAAACTACAATCAGACACACTACCATGTATTCCCGAATTCAGCTACTTTGGTTCACTACTGCAGAGTAATTGTGATATAGAGAGGGATTTAAGCAGAAGAATAAATGTAGCATGGCTAAAGTGGAGACAGGTAGCCGGTATGACGTGCGACAAACTAATGCCACTGAAACTAAAACGGCAAATATATCTGTCATACGACCAGTCATGCTATACGGGTCCGAATGTTGGGCCACTAAAGTGATAAACCACAAACGTCTCCACTCAGCTGAGATGAGAATGTTGAGATGGATGTGGTGTGCTACAAGAATGGATGAGGTGAGAAATTAGTACATAAGGGGATCTTTGAAAGTTGCACCCGTGACTGAAAAAGTGAGAGGAAGAAGACTAAGTTGGTATGGGCATATAATGAGGAGGGATGAAAGACGCGTGACAAAAAAAAAGTTGAACTACAGGATGGATGGGTACAAATGTAGTTAAAGGTAGACCAAAAAAAGATGGATGGATTGTGTGAAGAATGATACGATGATTTGTGGTGTAACAGAAGGTGTATGTCAGAATAGAGGAGTGTGGAAGGAAAAGTCATATTGTGCCGGCCCAATTAATTGGGATATGGTGAAAGAAAAGAGAGAGCTATATTTGATTAATAGGCAGTTTCAAATTACAACAGTAGTAAATCAGTTTATTAACCTCAGGAACCAGAATGTCAACTACATACTTATGTAACTGTGTATGAATTTATATCGACACGAGTATGTACAAAAAAGAGGCAAATACGGCAATGAGGCTGGCGCCCTACTTCGTTCGTATTTACTGTAAATGGAGGCAAGTGGTTATCGCGCTGATATGTTACGTTGTTTTCCTATTTTCTGGCAGAGGCATGCCTAGATCTAGTGATTTTAGATTTGGTACGGCGAAATTTATGATCCCGATACATATAGTATTCGTAGGTCTTGTTTAGTTGACATCTCAGTAGGTACATAATATTCCAAGATTATTGTTACCGGTACCAAGTTTGGCAGCTTATATGCATATAAATGAAAACGTGAGTTTGAAAGTGTTTGATTTTTGAAGTGATAACTTGTCATGGGAGGGTAAACCGCTTCGTTACGTAACGAATAACGGTGCCAGTCTGTCTGGCTTCCCTTTCTCTCACGCATACGGCAGCGGTAAGGCAGGCTCCTCCTCTCTCAATCTAACCCACAGCGCTAGCCGTATATCGGACAGACGCTTCCCCCTCTCTGTACTCAGTGTTTAGTATGCGATAGACATGTACTGTTGACAGTTAATAGTTCAACTTGATTGGTTTGAGTTTATTTTCTTCGAGCTTTGTGAATTAATGCGGATTTTATCAAATTTGGTATGTATGTACTGTCGATAAAACTATAGCCATTACTTACTGTTCTATTTGTTTATCTTGGTGAACATAATATTATGTACTTAACAATATTTTTAAGCAACAATGGGGTCTTTGAAAGTTGCACCCGTGACTGAAAAATAGAAAGGAAGAAAGGAGAGTAAATTTTCATCCGTGCAGGAACGGAGAAAGAATACAATTTTCTGCGGCCGGGCGGCCTGTCGTAAGAGGCGACAAAAAAACCCACAGCCAGGTGGTAGGGCATTTGCCCGACTGTATAGCTACCACCCCTGGTCTAGAGTATGCCGCCATAGCAACCTTGAATTGTGTTCCGGCATTAGTGACCAGGTTCCAGTCTCCCTTAAGAGAGTAGCAGCGCATTTCTAGCACTTTTGGTGTTGCAAATGTCCGTAGGTGATGATAACTAACCGCTTTCCATAAAGTTGGCCGTCTGCCTGTCTGTTGAGCTCCTGCAATAAAAAATAAAAAAAAGATCATTGATACAAGTAGACCAAAAATATGTGGAAACTGTGTGAAGGATGACGTGATGATTTTTTGTGATAATCCAGGAGCTGGAAGGAAAATACATTTATGCCGACCCCAAACAATTAGGATTATCACCTACAGCCATATCTTCCAGATAAATTAGCTATAAGGCTAAAGTTAGCTAATCGAGGTAAGACTATATAGCTTTTTTGAAAACCAGCACTAACAATTTGGAAATTGAAAAAGAACCTCAAAAAATTACTATTGTTATTTCACATAAATAATTTGGACCGCACAATCGTTGTTCTAGGCGGATGGAATAAACATTTCATATGTCAGGCGTGTTTGATATGTTTGACGGTTTGTTTATACCTTCCGAAATAGCACTGCCATTGTAGGTCAATCCCTTGAATCGACCAAGGTCTTTTAAAATTCGTTTATTGTGTACTGCTGACATCTGACTTGAAATTAGGTGCGGTTTGTGTTAGGATCTTTCGTATCTAACTTAACCGTCGACGTAGACGTCTAGGTTTTTCACTTCATACAGTCGTTCAATAAGGACTTTATTGAGCAAAACTGTAAGTGTTATGTTAAGTTTGATTAAATTACTTTTGCTGCCAAAAACAAGATATTTGATCTTAGTGGAGTTTAGCACTTATGCTCATATTATATAAAGTCGGGCGAATGCGTAGTCCTCCCCACAATTAGGGTTCTGCAGAGATACTTTGCGGCATTCTAAAAAATCGTATTATT
Organism: Dendrolimus pini; assembly: GCA_949752895.1. Classification (NCBI taxonomy): domain Eukaryota; kingdom Metazoa; phylum Arthropoda; class Insecta; order Lepidoptera; family Lasiocampidae; genus Dendrolimus; species Dendrolimus pini. The sequence continues at coordinate 4,738,460 of OX457146.1, forward strand.
TTGAATAATTAGCGTTTTCATAATATTTTCTTAAGTTTTCGCGACTTATATACATAATAAAACTACGTTTTAACGGTTTTAAGCGCGGTAATTTATTTGATTTTGGTTATTCCGACGTTTCGGCCGCCTAAATGAACAAAATAGCAGTAGGCTCAATAAAACTTCAATACTTGTTGACACTTGGCATCTTTGTCTTCCGTGATCACGGCCACTGGAAAGTGGCCGAAACGTCGGAATAACCAAAATCAAATAAATTACCGCGCTTAAAACCGTTAAAACGTAGTTTCATAAAATTAGCATTTTATTGAAAATTTTTGTGTTTCACAGTAAGGTTCATATTGCAACTCTTTCTAGAATAACAAGTGTTCGTGTTACTTAGTGCTCGTAGATTGTAAGTTTCTAAGTGAATGGTGCAACGGTACAAAAACATTCTTCGCCTTGAATTTGTCTGTGCTAACTGTGAAATGTCTAGAAGCGCCTTTCTAACTTCAATGTCACATAGTCTTCATGTAACATAACTTGCTTTAATTACTTGCTTAAATATTGTTTATGTATTAGAACTTGGATAACGAATTGTTAGTTTAAGTTAGATAACACTTTATTTCTTACCTAAATATACAGACGCAATCTAAACTAATATTATAAGTGCGAAAGTTTGATGGTGATGTTTGTTACGTCATCACGCCAGAACGGCTGAACGCATCTCGATGAATATTTGGCATAGAGATAAATTATACTCTTGAATAGTACATAGGCTACTTTTTATTCTGGAAAAATGTACTGTTCACGGATAAGATTGACGCAAGCGAAGCCGCGAGCAAAAGCTACAATACTATAGTTGTGTCGAACATGAGACACCGCGAGGGGTTTTAATGGGTATCCCCGACTGCGGGTTGCATTAGCTCTGCGAAGGTACTAGTGCCACCCCAACCTGGCGAATCCCCACGGGCAAAGAGTGGTTCACACAACTGTACCCTTGATTTGTGCTAAATACGTTTCTGTGTGCGTGTGTGAATACAAATGTTTTTGATTATCCGTCACGTTGTTTAATTTCGCTTCACTGGTAGTTTTTCGAGACTCTTGTACATATGTGTTGTATGTGTGTGTGAGAGAGACTAAAAGCGTTTATAATTGGACAGCACGCTCACAACTTTTGAAGTGAAACTTCTATATAGAGGGGGTCTTATGGAGTTTTGACTCACGAAAAGATGTCACAGTCACGTGATCACCGTCACTAATTCTTACATTTTTAAACTCGTGATATCTTTCGAATGGAATGTCCGAATTGAATAATTCAAAAAGTTATATAAAGGTATTGAAGCAGTCTTGAATATGAAGTAATTTATTTTGATAAGGATTAATATCAAGATACAAATAAAAAGCCTTTTCTAGCGGCGGCATTTTAATTAATTTTTTATAATAAAAAAACGCTTATTGTGGCATAACTATAATAGTTAGATATATGTTGTCGCGATACTTTTTGTAAATAATGATGTGTTCTACAAAGTCGTAGTACATTATTTCATTCTATCATCAAAAGTTTTCGCAGTGCTCGCGATTTTAGGTATTTTTTTTTTTTATACCTTGGATTAAATTTTTGGAGTTTTAGTAATGATCCCTAATTTTTTTTGTAAATATAATATAGCCTATGTCACCCGGGGATAGCGTAGCTTGCCAACAGTAGTTCCGGCCAGGCATTGGTGCGAGGCAGTCGCAGATGCCCTGTTCTCCTGAATATTGCAGTTTCTGTCGTGCCTTTTCTTTCCAAAAAGGCGATAAATTGCGAGTATAGTTGTGTAGTTATAGTGTAAAGTGATATTTAGTTCGATTCCGGCGCGAATCGCAGTGTTTTGGCTTGGGTAAGTCGTTTTACTCTTTCCACGGGCTTTTCGCGCGCCTTTGGCGCATTACGCAATATATAACGTTCATTTTGTACACTAAGTACACCGACGCGAACCGTTGGTCTCGCTCAAGGTGAGGGCATCCAGCAATGGATGCCCAGGATCCTAAGCCGCTACCTGGGCTTTCAGGTGCGCCCTGCAAAAGGGGCCACCTCGAGGCCAAGGATGGCTGGCTAGCAGCCGAGATCGGCGAGACGCGGCGGAAAAAAATCCCGTCTGCTTCGGTCGCCCGGCGTAGCAAATCTGCCGCCGGGCCACGTCCAGGCTGCCAGGCTGCTGCCGTTATCACGGCGGCACCCGCGGCGCCTGTCTTGCTAGGGAGGGCGGCGTCTGTGGTGGACCTCACTGCGGATGCCCCCGACAGTAGGCATAACGTTATGGGGCCCCCGGAAGGTCCCGTGACGCGTAGGCCCCCATCCAGCCGTGCGGCACGCAGCAGTGCGGCACGCCTGGCTATAGGTAGGAACACGCTGCTCGGGTCACACTCGGCCGTTTGCCTGGCCGTGAGCGACGCGAGCACCACAGATGCTGGTGCCTTCGTAACACCGTCGTCCTCTGCATGGGCCTCACCTGTGCAGGGGAGCGACGGGTACGAAGATGGATTTCGTACACCGTTATCAGGCAGCATTCCAGAGTCACTGGATAGTGCGCTTGACGGTGTCGTCCACGCATTTAATTATCCCCGCTCTGATTCGCCCGCCTGTGGACAAGTGGTCTACACGGCGGCCGGAACAGCGACGGTGGGGGGCGGTCGCCCCACGACGACGGTGGCCTATAGCGCGCAGGCCTCACCTGCGCCAATGCCACTGGCTTGCGACCTATCGGTTCGCAACGTCGGGGACGGCCGTCCCACGACCCCGGTTGTCGCGCGAGCTTCACTCGCGCTATCGACCGAGGTCGCGAATAGGGAATTTGTAGGCGCGGCAGCGGCGACCCCTTCGTCTTCCTTCCCTACTGGGATGGGAGTCGCTGTCGCGACGTCGGTGCCTGCGTGTGCAGCGGTTGCGGCGGCGACGGCGACGGCGGCGGCGTCCACGTCCTCGTCTTCGGCGGCTGCAACTTCGTCCGCGTTCGCGTCCACAGGTTCGTCGTCTTCGGCGGCGGGTCCAGCGACGCGAGCAACGTCTTCGGGGACGTTTGTGCCCCCTGTTTCGTGTGCCCCGGTATTTGTCGCCGGATCGAGGTCACGGTTCTGGGACCGATCTCAGAGCAGTGGCGCCGATTCGACCGCCACGTCGGGTGCCTCCACCCCAGCGCGCGCGCGCTCGCCTTTGCGCCCCGCGTGGGGCGCAACCGAATCAACCGCGTCGGCCGCGTCCGTACTCGCGGGTGCGGAGGCCTTCCTCCGCACAGAGGGGGGGGAAAAGGGGCGCAAGGCGCGCAAGGCAACCAACGCCAAATTGGTCGCGGCTAGCCAGTGCGCCGCCCTAGTAGGGGACATCACTGCCCTCGGCCCCGGGGAGCTGCGCCTCGCGGCGAGCGCCCAGGTGGCCGAAATCCTCCAGATCGCCCAGACGTCGGGCAATCTGAAGGGGGGCTACGTGCGTCGGCTGAAGGATGCCGCGAACAGAGTGTCGGACATTGTCGACACTCTGGTCACGCGGAATCCGGAAACCGAGGCGTGGAAGCTCGGCAACGAGAATGCGCGTTTGCGCATGGAAGTAAACTCTTTGCGGGAGGAAAATCTCTCCTACCGCAAAGAGTTTGAAGAGATGCGCAAGGCCCTTAAGGCCTCTGCTCCGGCCGTGGAGCCGGCGCCTGCCGTCGTGGCGGCGCCGCCCCCCGTGCCCATCAAGCGGAAGACACGGGCGGTCGCGGTGGAGGTGGCGGCGATTCCGGAATCGCCCGCTGCGCCCGTCGCGACTAAAAAATCGCGTCCGACCCCCGCCGCGGTGGCGGGGTCGATACCGGTTCCCGCCGACGGGGCGGAACCGGCCGCGGCGCCCGCCGACGGGGCGGCGCCGTCGTCCGTCCCACTCGGGCGCGGCGGCGTTGAGTACGATGCGTTCGTGCGCGTCGTGCTCGATGCCGTGGCGCCACTCATCAACGCGAGGTTCGCCGCCATCGAGGACAGGCTGGGCCCCGCGCCGACCCTCCGTCCACCACTTGCGGCCGACGGAGGCAAGGCGCCGGCGCCCAGGCCGACTCCTCGCGCGTCCGTCGCGAAGCCCACCGGAGGGCCCAAACCGGCCACGGCTGCCGCTGCAGTCCGTCGGGGTCTGGGGGAAGCGAGTACCCCGGTCCCGATGGAGGTAGTGGCGGCCCCGGCCGCCGGGGTGGCAGACTCCCCACTGCCACCGACCCCCCCCGCGAGGAAAAAGCACAGGGGGGGCGTGAAGCGAACGCTCCGAAAGCGGAGAAAGGCGGCCCGCGCCGCCGCCGCTGCCTCGGCGGCCTTCGCTTCGGCGCCCGCCCTAGTTGTTTCGGCCTCTGGGCAACAAATGGCCCCCGCGTCCGCGCCATCGGTGGCGCCCGTCCCGCGCGCCCGACGTGCCACCCCGTGTGTGGCACCGTCGCCAGCGCCCGTGGCGCGCGCCCCTCACGTCGCCCCGTACGTCGCGCCGCCGCCGGCGCCCGTGGCCCCCGCCCCCGCCCCCGTACCCGAGGGGGGGGCGTGGTCCACGGTCGTAGGGCGGAAAAAGGGTAAGGGGGCGAGGGCCAACGGGCCCCCTCCCCCCCCCCAGGCGCAAGCTGCTGCCCCACCGACGGGGTGGAGGCAGCAACCGCGGAAGCAGGCCGCGAGGCCTGCCGTCGTTCTCCGCGAGCCGAAGTCGGCCGCAGTCATTATTAGACTGCTGCCGGCAGCGGCCGCGAAGGGTGTCGGCTATCGCGAGGTCTTCGCAAAGGCCTCGACGGTGGTCGACATCACCGCCATGGGCCTCCGCGAGGGGCTGAAGGTGGTGCGGACCGCCAGGGACGCGCGTCTCCTCGAGTTCCAGCCGGGACCCGAGAGCGCGGCCAAGGCGGACCGCGTCGCCGAAGCCCTGCGCGGGGCCCTAGAAGGGATGGCTGAGGTCGTCCGCCCCGTAAAGCGTGGGGAGCTTTACGTCTCAGGGCTGGACGACTCAGTCACGGTCGATGGGCTTCGTGACGCGATCGCGCGCGCAGGCAACTGCCGGCGCGACGACGTGCTCACGAAGCACATCGGTGCAGGACCGGGCGGATTGGGCGCATCATACGTGCTGTGCCCCGTCGCTGCCGCCAAGACCATCGTCGGGTTGGGCTACCTTCTGGTCGGCTTCACCTCGGCGAAGGTCGAAGCACTGGAAGCCAGACCGATACGTTGTTACAGATGTTTCAACGTCGGTCATGGCACCCAAACTTGTCCGGACACGTGCCCGGACCGGACTAACTTGTGTCTCCGCTGCGGTAAAAGCGGACACAAGATGCCGGACTGCACGGCACGGAAACCCCACTGCGCGGCGTGCGCGGCGGGGGGACTGAACGCGGCCCACCCCACGTTGGCGAGGTTCTGCCAACCTCCCTACGTGAGGGGCCAATTCGTCCACTCGCGGGCGAGACCACGTACCGGCAAATCGGGAGTACAGACAATGGACACCTCCAATGCCTAGTACACCCGTAACGACGTTCTTTCAAGCTAACGTAAACCACTCCCCCACCGCTCAGGACTTGTGCCTGCAGGCGATGGCGGAGTGGCAAGCGAATTTAGCCGTAATAAGTGAACCTTATTACGTCCCTCCTTCAGGGAACTGGGTGGGCGATCTCGATGACATGGTAGCGGTGGTGGCCAGAGCCGGGTCCGGCACACCGCTTACATGTCTCGAAAGAGGAAAGGGCTATGCTGTGGCGAAGAGCGGAAGTATCGTCGTCATAGGCGTTTACTTTTCGCGCAACCGCCCCCTGGCGGAGTTCGAGCTTCACTTGGACGCCGTCGGGGCTGCCGTACGCAGACTGTCGCCCAAAACGATCTTCGTGATGGGCGACTTTAATGCAAAGCACCTCTCCTGGGGAAACGTAATCACGGACGCTAGGGGTCGGGCGGTCGAGGATTGGGCTCTTCAAGCCGGCCTGACCATACTGAACCAGGGGTCGGTCCAGACCTGCGTGCGCGCGCGGGGTGGATCGATCATCGACCTGTCATTCGTCACTCATGCGGCCGCCCGCAGAGTGACCGGATGGAGGGTGCTGGAGGAGGTGGAGTCGCTCTCTGATCATCGGTACATCAGATTTGAGCTCACGACCCCCTCCTCCGGTCCGAGCCCTGTTCACCGTCGCCCCCCTCTCCTCCCGCGTTGGGCCCTTACCAAGCTCGATCCGGAGCAGGCCGAGGAGCGGGCACTCTCGGAAAGCTGGGCCTACCCAGCCGACTTCGCGAATCTGGATACGCAGGCAGAGCACATGCGCAAGACCCTGACGAGGGTTTGCGACGCTGCGATGCCACGCGTCTCCAAGCGGCAGCCTCCGTGCAAGCAATCGGTCCACTGGTGGACCGAGGAGCTGGGCGAGATGCGAAAGGCAGTTCGCATCATCAGCCACAGGCTCAAACGCTGCAGGGCGCGCCGTCCTCCGGACTTCGTCGCGGAAAATGGACTCGTGGGCGAGTTTAGAGAGGCCAGAAAGGCCCTTTCGATTGCAATATTGCGATCGAAAGCCCGGGCTCGGGCCGAGCTCCTCGAGACGCTCGATCGGGACCCTTGGGGGCGCCCGTACCGTGGGGCCCGCAACAAGTTGCGGCCTTGCACATCCACGGTCACGGAAACGCTCGAACCCGAGGTGCTCCGGTCGGTTATCGATGGGCTCTTCCCGGATCCGGGGAACTTCACTCCCCCCAGTATGGGTCCACCCATTCCCGACACCCCCACGGACGAGGAGCCTCACTCCATCTCCGAGGGGGAGCTAGACGTCGCCCTGGACCGGCTCCGGGGCAGGAAGACGGCACCGGGACCCGACGGGGTTCCAGGTCGACTCCTCTTCCTGGCTGCAAAACACCTACGCAGCCAGCTGCGGGACCTCTTCGAAGCCTGTATTCGCGCAGGTAGGTTCCCGTCGCAATGGAAAGAGGGTCGTTTGTGCCTACTTCCAAAGGGAGGTCGGCCTCCCAACGATCCGTCCGCCTACAGGCCCATAGTGCTGCTGAACGAGGTCGCCAAGGTCTTCGAGAAGATCTTGGCGGAGCGGCTTGTGAAGCATCTAGACACTGTGGAGCCGGGGCTATCAGATACGCAGTTCGGGTTTCGGCGGAGGCGCTCCACGATGGACGCCTTCGAGACGCTGCGAACGTTGACGGACGAAGCCGTCCAAGCAAAGGACGTCGTTCTTGCAGTGTCGCTAGACATAGCGAACGCCTTTAACAGCCTCCCTCATGAGACGATCAGGGAAGGGCTCCGCGCGCACGGAGTCCCCCCGTACCTCACGAGGCTGTTGGGCGAGTACCTGCGAGATCGGCACATCCTTTGGGAGGGTGGTGAGTCCGCCAACCACGTGCTAGGTCGGCGACGTGTCGCGTGCGGCGTTCCACAGGGATCGGTCCTCGGGCCTATCCTTTGGAACGTAGGCTATGACTGGATCCTTCGGGTGACGGTCCGGCCCGGAGTAGGGCTGATCTGCTTTGCGGACGACACCCTACTCACGGCACGCGCCGCGTCTTTTGCGGAATCCGTGGACGTCGCCAACGACGGGCTGGCGATCGTCGTAGATCGAATAGCTAGGCTGGGCTTGAAGGTCTCCCCCGCGAAAACGGAGGCCGTCATGTTCCATAGGAAATTCCGGAATCCTCCCCCGGACTTGTCCGTTACAGTTCAGGGGGTGGCGATTAGAGTAGGGCCCACGATGAAATATCTTGGGCTAGTCCTAGACGGGAAATGGCTGTTCAAAGCGCACTTTGAGCAGCTAGTTCCCAAACTTCTGAATTCCGCGGGCGCACTCTCCAGGCTTCTTCCTAACGTGGGGGGGCCGGGGGGTGCGACGCGGAAGCTTTATTCCGGCATCCTGAGGAGTATGGCACTCTACGGTGCGCCCGTCTGGTCCGATGCGCTTCACCGCCACAACCGAACCCTGCTGCACCGCGCGCAGCGGGTTCTGGCCGTGAGGACCATACGGGGGTACCGCACAGTGTCGTGGTCGGCGGCGACTCTCTTGGCAGGCGAGCTGCCCTGGCCTCTCCAGGCAGACGTCCTGTCCAGAGTTCGTCGCGCCCAGCAGGATGCCCTAGCTAGAGGACTGACCTTCTGTCAAGTCGAATTAGAGACGGTCAGGAAGCGGGAAACCCATTCCTGCCTCGTCGCCTGGTCTCGTGACCTCGAACACCCTGTGGCCGGCGGCTATACGGTGGATGCAATCAGGCCGCAGCTGGAGAGATGGGTGACCCGCACCAGCGGAACCCTGACCTTCAGGACGACTCAGATACTGACCGGACACGGTTGTTTCGACCAGTATCTGTTTCGCATTGTGGGCTGCTTGCCTTCCCCGGACTGCCGCCAATGCGGCGCACCCGATACGGCGTTACACACGCTTGTTGAGTGCGCTGCATGGACGCCTCAGCGTTTCGAGCTCGAGACACACGTAGGAGCCGTCCGATCGCTTGGCGACTTGGTAACGGCCATGTTGCACAGCGACGACCGCTGGGAGTCTGCGGTTTCTTTCTGTGAGGCTGTAATGTCTCTAAAAGAGGCCGCAGAAAGGGATAGGGAGCGAAGCCCTTCAGCGCGTGCCGCTAATGTCACCCGAGGCCGCCGGCCTTCAGCTGGCACTCGACGAGGCAGGTACGCGCGTTACTTCCCTCCCTGAGTTAGGTTCCGGTACGAGGGGCCCCTTGCTACTAGGCAACGCAAGGGATTCAGCCCCCGTTTCGAAGTGGGGTGTGTTCTCCCAGGGCACACTCCAGGCACTTTATTGCGCTGGATCGACTGTTGCGTAACTATGTTCTATATCTCAGTCTTTCCTTCACAACAAAGCGCAGGGTCGACGGGAGGAGAGGTTTTTTAGTGGGTATTGAGGTTGTTCGCTCGTGTAACATCGCTCGGAGTCGCCACACTCCTATGTGTAATCCATCGCGGGCGGAGCGCAAATAAAGCATACTATTGCTAGCGTTATCGCCCCCGATGGATGCGTGCCGTTTCCTAGTGACGGCCCAGAGAGTGCGTAAATCGGTTAGCATTTTCCCTCGCCTCAAAAAAAAAAAAAAAAAAAAAAAAAAAAAGCTTGCCAACAGTGAAAGAATTTTTCAAATCAGTTCAGTAATTTATTTTATTTGTTATTTTATCATCAATAGTTTTCGCAGCGCACGCGATTTTAGGTATTTTTTTATACCTTGGACTACATTATTGGAGTTTTAGTAATGATCCCTAATTTTTTTGTAAATATAATATACCCTATGTCACCCGGGGATAGCGTAGCTTGCCAACAGTGAAAGAATTTTTCAAATCGGTTCAGTAATTTCGGAGCCTCTTCATGCAAGCAAAAACCAATCTTATCTTTCCTCTTTATAATATTAGTTTAGATATTCATAAATATATTTATTATAAAATTAATTAGATATTTGCATATTATAAAAAGCGCAAGATTTTGCGCTGGAAGTTGCTTAACAAAATTGGGTTGCCCTAAAAAGCGCTATATCTAGCTTCGAAAGCGCTAAAGTGGCAGACTTGGTGAGCCGAGCCGAGCGCCGGGGAAGTCCCGCAAACGAGAAAGCGAGCGAGAGAGCGAGCGAGGATATACCTCGTTCTCCGACGACCTCGTCCCTCTAATACCTAAAATCGCATTCTGCGCATAGGAAAGTGGGATGTTCCAATAAGAAAACAAATTAACAACTAGAAAACTTTGCCAACGGTTCAGTTTTTCGAAAGTCACAACGAGGTGAACGACAAGTGTTGACAGAAAAAAATTGTCGGTGCGTGTGTAGTGTATTACACTATACAGACAAAATATATATTATAGGAGTTACATCTGCTCTGTTGGTATTCTCCGCGGTGTGTAAGTATATTTGAAATATTTTTTGAAATACTTTTTTTCTGTCAATATAAATCATCAAAGCCGCGTGTTCTAATACTTTTTAAACTCGTGATATCTTTCGAATGGAATGTCCGAATTGAATAATTCAAAAAGTTATAATAAAGGTATTGAAGCAGTCTTGAATATGAAGTAATTTATTTTGATAAGGATGAATATCAAGATACAAATAAAGTGCCTGTTCTAGCGGCGGCATTTTAATTGATTTATTGAAATAAAAGGACACTTATTGTGGCATAACTATAATAGTTAGACATATGCTGTCGCGACACTTTTTTTGGTAGATAATGATGTGTTCTGCAAAGTCGTAGTACATTATTTCATTCTATCATCAATAGTTTTCGCAGTGCTCGCGATTTTAGGTATTTTTTACACCTTGGGTTACGTTATTGGAGTTTTAGTAAGGATCCCTAATTTTTTTGTAAACATAATATAGTCTATGTCACACGGGGATTGTGAAGCTTGCCAACAGTGAAAGAATTTTTCAAATCGGTTAAGCAGTTTTGGAGCCTCTTCAATGCAAACAAAGAATTTAATCTTTTCTCTTTATAATATTAGTATAGATATTCATATATATTTATTATAAAATTAATTAGATATTTGCATATTATAAAAAGCGCAAGATTTTGCGCTGGAAGTTGTTTAATAAAATTGGGAGCTGGATTGCCCTAAAAAGCGCTATATCTAGCTCCTAAAGCGCTAAATTGGCAGCTCTGGTGAGCCGAGCGCCGGGAAAGTCTCGTAAACGAGAAAGCTAGCGAGAGAGCGAGCGAGGATATACCGCGTCCTCAGACTACCTCATCCCTCTAATACCTAAAATTGCGTTCTGCGCATCGGAAAGTGCGATGTTCCGAGCCGCTATTAATGGAGGCAAACTTAAGTTTGCATCGAACTATAGCTCTGCTCTCCACGTGACAAGGCATCACTGCCTCTATTTGTGGTATGTGTAAAAAAAATATAAATAAATAAATAGAGTTTGTTGACTAAACAAAAATAACAACAAGAAAACTTTGCCAACTGTTCAGTTTTTCGAAAGTCATAACAAAAGTGAACGACAACGAACAACAAAAGTGTTGACGTAAAAAATGGTCGGTGCGTGGGTAGCGTATTACATACACCATTAAAATGTACTTAACCTAACCAAATCATAATTTGCAGTAAACCTGCGAAAAATCGAAATGTGTGCTGGGACACATATTAGAAGTGAAACTTCAACGGACAAGTGGAAAAACGAATCGCAACGGACAAGTGGAAAAACGAATAGCAACGGATAAGTGGCAAAACGAATCGCAACGGACAAGTGGAAAAACGAATCACAACGTACAAGTGGAAAACGAATCGCAACGGACAAGTGGAAAATGTTCAACTGACAAGTGATAAAATGAATCGCAACAAAATTTTAACTTGAAGTTTTACGGGCAGATTGTTAATGTACTTGTCCAATTTGAAAACCTGCCCGTAAAACTTCAAGTTAAAATTTTGTTGCGATTCATTTTATCACTTGTCAGTTGAACATTTTCCACTTGTCCGTTGCGATTCGTTTTCCACTTGTACGTTGTGATTCGTTTTTCCACTTGTCCGTTGCGATTCGTTTTGCCACTTATCCGTTGCTATTCGTTTTTCCACTTGTCCGTTGCGATTCGTTTTTCCACTTGTCCGTTGAAGTTTCACTTCTAATATGTGTCCCAGCACACATTTCGATTTTTTTTATTACATGAGTTCAGCAGACATGCAATCAGTCCATCCGATTGATGGAAAGCAGTTACCGTAGCCTATGGACATTTGCAACACCAAGGGTGCTACTAATGCGCTGCCGCTCTCTGAAGGTAGACGAGCTTGACCTATAATGCCGGAATGTAACTCAAGGTTGTTATAGCGGCATAGTCTAAACCAGGGGTGGTAGCCCTCCAGACGGGTAAATACCCTACAACCTGGCTGTTAGTTGTTTAGTCGCCTCTTACGACAGGCGGACGACCTGACGGCTGCAGGAGTTAGTACTCTTTCTCCGTTCCTGCACGGATAAAATCACTATTTTATTCTCAATAATGTCAATGTGTGTTTTCTTAGTACGTGGTCAATATATTTTATATATAAGTTACTAGAATTCATCCGCGACTTCGTCGACGCTAGACAGGTAACAAAGATTACAGTTGTCCAATATTTAAAATCAAAAGAGTATTTCCAGCAAGGAAATGGGGTTTTAGCATGGTTGTAGTATTAAATAAATGAATCCCGGAAACTCCCGTAAAAACCTGGGATAAATAATATCAGCAAATAAGAATGCAAGCCATCGATTTACTGTAAATTGTGTGAATAAGCTAATTTTTATGGGGCTTAAGAACTTGAAACCGCTCTCGCGAAAAATCTTGCGGGATTTACGAAATATAAAGTATCACAGAGAAATTGCTATTGAAATCAGAATTGTTTGTCAACCTCGCCACTTTAAATCGCTCTTAAGAAAATTCTCTCGGGATACCCGGGATATAAAGTACTTAAAAATTTAACTCTGGGAATTTGCTATCGATTACCGAAAACCATATTAAAATCAGCCCAGTAATTTTTACGTAAGTCCCGAACAAATACAAGAAGCCTAAAAAACAAAAACTACGCTTTTACAATTTTATAATATTAATAGATTTTAAGTTTGCCTGGCGATAAAGAAGTTAACTATGTATCTATATTCAAACAAAGCGTGTTTGTAAATGAATTGTTTGTTACTCTGTCAAAGCACATGCATTAATGCTGTTATGTAAATAGATTTATGTATGTATTACCGGGTTTTATGATCGATTTAGTTACGCTCGAAGACCGCTTTACAACAAGAATGCAACACTCATTTTATGGTGTTTGCGAAATAATTATACGCAGACTTTACGATTTTACGTTTCGTCAAATGGGTTTTTGAAGATTGATTTAGATTAATTATTTCATTGAATAGTTAATGAATGATGATATGATATAAGATCTATGATCAATGAAATAAATAATATCTATTATTTAAGATCGGTGTTTTGAAATTAGAAGGTCTTGTAACCGCCCTCATTATTATACAATTTCAAACTTTAATGTAATGAAGTAAGGTCTAAAAGAATATCCATCAGCGTAAGATACGATGTTTGAAATTAGAAGGTCTTGTAACCGCCCTTATTATTATACAATTTCAAACTTTAATGTAATGAAGTAAATTTAAAATTAAAATAATTTCCGTCAGTGTAAGATACGATGTTTGAAATTAAAAGGTCTTGTAACCGCCCTCATTATTATACAATTTCAAACTTCAATCTAATGAAGTAAAATCTAAAATAATGTCCGTTAGTGTAAAATACGATGTTTGAAATTAGAGAGTCTTGTAACAGCCCTTATTGTACAATTTCGAACTTTAATACAAAGAAATAAGATCTAAAATAATATAGTACTTTAGGAGTAAACTCCAGTCGCGCGTCGGAGCACAGATATTATTAATTATTTATCACATTGGTTTTTTTCTATAAAGTACTTGACTAGATAACCGTTCAGTAAGTAAGCGCTCCTGTAGTATTCTAGAAAGTGCATTTGTTCACAAACCTCGAGCTTCGTCTGCACATTCCAAAGAAATGTATCAACGATAAGTTGAGTAAGAAAAACGGATGTATAATTATAGTAATAAAAATATTGTAACTAGAACAGTAGATATTATTGTAATAAAAATAAGTTAAATAGTTTGAATTAAAAAAAAATAACCCTGACAGGTTGTGTTTGTCACGACGAGATTTATTTAAAAAAAAATTAAGTAACCTAACGTAATTTTATCCTACGGATGTCATGATCTTGACAACTCACGGTAAAATCTTCTATTTAAAAATAAAAAAAATGTGTTTGTATTAATTATACAGAAATGCAGCTATTAAATTGAATAATATTTGAATGCCTCATTATATATATTTTTTAAATATGTAACTCATTTCGTGGGAGCAGAATAATAATGTTATTTAATTTTTCCATTATATTAAAAAAATAAGTTCGTTCATTTAATGGTAATTAGCGGTTATTAATATCAACTTTGATTGTATCGTACGTACATCCTTATTGCATTAACAATGAAATGACCTTTTTGCAAGGATTTACAATTTGTTATGCTTTTCTTGCGGCATCGCTCGCATATATTTTTTAATTCATATCATGCAGTGTCTCAGTTTTTAGAATAATATCCTATATATTTATAACTTTTATCGATATTATATAGGCGATATTAAGAACTTTGAATATAATAAGTTAATTAATCAATTCTGACCCTCTTATTCATAATAGTTATACGAAGTTTAGAAAATGTCTAAAAATGTTATTCCTAATGGCATTCCGAAGGCAATCATGAATATTATACACTTTTTAGCCACTCAACCACATAGGCTCTCACCTTATTGCTTAGCAAAATTAATAATTATAAAAATGCATCGCCGACACTCCGCCACTGCGTTGCTATTTTATGAATTTATGTGTATATGTGAACGCTTTCTGCCCTCCCATACCGCCGTCCCACTGCTGACGCCTACTTGACAGTGAAAGTGCGGCGGCGGCGCTATTGCGCCTGTACAGTTTCGAGGCGCGGCGGCGGTGTCGTGTACACACGCGCTTACAATACTTACGTAAAACAATCCGTGGCCTTATCGTTAAAAGCAATCTCTGCCAGGTGACCTAACTTGAAGGACAATCTTAACAGTTAAAACATTAGTTGTCCTATGCCGCTTCCTAATGAATGAAGTTAAGAGCGAGTTTGATATTAGACAAATTAACCAAATTGAAATTTTTATTTTGGTTGAAAATCACAGAATTGCACACGATGTTAATCAATGATATTGAATTATTCAAGTTTACATTTTTGTTGATTCATCTAAATTGAAAGACAGAAATGAATCCTCTAATGTCAGCTTAAGCAAAGCTTTGTTGACTCTCATGGGAAACAGGCGCGTTGATACTATTGTTACATACCGACAAAGAAATGCGCACCTGGTCTATTACCCTTCTCGTGTTCGGAATTCTTTTGTTTACTTCGTGTTTAAAATTTGCAATTAGACAATAGCCTATTGTTATTGTTTTCGACTTTGTTGGCCGTTCGCAGGAATAATTAACTAGGTGTTCAGATAACGGTTTCTCGGAAAACCCCAGTCCGCGCGGTCGATTTTTTTTATTGTATTGTATTGTATAAAACAATGCCCGAACGGAGAGGTGGGGCAGTCAAGCGAGTATTACGATACGGGCAAGACGTAGATGAGCAATATAGTGACGGACTTTGCGCGTGTTATTGAATCGTGCAGTTTGTACTAGTAGTGTCTAGTTATATTTGTTTCCTGTTTTATACTTGTTCGTATAGTCCTAATAAATTATATAGTAGATAGATAGATAGATAACACTTTATTGTACAACAAAATATACAATTACAAAAACAGACCATGTTTACAACATTTTCTAGGCAATACAACTGGGGGCCTTGTCGCTCAAAGCGATCTCTTTCAGGCAACCTAAATGACAGAAATTGAATCAGGTGAAATAGGTGGTGCAGGAAAAAGGCAATAGATACACAATACACAAATACTCAAACTAATTTAAGAAATAAATATACAAATACATACATATACAGTCATATATATACAATAACACATAAGTTATTGTAATAAATAAATGTCTAAGCATGATTATATTCCGTAAATCAGAAATAGCTATTTGTGGACAAATAGTGTTTTCTGAGCAAATTTCTAAATGTTGGTAAGTATTTGGCCTCTCTGACAGTAAGAGGCAGCGTATTCCAAAGTTTGACAGTCTGCTCTGTAAAATAATTATCATAATACGATGGAGTGTGTGAAGACGTCATAAGTTTTCGATACATCATGGCGCAAATTGTGGGCAGTGGATAGGCATAGGTATAGTAGTTCCAACGGCATTTTAATTCGAGTCCTATTTAGCTCGTAACACTATATTAAAAACCTCCGAGTGCGTTTTTAACCTACTACATACGATGCAAGAGGAGTGTATGAAACTCATCTATATAAATAACCAGTAAATTCTTTCACATTTTTCCCACTCCCCGATGCCAGACAGTTTATAATAAACGTGTCGATGTAAATTGTAAACTTCGAGCTCCCAGGTAACTGGGTCGTCCGTTGGCGCACACTCGCTCTGAATCACGAACGACACTCTTATATTAAGGGTCTGTTACGCTACGTGCAAAATGTGCAATCGTGCCGAGGACAGCATCGCTCATATCGCTTGTTTAGAATGTTCTGTTCATTAATATAAAATATTTTCTGCTGTAATGTCTAACTTTAACGTAGCTTAAGTTGTCCAAGACATTTAACATTATTAAATAGTGTTACGAGTCGCAGGACTCAAATTAAAATGCCGTTAGAATTACTAAATAATTTATTAGAACTATACAAACACGTATAACACAGGTACAAATATAACTGGACGGAATAAGTCCAAACGTAATGCACAATTAAATAACACGCGCAAAGTCCGTCACTTAATGTACACACGTCTTGCCTCGCTTGTGTTATCGCTTTGACTGCCTCATCTCTCAGTTGGGGCATTGTTTTATACTGCACCAACACGTCTCGACACAACACCCGACCGCATAACAATCATTTCCAAGAATCACACCTGGCTAATGACTATTATTAACATTACAATACACAATAGGCTGTTTTTCTAATTACACATTTTAAACACAAACTAAACAAAAGAAGTCCAAATGCCGAAAAGGTAATAAACTGCAAGTGTGCATTCACTTTTGTCCGCGTGTAACTATAGTGTAATTCAGTCAGACAGTCGTGAACATATGTATGTATAAAAATTATGTTCTAAGAAAAAACAATGTGAAGATGTCCTCGCTGCCTTCTGTTTTTATTACGAGCCTCTCACAGACCATAATTTTAATTCTATTTTCCTGTACCAATATTAGTCTTCCAACTTAGTGCTACACATATCAGAGAGCAAGCTGTGTCTACATAAAGAAGAACTCACTATACACATTGTATATTATCTTCCTAATTTCTTTAAATATGTTATCGTATGTGTCCAGTTTTGAAGTCCGCAGATGAAAAAATAATTAAAATCCTTTGTTCGTTGTTAGTAGTGCCATCCAAAATACTATACCACTATTTAACATTTTCGGATAGTTATATACGTTGTATACTAATCGGATACAAAAGCGAGCTGGCGTAGTCCCGAAAGATCATTCTCACTTCGACTTTGGTCTGATGCACTAGTCATAGTAGCTCTCTGAGGTGGTTAATTATTGTGAGAGGCGATGTCTTTGTTAATATTAAAAGATTTTTGACTTGTACTAAGCGAGTGATAAACCGATCACGCACCATATACGTATATTAGCTGCGTGGGTTCTCCTAACATTTAATTAGCCTATTAAATGAACGAACGAACTATTTAAGACTGAGTTTATTTCCCCGTTCTTTAGACCTCTGACCGCCCACTACTCTGGTTGGTTAATCCATTCCTAATCATTATATTTAGAATAGAATAGAATAGCAAAGAAATTGTCTTTTGATCTTATTTCATGTTTAGTACTCTAGTATCAAGGTTAAGGATTGTGAAATTATTTCTTTTATGTTCAATAGTTACGAAAACTTGGTACATTTTGTTGTATTTCAACCATTTCCCATAGTTTTGGGAAATACTCAACTTTATTAAAGCTACATGTAAATGAACTAAAATGTTAGACAGTGAGAATGAGTAAGCGTTCCGTATATTAACGTGAAGTAAAAGAAATTATCGATAAGGAATTTATTGTTCGTAGTCTACGAAGGCCTCCAAAAAATGTTTAGAGATCATCTGATGTTTCATTACACAAAGCTCACTAATAAAACGTTGATACAGGTTTTTATGAGGATTTTTATTTAGTTTGTGACGTCATGCTTGTTTTTGCGCTGAGTTTAGTGGAGAATAATACGTGACGTCACATCCGTGAACGGCGCTAGTTAAAAGAACAGTTTAGTTGACAACTATTGTCGGTAAACACTCAGTCACAAGACTGTTTACGAAATAGTCGTTATAGTTTTATTATTATTTTGATAACCTAAATGTCGTGGTAGCGTAATGGCTAGCGCATGCGTCCCAAACTCAAAGGGCGCGGGTTCGATTCTGGCCGGAACCCATGCACCATTTAGGCACTTTTCTGACCTAATGTGCATATTGTTACAATTATCTCGTGCTAACGACGCTGAAGGATAGTGATGCAATCTGCTCATCGAGGTAACCGATGTGTCAAACCTTCCAAGCCGCCTTGGACAAGCGTGGCGGATATACTGTCCGTTCCCCTGTAATTAGAGGTCCGAGCCCAGCAGTGGGACATTTATGGGCTGTTATTATTATATTTTTTGATAACCCTATATATACAGTACAGTGATCTAGTATTATAGGGTTTAGAATTTCAATAATTCGCCTTTTTTTACATTACCCTTTGTTGTATTTCGTATTCTGCGGCGGCCGAAACTTGCCAAACTGCAATTTACAGGTTGAGTCCTAGTTTGGGAATTTCGTACCTTTTTTTATACGTTTGAGGACCATAAGCCGCGCTAGGGGTAAAGGCGACCCGGGTGTGGGATTCGCCAGGTCTGGATGGCACTAGCACCTCACGTGTGATGTGCTATTGCCACGCCGCGGTTGGGGCTACCCACTAAAACCCCTGTCCGATACTCGAGCGTCCTTCGTCCCGGCTGTGGACTCGCTCGCGCATTCACCTCCAGCCCGGACATAGGGATTTAAGTACCTACCTGACGGGCTGCACATAATTATTGTAATTTTACTTTTATGTTGTATTTCTATTACAAGCTTTTGTTTAACTTGAAATGGATGTATGTGTTCGGATGGAATCTTGCAAATTAAAATTGACCAACTTCTCCGTTTCCGATTGACCTGAAATTTTGTAAGCATATGTATATCGCGTGACAATGCAATAATATGGTACTATGGAGTCGGAAGGTGGCCATAGGAACTCCTGTACTAAACAAGATAGACCCGTCGTGTTTGGGCTCGTTTTACTTGTCTTGGCTAGCACTCTGCTGCTACATGATATCCAGGATCTCAAAATCTTGTATTTAAAAACCTTTTAAAAAAAGTTTATTTTGTATGGGATATCTTAGAATTCGATTCTTAACTTTCTTCATGTTGAAATTGAAGGTTGAACGTTTTTGTACCAATTATAAAGTTGCAGCAAGTGAGGTGTGTATGAATAAGCCTGTATGGCGCTCTGTTGTTGGTGCCTACCCCGCAAGGGAGCTGGCGTGAAGTTATGTATGTATAAAGTTGCGTTTTCTAGTAATCGCGGTGCGTCAGGCGATTTGTCACAGTGGGCGGAAGCCGCAACGCCCTTTTCACTTGGCCTCTGGTACATTATATAATATCGCTGTTTTAATACGAAGGCACAAGTTTATAAGCAAATTAAATACACCAGTGCTAATTCCCTTTGAAAATGAAAAAAAAAGGAAAACAATAATAGTAGGATGAAACGTTGGAAAAAGAAGGGAATATAACAAAAATGAAGGGAAAAATAATTTACGGGCGATCTGAGGTCGGGAACTGGAAGGGGGTGAGTTTTAAGAGTGAAGAACGGTTTATCTCGATTTCCGGCATAACTACAAGCCCAATGGAAAAAAGTTAAATGGCAAAGTAGTAGGTAATAAAAATATCTGCAGTTACAAAAACAATACATTGAAAGATATTTCATAGAGAAGTGGGGAAGGGGCCCATAGAGTAAGTAATAACCATAAACAAAATTAAAACTAAATAATTATAAGGAACAAGTTGGCGGTAGGCTGAATAAAACTTTACACAACACGGCTACTGAAAAGTGGCCGAAACGTCGGAATAATAAAAATCAAATAAATCATCGCGCTGAAAACCTTTAAAACGTAGTTTTATTATAGACACAATTTATTTAAAAAAATGTCTTGGAATAATTAAACTAGGTATACCAGTATTGGTTGTCAAATTCATTTCTTTTTGTTTAGATTGATAATTGTCGTTCGATATTGGATATGCATAACTTTAGTTTGATTTTACGCAAATGATGCAACTAGGCTCGAGATCAACGTTGCCATTTTTAAATCAAAATTAAATGTCCCGCAAGGGACAGGCTCAGTCCCGCTTTCGGATAACTCGATCTTTCGTGCAGCGTGCTCAGGAAGCGGAATTACTCATCCAGCACAGAGTACTTTATATATGGTATAGAGTCAACAGTCATAATATATATATACTAACGCACTCTATCGGTATACGACACTATTCAACGGCGAAAATCGTCCAGGGCGTCTAGTATTATTTTGATTTTTATATCAGATTTTTGGAAATTGCGGGAGTTAATAATTTAACTCCTGCAATTCCCAAAAGCCTTTTCAAAAAATGTTTATTTGTTAGTAAATAAAACAACAATTTAGCGGTAGCGTGATTTGTTATGTTTCCTTTTATTTAAATATTCAAAGGCATACATTTTCATAACATAATTTGTATCCACATCTAATCTGGTGCCGTTAGGATGATTTACTCACAAGTTTTACCGCATCTGAGCACATAACAACCTCTTTCAGAAGAAGCCATAATCCAAGTCACCAGAGAACAAATCGTTAGGCAAATCGGTGTTCAGGGCACATGCGTAAGTTCAACGTGATCACAGAACACTAGTAAACGTGATAAGCGAAGTCTAAGGAGTCCAGGAATCAAAAAAAGTTGTCGAAAAATAATCAAAACACAAACAAAGCACATACGTTCACGAGTGTGACTCGTATAGATCGGAATGTCGTTTTGGTTTTGACATAATTGACATCTTTGAAATAAGTTTTTGGTAAATCGACAATTCATCAAAAATCCAGTAATTAAAGTTAAAAAGAGCTTTATAATTTGAAAAACATGAGGAATAGAATTTACATACTTTAAAATATATTTATTAGCTGATATAGCTTGCAAAAACATAATAACATATCAAATATTTCTTAAACAAGTATTAAAACAACTGCGTATAACGAAACATATTATTTTCTTTCATTTGGTGTTTAATTTGAGAACAGTGACATCTACTGCAATACGTACCTACTAATAGAACGCAAAAAATCTCTAAGAAAAAATAATTGTACTGACTGTTACGACACTGTCATCCAGTTTAATCTACAGCTGTCCTGTGAGGAGTTATTCATCTTAATTAAAGAGAAAAAGGATACCTTAAAAGAAGTTAAATTTTCACAGAAATATCATGTATGAGTAATCCTTAAAAAAAGTCTCTTGCAATTTGTAACACTCACTCCTCAGAGTATTGTTCGAAACGCCCTATTTTTCTAGTGAATAAAACATTTTTTGTTTGGATTTCTGTTTTTTAATGAATCAGACTATTTAAGGATAGGGTAAATCTTATTCATTATTACTACTACTACTATTATTTAACTTTATTAAAATAAAGTTTCAATTCCTATTTTTGCTATTTATTATCACGTAAACGTAATTTGAACGCAAATAATAATAAAGATAAATATTCGATAACTTTTGATAATATGCATTTTTTTTTACTATGTCCCGCTTTCGACGAAAATATCCCGGTTGTTTTTTTCAAAAAGTTAGAAAATCCCAACATAGCAAAAACATTTATCTGGCAACGCTGCTCGAGACGCACAAACTGTCGCCTTTTTTTGTTAAAGTTAAATGGTCATTATTATGCTTTGTACTACTTTGTAGTCTTAAGATGTTAATTTTCACATAAAACTGTCTATAGTTTCTCCAAACAGTCTCTCCAAGACGTAATCTAGATTAGGTTATTTTGTAAACGAATGATCTAATAACCCATATTGGTCACACTTTGCATTAAAAATAGACAAATAGGTTACGTAATAGAATAAGAATTATGATGACTCATAATTCGTAATACATTGTGACTAATTAATTGGATACTGCTGTTAATATTAGGGCTGTTTGTTGTGTTTGGTACGAAGGATTGGTAAGGGCGCGTTCCCACTATGTCGTAACGATTAATTTATCGTTAGACAACTGTCGTCTCTAGCTGTTCCCATTATAACGATTGTTTGTCGTCAAATTTTTTTATCGTTTAGCGACTATCGTATCTAGCTGTTCCCACTGGATTGCGACGACATTTTATCGTTTCACGGCAGTCGCTTTGTTGTTTATTAGCAAGCTACTACAGTCGCGAGGGGGAAGGGAAAATACGTGTAAACGACGAGACGATATTTTTATCATGGCTACGATAGATTTGCCGTCATGATTTAGTCGTAACGATTTTTTATCAATTTACGACTGTCGTGGTAGTCGTTCCCACTGTTATGACAATCAGTCGTCACTGCAAAAAATGTGGTAGACGACAGTAAATCGTGTCGTTCTATATGTGAACATTGCACCTCCATTTAAACATATAAGTCACGACACTTAAAACTACACGATTATCTGTCGTCACGACAAAGTGGGAACGCGCCCTAAGAAGACTAAGGTGGGGATGGTCAAGTAATGAAGAGAGATGAAAGTCGCGTGAAAAGAAGAATGAATGAATGAGTAAATGAATGAAAACACTTTATTGTTCACCAAAATTAAAACTACGTTCTTAAAAACTAGATGCAATAAATGTTGAACAAAGGGCGGCCTTATCGCTTAAAGCGATCTCTTTCAGGCAATCCCTTAAACTATTGAAAATATTAAAACATGACAGTGGCGGTGTATTCTATTTATATTATTTATTATATAAAATATTCAAAATATTTAATAAAAATCTTTATTATATACTATATAAATACAGTACATATCATAATACACACAGCACTATTATACCTGAGAGGACCAAAAATAATTAAAACCATGGTTAAAGAATGTTAAACTGCAAGATTCGTGATGGGTACAATGTAAAGGTAGATAAAGAGAGATGGATGGATTGTGTGTAGGATGACATGTTGATTTGTGGTGTGACAGAGGACGTATGTCAGAATAGAGGAGTATGGAAGAAAAAGGCATATTGTGCCGACCCCGAATAAGAAGGTGACAGAAAAAGAAAGAGAGATAATTATTGCGCTTTGGAGTGGTAATTTTAAGACCCGGCTTCTATTAACAAGCGACAGAAAAACACACACATATATCCCCGAGCTCAGCAAATTACGTTTATGTTATGGGTGCCAGGTGGTAGGGTATTTGCCTGTCTGGATAGCTACCATGCTTGGTCTAGAGTATACCGCCATAACAAACTTTAGTGGTGTTCCGGCATTAGTGACTAGGTTCCAATCTTCCTTACGAGAGCAGCAGCGCATTTTTAGCACCTTTGGTGTTGCAAATGTTCATAGGCGATGGTAACCGCTTTCCATCAAGTGGGCTGTCTGCCTGTCTGCTGAACACCTGCAATAAAAAAATGGGTTATACAAAAGATTGCTCAGGAGCCTATCCTAGACACCCAGACCATAGTAAATAAAGCAAAATCCGATTACGAAATTTACCATACCTACCAAAAATCGAATCAACAACCTCAACCATCCAACAAATTATATATTTTTTTATAAAATGTGGTACCTACCATTTTGAACCGTATAAAATAATAGAAAACCAAAGAGACGTGCATTTTCTATTGTGCCTAAAGAGTCTTGCATACCTTACTTTACCTCTATAAGCAAGTCTGAAGTTCTATTAAAGATATAATCTCCCCCAAGATTGCTTTTATCCGATCCTGGATCAGCTTTACGTGATGTCTTCTTGATACTAATCACAAGTTATTTGAATTTTAAAGTGGAGTACCCTGTGCACAGGTATGCTTCGAGCATATACGGAGATTATCGGCTCCGGTAACTCCGTAAGATTATAGGTAGATAAATTGTATTTTTATCTATGAGTTTAGAGAACTTGATTTATCTTATTTTTTTAATTGCCAGACAACACACAAACATTGTATATCCCCAAGCTAAGCAAGTTAGCTTGTGTTATGGATGACATGCAACAGACCACTCTGGGGCTGATCCTAGACACCCAAACCATAGTAAATAACAGAAAGTTCGTTTCCGAAATTTACATGTCACAAATCGAACCGGAGCCTCTGCGTTCCTATTATTATTATTGAAAGTAGTATTTAGTATCTTACTTGTCATTTACGAAGTATATCCTCCCTTCTCTGCTTTAAAGGGAACTAGATTTTTAAGAATCATGAAGACCAATAACAATACACATATTAAGATTTCGAACATTTTCAATTAAATAAAATACTAACGAAAAAGCAGTTAAAAAGTTACTTATTTACAATTATTAAACCTTTTTTTAACAATTAAGACCTTTTTATTTTTCTGTCTCCTTTCTTTACAAATTGAAAGAAATGGAATCGTCTAGTTTCGGCTTAATGCAGATATTAGACCGAATTGAATCAATTAAGTTGAAAGGCACAGAACTGAAAGAAGGTGCAGTATTCAATGACATTGAAATATTCAAGTTTATGCCTACATTGATAACTTTGATTGATTCATTCAAATTCAAAAATAAAAATGAACCGTTTAATATTTGCTTAATGGAAGCTAAGGACGTACTCAGAATTAAAATTAAGATAAAATATAATACATAAAATAAGGGTAATATTTACGTCAAGTTATACCTATTAGATCTATTAGAAGATTATTACTATCAATCTGCCTATTAGAAGAGCAAAGTATTGGGTGAATTTTTGTTCTATCGACATTATAAACAAGGCTGACAAAAGCTTTCGACATTCGAGCGCCGGCTCTCCTACGGGCGTAATATGCGTAAACATTTCAAAAGCTTTTGCGTTTCACATCACCACTGTCCAAACAGTGGCTTTAGTTAGAACAAGTTCTAAAACATCGAGCGATTGTATTCATATTACTTTAGGATTTAATTACACGGAATTAAACATACTAGTGGTCGCACGTCGTCGAAATTCGACCATAATAATTAATGTCACAGACTATACTTCTATAATCACAGATTTCGTCAAAGCTACACTTAACTGTTGATTTGACTTGAACAATAAACAAAAGAGTATACATATATGCGCGTGTGTGTCAAATACATGGTAGTGTTTTTTTTTTATTGATTTAGGACCGCTTGCATAACGATCGCCTTTTAACACAATTAGTTAATCATATTTTGACAGTTCTTTTAATATATTTAGCGACAAATTTTGGGTTGTGCAAGACGCTAATTGTATTTAAGGGTGTTAAATACATTTTCTGTTTCTTAAATAAATTTAAGCAACCTTATGCAAGCGTACCTTAATGTATTTTCTATGCATAATTTTAATAAAATATTAGCATTCGTCGTTTCTCTATATAAACTATAAGTGCGCGATATTTCAAACACTCAGGCGAAATTTTCGTAAAAAAGTGGTACATAGTTTTTGCTTCACGTATTAATATATAGATACACATACATGCACTATCATTAAATGATTGGTGAGTGTACAATCAGTGACCAAACTTTTTATGTTTTTGCAGGTAAGCAATCTGACAGATGGCCGCCTAGTGGTAAGTGTTTTATCGCCGCCCATGGACATCTTCAATACCAAAGGAGTCGATGCGTTGCCTACCTCGTAAGAATCTGTTTAAGCCTCTTGAAGAGCCCCAAAAACGGGATCCACACCCAGGTTTTCCAGAGCGTTATAATAATAATAAATTATCATTGCACGACTCGCAGACATACGGGAAAAAGATGTGTACGACAGGAAACTGTTAGTCTTGAGGATGTGTGGATTTGTTCATTGGGAATTTTTTTACTGATGTCAAGTTACTAATATTAGAACACATGCTTTAATGTTCCTGATCAAGTTGGGGGAGAAGCCTGGGTTAAATGGTCAAAGGGCCAAAAAGTATTACTAATACTGTTACGAGCTACAGGACTCGAATTAAAATAAATGCCGTTGGAAATAATATAGAGTTTATTAGAACTGTACAAACACGTATAAAACAGGTACAAATAAAACTGGATGCAATCAGTTAACACTGTATAAACTGCACGATTCGATTACACGCGAAAAGTCCGTCACTATATCGTTAATCGAAAGTACTACACACGTCTTGCTAGTATCGTAAGTGTCGCTTGACTGCCCCACCCCCCTTTCGGGCATTAATTTATACTAACTATATATACGGTACAAAAAAATCGACCGCGTGGACTGGAGTTTCCGGAAACAGTAGTTTGCACACCTGATTATCTATTCCTGCGAACGGCCAACAAACTCGAAAACAATAACAATAGGCTATTGTCTAATTGCAAAAAGAACTCCAAATGCGGGAGGGTCAATAAACCCGGTGCGCAGCATTTCTTTGTCGGTATGTATAGGTATGCAGGTGGCCCAACTTGTAACAATACTGAAAAATATAAATGGTTGTAATGAGATCTCTTAAATAATTTTTGAGACTGAGAATTTGCTGTCAATCAGCGAAAACTGCATCGAAATCGAGCAGCAGAATAGCATCATAGTATATTTTTAAACTTAAATAAATAATTTCGTGTGAGTTTATCAAGTTGTTTGTTATCCATTAGGAGTTTATTAGAACTGCAAACAACATGTTAGCGTTTCAACGCCGGTGAAAATGTCGTTTTATTAAAAGCGCCGGCGACGCGTCCAATGTTCGTTAGACCGGTTATTTTTAGCGGATTTGCGTCTGGACCGATTACTGAGATTATAAGGTTTAGAATTTATGATGATTTTGAGCTTTTTCTTGTGAAAGAAATAAACCTTGACCAATAAAGCAAGTTACGCTTGTGTTATGGGTAATAGACAACGGACTACTCTGGGGCCGATCCCAGACCATAGTAAATAAGGGGGAAAATTGGTTTCCGAAATTTACCGTATCAGGAATCGAACCCGGAGCCCTCTGCCTTGCAAAGAGCTAGGCCGGCGAAGGCTTACCCATCTCAACTACAGAGGCCGTCTTGTGGTGAAGATGAATTGTTGGCGTATTATATTAAATTGAATCGTATCGTGTTTGTAATAGGAACGCGGACGATCAAATGAACTGAGATTTTTAACATTTTACAAAACTTAGTAGCCTCATATCCTTTCCTTTACGCTAAGCCTTATACCGCGACCATATTTGCGGCATTATTAAAGATATTGACTGGCCAAATCCTTCTTATTTATAGAGTTAAAAATAACGCCGTTAACGAATAGCCAGGTGAGTGTATATAGATATATCTACATTACCTGTTAAAATTTAACGTTATTTACTATTATTCGAAACAATATCTCATCACAACGCATTACACTCATCGCCATCTGCGTGAAACGGCAGGCAGGCGATTAACTGTAAGATCCAAATGAAGTTGCTCCACCGATAGCACATCATTGTCCACAACCACGTTGTTTTTAAACTCTAGCAATATAATTTTTGCTTACAAAATCGGGCACTTGCATCGATGGAATTTTTTAGAAGATATAGGACTTTAAATTTAAAAAAGCATGATTGCGAATAATGATGCGCTCAGAAGATTTACGAGCTTTTGAAGTAGGCAGTAGAAAATTCTAGGGCGTACAAAATTATGAAAAATTTCGGAGATGCCACCTTTTAGAAAGATCTTAAAACATAATAGTTCATTGAAATGTTACATGAGCTTTGCATTTGTTAGAGGACGCAATTTCATTTTTGGGACATTTGTGGGGGGTCAATAGAAGCTTAACCTCAAGTTTGTGGGGTCGCCACCCTTATCCCCCGGCCGCCATTTTGGAAAAAGGGATATCGCGATATCTCGGAAACTATGCGTCTTACAAAAAAATTGTAGTCATAATTTGTAGCAAATTGTTTTTTGCCTACAAATATGTTTATATACCTTTTTGCCCTAAATTAAAAATTATTAAAGAAGTTATAAGCAAAAAAGTGAGAAATTTTTTATTCATTCTTAACTCTTTTCTTTACCATAGAACTTACCAACTTTAACTTATCGAATGTTAAGCAGGTAGAAAAGGTCCCCGTTTTCCCCGCCACCTATGAGGTAGAGTCCGTAGGCGCGTTTTTTTTACGTGGTATCCCCAGTAGGCCTACTCCACGGACATCTTGCTTATAAGGTAATCCTCGAGATCATAATATTTTTAATCACTTATTAGCTAGCTACTCTAATCGACTTTTCTTCGATGGTCCAGGCAGTGGCTCAGAATCTTAATCAACGTCAAATGTGAAAGTTTGAGGAATGACAGGAGTTAAAATTGGAGTCATAGTTGGAAGTTCATCTTCAAATTCATTTTCTTCCATTAACTTTGATATCTTCATAATGTTGCTGCATGTTTCGCCAGAACATACAAAAAAAACGCGCCTACGGACTCTACCTCATAGGTGGCGGGGAAAACGGGGGACCTTTTCTAACTGCTTAACATTCGATAAGTTAAATTTGGTAAGTTCTATGGTAAAGAAAAGAGTTAGGAGTGAATAAAAATGTTCTCACTTTTTTGCTTATAACTTCTTTAATTTTTAATTTAGGGCAAAAAGTTACATAAACATATTTGTAGGCAAAACAATTTGCTACAAATTATGACTTTACAATTTTTTTGTAAGACGCATAGTTTCCGAGATATCGCGAAAAAAGTGTTTTCACCCCTTTTTCCAAGTTGGCGGCCGGGGGACAAGGGTGGCGACCCCACAAACTTGAGGTTAAGCTTCTATTGACCATGACACATGTGCCAAAAATAAAATTGCGTCCTCTAAAAATGCAATATTCGGTCCTTAAATAATTTAAGTAAAGTAATAATCTTATAATTATTATAAGATTTCAATGAACTATAAGTACTCGCCGTTGTTTTATTTTTCTATGTTTTCTTTCACCTTCTCCCAATCATTCGGGGCCGGCGCAATGTCTTTTCCTTCCACACTCCTGTATTCTGACATAAACATCCTCTGTCACACCATAAATCATCATATCATCTTTCACACAATCCATCCATCTCTTTTCTTGGTCTACGCAGTCTCAATCTTGCTGTTTAACATTCTTCTTGTCACGCGACTTTCAACTCTCTTCATTACATGACCATAAGGTGTATTCTTATATGCGTCCTCTGTCACACCACAAATCATCATATCATCTTTCACACAATCCATCCATCTCTTTTCTTGGTCTACGCAGTCTCAATCTTGCTGTTTAACATTCTTCTTGTCACGCGACTTTCAACTCTCTTCATTACATGACCATAAGGTGTATTCTTATATGCGTCCTCTGTCACACCACAAATCATCATATCATCCTTCATACAATCCATCCATCTCTTGTTTTGGTGTATGGAGTCTCAATCTTGCAGTTTAACATTATTCGTGTCACGCGACTTTCAACTCTCTTCATTACATGACCATAAGGTGTATTCTTATATGCGTCCTCTGTCACACCACAAATCATCATATCATCCTTCATACAATCCATCCATCTCTTGTTTTGGTGTATGGAGTCTCAATCTTGCAGTTTAACATTATTCGTGTCACGCGACTTTCAACTCTCTTCATTACATGACCATTAGTCACCCACCACCTTAGTCATCTTTCTCTTAATTCTTCAGTCCGGGGTGCAACTTTTAAAGATGTACTCATTTCTCTCCTTATCCATTCTTGTAACACCACCACCACTGTTTCTGTTTCATATGCCCCAATATCATAGCTCGAAAATCGTGCCTTAAGGAGTCCATGGAGCTAAATTATGCGTATTCGTGAAATGTAACACTTAATGCGATTATAGTACCGTGAACTTGGCGAATAGTGATTCAAATTGGGTAATAGTGCCTGACGAATGGCACTATTAATCAAACCCGGGGCTTTTAATACCCAGTACCTGCCAAGTTTTGCTGTTGTAGTCTCGTTTATGGCTTAATCAGCGTTACTGTTGAGATTTGCATTGATTTTGCAGATCTTAATTGTTTTTTCGGCGTTAATATATATATATAATAATTTTAAGATGTGTTAGGTTTTTTTGTCGTATAGGTTTAATCACTGTCTTGTCTAGTTGGCTGAAGCGTCCCAAAGATGAAAACAGAACTTGTGCTTGGTATAATTTCAGCTGTTCCGAACTATATATTTCTTCATTTCAACTTAATTCCGTTCACAGTTAATTAGACAGTCCTATTATTTATTGTTTATAATAATTCTGTGATAGTAATGGATCTATATTATGTCTACAATAAACTATTAAATGTTCATTCCTGCACTATTCTGGCGTACGTCTTCCAACACACCACAAATCAATTTCCACACAAACTTTTCATAATTTTTGAGCTACCTTTATTCTTATATCCATAAGTCTTCTAGTTTAAAACAATAATAAAACATTGCGCATTGCAGAAATAATGTCAAGATTTGTATAATTGTACATAACAACATGCTACTGCAATAATCGCAGGAAACAATGTTATCGTGGAACAAAATGGCGTACAAGGCCTTCTCAATGACTGAGCGACTGATGTCACGGCACTGATGCGAATTTGACAGAAAATTTTAATATACAATATTAGTATGAAAATAGAAACAGTTTTTAGTCGGTCATTTACGATGTAAAAGATAACAATTACTATATTTTACATATTTGTTGTAGTTTTTTTAATGTTTAGTGTAAGCTAAACTTTTGCTTGACATCGACATGAAGAGAAATATAATCTTCGTTCCCCTAAAAAGGGACGCCAGAGACCAGTACTGGGGCGTCTGTAGGCTGTTATTATTTATTATTTGCAGAAATGTCATACCTACTCTGGTTAGATTCGTGGATAGAATGTCTATTTTTATCTGTGCATTAATTGTTGTCATTAAAATGTCAATATATTTATTGAATTAAATTCATAAAACATGACGTTAATGGATAACTCGTACTGCGTCATAATTTAAGGCCGATATTCTAATAACAGCGGAGCGGAGCGATTTGAACAATACACATACATTTATGTAGTTAGGCTCAGAACAACAGCGGGATTCTTTCATTATAATCTATTAAATTTGTAGAAGGTTCGAGTTCTTTCAATGAATCTAAAAATGACAAAGTAATCAGGGTAATAATTTTCTGATCAGCAGATACCGAAAACGTAATTTTTAGAATATTTTTCTGTCTTTCTGTTAGAGTATCACACGAAAACTACTGAACGGATTTAAATGAAACTCGACACAGAGCTGGTTTATATCCTGGGTCAACATTAGGATACATTTTATTCCAGTAAATGACGTCGTTACCATGGGACGTAGACAAATATAGCTTAAAAGGTGGCGCTGTGATCGTATTGTTTTGCACTGTCGTTGCGATTCACTAACAACTACGTCATCGTTCTGGCAATAGCGAACGAAGTTTCGTTGATACATACTTGTACTGACAAAAAGTTTTGATAGGACTTCAAAAATATTAATTTTCCTAAAAGTATAATAAATAATACATAATGGTATCTAAATAGCTTTCTTGGTGCAAACTCATTTACTATACAATCACTTGAGTAATATTTGCTTAAGCTATTTATTGCTTTGTTGTTTTCGCAATCGAACGGTTTCCTAAGCGACTTTCCTGTTGCTCAATTTTAGTTCATAAATATATATTATATATCAATAATGTTATTTTATACTGATTAAACAGGTTTGGCTTTGCCATAAACATGCGTTTATTGAAGACTTGGCCTTTGTTTTAAATTACAAGTATTGCCAACTTAAGAACGTTAGAGAAAACGCGTTAAGTCAACTCTGATTTTCGATACTGACAACTGATGATTTTTGAAAGAAATAGAAGCTAAATTACGTTGTTTTAAATACTTGTGTTTTGATGATGACATTCCGATACACATTCAGTGACGACTAAATATAATAAAATTAAAAAAAAACTTGTGCGTCTTGGGACGCCCGACAGAAGTGGTAACTTTAACTAATTGAGCTATTTAATAATGAAATTGTTTAACTTGACAATAGATTATGTTATTAATTAAATTTTATGTATATTAATATGATAATGTAAGGAAAGGTTATTTATTAATAAAGTATTTTATTGATTATAAAATAAATTTTATTCTTAGTTACAATTCTTGAATATGTATGTACAATCGCCAAAGCTGGCGGTTAACCAGGCATAAGACTAAAATCGCTTGGCAAACACTTTCGTTAACAACGCACACAAGTAAAACATTGGTTTGGGGGCGGAGTTTTATTGTTACTTGTTTTGGGTTTTACGCGTTTAAGACAATAGAAAGCAAGCCGCTTTTTTGAATACGCTGTTTTACAATACCTAAATAATATACTTTATGTATTTGATGTAAAAGTGAAGAGTAAAAGATTAAGCAAAATTTATCGTAGTAAAACATTTGACTTAGTATTAATAATTAACTATTATAACCTCTGTAATTTTTTTAAATTATTAGTTGCCCTTTTTTTCAAAAAATTCACGCTTAATTAGTTAACGCTTTCGGTTCGGAAACTCGGTTTTACTAATTGTGGGTTCGAATCCTAGATGAGAACCATTAACCACTTCAAGGTTTTTATGACTTAATGTGCATACTATTTCAACCATGCGCAATTAATTAAGCTAATTGTTGCTGACAGTAAAAACACATCACTATGAATCCTTTATATTGATATTTAGGAGTTTGAGACAATACCGTGTCAAACTTCTAAATCTGCTTATGAGAAACGTGGCGGGTATACCATCTGATCCCTCCTCAAAATAGAAAAGACACGAGAACAATATTGGAACTTTTATGGTTGTTATTATTATCTTTACAGTAAATTCAAATTTTGCTAATTTAAAATCGAATTATTATTAGTTGATATGTAGTCCTTAATATAATTAGCTTATATCTAAATCAGATTAGTTCGAATAAGTCTGTTCATGTCCAAGACTTGACATTAGTCTGGATAAAATGTGTTTTAAATAATAAATAATGTAGTAGTGAGATAAAGTTGAACTATTATCTGTAAAATGATGTGTATTTTCATGTAAGATTTAGGAACTTTTTAGAATTGTTTTTAACTGGGCCTTTGTCTTTCTTAGTAAGTTTCTAATATTCGTCGTCCATGAAATAAACTTTTGTTCTTTATTTCTTTTAACTGTTATATCTTTATTTAGTTATAGTTCTCATAAGGGGATGGTTGTGATGTAAAAAAATATATTACAAATGAAAAGCCTATTGAAACAGGTTTTAAAATTAAATAAAGATTTTGTTATTACATTTTAGGAAGTTATTAAAGATTACTTGTCCCGTTATAACATTCTCCCGTCTTGCGGCACTAAGTCTGAATAACTTTTGAATGATATTTCTGGTTTTCCAATACTTTAAGAAAATTCCATAAAAAATGCTATTTACAGATGTGAACATTTGAATTTTATTGTATAATAATGTTAAGTAAAATTGGCTACGACTAATTCTGAAAACAAGTCGGAATTCAATTGATACCTGTAGTCTATTAAATTAAACTTGATGAGACAAAAAGAATTAATAAAGGATTACAATTCGGTGCACAGAAAATGTAGGTGGCGGCGTCATTATGACCACCTGACAATAAAATACCTGGCAATAACAAAATAAAGCCATAAATTGTTTTATTACTTTCAATATTTTCGCTTGAACGTTTGAATTATATTTCTTGTTTTTTATTTCTAAAACAAAATTCCATAATAAAATGCTGTTTACAGATGTAGACATTTGAATTTTATTGTATAACAATGTTAAGTAAAATTGTCTATGAC
This sequence comes from Dendrolimus pini, assembly GCA_949752895.1. NCBI lineage: Eukaryota > Metazoa > Arthropoda > Insecta > Lepidoptera > Lasiocampidae > Dendrolimus > Dendrolimus pini. The sequence continues at coordinate 4,771,966 of OX457146.1, forward strand.
TAATTCCGATAACTAGTCGGCATTCAACTGTTACCTCTAATCTACTAAACGAAACTTTACGAGACAAAATAATTAATAAAGGATTCTAATGCACAATACATGGCGGCGGCGTCTTTATGACCCCCTAACTAGTAATAACAAAATAGAGCCATAAATGATTGTATTAATTTCAATATTTTCACTTGAAATTTAATTTTTTATGAGTGTAAGATAAGTTACTAATTATTTTACAAGCACAGTTGCTATGTTATTTGTGTTAGATTTGAGTATTTTTAAAAATTTAAGACTACGTAAATCGATATTGTAGCTATTTAAATAAAATCAAGTTATCATGATTATAGCAAAAGTATTATATTTTTGTAGACATTGTAACTGTCAATAGGGATTAAATGTTAATATCTTGAAACGTATACCAGTGAGTTAAACAGAATCAGTGACAAGAGTAATACTATCTACTATTTTTACTAGTGTTATTGCAGTTGTATAATGAAAACCAAAATATGGTTCCGTTCATCTCTTGATAAATTCCGGTTCATGTTTAAGTCCAATAATACACAGCACAGGTCAACTAAAGATATAATCAAACAATTATCCAGAAAACAGGCACAGGTCAACAAGAAGGCAATAAAATCGAAGTCCGTAAACAAAGAGAGTCGTGAGCAGAGTAGAAAACAATAAAAGCGCGTCGTCAATTGGCCAAGTGCAAATTACAACTAAACAGAGGCCATTGTTCCATATAATTTTAAAATTTTCGAAACGTCCTGATTGGTGTATTTGAAATTTGAGAGTGTGTGCGTGAGTATTGATACGTTATGAGCCGTTCAAAGCAAAATGTTACAGAACTGATCATGCTCTAAGTTTGTTGATTGTACATTAGAATTTTGTGTATGTACATATTACCGAAATACGGCTAGTGCTGTGGGTTAGTGTGAGAGAGGAGGAGCCTGCCTACCGTTACCGTATGGAAGTGATACAAGAAGTTATCACTTCAAAAAGCGCTAAGTAATTAGTATTTTTTTGGACGTTAACAGAGACGAAGAGGTATAGCGTTGAAATCGCCAAGTTGGCGACAGTGAAGATATCAGTTATAAAACATAGGCATAATCAGTACTGAAGCGCTTGATCTCAATGGTCAATCAACTTCTACTTAGAAGACTTTTGAGATACAACCGCTAATCGTGTTTAAACTATTAGTACCTCAAGCGACAGTAGCCAGTGTGCAGTCTTATCGCTCGACATCCGCTCTATGTTATCGCTTTTGATGGAAAATGGCCTTACCTACTTATTACGATATAAAATAAAAATAGGTTAATTTATTTAAGGAAAATACATCAATGTTTGTACTGTTTCAAGCAGCTATGTAATGCGTTATTGTTGTGTATTGTAAGTCCTTATCTGTATTAAAATACAAAACGGGAGTAAATAACATTAACTAATATACCAAAATATTCATTATTAAGACAACAGGTAATAAAATAAGATTGATAGTGTTTATTCATTAAAGTTGTAGGGAAACTAAGTAAATGACAACGCCCGAAGTGTCAAGATCGTTTTGTCACGAACAAGTTTGCTTCCAACTGTAATGGGATTTTAAGATTGAGCAGAGTCATTAGACAGATTCGAGTTGTAAAGTTCAGTGAACTTGTTTATATATTACATTGCTAACGTATTAAGGAATATGTTCGTATAAACATATCAACGTTTTTATATCGTAATATGCGTTTGTGGGAAATAAATAACTCATTACTCATATTATCGAAGTGTATTTTTATAACAGACTAACTGTACCGGCAGACGTCGTCCTGCCCGGAAATGCTTCAATCGATACGCCGACAGCAGCGCCACCTACCGAGTCCAATTGTGAACCAACTCAGAAACCTCTGGCTCATGCACGACAACTTTGCTAAAGATCATCACATGATCAAATGTATAGTTTACGATTCTATAAAGGACATACAGACAAACATTCATTTTTATATATAAGAAAAAAGTATTGTAAAATGTTTTTAGGTATTATCAGTATATCACTTTGAATGACACTGATTAGGTGTCTAATATCTAACTAGTATTTTATAAGTTTTCAAGAATGTAAACATAATAATATAATCTGCTGTTTTGAGCGATTTAATCATATTTTGAATTCATAAAACAATTTATTTGATATTTTTGTAAATATGTTTAGTACTACGTTTTGATACATAACACACAGTCTAACAGTTTTCAATAGAATATGGAGCCTTTACCACCATTTTACGGTAAGCATTTGGACCATAGTACATTTTTATTATAGTTGTCACATTGGTAGGCGTCTAAAGACCTATTTGGCCTAAACCGAATTGATACTTGTTCTATTTTTAACACTAGCTTAAATGATAAACCATACGAAGTCATGTGTATATAACGATTTTTAGTATTAATATTGGTTATACGAAAAATAGTTTATACAAAAAAACCGACTTCAAAAAAAAACTAAAATGTATAAAATAACTTATTTCTAAAGCTATTATTATTAATATATATTATCTAAAACATCTTAAAGTCGGTGCTTAGTAATTTTCAAAATATAGTAATTTTTATGTTTTGCTTTGCACCGACTTCAAGATGTTTTAGATAATATATATTAATAATAATAGCTTTAGAAATAAGTTATTTTATACATTTTAGTTTTTTAGTTTTTGAAGTCGGTTTTTTTAAACGAAGTTTTTAAATTTTATTTGTTACTTTTTAGTGTCTAGCTATGTATGGGTGGACCTACGAATGGTGCCGCGCTTCTTAAAAAATATAGGCCCCAAGAACCGGGAACAAAAAAATGATCGTAAAATGAAAACTACTGGGCCAAATTATGTCAAATTTTTAGGGGACCACATGGCAGCTATTACGCGTCGAACAAAAAAAGAATCACGTAAATCGAATCATAAATCTCAGAGTAATCGGTGTACATATGGAACGGAGTGAAAATTATTTTCATGAAAAATGTTCATAAAATGAAAACTACTGGGCCAAACTATGTAAAATTTTTAGGGGACCAATTGGAAGAATCACGTAAATCGGATCATAAATGACGGAGTAATCGGCGAACATACATAAAAAAAGGAACAAAAAAAAAAGATCCCGACGAATTGAGAACCTCCTCCTTTTTTCGAAGTCGGTTAAAAATACGTTGAGTAGTTGACAGAATTAAAACAGCGGTCGGCAACATGCAGTCCGCGAGATGCCTCCATGCGGCCCATGACTGTTTTATAAATAAAACTTTTGTGGGATCCTACCAAAATAAATAATTAGTATACTTATAAGGTAATTATTAAGAAGGCGGGAAAGCGTGCATTACAGTGTATCACGCTAATACGCGAATTGAAAAGGTTTGCTCAGCAGTTAATTACTCCTCCTAAACGGCTGGACCGATTTGAATGATTTTTTTGTGTGTGTTCAAGTGGATTCGAGAATGGTTTAGATTCACAAATAAGCCCGGCAGATGGCGCTGCAGTCGGGTTCTAAATTTTATTTCTTCAGGGCAGGACAACGTCTGCCGGAACAGCTAGTATATATATATTAGGGTGGTCCTTATTTAGGGTTTGTCCGATTTTTTTTTCACGATAGTTCTAAATCTATTAAAAAAAATTAATGCCAAGTTACAGCTCTTAATTTTAATTTTAACTCGGGGCCCCCCCGATCAACATTTTTTTGCTAACTCTAATGGTTTCTGAGTTATATATATATCTCTCTCTCTCGGAGAAGCATCTCTCTTTGACATCCCCTTTAGTGGTTTAGTGGTAGCACAAAACAACAATCACTGTTTATACACTCTTTATTTAGATTTAAACAATATTACTTTGAAGACCGCAGCGGGTTCCGGGCACCGATCTTACTTACTTTGACCCTTCCTTTTAAATTCTCAACGATCCAACTCGATCTGTTACTATCGCCCAAATGGGCTATATTACACATTCAATAATATCGCGATCCTGGAGTCACGATATTATCACAAGATGGCAAATACTGCCACGATACTGCGATACCATCAATAGTGCATCAGTATTATCGTGATAAAACGAGTATCGCGTGATATTATTGACAGTGTAATGTAGCCCAATGTGTCACAAAACTCTCCCGTCTACCTAAAGTACAGATGGCGCCACGACCCCGCTCGAGACACGTGCTCTGCTCTGATTGGTCGCTTATTAAATTACAATATTCATAACTTTTATTTGGTTAGGACGATCTTTAAGTTATAGAAAGATATAACAAATCAAATTAAATTAAATTAAGGATTTTGAAAGTAATTAAAATGTAAACAAATAATATTGTGCGTTATACATCCAAACAACAATCATAAATCCGACTCATAGCCTCCTCCGACATATATATATTACACGAATGCGGCCCGCCTTTACTAAATTTTGTCACCCTGTGCCCCCCCCCCCCTGCCTGCTACAAAAGTTGCCTACCACTGACTTAAAAAAACAAAAATATAAAATACAATTTTTACAACATCATAAGAAATCACACTGTAAATATTAACACGTTGTCCTCATCGCAGCGCGGACTGACGCTATCTGGCAGACATGGGGAGAGCGTCGTACATTTCAATCTGCTTGTTGTGAGATACGCATTGTCCCCAGCACCGTTAAATGGAACTGAATGGCGCTGGTCGACGCTCATTGAATTGTTTGACACGCGACGTAGCAATTGCATTCGACCATAATACTACAGTATAAATATAGATAGCAGTTTATCTATGACCCCTGGAACATGACAAAGCGATCGTGTAGCGGTTGCGAGACGAGACGCGGAAAGTCGCACTCGTACTGCCTATAGGTATGTTCAGTGATTACTTAAATCAGTTGTATTTAAACCGTCCGAGAGCGTAGGCCGCGTGCATATTCATACAAAATAGTACGTCACTTTCGCCTTATAATCAATCATGTGTGTGTGCATGTGCGTGTGTGTGTGAGTGTGTGGGTGCGTTGGAGTGTTTGTTTAAATTCCGTATTCTTTTAAATAATTGTACTCTACCATCTTTAATGTGGTTGGATAAACACTGACTTTGTACTATATACCTTTTTTATTATGTAACTTAGTGTATATCTGTTTATAATCCTAAATAAATAATAAATAAATATATGTAACATTTATGTTTTTTTTTCTTTTTTTTTACAAATTCTACAATAAGACATAATCCAGTATCATAGTGATGTTAAAACATACTGTGACATGCGGGCAAACGAACAATATTTAGACGATGTTGATATTTGTCGTCAATTTTATTACTGCGGTTTAATTTGGTCATGAGTATCACTGAAAGTAATATATAAGCTGTGATACTGCTTAGACAGAGTCACGATAATTTAATTGTTTGTGTGTATATACATGATTTCGCTTGGTAATTACATGTCAAATATCTTTGAACCCGGGGTTCATCTTTCAAAAAGCGATTTATCGACGCTTGAGATAATCGGATTTAAATATAAAGTATTAGCTGTCCCGGCAAACGTCGTCCTGCCCAGAAAAGCCTCAATCGATATGCCGACAGCAGCGCCACCTACCGGGTCCAATTGTGAACCAATTCAGAAACCTCTGTCTCGTGCACAACAACTTTTTGGACAAGCGTGGCAGGTATACTGTCCGTTCTCCCTTACAATGGGAGGCCCGAGCCTAGAAGTGGGACATTTATGGCCTGTTATTATATAACTACCTAGCTGACCCGGCGAACTTCGTACCGCCATAGTTTCTGAATTCCTAAAAGACTTTGTTTCATGACACAAAAACAAAATCACCAAAATAGGTCCGGGTGATTAGGAGGATTCTAGAACCCGATCTCAGCGCCATTTACCGGTTCCAACGGGATAAAAGTATCCTATGTCCGTCTACTGATTCTAAGCTACCTCTCCACCAATTTTCAGCCAAATCGGTACAGCCGTTCTTCAGTTATAAATAGTGTAACTAACACGACTTTCTTTTATATAGATAATATAGACTCTAAGCTAATCTAGCGATGTGGGTGGAGCACAAATTGTTAAGATAACTGCATATATAGATAGTCATGAGTAATCATACAATTATCTCGGTTGAGTTGACTGTATTTATGGATGTTTGACACAAGTAGATGGAGAGATGGTGAGTTTGAAGAAACATTTACATTCGACACAATCTGTTTGACATTTATATTCATAATTAATAATATTATTCATAATTTTAAATAAGATACGAATGTAATAATTTGCCGACTTTCCGGCGAACTTGGTAATTTAAAGTGTTATTTTAGTCAATTAAGAACACTCTTGGCCACCCCCATTAAACCCCTCTACATTCCGCCCTCGGAAGTCTTGTCTCAAATATTATAAAGTTTTGACATCACATTAAAGGGTAATAGAGGGTTGTCGCGAATCAATTAATTAATTGTAGCATTTTAGATATTTCCGTCAGGATTGTTCTTGCTGTTGCTTAGTTTTTGAGGGTCTGTAGCCATTGTAGCTAAAAAGAAACTAACTCCGTTGGTTCAGCGTTCCAAGATAAATCTTCGCCTCCAAACCAGAACTTCACCTTTTGTCTGTCCTGACTCCCTAGACATACATTAGCGCTTAGCGAATAGAAAGAAATTGTATGAGAATGACATGATACTTAGCCGTGACGATACATTTTCTATTCTATTTTTTGTGTGCCAATGGCACTTATTTAGGGGGGCCGTGCGGTTTCTTGTTAATTATTGGCTTGAAGCTCACACAGGTTCGCCTCCACTCTTTCTCTGTATTTAATTTGCACACCACCGTCATACACTTTCGATTCCTTTCACACAATCCACAGCCCGTTGTCTGGAAGAGATCGCTCTAAAGTTAAAGCGATAAGATCGCCCTTTGTTCCTGTCTTTATATGAAATTACTGTAAATTTACTAATGTGTATGTGGTGACCAAAATGAATTTTCTATCTATCTATCTAGGTTTCTTTCTTTCCACCGGCATTGGGGGCGACCGATCTAACGTTAGCAATCACATACATACATACATACATAACTTCACGCCAGGTCCCTTGCGGGGTAGGCACGAACAACAGACCGCCATTTAGACTATTTCTTACACACCTCATTTGCTTCTTTGACATTCATAGTTCTTGTCATGCACGCTCGTCTGTTCTTAAGGCTCCTGACATCACCTTCTGCTAGTACACGATCAATTTGATCATGGAAGGTGTGTCGTGGCCTTCCGCGACTTCTGCATCCATCCACTTTTGCATTGTATATCTGTTTAGTCATTCTTTCATCATACATTCTTTCCACATGCCCGAACCACCGGAGCATTCCTTTCCTTACCTTCACCCCCGACACTCTCGTTCCAAATTGGCTTTCTTTACGCTTCGATCCTTTCCCATCCGTTCCAAGTGACCGAGGTGAGATTTTATTTATCATGCTAGGCTCGGCTACCAGATTTTCGATTTCAAGGTTGGTTCGGACCCTGCAGCTACCATCCTCTCTCCAGGTGAGGAGAACTAAAACGAAAGCCTTTTAAATAGGTCACATTTGTTGTCTGTTTTTTTGCCTATATACTACATATTTTTAAATCGCAAAAACGATACGGGTGACCACCGTTTATGGTCTAAATTATCTGAAACTTTAAATGAAAACATGTCACATACGGTACCATAGAGTAAAAACATGTTTTCAAACAAAGGAAAAGTTTTCGACTTTGTTCACGCTGGACTTGAAATTCCCGGATTCCCGAGACACAAACTATCGCAGCATTTAAAAAAAGAATGTAAGTTATCGTCTTAGTGGAATAAGCTAATTTTTATGCATCCGAACAACTTCACGCCTCTCCCGAGAAAATTCCCGCTTGATTCCCGGGATAAAAAATATCACACATTTTATTACATCAAATTTGCTATAGATCAGTAAAAATCACATTTCCAGAAATATTCTCGCGGGATTCCCAAGAAAAAAAATAGCGCAGAGTTTAAGTCTATGAATTATCCGTCGATTAGTGAGAGACACGGCATATTTAAAATTGTATAATTATAGATAGATGAAAATATGAATCAATTAAAATAAATAATAGCTATTTTGCTTTTATGATTTCTTTAAAATAATGTTACATGCCGACAAAAGTAAACGCACACCTGCCTGTCATAAAGCGCAGTTTATTACCTTCCCGCATTTTGGAATTCGTTTGTTGACTTTGTGTTTAGAATTTGTAATTAAGAAAAACATTTCATTGTTATTGTACTTGTTTTATGGCCGTATGAGGCAGGTGTGTCGAACTAATTCTTGTTGTTATTGCACTGCGACGAAGCTTGCCAGGTATGGCATCGGTGCATTATAAAGCAATGACCCAGTGCGGAGAGGGGCAGTCAAGCGAGGATTACGATACGAGCAAGGTGTAGATTCGATGAGCGATATAGTAACGGACTTTGCGGGTGTTATTGAATCGTGCAGTTTGTACTAGTAGTGTCTATTTATATTTGTACCTGTTTTATACGTGCTTGTATAGTTCTAATAAATTCTATAGCAATTCCAACGGCATTTTAATTCGAGTCCTGTAGCTCGTAGCAACAATTTATTGATCAATCGATTATCTTATTTCTAGGCCTTACATGTAGAGTTGCTATAGTGCAACATTTCATAAATATGATATGGATTTTATCAAGGAGTATTTTCCCAACACTAGCTAGCACCACCGTCGATGATGATGCGGCTATATTGAATACCAAGAACCGTCCCGGAAACCGCGAAAGATTTACTAAAGCCCGTAGGAAATAAAATTGTGCCAGTTTAATATATACTACGTGCTGCAACAATCCCGTTTTATCATCGCAAACAACGCGGTATATTATAAAAACTGACCCGCTTCCTATATCATTAAATGTAAACTTCACACATAAAATAAATCAATGATTTTTTTCGAATAAAACACAACAATTCGATCGCCAACAAACATCTATCGAAGATAGAAAACAATCGCAATCATTGATCGGTAATAAAATGATTTACTTTGTGACTACTGACTGACTTCTATTTAACTTGTCATTTATCGATAACGCCATCGTAATAAAGTTCTATATGGATCTCTGAGATTCGTATTCTTATATAATAATACTCAAGAGTACCGAGCCTGGAGTATAGGTAGTAGTTACGGAAAGCACAAAATTATTAGTTACAATCTGACAAATTATCTAATCTCATAAAGACTCATAAACTGCATCAAAGTTCAGGATTACTTTGAAATGATTTTTTTAAATAAGTATGCAAACTTTTTAGATTAAATTATATAAATATGGAGAGACTGGCTCTTAATCTTAAAAAAAAGGAAAATTTAAAAATAGAACTGCAGTAAAACAAATGAATATAGCCGGGAAAAGAAAATTTACTCGTAGTATCAGATTTGCGTGTTATTTATAGCAAAGTTTTAAATTGATTCTCATTGATTTTTTATTCTTTTGTCAATTGAATTATTGTTACCAGCAGAATTGTTGGGTTAGTTTTTTAACTCATCGAGAGTTTTTGAACCATAATATGGATACTTCGTCCGAACAAGCGGCTCAAATTGTAGCATTGGTGCGGGAGGGCTTGGATCAACGAACGATTGGTAGAAATTTAAATTTAAACCAGTCTACGGTTTCTAGAATATACAAAAGGTTTGTGGAGACAGGTTCTTACAGAAGGAGACGTGGTACAGGCAGGACTCGAGCAACCACCGGTCGCGATAACCGATTTATTGTTACAACTTCCCTGCGAAATCGTTTCCTCATGTTTGTTAACATCAAAACAGAGCTTAATGAAGTGCGTGGAGTAAACGTGAGTGCACGAACAATAAGAAGAAGGTTAAAGGAAGCGGATATCACCCCTTTTAGACCAGCAAATGGTCCAAAGTTGTCTGTAGCTCACAGACAAGCTCGCTTAAGTTTTGCGCGTGATCACCTGAATTGGACAGAAGAGCAATGGACCTCCGTATTGTTCACGGACGAGTGTAGGACATGTTTATATGGTGCAGATGGTCGCAAAAGAGTTTATCGTCGACGTGGGGAGCGATATGCTCAAAGTTGCATTGAGGAGCGTGTTCCTTTTGGATGCGGTTCGTGTATGATCTGGGGTGGCATATCGATGAACGGCCGAACAGAACTTGTGTTCATAGACATGGTCCGTCAAAACGGTAATAGAAGGGGTTTAACTGCACATCGCTACATAACAGAGATCTTAGAAGATCACGTGGTGCCTTACATGGGATTCATAGGCGAAAATTTTACTTTAATGCAGGATAATGCCCGGCCGCACGCTGCTGCACAAGTTCAACAATATTGCGAAGAGGTTGGGATACGTACAATGAATTGGCCAGCACGCAGCCCGGATCTTAATCCCATTGAGCATGTTTGAGACAATTTAAAAAGAGCTGTATATGCGAGAAACCCTTTGCCCACGACAGTGGCAGCACTAAGAACAGCACTTTCAGAAGAGTGGGACAATTGTACGGTACAACCGTACAGACCGCACAATCAGCATTTACGCGAGCACGCGTTATTTTCGACAGTCCATCAAATTAAACAGTTCACATAAAAGCGCCGCGACTCGCGTACGTGTAACTCATAATATCATATCATATCATTCCATATCTAGTATTAAGTTAATAGCAATAAATCATAGTTTAAGTTATTTTATCTAGTTATTATTTAACATCCTCAGATGTACCAACACCGTACATCTTTATGGTCCTTCGAGCCGGATTATCTAAACCAAAAGCATGTGCCCAATTTTATCAACTAGAAAAAATTCCGTAAGATCTTTTAATAACCCTAATAAAATCTATGCGGAACCGATTAGAATCCGTAATAAATAAACCCTTGCATAAAGTTTGTGTCTATTGTTAAAACCAATTTTTTAATTAAACCAATTTTCCTTAAATTTCTGTTTTTTCTTCAAAAAAGTCTTAAGGTCCTTTCCAGTACACAAACTTAAAATTAAGTATATGACCCTACGGTGTTTTAAAGTTCACGAACCAATCTAGAGGTTTCAATTTAAATCTGTATAGAAAGTTTGCATACTTGGTTAAAATATTTATTTCAAAGTCGTCTATTACTTTGATGCAGTTTATGAGTCCGTCAGTGTATTATAGTTACGCCACAATAAGTGTTCTTTTATTTAAAAAAAATAATTAAAATGCCGCCGCTAGAAAAGGCTCTTTATTTCTATTTTGGTATTAATCCTTATCAAAATAAATTACTTCATATTCAAGACTGTTTCAATACCTTTATATAACTTTTTAAATTATTCAATTCGGACATTCCATTCGAAAGATGATATCACGAGTTTAAAAATGTAAGAATTAGTGATGGTGACCACGTGACTCTGACACCTTTTCGTGAGCGAAAAATCGTAAGACCCCTCTATATAGAAGTTTCACTTCAAAAATTAGATATCTCTCAATGTTTAACATGTCGCATCACAAATTACGTAATAAACCGATGGCTACACCTTCGTAATACAATCACTGACACTAACATTATCCCAGATGCAGCAGTGGCATTAGTCAATTGCAATGACGGCACCCAAAAATCGTGACCGCAGCGCTTTTGATAAAAAGTATCCTAAGTCTTGACTACAGGACAAAAGCTAGCTCTCTATTGAGTTTCATTAAAATCCGTTCAGTAGTTTTCACATGATACTCTAACAGACGGACAGACAAAAATTCTTCATCCGTGCAGGAACGGAGAAAGAATACAATTTCCTGCTGCCGGGCTGCCTGTCGCAGGAGGCGGCAAATCAACCCACAGCCGGGTATTTGGCCGTCTGGGTGGCTACGACGCCTGGTGTAGAGTATGCCGCCATAAAAACGCCATTAAAATACCAGCAGCACATTTGTAGCAACTTTGGTGTCGCAAATGTCCATAGGCGATGGTAACCGCTTTCCATTAGGTAGGTCATCTGCCTGTCTGCTGAACTCGTGCAATAAAACGGACAAGTGGAAAAACGAATCGCAACGGACAAGTGGAAATCGAATGGCAACGGACAAGTGGCAAGACGAATCGCAACATAATTTTAACTTGAAGTTTTACGGGCAGATTGTTAATGCACTTGTCCGATCTGAAGTCTATACAGAAGTTTCACTTTAAAAAAATCTAAAAGCTGCATTTTAAAAATCTTTTGGTCCGAATTAGCTCCCCTGATTTTATTCTCTTTTTAACCGACTTCCAAAAGGAGGAGGTTCTCAACTTGATTGGTTTTTATATGTATGTACACCGATAACGCTGAGATTTATGATCCGATTTACGTGATTCTTTTTTAGTTCTTTTATTTAAAACATCTTGAAGTCGGTGCAAAGTAAAACATAAAAATTACATACATACATACATACATATTGTCACGCCTGTTTCCCATTGGGGTAGGCAGAGACGATGGATCTCCACTTGCTACGATCTTGACAAACACTTTTCGCTTCATCAACTTTCATTAATCTTCTCATACATGCACGCTTATTTAAACTACTTTTTATCTGAAAAATTACAATATTTTGAAAATTACTAAGCACCGACTTTAAGATGTTTAAGATAATATATATTAAAATAAGATATTATAATTAAAAATAGCTTTAGAAATAAGTTATTTTATACTTTTTAGTTTTTGAACTCGGTTTTTTTAAGTTTAATTTCTATATACAAATTTGACTCATCTTCAGATATGTTAGTATCGATTAGTGTCCATGCTCTTTATTGTCTACGGGAAGACAACAAAATCTGAAGTAAATACGAATAAATATCGTAAAACATGTCATGTAAAAACGAAACGAACAAATTGGTTGTAAGGAAAATATACAATAAGAAAAATGTCGGCCATATCTAAAATTAGGTCACTGTCGATATGCCAAAGGTTATGTCTTCAGCTGAGCGAAATATTTGCTTATTCGCCCATAAAACGACGGGCTTTACTAAATTAAATTTGTCACAGGCGTTTTTATACATCGAATTATAATTGTGACGTTTAGAAAGTTTATTTAAAGAGACATTGCGATACGAAGTCATTTGTTGCTGAAATTAAAACAAAATCATGAATATTGAAAGATTTTTAGCAATACTTTTTAGACGTAAATTAGAATACTGTTACGACCTACACTACTCGAATTAAAATGCCGTTGGAATTACTATAGAGTTTATTAGGAGTTTTTTGGCGGGAACTGAAAGGGGACGTTGCGCTGTGCAGTTTTATTTTCTAAAAATGTGTAAAATTACTCTAAAATGAACAATAGTTGTAGGATATTGATAGTTTTTGAGTAGTAATTATGTGTTTTGTGAGAAATGTGAACTGTATAGTCAAATGTGGCCTTTTGAGTTGTCACAAGTACTCCGTTGAATGGCACTAGCTGATTACCTACAGTTCAGCTGTGCTACACATAGGCTTAAGAAAATGAAGAAACTAAATATATATTATAAACTAAGATCTGGCTTAAAGGCCTAGCTGCCAAGCCATAAACCTAAATAAAAATAAGTTTATTAGAACTGTTCAAACACGTATAAAACAGGCACAAATATGACTAAATCTTAAAAAAATTGGAGCGACCTCTTATATTTTTTTTTGATCTGTCCTTTCGAGGGAGATCTTAAAACATCAAAAACTTACATTTTTTTACTCGAGACTCAAAAAAATTTCGTTTTTTTTGGCGCCATCCTTTGTATGTATGTATTTTTTTGCTTGTATTTGGTTCTATTTTGTTCTAAAGTCTTACTTTTTATTGTTTGCAAGAATAAATTAATTATTCATATTAGTAGTTAGTTCTGTCCATCAAAAAAATGCGTCTTACAAAAGAAGTCTCGTAGACAGGGTACTACAGTCGTGCAACGGAAAATTAGAAAGAGAAATAATTCAAGGAATATTCCACATAACATTTACATTAATACACTTGATAAACAGAACAACATGGCTAGGCTAATCTCTTAGTAATTAGTTCTATTTTTACCGTGAAATTTTTCGTGTAAAGTAAATTATTTAATTGTTTCTTCAAGCTCTTGAGAATAAAAACTGAACCCTCAAATAATCATCATCATCCGAGCGTTAAATTCCGGTTGCGTTCGGAGCGATCACTTCGACTCCCAAGGTCCGGTTTCCTTCTTTTTCTTCTTCACGGCGCGCGATCTTCGGCATCCCTTTTATTGACATAGTTGGTACTCATCCCCTCACAACGACAAGCCAGCATTCCTTGGGCCTACCCCTCCGACTGGGACCTGGCGGAAGCGGCATGGCTAGACATTTGTTCCCCACGTAACTATCTGGTTTCCGTAAAACGGGGCCGTACCAGCGTAAGCGACTCTCCTGTACGCATGCACCCTCAAATAATGACATACCTAAATTAAAAAGAGCAAGGCTTAATATAATTAACAGTCTATGCGTGGTGCAAGTTTTCTTGTTGCTTCTTTTCTTTAAATCAGAGATAACACCTTGCGAAGCTGCGTAAATAGATTTAATTTTAACTTAGTATCTATGATCTGCAAGTATATGTTGAACTGAATTCGTTTTTATAATTTTAAAATAACAATTGCCAAGTAAGGCTAATAGACCAGGGTAGATCATCTAATAATTTAGGGGCGATCTGAGATCGGAAAGTGAAAGGGAATGAGTTTTAAGGGTGAAGGACGGCTTATCTCGATTTCCGGCAAAACTACTCTAGTCATATTATTTTTTCTTTTTTTTACCATTTTCAAAAGGCACTTGCCTATAAGTTTCGACTCCATGCCGAAGCATAATTCAAGTAGATATATTTTATTGAGTACATAAGTAATCATGTCGTATAAAAGCTTAATCAGTGATCCTATTTATTCAGATCACAATGGTTTCAAGCTCGTTATGTGAAGATTGTAAAAGTAGCGTTCCAGTGTAAAATAAAAGGGAGAAGGGTCCAAATTATGTAACTTTTATTAGCGATAAAAGCCGTTTGTAAACATTACGTTACGGTTTTACGTTTTTCTAACAATCGTATGTTTTCCTCTTGATATTCTTAATAACTCTTAATGCTAAATCTTCACATCGAATGACTTTAATTTGTACCAAA
Organism: Dendrolimus pini; assembly: GCA_949752895.1. Classification (NCBI taxonomy): domain Eukaryota; kingdom Metazoa; phylum Arthropoda; class Insecta; order Lepidoptera; family Lasiocampidae; genus Dendrolimus; species Dendrolimus pini. Next base: position 4,786,984 of record OX457146.1, read on the forward strand.
GAAGTATTTTGGAAACATTCTTAAATTTCTTCATTTACCTACCCGTGCAGGAACGGAGAAAAAATATAATTTCCTGCGGCCGGGCGCGGCTTGTCGTAAGAGGCGACAAAACAACCCACAGCCAGGTGGTAGAGCATTTGCTCGAATGGATGGCTACTACCTCTGGTCTAAAGTATGCCGCCATTACAACCTTGAGTTGTGTTCCGGCATTAGTGACCAGGTTCCAGTCTGCCTTAAGAGACCAGCAGCGCATTTGTAGCACCTTTGATGTAGCAAATGTAAACAGGCGATGGTAACCGCTTTCCATCAAGTGGGCCGTCTGCCTGTCTGCTTTCCGATATTTAACTAATTAATCTGGTTTTCATGCATGTTTTAATTACAGTATCCTATAGATATTATATGTGTAATGTGCATAAATGATTATGGTTTTAAAATAATCCAAATAATATTGCCATGATATTGAAACCAAAAAAGCAAAACCATGTTTTTATTACAAATGAGATGCAATAATTGCTGTAAAAAATTTGTCAATAGATTAGAAGGCGCTTTGATAATAATTCTACAGTTAGAATTTAAAACAGCACAATCCTTCGAGGTTTTAGATAGAATGCCTTTCTGGGGCTTATAGACGATATACAAGTATAATTCAAGAACACAGAAAACATTAAGACAATTTGAGTATAATAATATGTCGGGGAATTTTACCCTTGCTATTTAAATAAAATTGGTGGCCGGTTCCCTATACCTTTCTATTCATTCACTTGCTTTGACATCGGTTGAATTTTGACTTTATTTGTATAGAGCTTATGACAAATTTTAACCGACAGCAAGGCAAGTGAATATAGTAAGTGATATAGGAAGTGGCCATTAGTCGATAATCGGATTACTTATATATATTTTTTAGACGCGATGAAGAGCTGTCAGTTGTCAATGTCAATCTGACACAATTCCGAGCGCTAGTGTGTATTAGAGAATGTCATATACAACAACAGATTGCATTAATGTGATTGTATAGTTATGAAGAGTTTACGACCTATGCTATATGCTAATTAATAACAGCAAAATCAGTGCTATTTGCATTGAAGCCATATACATAAAAGCGGTTGTTTTTGCAGATTTATATGATGAACATAAAAAGTATCTACATGGAGTGGAATTGTATGCAATTTCACTAAGCGATTCTCCAAAGACTACTGCTGTAACCCTTCTGATTTCTAATACTATATTCAATTTTGAGGGGAAAACTAGAAGAAGGGAAGAATGTTAACATTCTGTTCGCGCATTACATGTCTGGTGGAGTATTCTAGATTGGATAATCAAGTCACTATACGCGCTTGGAATATTGTCTTTCGTTATTTGATTGAATATTTAGAGATTGTGTGAGCATTGCGGTGTTATTCTCTTCGCCCGAGTACCCTACCTACGCCTACACATTCGCGAAGAAATGAACCCGCCTGCTCGGAATACGCACACCCACGTGCTTATAGACTTAATAAAAAAATTGTTGTGGAAAGAAATGTTTCGATCATTTATAAGCTTAAGCAAATATCAATTGAAAAGTATGGCTTTAAAGAACCTGTAATTGGATTTTATAATTGATAGCTGGGAACATCTTCATTTGCTTTCTGTGAAATAAGGCTTAAAGGGTTCAATTTACTCATCGAGCACCGATTAATCTTAACCCGAAATATCTTTTTACATGAAATCTTAACGAGCCCTTTGATTTAATTAAAACCGTAGCGTTCTGTGTCGGCTATCGTAATTCCACGTCGATTATTCTTTCGACTCCTCCCGCTCCCGCAGTCTGACGTCCTTTTCTGGCAGCCCGTATTGTTTCCGTGCCAAGTCTGTATATCGAACCGTACTATTATGCCAAGTCTATATATTCGAGATTCCTTGGCTTTTGTGACGGAGCGCTGGTGAGGGCAAGTTCCCAAGACTTATACCGCGGCGTGTTCGGGAACTATATAGCATGTAAGTAGTACGTTGCGCCGCTGCAGCCGTAGAGGAATCTCTTGTCGTTGGATGCCGCGTGTGCCCGGGACGGAATTCGATTTTCACTTGGAGCATCAGCGCGGCCGTGTTTCGCCCGGGTGGGCGTGGTCTACAGGCCGGTCAATAGCACGGCATCGGCTCACTCGCTCCCACCCCCGGTACCCCGGTATACCCGTCTCTCTCCCACCGGGGATGATTGAAACGTCTGATGCCGCAGGCGCCCCGCGCGCCCCCTCCCCCCACCAAGGACGTTCAGTGAATCCGTCCTTCTCTGCCGCGAGAGCACGTGTCCCCGTTACTATTCCATAATATAATGTGTGCCCCCCTGGTGCCGCGCGAAAATTCACAACCAATTATGTGTCAAGTGCCTGATGAATTAGGTGACAAAATTCATGCCTGAAAGGAATTCTGTAATCGCTTTTAGCGATGTGCGAGATGTGCCACTCTAGAGGACACTTAAGTGCCCGCCTCAACTGATATGGAGATAAGGAGCTTATCTTGGGACGTCACCTCTTCTTACTTACCGTCCTGTGCACACTTTTGCCTTGTTACTGCACTCGTGATACTTTCAGGTATGTTATCATATTAGATCGCCCGCTAACTTTTGCTATTACGTATACCAATGGTTAGCGAGCGGATATGGCTTAATTCCCATGTGGTTGATCGCACGCAATCGTCCTGGGGATATAATATTCCCGGAGCGGTCGCCTTGCTGTCGCCAGGAGTCTAGACACATAATAATTATACATCGAGCCAACAAGGGCGGGTATTCTGGAGACATGAGTCATCCGAATTCGTCCACAGCATCGATCGTTTTTCATCTATTTGCCGAAGAGGTCGTACAGTTAGAGAGAAGAAAGCTGCCTGTGAACGCTTCAGTTTAACTTTCGAAACGTCTAAAGTGTTAGTGCCTGAATATAACATAGATGTTTAATTTAAACCAGGAAGCCAGTGAACTATCGCAACGGGAAGTGACTATGTCATAGCAGTGATTTCATGCCATTCCCACATATGCTTAGTCAAACGTCTGGCAGTAATGTAGAATCGGTATTTACGCGATAATTATCAAAACAAAAACGCCTACTAAACAACAGTGATACGGTAGCGCTCTTAAAAACAGTATTTGATGGAAAATCCAACGGATTAGACGACAAAGATACGTCGAGTGCGGCAGCGATTAAATTTCGTGAGTATTCAAGTACATGTTGGTTTCCCACGGGGATTAAGGCATGGAAGAAAACGTAATCAACCACTCCTACGGACGCGTACTAGATTAAATGATGACTTGATTCACTACGAAAGTACTTTCTTCATAATGACCCGGGATAGCGGTTTTTGAATTTGTTTGACTTTATCTCTTAAATACAACTCAGTTCAATGTCCATAATTCTTTTGAAGTCCATAATGTTAAACTAATCGTCTCTTCATTATTGCCTGTTCTATACGTTTTTTTTTTCAAATTAACGGCCATTACAAATCATCATTCAAAGGTTTTTTTAAATAAAATACTCAATTCTTCGAATACACTCTCATTGACATAAAATTATAATTTCCTAATTAGATTTTCTTATAAAAAGTGATTTGTAGTATTAGGAATATGTAGAGGTAATTTGCCTAAAGTTCTACGTACGTTACGGATAATTTCGACGAGTTGATAATCATTATCCGCAAAAAAATGATTAATATTGTTTTTGTTTTTTTATGTGTCTGTATATTAATTACTGTATGCGTAAAAGAATGAAATACTATCAATAATTGCTAGAGAATGATGAGAGTAATAATTAATTTAGAGGAAGTAAAAATTTCTAAACGTATTTGTTCTCAATTATGGTCGTTTCCTATGTATTAGTCGTATCCTGAGGCCATAAGCGACTACCAAAATTTATCAAAACGACTTATGGACTCCTCAGATGATCAGAGGGCTGGTGCCTGACCCATAGAAGACGGTGATCTAGGCTCAAATTCTACTTATAGTCTTGTTAATCTACCCGGCAGACCACGATATAGATAACTATTACATAGTAAGTCTTAAACTTAGTAATTTATTAATCTCAAAAATTTCAAAATTTTATTTTTACTCAACATCTTTTTCGTGTAACAAAAATGATATTAAAAATAAGTTTAGTTAAAATATAACTTACAGCTTTTGTTCCAAGTGAACTGACCTAAACAATTTAAATCTCCATAAAATATTTGTATGGGTTCGAACTATTTGCTCTCGCTATCTCTCTATGTAATGAATTGTAAAATGTTCCAGGCTTGAAAAGCCTTCCGGATCAAACATTATATAAAACGTGAGATACCAAAATATGATTTCATAATCCACGTCTACCAAAACATCTCTTTTATCATTGCCTGCAAACATTTTTATTTTATTTTATTAAACATAATTCGTTAAACAAAATAAGTATGTTTGGTGTTACAATATTTGTAATACGATGCTCTTTATCAAAAAAGCGTATCGCATTCAGCGTACAATTTGGCCGTCATGAAAAATTAGTTCTGAGTGTTAATATTAATACGATAGATAATGTGGGGCGTTATTATGATGATTAAATTGGAGTACTTAATTAGTATTTAATAGGGTTTTCGCCGTGGATCAAACACTACTACGTTACCCTTGTATATTTAGACAGCAAGCTTTCTTTCATGCAGGTTACATCGCATTAAATTTTTATTTAAGAGGACTTCGTTCCAAAATATTGTTAAGTTTTCTACAGTGTTATGTATTTTATATATATAAAACTTTAGTGACAAATTACCTAACTTATGGTACAAACTGCTTAAAAATTATTGCGTGGCTTAAAAGGAGTTAGCGGGTTGATAGACGCGGAAAACGACTTTGTTTCATACTATGTAAAGAAGGTGCTCAAACCCTGTAGTCGTAAATTTGTACTACAATCGGCATAAAACTTGATTGCCAATCTTAGTAAGCAAAATATAGCGTATTAAGCACTTTATTATATGTCATCAGACAACTAAGGTCCTAAAAGAACCAGTTTAACAGAAACGTGTAGCAAATCCAATATGTTTCCAGCTAAATGTACTGGAAATTGTCTAGTATAGCAGCATCACGTGAAAACAAGTGAAAGGATTTCAATTAAATTCAACACAGCGCTAGTTGATGCCCCGGCTCAACATTTGGGATACTTTTTATACCTATAAATGATGTAGTTTCCGTGGGATAGACGAATTTATCCAAATAAGTCGCGCTGCAAATGCTCTTTTTTATACCGTACTTGCAACTGTCTAACAAATACATCGTTCTCAGGGCAGCGCGAACCAAGTTTCGCTGCCACTAAATTTTTTTGAACTAAAAACCTGTAATGTTTTTTTATAAAAAGTTCATCGGATGAAAAAGGCCTTAATAATCACGTAAACTGAAACGTGTCTGAAGATGACACTTTATATATTATATTTTGCTTGCTGCATGTAATATTATATTTTATTTTTATCTTTTAAATACTTTTTCCTTGAGCTAATTACTTTAAGCGAGTTGTCACAAGAAGGTAAGACCTTTTTATAGAAATTACGTCATTATTAATATAGCCTCATAAGATGTAATTTGGTTCTGATAAAGTAAATTTGTTTACTCCTTCTCAATGTCGTATATGTTATAACATTGAAAAGAAGATAATTGGGCCTCTCATGTTATTACTGATTTAAGTTAAAAAAACAAACGTGTCTCTCGGGACAAGTGGAACTTAAACTAATCTAAGTTGAAATATTTAATATTGAAATTATTTAACTTGAGAAAAGCTTAGGTTATTACTTAAATTTTATTTATATTGATAAAAGCTTTTATTGACTATAAAATATATTTTATTCTTAGTTACAATGCTTGATTATATAAATTAGAATTTTGTGAACATTATTAGTATCATTATTTAATCTAATCACCGAAATAGGGCTAGCGCTGTGGGTTAGAGTGAGAAAGGAGGAGCCTGCCTACCGCTGCTATGCGTGAGAGAAAGGGAAGCCAAACGAACTGGCGCCATAACGCGTTACGTAACGAAGCGGTTTACTCTCCCATAAGAAGTTATCACCTCAAAATATGTTTTTAGTAATAAGTAGCAGATTGAACGATTTCATTTAGATTTTTTATAAAAGCAAGAACGGATTAGCGGTGCCACCTGTGTTTTTTATTGCTGGAGTACAACAGATAGGCTGATGGAAAGTTGTTACCGTCGCCTGTGAACATTAAAGATGCTAGCTATATGCTCTTGGACTCGTAGATGAGACCGAAACCTGGCCACTAATGCCGGAACACAACTCAAGGTTGCTATGGAGGCATGCTCTAGACCAGGAGTAGTCGCCATCTAGAGTCTAGACGGACAAACACCCTCCCACCTGGCTATGTTGGTTGTTTTGTTGCCGGCAAATTTTCAGCGCGAGTATTATTCAAATGTCCAGTAAAAAGGTTCTGATATACATAAAGCTAAGTTATATAGAGAATCGATGCGTCACCACAAGACGCTTGGTAAATATTTGCTCGTCCGCCCCGACATCAAGGCGGTGACCTTATTGGATATTTGAACTAGCACTTTCATACTACCCTCTTTTATGCTTTCCTCCCCTGAATATTGAATCTTTAACACGATTACATTAGAATGATGTATTTATTTTCGAAAATGTACATTATGGTGAACAGGACTCTACTTTATTGTTTATATTGAGATATTATTGTCTTCGGACTTCCTTCGTTTATGCTTCCATCCCCTGAATATTGAATGTTTAACACGATTACATTAAGTTGATGTATTTATTTTCGAAACTGTACATTACGGTGAACAGGGCTCCTCTTTCTTTACTTTTGTAGAGTTTATTTATATTGAGAGAATATTGTCTTCGGACTACCTTCTTTTCTGCTGCCCTCTCCTGAATATTGAATCTTTAACACGATGATGTATTTATTTTCGAAAATGTACATTATAGTGAAGAGAACTCTACTTGTGGAGTTTATTGTTTATATTGAGAGAAGATTGTATTTTATTAGTATTATTTATTTCAATATGTCTCGCTATATGTTACTTTTTAACCAATTAAATGTTTTTTTTTGACATGATTTTTCTTAGAGCTTGAACGGCATTGTTTAGGTAGTCATCTGCGTCACGTTCAAACGAAGTTGGTTTGAATCCTGCTAAATGACATAGGTGCCATAATATTACTCTTACCACGTTCTGACTGTAAAGGAAAAGTCGCAAGAGAAAACTATATATCGACAAAACTGATATCTGTGAAACTTGACAAACTGTCCTGGAAACTCTAGCAAGCATACTGAGTGTTGCCCTAAATATATTCAAAATTATAAGTTCACACTAAGTTGTACTTGAAAAAAAAATCAAGTTCTCTTAAAATTTTAAAATAAACAACTAAGTCACAAAAACTTCGTACTTGCGAGTACGTTAAATCCGTTATAATTAAGACTGTTTGAATACTAATACCTAAACTAGGCCAAGCCTGTATCTTTTAAGTTTTAGTCCCTTCCAGGGACTTAATAAATAAATTTATATGTATAACAAAAATATTAAAGACTATAAATAAATACAAGTTGCAATCAAAAATTATTTAGAGGTTGTTCTAAATTGTATCCCAGATAACTGTGAATGAAAACTGTAGCAAAACACACCACAAAGCTAAACACAGTACTATAAATTAAACAAAGTTCGGTCCTATTGCTTAAACGGATCTTGTTCAGACAACGACCAAGATCTTTAAAAAAATGTAGTTATATGTCCAAAAATCCCGCAAGTATTTACTAAACTGTCAAAAACACATAACCTTATCTTAGCCAATGTTAGGTAACATAAACCGTTTCCAAGTATACATATGGACTTAATCTTGAGTTTAAACCCTTCGCGTTCAATTTATAGTTTAATACCTCCGAGGATCCAGTGGAATAATTAATCCTTTGTGCGGATGTGGCCTTAACCATATGGTGAGCGTACTAACAATTTTGCCAGATAGACTTCATCAGTAAATGTCGCTAGAAATTGGCTTCTAAAGTTCAATGAGGTAAAGTGGCCACTTTAGATATATGTACAGATTATTGTTTATTGTACATTACATAGAAGTTCAGGCTATAATTTATTATTTTTTAATTATTCTCTTCTTGCTTTAAAGAGAGATCTAATCCAGACAACCCGAAACAGGAATAAATAAGAAAGAAAAATGTCATCCATTATGTCAAAAATGGTATACGTATCACAGAGCAGTCTCGCAAATGCTTTGTTTTGTCGGTCCTGTTCCGTCATGTGATAGGGCGTATGGTATTTCTCTTTTTTTATTTTTTATTTTTTGATTCATTGTTTGTTTGTGAAAATAAATTTCGGGGTGACTATTGCGCTTTTCACTCTATTCTCTTCTTTCTTTTTTATAAATTCTTACTTACTAATTCGCGTATATTGTAGCAAGTATATTTTAACAATAAATAAAAGACCCTTTTTAAGTTTGTTGTCCGCGACTCTTAATGCACTGCTGCAATGCAATCTTAGGCTTCCCCAGTTTTGCTCCTCATATGTCGGTCGGTCTTCCGCTTTCCTCAAAAACTTGAAAAAATACTTAAAATATATTAATGGTTTAATTTTTATTTTATTACAGTCTAATTTATATGCGCTAGGAATGTAAACTATATTTATCTTACTTTTAACTACTAAATCTCGCTAGCTCTAGCGATAAGATCGCCAAATTGGTAACTCTACATACGGAATCCTTATTAAGCTTCACACACTTCTAATCGGCGAGTTGCGGGCATTGGCCAAACACCGTTACTATGAACTGCATCCTGTTTAGGTTACATAATGTATATGTTAATCATATCCGAAACCGCTATATGGAATATATTAACTGTACCTTAACACATTTGCTCATTCCTTAGTGTCCTGTAATAGATTGTTTGAATTATTACTGGATAATATATTGATTATAATAAAATAATATAATAACAGCCCATAAATATCTCTCAGCTGGACTCGGCCCTTGCACTATAGGGGAACGGGTATACCCGTCACCCTTGTACAAGGTGGCTTTGCAAGTTTGACACAGCGGGTATCCCGATGTTTTCCTTCATCATATATTTTATTACGACCGACGAAGACCAATTCACACCTGCATTAAATTACCTTTCGGCATTTGGACTTCTTTTGTTTACTTTGTGTTTAAAATGTGAAAAACAGCCCATTGTGTATTGTAATCTTTATGGTAGTCATTAGCCAGGTGTGATTCTTGGAAATTCCTCACGCGGCCGGGCAGACTTATTGCATCGGTAGAGTATAAAGTAATGCCCCAACTGAGAGAGGAGGCAGTATAAGCTTTATAGTGACGGACTTTGCGCGTGTTATTGAACTGTGCATTACGTTTGTACTGGTTGTGTTCAGTTATATTTGTACCGGTGTTGTACGTGTTTGTATAGTTCTAATAAATTTTCTAATAATAAATGTTCTAATAAAATTCCAACGGCATTTTAATTTGAGTCCTGTAACTCGTGACAATAATATAATAAGAGCTCATAAACATCTGTCAGCTGGTCTCGGCCCTGGCACTATAGGGGAATGAGTATACCCGACACGCTTGTCCAAGGCGGCTTTGCAAGTTTGACACAGCGGTTATTTCGATGCAGGTTTTGTCACGATGTTTTATCGTATCTACGGGTATGTAAAATATCGTGGGCCTGTGGTCAGTAAGCGTGTAATATAATATGAGCTTCTTAAATAACCGTTTGACCGACTAGTCTCCCGCGTCGAGTTTACGGAAGCGTGAGTCATTGGCACCGAGTTTACTCATTACAACTACAAATTAGATTAACAGAACGTCCGCGTAATGCGATATCGGGAATTTGACTTTGATCTTTATTGACTCGATGAATTATGACTTTCTTATCTTTAATACTTTAATGTCTTTAATAATCTTTAATATACTACTCACATTCTCACTCTCCTTTATAACATATTATTTAATCCTAATAGTCCCCAATACCTTAAGGAAAGTTTAAAATTCAATTCCTTCGCCTATCCACTGCCCACAATTTGCGCTATGATACGTACCGAAAACTTATGACGACTGCACACACTTCATCCTATTATGATAATTCTTTTACAGAGCAGGTTGTCAAACTTTGGAACATGCTGCCTCTACTGTCAGAGAGGCCAAATCCTTACCAATATTTTGAAATTTGCTCGTAAAACACTATTTGTCCACAAATAGCTATGTCTGATTAACAGAATATAATCATGCTAATACATTTATAATAATAACTTATGTATTATTGTATATATATATATATATATATATATATATATATATATATATATATATATATATATTGTATTGCCTAGAAAATATTGTAAATATGGTGTGTTTCTGTAATTGTATATTTTGGTGTGCAATAAAGTGTTATCTATTTATCTATCTTTAATGGTTGCTATTTAGGCGTCTTGCGTCTTGCGTCTTCCGTTTAGTAGGCGTTTGAATGTCTTTCCGGTATAGGTTTTCTATTACGTTTCTGAGTTTAAAACAAAACATTTCGCTGTACTTTGTAACATGTTTTATGTCCTCGTTAAGTGTTTCTCGAGACTTTGACAAACAATTGATATTTCCGATTGTTACTTGTGTTTTATACAATGTTATTCTGTATGTGTTAGTTACTTTGTTGTTAAGGTCTTTCGGCATATTTTTGAGGTGTTTGAAAATCCATTTGAATAAATTTTCTTTTATTCTTGTAGCTCCGTGCAGAGCTGAAATTGTGGTAGTTTAGTGCTTGTCGTCCGTGTCTCGTTTCAATGATTTGGTTCGACTGCTGTTGAGTGGGATGCATTACTCGGTCAGTTTATTAATCCTATTGTGCAGTACAGTTACAATTACCACATGCTGACGGTAAAGGAAAACATCGCGAGGAAACCTTCCTTGGATAAACGTGATGGCTATACATACACCTATGTAGTCCATTCCCTGAAATTGATTTCCGAGCTCAGCAATTAAGGATTTTAATTTAGGATTTAATTTTATTTTATTTTTAAGCTGACATTATACATAACAGTCCAATCAATTAAGATAATTTTAAGTAGATACAAGTTATTAGTAAAATTAGTTAAACGGCGCATTTATTATAGTTTGAAAAATAATTTTAAATTATTCCTATCTGAAAGTTTTAAAAATGTTACATGATAATATGTTATTTTAACACCTGTTCTTATATACTTACGCTACCTGGTCCAGCGGACGTTTTACTGCCCTAAATGAATAAGATTTAGAAGCCGCTTGCACCGCCATCTACCAGTTCCTATTGCGAAACTAAACCACCCCGAGACCAGTTGCAACCACATAAAAAATTTCATCATAATCAGTCCGATCGTTTATAAAGAGTTCAAATTCAAATTTAAAAGTTTTTATTCAAAATAAGTTCCACTGGAGAACACTTTTTGAAGGTCATACATATAGGTTAAAAATTAATTTTACTTCCTAGTCTATGTACACCGCTTCGCAACGTGTTATTGCTGTTAAGGAGAAGCGGCAAGAAACTCCCCAGCAACACGTCTAGCTAAAAATTGTTTTTCTTTATATTTGTTGTTCTATTTATATTTAAGTACTTTTTTTAAAGATTTTATACAGAATTATGTTACAGAATGACTTTTGAAGAATTAATGGAGTTGTAGCAAACAGTGCATATTCAATAAGACAAAGCGCAATAAAAGGATAGAAAATAATTATAGTTATAAATATAAAGACAACGTAATATATATATATTTGCAACATATCTCCATATATTCCTTACAAGTACGGCAAGATAAAAACGTTATACTCGTACAAAACACAGTATAAGAGGTTGGAGCGAGCTGTTATGTAAATGAAGTTTTGTCATTTAAATATTCTTCAATAGTGTAGTATCCCTTTTTAAGCAAGATACTTTTTAATTTGATTTTGAATTTAGTGAAGGGCAGATCTAACATTTCACTCGGAATCTTATTGAAGAAGCGTATACCAACCCCCAAGAAAGAAGACAATACTTTTTGTAATCTAAAAGATGGCAATATCAGTTTATTACAATGCCTGGTGTTGAAATTGTGAACATCCTTATACTGCTTGTAGGCACTCAAATTATTACGAATATAAATTATATTATTGAAAATATATTGGCTGCCGACCGTCATAATACCGATTTCCTTAAAGCGTTCCCTAAGAGACACCCGAGGGCCGAGGTTGTAAATTGACCTTACAGCTCTTTTTTGTAAAACAAATATAGTCTCTAAGTCAACAGCGTTGCCCCAAAGTAAAATACCATAGGACATGACACTATGAAAATAACTAAAATAAACTAGTCTAGCAGTCTCTTCGTCAGTGAACTGCCTAACTCTTCTGACCGCATATGCAGCAGAACTAAGCTTGCCTGAGAGACTAGATACATGAGCGCCCCACTGGAGTTTCTGATCTAGGTTAATGCCTAAGAATACAGTTGAATCTACTAGGTTAAGTCTAGTGTCGTTAAGGGAAATATTAACATCGTATTCTTTTACATTGGGCATAACAAACTTAACACATTTAGTTTTATTCGGATTGAGTGATAAGTTATTTACGATAAACCACTTAGATATTTGGGTTAAGGCGTTGTTTACGTCGTCAAAGTTTTGTTTATTTCTGTCAACTTTAAATATAAGTGACGTGTCATCAGCAAACAACACTACCTCACACATATCATTAATAAAAAATGGCAAATCATTAATATATATCAAAAACAAGAAGGGACCTAGAATAGAGCCCTGGGGCACACCCATAGATATGCCAGTCTCACGAGATTTGATATTGTTAATTTCAACGCTTTGGGATCTATTGTTTAAGTAAGACGACAGAAGATTGAGAGAATCGCCATAAGTACCGTAATAATTGAGCTTTTTTAGGAGGGTCGTGTTCAACGCAATTGAATGCCTTGGACAGGTCACAGAATACACCAATGGCATTCTGTGACCCTTCCCAAGCACCATAAATGTGTTTTAGAAGCTCAACACCTGCATCGGTAGTGGAACGACCTTTGGTGAACCCGAACTGTTTAGTATGAATTAATTTATTCAGTGTTTAGTATGAGCTCAGTTACATACACAATACACGAACAGAAGAATTTTATATGTATAGATAATGTTAAAGTTTATTGTACCAAAACACTAATAGGTAGAGATTATTTACTCTTCTTATCCTGTTCCAAATAATTTTTCACCCTTAGATTAGATCCTACAGCGCCTATTTTCGATGTCGTTTAGGGTCCACAAATCGATTTCCAAACCCTCATTTTCTCAGTCCCGTTTATTGCCCTCGTTTTATTTTAGCCGTTCTCCCCAGGTCAGGTAGCGAGGAGGAAACAGCAAAATTGCCTTGTAAATAGCTTTCTCTAATATATTGTTTCCTGAACAAATTAATAATGGTTGTTTTCTTTTTTTCAGGTCGCAACCTGCAGCATAATAGGGAGCCATACGCCGCGGCGGAAAGACGGGTGCGACACGCACTCGTGGTATGTATACTTGCTATAATTGTGATAATATTGTTACGAGTTGCAGGACTCGAATTAAAATGCCGTTGGAATTATTATAGATTTTATTAGAACTATACAAACACGTATAACACAGGTACAAATATAACCGAACGCAATAATTCCAAAACGTAATGCAGAAGTTCAGAATTCAAATACACGCACATAGTCCGTCTTTAAATAGATTACCGAATGTACACATGTCTTGCTTCGCTTGTGGTTATCGCTCGACTGACTCATCTCTCCATTAGGACATTGCTTTATACTGCACAGATGCAACATGTCTGCCCGGCCGCGTGGACCGAATTTCTTAAAATCCGTTTTTACTTTAAGTCCGAGACACCTGCCAGTAATTACAATACAACAATAGGCCGTAAAAGATTACAATACACAATGGGCTGTTTTTTTAATCACAATTTTAAACACAAAGTTAATAAAAGCAATCCAAATGCCGAAAGGTAATAAAATGTGTTTCTGCAAGTCTGAATTGATGAGTATTTACAAACATTAACTTATTATGAAACCGAATATCTGCTTAATAAAATTGGAGCCTAATTGTACATTAATCTGGTCATAAAATAATCTAATAATATTGTAACATAATATCTTTATGTCAATTTGTTTTCTATTTGTATACTTTCTTATCAGACCCTATTACTACTTCAGCTGTCATCTCTTTATTTATTATTGCTGGAGTACAGCTGGCAAACTACGGCTCATCTGAAGGAAATTAGCATTTTCTCGAGTTAACCTTTGAAATAAAAATCAAATAAATAGAATTCCGCGCTTAACCGTTAAAACATGTGCAGTATCAATTACGGAAGAAATTAGTTACCATCGTGCCAACGTGCTGCCCGCCTCGAATGCGTAACTGTACCTGGTACCTGGCTACTAATGCCGGAAAACAACTAAAGGTTCTTATGGAGTTATACTCTATACCAGGGGTGGTAGCCATCCAGAGGGGCAAATACCCGCCCTACCTAGCTGTGGGAACTATCAAAATTTAGGTCTTCTTGTAAACCAACCGATACTTGACGGAAGCAATCAACGAAAATTTTCAGTAATAAACGTCTTTCTGTCTATTGCCTAATAATATTTTGGGTTTCATAACTGCGCTGTTGTATACTGGCGTGTGTTTGACAGTATAATGATTGGAGCTAATTGGTTTCTGTCTAAATAGGCCCGTGCTCGGTAACTTAATATGAAGTCAAGAGAAAATTGATTTTGAGCCACGATTACGCTTTTTTACGGGGGAGAAGTCCGATTGATGACTTGCCACGGCGAGGGAAGTGTGGGATTTGCCACAATGGGGTAATGCAACCCCCGAAAGAATTATTTTGCTACCCGAGGTGAGGATACCAGCTAAAACCTTATGTATACAGGTTGGACCCTCGGCAAGACCTATTAATTAGACCTTTAGGAAGGAATAATCAGGAAGTATAGGATATGGAATAGATAAGGATGAGATAGGAGAAGAGGAAGTGGGCTAACGGAACTCACAATCATCGCTCGAAACATAATTAGCTCAAGGCCGACTGACTGACTGACGACGTTATTCTGCGAGATGAATGGTGGCTACAATAGATCTAAGAAATGAGGCGCCGCGTGCTCTATCATTTTTTTATTTAAGTTTTTTTTTACTACTAAAATACATAAACTAGGATGCCAACAATTGCTTTTTCTATATTTTTACGTCTAATAAATTTAAAAAAAACAAATGGTATCCAACTGGGAACAAAGTAATACACATTATATTGTCAACGTAAGAATGCGAATGTCGTCACCCCATTTGCAGTGTACTAATCAAATTATAGCTTGATCCTACTCAATATTCGCTATAAAACCTTCGATGCTATACATATGCAATCCAAATGGGAAGCTCGACGATACATCCATCCCTTAACACATATGTGTGTATAGTTAATTCGATTTGCACGAGCCTCGTCCCATTGTGGCCGAGGGATGTAGTGTTGCCAGTTCAGATTTGTTTTAAATCATGATAGAAAGTAAAACAAATCGAGATTTAGGATTGTAGATCGCAAAAAAAGGTTTTTTTTTATTGCATTCAGTAGACAGGCAAACGGCTCATTCGATGGAAAGATATTATATTAAGCTGAACGTATAAAATAGTATATTAAATTAAGGTTTCACCTAATTCTTAATTTTATAACATATATTTTTTTGGATTTATCGGGACATTTTGTGTCCTGTGATCAGTTGCAAATCGGGAGGCATCCCCAGACCTTTGAAAATATGAGCGTCCCGCGTAAATTAGGATACCTGGCAACCCTAGTGGGATGTGACATGCATAAATAAGGTCTTGGTCTACATGAATTAGACCGATTAGTGTGATCTAATACAAGGCAATGGGTTTCGTTTCCTTGATTTGAATGCTTAGTATAAGCGTTGAAATGTTTTATGGATGTGAACCAAACTATTGAGGAGGTCTCACATTGAAAAGAATTGTTTTAGGAAGAAATGTTGTTTTTGTTTTAAATAATCGTCAGAAAAATACAAAACATTGTATACTCCGAAGGCAACAAAAGCTCCTATCTATGTACTTAGGGCTATAACCGGTTCGACTTTTTTGTGGTTTCCAAGCCCTGCTTGGCTGTCAATTACACTATTGTAAAAAACGAACAATTTTAAATGAAATCACATACAGTGTGGATGAAACAAAAAATCCACAGGGAAATGGCACGAATCGTGTTAAAATCAATACAAAAGTGAAATTGAATTGGGATTGGACGTGTGGCGTGCGAATGGGATGCCTCGCAACAAGCGATTGACATATCGAGTGGTACAGCGTTAACAGCTAACGCCACTCTTTTTGTTATTCGATTTGCGTGTGTCATTTTGATATTTGACATTAGTGTAGGAAATACTTGTCTAAATTCAGAATAGTCCTAAATTTTAAATTCCCATATCCAGCTCTACATATACAGGTGAATTAATCGCTCTTTTGGAAGCTATCCTTTACATTGAATCACATAGCATAAGTAAATCTATTATTGCCACTGATTGTCTGAGTTGTCTTCAAGATATAAGTAAACTGCCCTTTCATGCTAAAAATAATTTCTCAGTTACCCTTAAAATTAAAGAGGCTCTCTTTCGTTGTCATCATACCGGTCTTGATCTAATTTTAGTTTGGATCCCAAGTCACTCAGGCATCAGCGGCAATGAGATTGCTGACTGCTGTGCCAAGGAAGCTGTCTGCTTAGGAACCACCAAGTACAACAAATGCTTTCCCCGAGATTTACGTGCTCTTGCCAAGCCCCAAATGTTCATATCCTGGGATGATAGATGGCAACGCTCTCGGCAGATAGTCGGGAAGCATTATGGAAATCTTCAACCGGTCCTACGTCCAAAACCTTGGTTTTTTGACCATCGAAACTTATCTAAAAAAGACATCTCAGCAATTATCCGTCTCAGGCTTGGTCACTGTTGCTCACCTGTTTTCTTATCCAAAATTAGAATTCGTGATCACTCCCTCTGTGAATGCGGCTTAGCCGAAGGAACTCTTCACCACATTTTTTTTGATTGTCCCAAAATTGGTACTCCCCTTTATGACGTTTTGCATAAAGAGCTTCCTCGCCCTATCAATTTGTCCTTCCTTCTCACCCTGGCTGACAAAAACCATGTATATACTTTATGTAAATTTATATCAGTTAATAACATTTATTTATAGTGTAGTTAGTCTAACCTATATGTGTTTTGTTCTGTTTACAGGTATACAGAAAACCTTATTGTTCAATACCGGTCAAAATTTATTTTATAGAGCTTAATTTGTTACATTATTCGTATATTTTACATACCTACGGCGACATTGGCAAAATCAATGCCTAAGGCGTTGGAGCCAAAACCAACAAAAGTCAAGTCTCGGTATTACTACTCGACAAAGTCTTCATGTAGTTTATGTAGTTAGTTAACATGCAGGACTAGCGAGGTAGTCCCTTATCATCGTTTAGAGAGCAATTTTTTAGTTTAATAATAAGTTGTCGATTAAGTAAATAGATGTATGTCCAAACGATCATCAAGACTTATTACCAAGTTAACTAAGTAATACAAATGTAAATCAGGCTTAAACGTGGTTTCTACATCTTGGTAATTCCATTCTGTGAAGTTATCAGTGGTATAAAATTGACATCGACATATCATTGTATAAAGAGAGTTTATGTCTAAATTTGATCAGTATCAAATGAATGGTTAGTAAGCAATGTGTATATCGAACTGACCAACTGGACATGTTAACAATTTTAGCCCTCCATCGTGCTTAAAACCGATATCGGTAGAAGAGAGCAATTATTCACTGCATGGAAGTCACAATCCTCAACAGTGAGTTAACGACTTACCAGAAGAATAAGGTATAGAAACAGGCCAATAGTGTGGTTACAAATCGTGTTCGCTAGGGGTAAATGAACCGCGATTCATTTTATGTGATTTCGTGGATTCGAATGCTAGCATAAATAAACTTGATAATAAACGGTTTCCAATACAACTTAAGCTGTACCTTGATTAACTGCCGCAACATTTAGAACTTCTCTTCATTGTTCATTAAAGTTGCTGCAACTCAACCTGTGTGCACTCACGTGAACAGGCTTCACGTGTCCAACAATATCTAGTTCGATACCAAAGCAATCTCAATAATTAGTAGTTAGCGCTGCCATATCTAATTTTCTCCACATCGATAGTCGATGTAATATGAACATCGGTGTACTAATGAGAAATGCAAGGATTTTTTGTGTGGAAGCAATTCTGAAATTAGATTGTACTGAGGATTTATGAGGAGTAACAATATTAGCAACATATATACACCTGTTAGCTATCCTCAGGGCAAGCAAAGACTATGGATTTCTGCTTGCTACTAAATCGGCACGGAACTTTTGCTTTAACTAATTTACATTTCTTCATAGCTTACATTTATTTGAATTTGCTTTTATCTAGCCTCTCTTTCTAACTTCTGGTTCGGTCATGCTAAGTACGACGCAGTTTACCGACACTGACTCTGCTCTTTACACTAATATCTATCTCAAAAAGTTTTGTCAATTTCCTCCCATTCAATATGTTTATTTGCCCAAACCACCTTATTAACATTTCATTTTCACCCCGAATCAACACACGCTTTGAAACCCACAACGTGTCTACGTGTAAGCTCTCACATCAACTGCATTTATTCTGTCATATCCAACTTACATTACCACCTGTAATGTTGGCATAAATTACTACTTGAAGGATAGCCAGATGTGCTTTTGTAGACACCTTCAAAATTAGCTCCATACCAGGAAATAGTATGCTATTTAAACAAAATATTAGAATGTAAAGATTCAGAGATTGCAAGACATTGGAAAGCTTGTACTTTAGCAACACAATTTCAACACAGGGTTGGGAGGGCGGTACATTTATAGCACCCATTCCAATAGAGGGGGATAGATGAGACTACAAAACGTGTCTACGTAATGTTACTTGACACCATTAATGTAGACGAGTTGAGCGATTGTGTGTTGTTAGATTAGTAGTAATGTCATTAAATACAGTCTTATAGAAGTAGACTTGCGTTTTATTCGACGTTTAATTTGTGAAGTTAACTAAAATGTAGTTAATACTATTTCTCAAGGGTTATTCACTTTATATGATTGTTCAATTAAAGCAGGCATTAAATTATCCAATTTGCAAAGCGCTACATCTGGTGCGCTAGCTAGTGCGCGAGATAAGCAATCGTGGCAGAGCCCATACGATCGCACTAGAATGGATCACTAACTGCCTTTAGACTAGCCAATTTTAGTACTTTAGTTCACCTAGCTCTCTGCAAATTGGATTTGGAGACTTTAGTAGCTGTGATCGCATATTAAAATGAATGAAATGAATCCGCTTTAAAAACGGTTAAACCTGATTAACATTTGCACTAATTAACTTGCGAAACTGGCGAAATCAGTATCGTCGTTTAGACAGAAATTTTGCAGTTAAGTAGTAAATTGTCGATTAATTAGATGTCTCTCCAAATGGTCATAAGGAATTATAAGTTAACTGCTTAACAAAAATGCTCTAACGCTCTAAGCGTAACAAAACGATTATATCATAATGTTCTCGTAATGAGAATATTCAAACCCAAGGACTTGGTGTAATCAAATCTCACTCAACCCATTAATATTTAAATACTAAGCCAATATATAATTAACCGTAGTGAATATTACAGATCCGATCTCAATAATACTCAGGTCAGAATTTTTCATCTTGAGAAAATCAATAACGTTGTTGAAATGTTGGCAACCTACCAAGTCTCGTGCTCTCGATATCGCGTTCGATGCTTTTAGGAAATGTCTTGCAAAAGGACTTTTCTACGAATATCTGAACGTATTGTATGGATAGAGCCTTTTCGATGCTTTAATGCTTTAAATTTTATTCAATTTGAAAATATTTGATACTCGATATGAATTACCAACTTTTATACGCCCAATATGTGTACGTATATGATATGTATATATATGATGTACGTATGAGAGACTTGTACCCCTAACACTTAAGAAGGAGAGTAAATTGTTGCCGAAAGAAAGGTTCTAGGTTCGACATTGGAAAGCAATGGCAACTGGCGGATCTGTAAAAATGCCGAAATCGAAGGGCTGTTATAAAGCCAATACTCGTAGGCAAGGCTTATCGCTTGCGCTAGCTTGGCCGTTTGCAAAAAATAGGGGAGGATCGTGAGGTTAAAAAAGCCTATCTAGACCGACTTACGAGACGGTGACTCGTTGGAGTGACGGCGCTCGCAGATATCGCAGAAGTGCCTTAAAGGACGCAAGCTGCTTGAGCTTTAAGCCTGTGACTGGCAGGAGACAGTGTTGAACTGAAAAATTTGAGTATTCTCGTTTCGTAGGTCAATCAGGATTCATTTTCGATCGTTGACCCTCTGCAGTCAATTTTAATCTATAATATTATATTAATCTAAACGTGCTGTGTCTGTACCTTGAAGTTTAAAAAATAACTTGAATAGACTATATATACGATGGAGAACAGGATGCTATATTTTTTTTAGCTTTCTTGTCCGTTTGTCGGTTTGCCTGTTTGTTCGGGATTCACGTAAAAACTACTGGGCCGATATCGATGCGGTTTTCTCTACTACTCTACTGCGCTACTTTTTATTCTGGGAATCCCGCTGGACTTTTTCTGGGAATGATGTAAATGACCAGATTTAAAATAAATCGAATTACATTGCGATTTTTTCGCGGACTGAGCATTTTATTTTCTTCATTTTATGTAATAAAATGTGTGCTACTTTTAATCCCGGGAATCCCGCGAGAATCTTCCCGGGAGCGGTTTGTGGTTGTTCGGGTGCATAAAAGTTAGCTTATTCCGACACAGTTTTAACTAGAAGCTTACATTTTTTTAATGCTACGATACTCTGTGCCCCGGGAATCCCGCGGAAATTTCTAGTCGAGCGTGGACGAATTCGCGGGCATATCCTAGTAAGTACATAAATTAACACAATTCAACATTTAATTTTATTATTTCTATTCGTGACTTTCTTCGTAACATCTAGGCTGGATGTTACGTGATGTGTGTTTGGAATTTTGGACCGCTTTCTAAAATTACTCGCGCAATACACTCGGCTTCGCTTGACAGCTTCATATCCGTAACTCGCAGAGGCTGTCCAATTATTCGTTGTAAAAATATCCTGTTTTCACCTCCGTTATCTGAAATACACAATGCCAGATTTCGTGTATGGTCCTTTGTCGTGGCCGCGACAAAGGAAGAAAGGAACATCCAAATTAAGTCACATTAAACATATGTATCTGTAGACTAAATTAAAAAATGTGGTACAATGTGAAACTTTAATATAATTAATGAAACTATTAAATTAATTTCTTTATTTGTGAATGATACGGTTCAATTGTTGGTATCTTATAATTGGGTAATATCAAGTCATGACCCTTGGGGTCTTCAAATGTTTAGATTTAAATTAAAACATTTTAAATTATTATTACAAAGTAGTAATTACAATGTTGTGAAATTATGATAGCTTTTTTATGAATACAATCATTACATTAAGTGAAAACATGAATATTACAATGTCAGTACATTTATAATTTATTTATACATTAGGGCCGAAATTTCAATCACCAGATAAAATTTATTTATAGAATAAAGATAGATAGATAGATAACTCTTTTTTGTACACCAATACAAACATGAACTTAAGACTAAAATTATATCTAGTTATGTACAAAGGGCGGTTTTATCGCTAAAAAGCGATCTCTTCCAGACAAACCAGCTTGTAACATGGAAGAATTAAATATGTCAGTTGCACGAATAAAACAGTTGTAGAGTATCACTTTTGCGGAGTGACGCTCGCGGACCGCGTTCGTTATACCGAAGTATGAAAGAGAGTTGGTATGAAAGATGTTGTCGGGGTGAAGGTAAGGAAAGGAATGCTCCGGTGGTTCGGGCATGTGGAAAGAATGAATGATGGAAGAATGACTAAACAGATATACAATGCAAAAGTGGATGGATGCAGAGGTCGCGGAAGGCCACGACACACCTTCCATGATCAAATTGATCGTGTACTTCCAGGAGCCTTAAGAACAGACGAGCCTGCATGACAAGAACTATGAATGTCAAAGAAGCAAGTGAGGTGTGTAAGACTAAATGGCGCTCTCTTGTTCGTGCGGTAGGCACGAACAACAGAGCGCCATTTAGCCCGCCCGCAAGGGACCTGGCGTGAAGTTATGTATGTATGTATGTAGTATCACTTTTGAATCCACTCAGGTTATAATTTATTCGATTGATAACTTTTATCTGATGATCAAAAAATCGGGTCCTTAGTTGTATTATTTTGTTTTGTTTATTTATGTCGGTAATACAAATAAACGATTTCTTCTCTTTCTTTCTTTATTGAAAACTATGAAGTTACAAACTGTAATTCTGTTAAAACTTTTCATGGTGGAATCATGCTGGAATCATTATCTTGATAATAGTTCTTAGGACCGATTCGATGGGTGGAATTTCAACGTCTTACAGAATATAAATGTGAAATGGTTAACGTTGAGCTAATCGTGTTTGGTGTGGTGAATTAGTTTCGAAGGCTCACTTCCTCCTCCCTCCTCCCTCCTCCCTCATCCCTCTATCCTATCATAATAGCTGGCAACGCTTTGGCTTCACCCCCCGGTTCAGAGGCGTAGCTACCATCGTATCAGCCATACAAATGATACGGGGCCCCCGGGCTACAGGGGCCCCGAAAATGTGTAATCGAAAATTCCTTAAAGGTTAATAACATTTTTGAAAATAACTGCTGGGCCAAAAGGCATGGCTATCAGACTTGTCATTATTGTTTATAGAAGCAGAAAATGTAGAAAAACCTAAATCGTTTTCACCTTTGGATGATTTGATAAATAAGTTTGCGGAAAAAGGGCGAAATTGTATCTTTGATTTTAATTGTTTGTCTAACCTAGGAGCATTAAGTATAAGTAATAACTTAAATGTAACCGTTTTAATTCAATAACGAGCTTACGTAGACCAAAAAAAGATGGATGGATGTGAAGGATGATATGATGATATGCGGTGTGACAAAAGATGTATGTCAGAATAGAGGAGTGTGAACGCAAAAGACATATTGTGCCGACCCCAAATAATTGGGATATGGATATGGTGAAAGAAAGAACGAGTTTTTTGTTTCTTTTATTTTTTTTAAAGTACCCTTTGGTGTTACAAACGTTTTTAGGCGATGGTAACAATTCGCCATTAGATGGATCGTCTAATAACAATCGCAAATAAAAAATACAGATGTTTTTTTTTTCTTTTTTAACAACTCTACGAACTCGAGTTCCGTACCCTTTTTTACAACTTAATTACTAGATTAAATTTTTAGAATTTAACACGCTTATTAGTTATATATATATATATATATATATATATATATATATATATATATATATATATATATATATATATATATATATACATACATGTTTGTTGTTTTTTCTTTTCTGTGCCTGGGTTATTAATTTTTAGGCTCTTTGTGTGTCTTGGTTTGTTTGTGAAGTGTGCGTGTAAAGATGTGTTAAGAAGCATTCCAAGAAGTAAACTGAGACGCTGTAATAAAACCGCAGCAAAAAGTGCTCGTCGAATATACGACTGTATAATATTATTAGAGTACACAGATTTTCTGGAAAGTTCGACGAACTTCCAACATGTCGGCAACTCGACACTCTTCATGCGTTTAGGGTTGATCGTAAAATGTGAATCACTGAGATAAATTTAAGTTTATTCTCGTGATAGGGCAACTTTTTTGGGAGTGTTGAAAATTGAGATAAGTTCCATCGTCTTGAATTGCGGAAACTTCATAAAAAAAGGTTTATTGAGGGGAATATGTATAGATACGTCAAAGTATTTCTCTTTAAAAGCTACATAAGTAACGGAGAGGTACATTGTGATCATGTATTTGACCTAACTGTATATGTATCTATAATATAAATCTGTTGAGGGTACCGAGTTTAAAATGAATTTAAAAGTGAGATAAAAATCAGAGTTTCTGATTAGGACCAGAAGGTTTCGTAAATGCAACTTTTAAATTTTTTGTCTATCTCTCTATTAGAGTAGGTATAACGTGAAAGCTACTGAACGTATTTATATGATACTCAACACAGAGCTAGCAAATATCCCGGTAAACATTTCGAATACTTTTTCCAATGACGTCGTTTTCCTGGCATAGACTAATATACCTGAAAAATTATAGACAAATAATTTTAATTATTGTTCTGAACAAGTATAAATTTAAATCTATCTATCCGTGCAGGATGGCTACGATCTCTGGTCTAGGGTATGCCGCCATAACAACCTTGAGTTCTGTTTCGGCATTAGTGACCAGGTTCCAGTCTCCCTTAAGGGAGCAGCAGCGCATTTGTAGCACCTTTGGTGTTGCAAATGGCCATAAGCGAAAGTAACCGTTTTCCATCAAGTGGGCCCGTCTGCCTGTCTGCTGATCTCGTGCAATAAAAAAACACCGTTTCAATCGTCACCATTATGACGTCATAAGTCTCTACACCTGTACAAAGTCCCAAGTGCATGGTGTTGACGATAGAATTCGACAGATGAACGGCCCGCTCGGTGTTGCCTGTAAAATGAAATAAATTAAAGAAAATTAAATAGAAATAATCAATTCTATAATTTAAATATACATATATAAAAACATTTGTGTATTTACCTTACCTTTACTTGGTGTACGAGTATTTATAATTAATAATAGCCAATAGATTGCCTAGAGAGAGTAGAATGCACGAACTTCATTCGGGATTGAACCGAGTGAGTTGCCCGCGATACTCTCAGCAATCAACGGCTGACTTTTCAAACCCTTAAAACCTTGTTTAATTTTCTCCTTTGCACCGTTGAACGTTATATCCGTTACATTCTTCGCAGGAAAAAGGGTTACATAGAAATGATTAACGATAATTATTTACATATTTTTCTTACGCAACTCCAAAAAGCATGTAAAAATATTCAAGCCAAATATTTATCTGCTCCCCAATTTTTAAAACTCAATTAAGATTGTATCTCTAAGTTAAAATATTACACAGTCGCTTTCTAAAAATTTTCCTCTTAAAATTCAATGGAGAATGAATCTATTAACTTTTTTATTTATCGTATTTTTTTTCTTTTAGATGTTTACCCTCAGCGTTAAAACAAAAGTAGGATAATATCCAAACAAATTTAATTTTACCTGTTAAGATTTTTTGAATGTCTTACGGTCTAAGCTACAAGGTCTTTTGAGCCAGTCTTATCCAATATTTCTTTTTGAATTCATATGTAAAGACTCGCCTCCAATTTTAAACCTTTAGCGGACGTTAAACGTTGATAATTAGCGTGGCGGCAGCTCGAAAAGTAACATTTTAGAGATTGTTACCGTTATATGGTAGCATAATAGTTTGTCATGTATTTAAAAAATTTATAATAATTTTTGTTATGTACCCTCTTATTTGTAAACGATACAATCGCCCATTTCCGTAATTGAATAATAGTTATATGTTTATTTATTCGGTGATTAGCGCCTGTTCGATTTACTAAATACAATAAGCACGAACTGTCATCTAAATACCGAAACGTTATTTCTTAATTGATATTCCAAACACGTAGGACTTTATAAAAAGTAAGTAATCGGATCGACTGATTTGTAGACACGGCTGTACCTTTTCTCCTGGATGGAGTTTAATTAGACCTCTTTTGATATCTAGTCCTGTTGAATAGAGAACTGATTTGTGTGTAATTATACGTTGAGGAATGGATTACTAAGCAGCAGTGATTTAAAATTGTTAATGGTAAAAATATTCCAGCACCGGATTAAAAAGAGTAGGTGATAGGACGTCACCCTGTTTTAGTCCGGTAATCACCGCAAAGTCGTCAGAAAGCTCTTTTCCTACTCCCACACGCATCGTGCACTAGTGGCCACTATGATCATATCGATAAGTTCCTTTGGGATATGGAAGTTCCTAAGAATGGTACTACTACAAAAAGTGCGTGGATACTCTGAGCGTACTCCAACCACTTTTCCATCACTTGTTTCAGGAGTATTTGGTCTAACGTACTACGATTTCTTCGAAAGCCACACAGGACAGAGGGAAGTGGCGTGCTCTCGTTTCGGAGGCCAAGACTCACTTTGGGTCGCTGAGCCAACGGTTAGTTAGTTTTAGTTAGTTAATGACAAAAATAAGCGTGTAAATATATCCCGTAACATATTGTGCACCACTCCGACGAGACTGGACCGATAGATTCTGAGTTAGACTGCCTAGAATACATGTTTCAGAGATTTTCGTTTGTCTGCTCTGACTTGAGTTATATAGATATTTAGTGCTGAATTGCGTATTAAAGATTATTAAATACAGAAAGCTCTTCACCAAATAATTGACAAAGAAAGTACTCTTCAAAATTAATTAAATAGACAACACATCCTTTATGAAGAAGCTCTTTAGATTTTTTTATGGCAGGAGTTCAGCAGACAGGCAGACGGTCCCCTTGAAGGAAAGCGGTCACCATCGCCTATGGACATTTGCAACACCAAAGGTGCTATGCGCTGCTACTCTCATAAGGGAGACTGGAACCTGGTCACTAATGCCGGAACACAACACAAGGTTGTTATGGCGGCATATTCTAGACCAGGGGTGGTCGCCATCCATTCGAGCAAATGCCCTACCACCTGGCTGTGAGTTGTTTTGTCGCCTCTTACGCCAGGCCGCCCGGCCCCAGGAAATTGTATTCTTTCTCCGTTCCTGCACGGATAACACGAACTTTATTTACTATGTGATGTTTGAACGACCCCATAGCGCGTAAACTAAGGCCCTCCAGCTTTAGATACTAATTTGAAATCTCTTTGGTAAAAAAAAATTAAGTAGGCATTTCTTGTCTTGTATGCTAACTTAAAATTAGAAAATATTTACATGACGAATTGAGAACCTCCTCCTTTTTTTAAGTCGGTTAAAAAGAGAGAGGTATATGTATACCTTCTCTCTTTAAATACTCCTTGATTCTGGCATACGTTCACTGTCATCCTTCACACAATCCATCCATCTCTTATTATTAATTCTTAGATTTGGTTTCTATATCTTGATCACAGAAGCAGAATGCTTTTAGACCGATTTAAAAAAAGTGTGATAAGGAAGGCCGATACAAAAGAAAAGCTGGGCCTTTCTCTGTCTGTAACATTAAATTTAGAACAACTTGAACAATGCCTTGATGAAATTTATGATGTCACCACTCACTGTTCAAAACTTGTGACGGGTTTTATGGAAGTTACAAGTTTTGGGTTTACAATAAAAGCATATTTTTTTATTAAAATTATTGGCACGTTCACCAAAAACAATCAAATATCGTAATTTATTTATAACATGCAGTGATAATATATAATAATGAATCCACAGCAATTAGTTATCACGCTTACACGCTGACCAATATCATGCTGTCGCATTCACACATTAGTAAAGAGCGAGTAAGATAGAAAATGATTGGTGGGTAAAAAATATTAACCCTGTAACGCAAATGGAATAAAGTTACGTATCATCTTCTAGACCTTTTTGCGTTTGTATTAGTAGTGTACGGTCAGCACATAAATAATTAAACTAATATATTTATATAGGCAGGTACTTAATAATAATATTAAACGATATTTTAGTAATATGTATTAATATTAAACATAATTTTTGATACTAAATTGTTGGTCCCTTTTCTGAAGAATGATATTTGCTTTCTGATAGCACCTTTCGGATGGAAGTCAATGATATTCCGGTTGAATTAGCAACTAATTAAGCGGGAGTCACAATACTCCTCGGATTGTTATTGAACTCATTTTCGAGATATTTGTAATAATTATACAAACCTTCTTTATTTTGGTTAAGTCAAAAGCTTACCTCGACCACGTTCCAACATCGCAGTAATTTTCTAATTAACAAATTTAATATCAAATAACAACAATAACCAACAAATAATAACACTGAACTATAAAAAGTGTTGTAGTTTTCGGAATAATTATAGCTGTAATTATCAAATACATTTATAAATCGGAAACCAAACACACCGTTGTTAACAAAGCCGTTGAATAAATAATGTTACAAAAATGTACCACTGTATTGTGTTGGATGGACTTAATGACATGCAATTAGTTGCTCGATCCAGTCTTAGCTGACCATTTAACTAACGATCATACGACGCCCTTCTCACAGAAAAATGGCCGTGTTTGTATGGAAATTGTTTTAAGACATAGCATAACAGCCCATAAATGTCCCACTGCTGGTCTCGGGCCTCCCATTATAGGGGAACGGACAGTATACCCGCCACGCTTGTCCAAGGCCGCTTGGCAGGTTTCTCTCTTTTCTTTCACCATATCCTAATTAATTAGGGTTGGCACAATATGTCTTTTCCTTCCACACTCCTCTGTTCTGACATACATCTTCTGTTACACCACAAATTTTCATATCATCCTTCACACAATCCATCCATCTTTTTTTGGTCTACCTTTACATCTGTACCCATCCATCTTGTAGTTTAACATTCTTTTTGTCACGTGACTTTCATCCCTTCTCATTATATGCCCATACCAACTTAGTCTTCTTCCTCTCAATTTTTCAGTCACATGTGCAACTTTCAAAGATCCCCTTATGTACTCATTTCTCACTTTATCCATTCTCGTTACACCACACATCCATCTCAACATTCTCATCTCAGCTGAGTGGAGACGTTTGTGGTTTATCACTTTAGTGGCCCAACATTCGGACCCGTCAAGCATGACTGGTCGTATGACAGATTTATATATTTGACACATCGGTTATCTTGATGTGCAGGTTGCACCACGATGTTTTCCTTCACTGTTATTAGCACGGGGTAATTGTAACAATATGCACATTAGGTCAGAAAACTGCCTAAGTGGTGCATGCGTTCCGGCCAGGTTCGAACCCGCGCCCTTTGAGTTTGGGACGCGTGCGCTAGCCATTACGCTATCACGACTTCATGAATCTATACATATAATAAAATTTTAGGGGTCGAATTTCTGTACAATGAAAAAAAATGCTAAAAACCGAGTCAGGGGGATGTAAGAAGTGAAATAGAACTAATTTAGATTTTTTTCTCATTTTTTGTTTCTCTGTTTGTCTGTTTGTACCGGCTAATCTCCAAAAGGATTGGATGGATATACATAAAATTTTATGTGGTGATAGCTTATATCCCTGGTCAACATATAGGATACTTTTGATCCCGAAAAATTAAAGAGTTACCGTGGGATAGTTTTAATTACTTAAACAGCTTATAACAGACTAAAGGTAATTTCCCTGCAACGTAACATAATAGAAGCGGATATTTTGACAAGGTGTGGTGTCGGTGAGAGAGTTTTATATTATATATAAAGCTGATAAGTTTGTTTCTTTGCTTGAACGCGCTAATCTCAAGAACTACTGGTCTGATTTGAAAAAAAAATCTGTGTTACAGAGCCAATTTATAGAGGAAGGTTATAGGCTAATAAACCATGACGATAATAGCAATAAGAGCGGATCACCAATGAAGAATGTTTCAAAATCGCGGGGTTTTTTTTACTTACTTTTTTTTATCTATTCCATGCGAACGAATTCGCGGGCAGAAGCTAGTATAATATAAGAATTTAATCTTTAAATACATTAAGTCATAATTATTACGACTTGCCTCATTGATGATAAATAGTAGCTAACCTACAAAATTACAGCCACTAAAACTTAATTATAGACCCGTAACGAAACCTTAGTTAACAGTTTTGTACAGTTATTAACAAATAGTTATACGCGACAGTCTGCGTTTTGCAATAATTTCAATTGCTAATTTGTTTACTGTTCAAACATTTTATTGTAATTTGCACGCTTCTGGCAATCAAAGGGATTTGTTACAGGTGTTAACTTAATTGAAGGGGGGGGGGGGGGAGCTCAATTTGAATTTTACGTTATACTATAGGTAGATAATTATAATTCTGAGTAATATTCTAAATGCCAATGTGAGTTTGATTGCTTGTGACCTTTTTACGCAACAGATCGTCATGAAATTTTGCGTACACGTAGTCGGGAATATAGAAAAAGATATATTATAATTGTTATCTTTGTTTCTAATTTTAATTTTTTAGACTAGACATACAAATTCACAATATCACAAGTCACACATAACACTCACACACACATACATACACACAACACACACACACACACACACACACACACACACACACACACACACACACACACACACACACACACACACACACACACACACACACACACACACACACACACACAACACACACGCACGCATTCATACATATTTCATCCTTTTTTTTCTTTAAATGAATGTAACAATAATTTCACAATCAGAATTGTACCACTAGGAAGGAGGTCCCCAAGATACAGGTCGACCTAGTTTGGGGACCAATGACTCAGAAATTTGTGAATTATGTTTTTTTTCTCAATAAATGATTTTTGATTTTTTTGAAATGAATGAATGAAAACTGTTTATTGTTCACCATAAACTCAAGCTTAGAGCCCGTGTCAGCTTAGTGGTAAGTGAACGCGTCCCAAACTCAAAGGGCGTGGGCTCGAATACTGGCCGGAAAGCATGTACCACTTAGGCAGTTATCTGATTGATTGATTACCACGTGTAACGGTGAAGGAAAACATCGCAATTTAACCTACACATCGAGAAAACTTATGTCTCAATATGGTCGGTTCCTCTGTAATGGGAGAGTGTCCTAACAGTGGGACACATATAGGCTGTAATTATGAATAAATGGCCAGAGTCACTCCTCTTTTTTCTTCCATAGAGTGCCAGTTTTTGACTTTTTGTAATTCTACGCGCAATCAACAACACATTTAAAATTCCTCTTCTCTACCCTGCTACAATAAATTAGTTTAATTTATCTTATACTCTATTTAAGCTAATAAAGAGAGGATAAAAACCGTTGCCGTATAATATGCCACGTCCCACAATTTGTTTCTCGCCAATTCACGTGTAGACCGCATAAAATATTCCGCACAGTCCTCAAAAAAGTAACAACACCAAATCATGATGGTATCAACTTCATCCGGAGCTTTTTTACGTACCGTACAGCCCGAGATAAAGGTGCTGGAGCGGGTGTACGAAGCTTGAATTATAAATGGGAACGAATAAGGAGGGTTCACACTTTAAAGCAATTGGCTGTCTGGCTCCGCTCAAGAATGCAAAGTATAAAGAATGCATACTTTGTTATAACTGAAATTAAGTTGGTTTTAATACAGTTTCTTCTCTTTGAAGCTGATTGTTCTCTCGTCGATGTCACAATTCTACTTTTGTGTTGTGTACTGTTATGACAATTTGTATCTAAGTACCTAACAATTATCTTTTTTGTCATAGTAAAATGTACTATTGTATAAGTAAGAGTGCGTTTTGAACATCTTGAGCAAAACTCTGTTTACAGCCTGCCGTGATAATTCCCAAACTTGCGCCACATAAGATAAAAATGCTGGTAATGGACCACTTTACCGCAGCTATGCATAATAGAGTATAATAAACTCGAACGTCAAAGTGCTTGTAACCTGGCAATATTCTTAAGTTATATAACTCATGTTTATATAAACATTCATATAAACATGAGATACTTTTATCCGCCAATGTTTATATTTTATGACTTTTAGACTTTTTTGACCATAATTTACGAAACGCCAAATACAGTGTCTATATATAAATACAATATACGTACTACTAGATTATATACTCTCAAGTTCACGAGGCTTATATAGTTGTCTCTGACTAATAGAGTGCGTCGTACAATACGTCTCCTGGAACAAACTCTTCAATCCAAAACTCGAATATCTTAGTAACTGTACACAAGGCAATCGATAATCTTTGAATTTTAAACATTAAATAGATTATTTTAAATTTAAAACACTTATTGCAAAGGTATATTGTATTTTTCAGTACTAAATTTGGAAATAGTCAAAGATTTCTAACATGTTTTGATTTGTTAAAAATGTGCCGCCCACCAGTAATCTAGATAGATTTAGTATAGTATTGTCTAAATAGATTAACATGTCTATGTGGACAAAAAACGCGATAAAAACAAAGAGAAATAAAAGCCATTACAGGAAATTTTTAGAGTGCACATTAAACGACATAGTTAAATGTAAAGTCTGTATTGCCCTTAACAGTTACAACCAGAGTACAGTTAGAATCGGGAGTGCTGCCCTGAATATTGATCAATGTTGACTTGATAAAAATATTGATGATCGACATAAAAGGTATTGACATGGCACAGCCTGTTCATTTTGTAAATAGGTATTGTCAATTTATCAATTACTATACAGTTTTGTCTGCAAGTTTATTCGCACGGGATTACAAATGTTTTCTATCTTCTACACCTTCTATACGATACCGAACGGAAACATGCATAAAATTTGAAGATAAAATTCCTATCTAGAATCTAAAATTCTTATTGAAATCTGCATATTCTTATTATTCAGCCGTTTCATATCCAAATAACGGTTCGAATAAGAGCTATAATAACGGTTATAATTAAGTTTTGGCTTTTATTTTGAAAACACAGATTAACGCTAATTTTTACGGGTTGTCTGGAGGAGATCACTTGTGAGCTATAAGGCTATGTTCCCATTAGACGAACAGTGAATGGCTAACTGTTTGCTTCCAGTTAGTCTTCTATTATACTAGCCTATAATTTTTAGAGTGTCCATACAGCGCGTAATGTACGCAGTTTGCGGCAATTTGCTTTCCGACTCATTGAGTGAGCGGCCGATTAGCAGCGAACAATGTGGGCGGTTGGCGGCCCAGTTTGCTCAGCACGGCGGAGCCCTGTGCGGCGTAGCCGCAAACTAACCGTTTGTTTTCCATCCCAAGAGCTCGCCAGCGCTTCGCGGCTAATACGCTACAGTTCGCTGCTAACTCGACATTAAATTAGCGACTGATATGCCGCTCAGTCAGCCAGCGAACAGTGAGCCGCTCACTGCTCGTATAATGGGGACACGGTTTAAGACCGCCCATTGTACAATTAAAATAGTACTACTTTGTAAGTTTATTGTAATAGTATACAACAAATAATTATTATCAATCCTTTATTTCTTGGCATAGAAAAATCGTGTTCGTAATTTCAAGCACTACTATACTAATTAACACGTATATTCAAGCGGGCAAACCGACGGACGAACTAAACAAAACATAAGGTTCCAATGTTTGCCCAAAACAAACCCGGAATCCTAAAAACAACTATAAACATCATTGCGATTTTCAAATACATGATTGATGATACCAGACACGACTATGCATTTTAAACTTTAAAAATGACTTCATCTACTAATTGTTATGTTATGATGTATTATTAGGATCTCTAATGTTACATTACAAGCCAATGCTCACGGTTAGGGATGCACCTTTAAGTTTTTTTGTGATGATACCTTACAACTTAACTAAAATGCATGTCACA
Organism: Dendrolimus pini; assembly: GCA_949752895.1. Classification (NCBI taxonomy): domain Eukaryota; kingdom Metazoa; phylum Arthropoda; class Insecta; order Lepidoptera; family Lasiocampidae; genus Dendrolimus; species Dendrolimus pini. Next base: position 4,820,439 of record OX457146.1, read on the forward strand.
ATGTTTCAATCTACCATACTATAAGGCGCTTCCCGGTTATGACGTCAGTGAGTCACCTATATTCACATTCTTGCCGACGTGTAAGGTTTCCAATGACGTCAGAAGAGTCGCTTAGTAATATACGCTCTCAATCGAAGACCACATTATTCTCAGAATGATATTTTTGAACAACAATCAAGCCACAAGAACTTTTTTGTTTGTTTGGCATCGAAGACCTACAATCTCGCTAGCTCCTTGCTGGAAAGTCAAGTAATGTTTAATAAAATACATCTTAACTGACTTCACTTAAAGGTCTTTGCTACTGTGCTATAACATACTTAAATAATTACAAAATTCTCTGATTATTTACTAAATATAACTAAGTAACTAACTGCTGCAGCTCGCCGACCTAAAATGAGTCCTGGCCTCCGAAATGAGAATACTCCACTCCTTCCTATTCAGCGCTGTCTCCAGCGATATCTGGACCTACCAACCGGTCGCCGTCCCGTTGGTCTGCCCAGATAGGCTATTTTGATCGCGCGATCCTCCCCCATTTTATGTAGGTGTCCAAGCCAGCGCAAGCTATGTGCCTTGCTCTCGCTTATTATATTGGGATTATTGGCCTCATTCACCAGATTTTCGATTTCGGCATTTTTACGGATCCGCCAGTTGCCATTGTTTCTCCGTGTCGGACCCAGGATTTTTAGGACCCACCCACCCATTTTCTAAATATACTACACTAATATAATAATATAAAAATTAACTAATATAATAATTGCACATACATATTTTTGAATGGATTTAACTCCAAATCTAATATCTCGGATTCCGTTAACACTTTATTTTAAATGGTTCTTACTACTCCAAATATTTTTGAATTACTAAATATATCAAATCTCTCGTTGGCTATATTACTAGTTTAAACTACCATTGAAACATAACACTTATCATGTCGAGTTCCTACACTTCTCTAGCGAGTATTCCGTGTACTTTACGAACGGTTTTTGCTTTGGTATTCCGATTTAAATATCGATTTGGAATTCTAAATCGATTTGAAAGCAAATTGGAGAAAATTTCTGACGGATGACTACTCTATGAGTGTGCTAAGGCCCTAAGGCTGAGGTTAACATGAATTTGCTACCTTCAAGTTGTAGGGAAGCCCTATATGTCAGGCAGGCCGTAATAATTGAGTAAGAAGTTATATCTCGTCGTGTGTCTTCTTGGTGGGGTTCATACCGGCTGGAATCGCGGCGTTAACACCGCCTTACTTTCGTGACCGCGGCATATGGTGACTATGCGACTATTTAATTGGGTATTTCGACAATCAAACGCCCCTCACTAGCGCCACTGTCGTGCAGCGGGTTATTCGTTAAGGGTTTTCTCAAAAGTCTAAAAAAAATACATTTGTTAGCTCATGATACACTCGTTATCCAGCCTGAAAAGTCAATACTTAAAAAGTAAATTCGAATTTTAAAAGTTCTGCATTCTGTTAAAACTTGCAAACTTTTAACAAGATCTACTGAAACTTTGCTGATTTGCATGCGAGCTCTTGACTTATAACAGTCTGGACTTACTAATGCTAAAGTCTATAAAAGAATATTACATTATTCTTTTATAGATTTTAGCATGTCATTGTAGTATTTTTATCTACTATAATAAACACATATGTACGAGTCACGGATTACCTGGTACGGTTATAATTACAACTTTGTCGGTGCGAAACTTTCTCTAAATCTTATACCAATATATAAAGCTGAAGAGTTTGTTTGTTTGATTGAACGCGCTAATCTCAGGAACTATTGGTCTGATTTTGAAAACAAATTCCACGCGGACGACGTTGCTAATATTTAAATATTTTGAACCCTCCAACATATCGACAATTGATTAATTATTGTCGGGTTTCTAAAGTTATTATCAATTTATTTGTCTATATAAATAATAGACAGATAACGTTTTGTTGTACTCCTAATTATATACAAACAAAAGAAGAAAAGATAACAGTACAACGGTTGTACTTATCGCCGAAAAACATTCTCATCCGGCCAAGTCTATGAGGATTAATATATTTTTAATACTATATATAATATTTAGATTCTCTACCAATGGTAAAGTAAAACAGTGGATAGTAACATACGAAGAAACCCGAGTAGTGTTCAGATTTTTCGCTTTGAGCGAAAGATACTGAATGAGACATAGAAACGGACGAAAAATGAACCATCTGACATCGCTTTTACGGAATCCTACAAAATAGTCAAAAGCGTACGGAGTCTACGTCTAAACACGAAAGCGGGGCGGAAATAAACCAAATCACTATTTTTTCCCGTTTGAACTATAAAAGTGCACCAGACAGGAAACAAAATTGGACATTCCTTTTTGAACGTACTGTTATAAAATGGTATCATTGAAATTCTACACATGAGCTGGCATTTTCGACGTAACAGTGAAGCACTCCAATTTGTAGGTAGATTGGCGGAAGGGTCGGATACTAGAAGTTAGTGTTTGCTATGGCAATGAGAACGTTAGTGAAAACCAAGAAAAAATGGTATTTTGTCAGATTTGTGATGCTTTAAACGTGTCTCCATATACAGATAATAAATGTAGTTAAGGTGTTATACAATTGTAGATGTACAGTACATTCTCTACCACATAGTGGTGTACAAAATGAATTTTCAAAAAAACAAATAATATAAATATTCTAATTTTTTTTTAATTCAATTTTTGGTAATATTGTGCCATACCGACAAAGACCGCACAGCTGCATGTTGTAAAAACGAATTATTTTATTAACTTCGTGTTTAAACCTAAAAAAAAAAACTATTGTTATCGTACTTATTTTACAGCTGTAATTAGTGTCGAACGACTTAATCCTTGTTTTATTGCATTACGTTGAAGCTTGACAGATGTGCGTGAACCCTTTGTCCGTATTATACAGTTTAGTATAAAACAATGCCCGAACGGAGGAGTGAGGCAATCAAACGACGACTACGATACGATAGTGTCGCGTAGTACGATTGGCGATTAGCGACATGGTGATTGACTTTGCGCGTGTTGAATTACATTGAATCGTGCAGTGTGAACTGGTTGCAACCAGTTTTATTTTGTACTTGTTTTATACGTGTTTGTACAATTCTAATAAACTCTATAGTAATTCCAACGGCATTTATTTTAATTCGAGTCCTGCAGCTCGTAACAATCTGTAAGCAATTAATGTCAAGAGAAAAAATAAATAGATCACAAAGTTTTTCCATATAGATAATAACAAGCACTTTTTTAAGAAATTCATCTACAGTAAAGAAACACTCCTTGATCAGCCACTTTTTTAAGACTAAAATTACTACAGTGTTCTGTACTTCTTTGTTCTTTATTGTTAATGTTACATACAAAATTATACAATAGTGGTGATGTACAAAGGTACAAAAATATATACGAAGACAGTAAAATATAATTGTACAAACACCCTGACGAAGTCAAAGGAAAATGCATTATATAAAAAAAACGGGTCTTACTACCTGTGGAGTCTCGCCATTTTAGGGGAAGGGACGGATACCGGATGGCATGTCCAAGGCGGTTTGGCCGGTTTCACATATTAGTTTAGTAATCACCGTGTGCATAGGTATTTCCTCAGGTAGCGTTTGACATGTTCTCGTTGGGTAAAAAGTTATATCATATGGTTTTCTTACATTAAACACGTTGCACTGCAGTGATCTGCATTTTAGGAAACTTGACGAAATGTCCGCATACGCTTGTCCAACGCGGTTCATCAGATTTCGCACATCAAACAATCGCACAGCCTCGGTAATGTGCATATTAGGTCACAGAAACCGGATAATCTGTAGGGGGGTACACGCTTTCTACGGTTTGAAATCTCATTTAATGAGATTCACAGCTATTAAACTTATTAAATCGTCTCGTTGCTTTTTATGGCTGGTTCTATTATCTTACTATCGGTTGAATGTTGACATTATTTGTACGAAGTTTATGTGTCGCGGCATGATTTACAACAGAAAGGTACACACCGGTCCAGCCGAGTATGGAATCAATACGCTCGCGCCGGTGTCTACACGCCATCAAAATTTACTATGACGAACGCTCATTGTCTACGGCCAACCGCCAATATTCGAAAATTCACTACGGAACGACGACGAACAATTGTACGCTCAACTAAAAATTATTGTTACGTGTTACGGGAATTAAAATGCCGTTGGAATTACTATACAATTTATTAGAACTATACAAACACGTATAACACAGGTACAAATATAACTGGACGCGACCAGTACAAACGTAATGCACGGTTCAATAACACGCGCAAAGTCCGTCACTATATAGCTTATCGAATGTACACACGTCTTGCCTAGCTTGCGATTATCGCTTGACTGCCTCACCCCTCCGTTCGGGCATTGTTTTATATTAAACTATACAATATTTCTCGACACAATACTCGACCGCATAAGAATAATTTATAAGAATCACACCTGGCTAATCACTACCATATATTACAATAGAAAATAGGCTGTTTTTCTAATTACATTTTAAACACAAAGTAAACAAAAGAAGTCCAAATGCCTAAAAGGTAATAAACTGCAGGTGTGAATTTGTTCTTTGTCGTTCGTAAAATTATTCGTAAAATAGTTTAAATTCGAAATATATGCATTATTCAAGCAAAAGGTGCTTCATTGAAGACTCCCTACGCTTCATTATGTCAAATTTTAACCGATAATAAGGCAAATGAACGATCGATACGATATAGGCGCCGCCCATTAATTACCGTAGTTATAAAGCTAAATAGAATATAATGTCTATATTTAAATACATTATTTCTGAATGCTTATAACGAAACTAAACACGCGTAATAGATTCATTAGATATGAATGAATCCCCCTCAATTCCCCTCTGTTCCATGTTAAACCACATCATAAAGGCGTATATCGACTCGAGCATTAATTAACTAGAGTGCCGACAACGGCACCTTATAACGAAGGCACATGATAAATTATAATACAACACCAATAGGCGATGTATATCATCATCGCGTGACTCCGCCTGGTTTATTTTCGCCGCACCTGCACTTTCGCAACTTCTTGTTATAACGCTTTAGGGGCTGGGCGACTTAACTGTTGTACAACGCGAATATTTTATGACGTCACGAGTTTAGGTGCTTAGCTTTATGGTGGTGAAATTGCTACGCCCAGAGCCACGTGCGTCATTAAATTGGGTATTTTCTTAAGTTTTATAAGCGATAGTACACATCATTAAAACTAATTAATATACAGTGCGAAATTTTTGTCTTCCGTGATCAACGCTACCGAAAAGTGGCCGAAACTTCGAAATAAATATAAAAAAAGTCACGCTTAATACCGTTAAAACGTAGTCTTAATGAAACTGGATAGGTGGATGAATGTCTCGAATACATTCGCGCGCATTGATCGCAATCAGGTTTTTTTAAATCTTATATCTTTTTAAGAATTATTCCGTTTGAAGTGCCTTGTTGGTAACAATATTTAACATTAATCAGCGACATTGTAACCAGAATTGAATGATCTAGCGCGAGTTTTAAGAAAATGTGGTACGAACTATGATGCCGCTCAGGATATTCGCCCAACTGCTTGGCAGTTGGTGCACAGCGATGGGTTCCGTGGAGGTGAGAAAACGCGACTGTTCTCGTTATTTTGCTGCGAAACAAAAAAAGGCATTTAGTCGAAAATAACCCATATCTCAAGAACTACTTCTACGGACATTGTACAATACATTATTTGTTGAAAGTATTTTTGGAATCTCCTTAATTTTAGAAGGTGAATATTATGAAAAAATCAAGTTGGTGAATGATTTTTCAAGGTCTGACTGGCGATATCATCTTATAACGGCACATTAAGAATATGTTCACCTTGTTACGATTCTTTAGGAGTGTCAGTTACTGGAAGTCACCTATTCACAAAATCCAGTGTTCATAACAATAGTGTTTCAATTCAATTTCAAATTTTACCTCAAGAACATCTTCATATTCAAGATGTCTTCCTCGAGGGTCCAACATCCTCGTCGCCTCTAACGGCTATAAAGGAAAAAGACCACCACAGATAGACTGACGGCACGATATTATAAGGCCTTTACCAAAATGGCTAAAACAATAAAGAAATGAAAGAAAATTGCTCTGTATTTGCCAAATAAACTGCAACACGATCATCAAAGTTTTCGACGAAAACTGTTTGTGTTTCATGTGATTTGTGATTTTCCAAATTTAACGGTTTTTCAATAGATTTTTCAAACGTTAGTAGTTTGAATTATGTGTTAACGATGTGTATGTATGTACCTTTAATGTTTTGGTTCAGGTTGAAAAATAGCTGAATGTCGGTTTGACGGTAGTACCATTTTAGATCAAACAGTCGAATATTTAATGCTCTTAGATATTAAGTTATATTCTGACTCTTTATTTCTGCCTGGTTATTAAGAAAAATCTTATTTACTACTTATTAGTCATATAATTTTAGAGTTTAGTAGGGATTTTGGAAAAAAGTATAACTGCATGCCCGTCTGTCAGTACGTATGTCACCGTTTATTTTTTCTCAGACATTAGATCTGTGGAGCAAATTTGGTAGTAATATGTATTCTATAACCTACTGTACAATAGTGCAGTGAAATCGTAAGAAAGTAAAAATTAGGAATTGCTTGCAAATACGTAACTGAATAAAGAAAAAATAATTTTACTGACGTGTCAGAATTTTGAAATGAGGACCATGTATCTTATTAGTCAATGTTACAATTATATTTTTAGTTCATTGAGAAAAAGAAAATGAATGCGGATGAAGTCGCAGGTAACAACTACTACTAAATTTAGCACAACACTTCGTTAAAAGCTTTACAGCCCTATAAGCCCTTAAAGTGGGTCAATAATCGCGTTTCACTGCAAACTCGGCACAGCCAAGCAAACAATCTTGATTGTGAGTGCCCCTAATCGGTTACTACGGACCGGATTAAGCCGGTGTTACGGAGATTGCGAGGCGATAGCGATTTTTAATTAGGTTGCAGATAGGGTCTAGGTTAAATGAATATTCGATGAAAGGAGACGTACTGTTATTAAAACGGAGAAGCTTGTAGAGCAGTGTGGCGTGTTTTAGTTTCAAAATTTTTATGGTTTTGTAGTAATTTCCACCGGATGGTAAGCAGCTACCATTGTCTATGGGCATTGAGGACAGGAAGCTGTCGCCGATTCCAGAACACAACTTAAGGTTGTTATGGCGGTATACTTCAAGACCAACAGTAGTAGCAGTCCAGACGGACAAGTGGCCTACCTCCTGGCTATGGGTTATATTGTCGCCTCTTTCAACAGGCCGCCTGAAAAATTATGAATTGAGCATTTAACGGTTTTATTAAAGAAAGAATTATTGTATTTAGGCCAAATAAATATTTTAACAATACCAAGTAAAATAAAGATAAATGCATCAATACAAGTCCTAAAATTGGACCCAGACTCAGCGTAATGCTAGCTACTAAGGCCAGCGCTGTTCTTCCGCCTGGGACCAAGCAGATGGAGTCACGGAGGACAATACAACACAAATAATATATCAATCGGTTCAGTTTAATAATTATAGAATGAAACTGGTTATTAAACATATTTACTTCGAAACAATAATAATAAACATATATTACATAGATATATACCTAAACATAGTGAGATGTGAACAAAAAAAACAAGTAAATAAAATAAAAAGATTATTATTAATGTTATAATAGGCATTATTAAAATGACCATAAAACATTTGTATCATGCCTTATTAAGTTACTATGTGCGTATTCATTATTCATATTGAGTTAGAGTAAGTTTGAAGGTTTCTTTAAGAACCATAAATAAGCCTACAAGTTTACTCTAACTCAATATGAATAAGACCGTTATTATATCAAAGCCGGTTTTAGGAATAAGTTATGATTAATTTTGACAAATTTAATCGCAGGAGATAATTGCCTGTTAGTTTTGGTGTGCCTCAAGGTAGTATATTGGGCCCTACGCTTTTTGTAGCCTATGTCAATGACATCCACGACCTTCCTATGGAAAACTCTGAAACGATATGTTATGCAGATGACACAGCAATTCTTTTTCAAGGTTCAACATGGAAAGAAAGTCTGGCAAGTGCTGAAATCGGGATGGTACGCATTACTAACTGGCTTCAAAGAAACCTCCTTACATTAAACACTAAAAAAACAATGTATATGTGCTTCCATAAAACAGCTGCCTCGGCCCCTGTATCTCAAACTGTTCTAAAAATTCACAATGTTTATTGCGCTCCAAATACATTATGTAAGTGTGAGACATTAAGCAGAGCAAAATTTATTAAATATCTAGGTGTCACTTTAGACGAGAAACTAAATTTTCGAAACCATATTGAAGCTTTATCGGCTCGTATTCGGAAGGTAATAGGCGTTATGAGAAACCTCCGTGATGTAGTATGTATAGATACGCTTAAGACAGTATATTTCGCATTATGCCAATCACTTATCACATATTGTATCACATGCTGGGGTTGTGCCGCTAAAACTTGTTTAATTCAGGTAGAAAGAGCTCAAAGGTCCATACTAAAAGTTATGATGAACAAGCCCTACCGCTACTCAACCACATTGCTCTATAAGGACAGCAAAGTGCTCAGCGTGCGGCAGCTTTTCATTTTGAATACGTCATTGGCAACACATAAGTTAGTACTAGCATCAGACGACTATATCAAGTTGACAACACGAAGAGTTTACCGACTGCCGAATATCTTAGTGAAAAGCTCATTTGCCCATCACACTGGACTCTTCGTTAGCATTCACGTCTATAACGTAGTGGTTAAATTCTGTGATATCAAAAAGAAGTCCATCAAAGAAGCCAAAAAACTGACTCAGGCATGGCTAAGCAGTCTAACTTACGACGCTACTGAAAATGTCCTAAAAATCACCGTATGAATAGTGTAATACGAAAATGCGTAAACACACACAAACACACACACACACACACACACCAACACACACGTCTGCCCGCTGTGGCTTTTAACATCGACTTTGGTCTCCAAAATACAGGCTTCGCCTAGTTTGGGACCAGTAGATAATAAAAATTATGTAAATGACTTTCTGACAATAAAGATTATTATTATTATTATTTCACATGTATATTTATTCATATTCTTTTTTATGTTTTTTTAATACATATAAATATAAAAATTAAACATATATTAAAAAAATATAAAAAGATGATGTCCATCGGCAGCGGGGCCTAGGGTCCAAGCTACTGGTGGTTAAGGCTCCAGAGACAGGAACTTCCTCACAATGCGTGCCGTGCTCAGGAGAACCGCCTTCTGTATCTGGCCCTTCACCCATTTACCGAGTGAGAGCCTCTCTAGATGTCGGTCGAGGCTCTTCGATACTAAACCATTAACGGACACCACTATCGGTACGATGATCGTTGACTCCATATGCCACATGTCAGTAATCTCGTGCGCGAGGTCTAGGTATTTTGTTAATTTATCAGTTTCAGCGTTTACGAGATTACAGTCATGTGGAATACTTATATCAACGAGCAACGTACGTCTCGCAGATCGATCTATTATCACAATGTCAGGCTTATTGGCAACAATAGTCCTGTCTGTAATAATAGATCGATCCCAGTAGAGCGTGATATGACCCTTTTCAAGAACTGGCTCAGGGGTATATTTATAATACGGTACCTCAGTCGCTATCAGACCGTATCGAAGAGCAAGTTGCTGGTGGATGATCCTGGCTACTAGGTTGTGCCTGTGCAAGTACTCGGAGTTAGCAAGACGAGAACAACAGGAGATAATATGCCTGATGGATTCGCCCGGCCGGTGGCACGCCCGGCATATGTCGAGCGTGCCGTCTTTCAAGATGTACTTCCTGTAGTTCTTCGTCTTGATAACCTCGTCCATAATTGCACAGACAAACCCTTCGGTTTCCCCAAAGAGGTCACCGAAACGTAGCCAGTTCACCGACGCCGGAAGGTCTATATCGGGCCCATATAGTGCTCGATGAAACCTTCCGTGTAGCTCCTTGCTCTTCCATACGTCCATTCGCTCGGAGGTACTCAATACCGGAGGCCTGAGCCAGTTCTGTTTTGCAAGAGAGAGCGGGGTGAATCCTTTATCTACCGACAACATATCTCGATGTATACTTTCGTTGGTTTTTAGAAAATACTCTCGGAGATTGTACACCTCACGGTTGTGTAAGTCTTTAGCATTTAATAATCCCCGGCCACCACACTTCCGTGGGATGTACAATCTCATTACCGATGATCGTGGATGGTGCATCCGATATGTTGTCAGCATACAACGGACCCTCCGGTCCAGTGCGTCTAGCTCTGTTTGAGTCCACTTTAGTATACCAAAGGAGTAAGTTAACAAGGGCATGACCCAGCTGTTAAAAGCACGAATCTTGTTACCACCTGAGAGAAGGCAATTTAGTACCTTTCTCAGGCGGCTAAAGAATCGCTCCTTTATCAGCTGTTTCACATCCTCGTCAACTATACCCAGTGACTGTGATATACCAAGGTATTTGTAGGTCTCATCTTCGGAGAGGGTTTTGAAGCACACGCCCTCGGAGAGCTGCAATCCGTTAGAATTTACAACTCTCCCCCGCTGCACATACATAACCGCACACTTGTCCACACCAAATTCCATTCCTATAGAGCTGCTAAACGTTTCCGTTAGGTTTAGCAGCTCTAGTAGGTCATGTTTTTTCGATGCGAACAGTTTGAGGTCATCCATGTACAGCAGGTGAGATATGGCTTCACCCCCTCTACGAAGATGAAAGCCTAGCTTTGAATCCTCCAGCAAAGAGCTTAAAGGATTCAAGGCCAGGCAAAACCACAATGGACTCAGGCTATCACCCTGGAAGATCCCTCGCTCTATCTTTATAAGTCCGTCCGAGATAGGTAAGCTACCACCGCCGGGCATGCATAGTCTAGTGACCCATTGCCCCATACATACGCCAAGAAAGGCACGTAGAGTTACATCAATTTTATATAGCTCCAGTACCCTCCCTAGCCACGTATGCGGCACTGAGTCATATGCCTTTTTATAATCTACCCAGGCGGTGCAGAGATTTTTCCTATTTCGGCGGACTTGATGATTAATGGTCATATCTATGAGGAGGAGTTCTTTAGTACCACGGGACCCAGGCCTACATCCATTTTGAGTTTTGGCCAAAAGTGTATTATCCACTAAATGTTTTATTAATTTTGATCTCAAAATGGATGTAAGCAACTTGTAGATAGTGGGAAGACAGGTTATTGGTCTGTAGTTTTTGGGTTCCGTGGTACTACCAGATTTGAATAGCAGATGGGTAACACCCGTGGTCATAAAGGTTGGGACGTTTCCTGAGTTTAAGACGTCCTGGAACTGTGTAGCCAAACAGGGATGCGAAACTTTGAACCATTTGATCCAGAAGTTATGCAAGCCGTCCGGCCCAGGGCTTTTCCAATTATGGGCCGAACGAATTGCATAACCGACATCATATGGTTCGATGGTTATAGGATCCATTTCTGGTATCAGTTCGCATCTCTGTTCGACAACACCCATCCAGTCGCCTTCTGTGTGATTAACAGACATTGACCAAATCCCACGCCAAAAAGCCGAAATAGCATCCGCATTTGGGAGCTGCCTGTCAGCAACCTGCTCTTCTGGTTGTTCCCAACCTCTATAAATCCCATTTTGGTCCCTTTGGAAGCGGCGATTAAGGTAAAATCTTTTTGTACGCTTTTTATATCTACGGATTCGATTTGACCATGCATAAACCTTCTGCTTTAGGAAGTCTATGCGTTCCATGACCCTTTCTTTATAGTCATTAGGTCCGATATTAGTTCCAGCGAATGCTTGGGTCACGAAACGCATAATTTTAGGTCGAGTATTTCCCGACCGGAAGCAGAGTAGCTTGGCTATTAAGGTTCTAGCTGTATTGATTCGGCGTTCTATTCTGTATTGCCAAGCTGGTTTCTGGCATGTATGTCGAGTAGGTTGTGGTTTGCCAGCGAAATTTACTCCAACTGTGCGTAACACAGCTACAGCTCCACAATACAAAATAGAATGTGTTTCAATTAGGTCTTTACTTTGCATAAGGTGTGAAGCTAAAAGTGAGTTCATGTGGCCCACAATAGCCAAGCTACGTCTATGAATGGGCAAACGAGGTAATCGCGGCCTACTTAATGTAGGCATATCCTTAAAATCATTAATCGCTGCTTCCAGACTCCTCCTCATATGCTCATTATCCTGGCTACTTACGTAGTCAGCCGTAGGAATGCCTAAATCCGCCTCTGGCGGTACCGCTGCTGTTGAAGTCAGGTCAGTCATTGTATTAGTTATTATGTTATTGTTCTGCGGTACCGGAGATTGCGAAGTTTCGGAAATCCTAAGGCTGGTTCGTACTTCAGTGCGAAGACGGTCAAGAACAGGTTCATCCAGCAGGTGTAACCTCTGGATAGCCCGCACTTGATCCGATAAGCGTTGTGCCGTTACGGTGGTATCTGGGTGAAGCACCTGAAACAGAGACAGTATCCGATCACGATACGCAGTGAGGTTAGTTCCTATATTTGTTGCCTCGAAGTACGCTCGCATGACGCTCTCATTCATTTGCTGAGACCATCTCATGCGGCGCACTGCACCACCGGTAGCGGGGGCCGAGTGCGGGATACGTCCCGCAGGTCCCAAGCGTGCCGACGGTGGCCGTCCTCGGCCTCGCACAGTTCTTCTTGGCGGGGCGGGCGGCGCTGGCCCCTCCTCGCTGTTGCTCGACGCCCCGGTGGCCGCCGGCGTCACGAAGTCTTCATCGCATGACGACGACCGAGACGTGGATCTAGGCAAGGCGGGCGCAGCAGGTGGTAGGCGTGCGCATCCTCGTCTTGCTGCAATATTTTCTGTCTGCTTCCGTCTTTATTTTTTCATATTATAGTTTCGTCGTGATATACATTTCCTTACGATTTTTCATTTTTGTTCGCACGTTTGACATTATGTATGTCATAATGGTAGTAGGTCTTTTTATGTTAGTTATAAATCGAAAAAAATATGTTTGTAAATATTTTGGAAAGAAGGATCGTCTATTTTTGCGTGTTTTCAAAAGCTATTATATATATTGTGAGCACTTTATTAATTATTTACGGAGGAATTTAGGAAACAGACAATTAGTTGATTGACAGTTTTTTTTTTTTTTTTTTTTTTTTATTATTATTTCACTTATATATTTATTTAAATTCTTTTTTATGTTTTTTTAATACATATATATATAAAAAAATAGACACATATTAAAAAAATATAAAAAGATGAGGTCCGTCGGCAGCGGGGCCTAGGGTCCAAGCTACCGGTGGTTAAGGCTCCAGGGACAGGAACTTCCTCACAATGCGTGCCGTGCTCAGGAGAACCGCCTTCTGTATCTGGCCCTTCACCCATTTACCAAGCGAGAGCCTCTCTAGGTGTCGGTCGAGGCTCTTCGCTATTAAACCGTTAACGGACACCACTATCGGTACGATGACCGTTGACTCCATATGCCACATGGCCGTAATCTCGTGCGCGAGGTCAAGGTATTTTGTTAATTTGTCAGATTCAGCTTTTATGAGATTACAGTCATGCGGGATACTTATATCAACGAGCATCGTACGTCTCGCAGATCGATCTATTATCACAATGTCAGGTTTATTGGCAACAATAGTCCTGTCTGTGATAATAGATCGATCCCAGTAGAGCGTGCTATGACCATTTTCGAGAACTGGTTCAGGGATATATTTATAATAAGGTACCTCAGTCGCTATCAGACCGTATCGAAGAGCAAGTTGCTGGTGGATGATCCTGGCTACTAGGTTATGCCTGTGCAAGTACTCGGAGTTAGCAAGACGAGAACAACAGGAGGTAACATGCCTGATGGATTCGCCCGGGCGATGACACGCCCGGCATATGTCGAGCGTGCCGTCCTTCAGGATGTACTTCCTATAGTTGTTCGTCTTGATAACCTCGTCCATAATTGAACAGACAAACCCTTCGGTTTCCCCAAAGAGGTCACCGAAACGTAGCCAGTTCACCGACGCCGGCAAGTCTATGTCGGGCCCATATAACGCCTGGTAAAACCTGCCGTGTAGCTCCTTGCTCTTCCATACGTCCATCCGCTCGGAGGTACTCAATACCGCAGGTCTGAGCCAGTTCTCTTTTGCAAGAGAGAGCGGGGTGAATCCCTTGTCTACTGACACCATATCTCGATGCATACTTGCGTTAGTTTTAAGGAAGTATTCTCGTAGATTATACACCTCACGGTTGTGTAAGTCTTTAGCATTTAGAAATCCCCGGCCACCACACTTCCGTGGGATGTACAATCTCATCACCGATGATCGTGGATGGTGCATCCGATATGTTGTCAGCATACAACGGACCCTACGATCCAGGGCGTCTAGCTCTGTTTGAGTCCACCTTAGTATACCAAAGGAGTAAGCTAAAGAAGGCATGACCCAACTGTTAAAAGCACGAATCTTATTACCACCTGAGAGGAGGCAATTTAATACCTTCTTCAAGCGGTTAAAGAATCGCTCCTTTACCAGCTGTTTCACATCCTCGTCAACTATACCCAATGACTGTGATATACCAAGGTATTTGTAGGTCTCACCTTCGGAGAGGGTTTTGAAACACACACCCTCGGAGAGCTGCAATCCGTTAGAATTTACAACTCTCCCCCGCTGCACATACATAACCGCACACTTGTCCACACCAAATTCCATTCCTATAGAGCTGCTAAACGTTTTAGTTAGGTTTAGCAGTTCTAGTAGGTCATGTGTTTTCGATGCGAACAGTTTGAGGTCATCCATGTACAGCAGGTGAGATATGGCTTCACTCCCTCTACGGAGATGAAAGCCTAGCCTTGAATCCTCCAGCAAAGAGCTTAGGGGATTCAAGGCCAGGCAAAACCACAAAGGACTCAGGCTATCTCCCTGGAAGATCCCTCGCTCTATCTTTATAAGTCCGTCCGAAATAGGTAAGCTACCACCGCCAGGTACGCAGAGTCTGGTGACCCATTGCCCCATACATGCGCCAAGGAAGGCACGTAGAGTTATATCAATTTTATATAGCTCCAGTACCCTCATTAGCCATGTATGCGGCACTGAGTCGTATGCCTTTTTATAATCTACCCAGGCGGTGCAGAGGTTTTTCCTATTTCGGCGGACTTGTTGATTAATGGTCATATCTATGAGGAGGAGTTCTTTAGTACCGCGGGACCCAGGCCTACATCCATTTTGAGTATTAGCCAGAAGTTTGTTGTCAACTAAATGTTTTAATAATTTTGATCTCAAAATGGATGTGAGCAACTTGTAAATGGTGGGAAGACAAGTTATAGGTCTGTAGTTTTTGGGTTCCGTGGTACTACCAGATTTATATAAAAGGTAAGTGACCCCTGTGGTCATAAAAGTTGGGATGTTACAAGTGTTTAAGGCTTCCTGGAATTGTGCAGCCAGACAGGGATGCGAGACTTTGAACCATTTGATCCAGAAATTATGCAATCCGTCCAGCCCAGGGCTTTTCCAGTTGTGGGCTAAACCGATTGCATAACCCACATCAGATGGCTCGATAATTACTGGGTCCATCTCTGGTATCCGTTGGCATCTCCGTTCGACAGCACTCTTCCAGTTGCCTTCTGTGTGACTGACAGGCAACGACCAAATTCCACGCCAGAAGGCCGTTATGTCGTCAGCATTTGGTGGCTGCCTGTCATTACCTAGTTCATCAGGTTGTTCCCAACTTCTATAAACCCCTTTTTGGTCAATTTGGAAGCGGTGATTGAGATAAAATCTCTCTGTGCGCTTCCTATACCTGCGTATTCGATTTGCCCACGCACAGACTTTCTGTTTCAGGAAGTCTATGCGTTCTGTGACCCTTTATTATTATTATTATTATTATTATTAAATATCACCGCTCCATACGAAACCGCGCTTGATCATTATAGATGGGTAGAGCTTTAGCCACATTCAAAATCGCACCAACTGCGTGATTAATGAGCAATGCCGCCGACGTTAGAGTTGAAATTCAACGGGAATATAATTATAAAATTAATTATAATAATGTTACAGTCATGAGTCAACGATACGTCATACAACGGCATGTGTTGTATACGATTGGTGGTTTTTTTTGTGCATGATCAGCTGGTCGGTTCTTATCGCCATTTTAACAATAGTTGTAACATATCGTTCAATATTTTTAAAGTCACACGTGTTTTTGTATACTGCATAAATACATTTTTACCTTATATTATTTATATAAGTATGTAACTACTTACACTACAGTAGTCGAATATTTATATAATTTTGCGTGTGTTTATATCCTTATATATATTTATATCCTTTGATGTTTTGGGGCATGAAGAAAATGTTTAATTTTACTTACTTATTTTGTATCCAGCTAAAATTAGACGCTTTATTTCTTTTTTTCTAATTGAATAGAAATAGAGCAAAAAGTCTACAACTTTATTCAAAAGTATATATAAAATATAAGCGGTCGAAAACGACGCTTGTGACAAGTATTGTAACGATTAATTAATTTATTTTTTAGATATTTCTCTTTCTTTTAATTTAGGTAGAATTGAAAGAAATAGAAGAATCTATATAATTTCGACTTAAGTAAAGTTATTAACAACGTGAACAATCAACGTTGAGTGGAGGATTTGGATTTGCAACAATAGATAACTGAGCTTACGACATGCACGATAGGCCCCATATTTATGCCACATATCCGGTTACCTTCGCAGGCTATCCGTGCAGGAACGAAGAAAGAATACTAATTCCTGCAGCCAGGCGGACTGTCGTAAGAGGCGACTAAACTGCTCACAGCCAGGTGGCAGCTGCCCTTGCCGTTGCCGATACGTATGCTGCAATAAGAACCTTGAGTTGTGTTCCGGCATCAGTGGCCAGGTTTAATTTCCATTTTTGAGGCTAGCAGCACATTGGTTACCACTTTGTATGAAATTGGGTCGTCAGTTTATTTGCTGTACACGATCTATAAAAATGGTCCACCGGGCTGGATTCCTTCCTACACTACGTGTACTGTACTATGAATCTATATATATTAAAAGAAAGTCGAGTTAGTTACACTATTTATAACATCATTCATCATTATAACTCAAGAGCGACTGTACCGATTTGGCTGAAAATTGGCGGGGAGGTAGCTTAGAACCAGGAGACGGACATAGGATTTTTATCCCGTTGGAACCGGTAAGTTGCGCTAAGAGCGGGTTCCAGAATCTCCCTAATCACCTGGAGCGATTTTGTTTTTGTGTGTTTGAGTGGGTTCCCGGGTGGTTTAGATTCGCAATTAGAACCGGTAGGTGGCGCTGGGATCGGGTCCTACATTTTTATTTTATCAAAGCAGGACAACGTGTGCCGAGGCCGCTAGTATATAATAAATAGTACTCGAAGTATAACAATAGAAGTCAGGCGCGCTGCTAATAACTAAAGAAATCCCGTTTAATCCAAACACCTAACACAAAGACATCAAAAGCTACCCCATCAAAGGCGAACTGTAACTTTTCCAGTTCAATCACAAAAACAATGGTCCTGTTTGGAGTATACTCGTTGTTAACCTCCCGAAAGGGGGGGTGAACGGGTGTTAAAAGGGTTAAGCCCCCCCCCCCCCCCCAACTCCTTTCATCCAGTTCCACCCGCTTAAGGTTGCCAGCGGCATTCGGGTTGAGTGCTGTTGAACGGCCAGCAATTAGGTCGCCGGAGTACCGTATCTGTTGAGTTGTGATCTGAAGGCACGACTTGCGATTCTTTGACTCGCCATGTCTTGTGATAGATAACCTATTTTAGTTTTACTGTTATATCAAGTTATTTTATCGAGAGTATTTTAAATATTGCCTTTTTAACCGATTGAAAAAAAAGAGGTTCTCAATTTATCGTGTAAAATATTTTTTATGTGTTGAGTGATGATAATGATTTTGTGAACCGATTTTAAAGATTCTTTTTGCGTTGAATTCGGTACAGTTTATAGAATAGATAGAAGATAGTTTCGTATAATTTCATTGTTATTGTATACCATATACGTAACTTAAAAGTAAAAATTTTGTAGCAGAAAAGAAACTGACTGCAAGAGCAACTAAAAGTAATAAAAACATACAAAAGTATATTTTGTAAATTTGTTGTTTTTTATATTTTATTTGGCACGAACTTCAAGACGTGGAAAATATTTATTTATTGCTTTTAGTTTCTATTGAAGTTTGGTTTCTTTGTTTCTAAAATATATTTATCAATAAGAAGTTCGTGGAGTATTTTTCCCATTAATTCTATTTAATGCAAATGGCAAGTACTTATTATTTATTTTATAGTTTGAAAGAAATGTGTTTGCCATTCGTTTGAACTTTACAAGTGTGATTCCATCACACGATAAAATGCTAGAGAAATATTTAACATAAGAATCTTGGGAGGGGTTGGATGAAATATAAAAATTCTTTTAAACTTGACATCCTTGACGTTTTGTTTTATTTATTTTTAACTGAAATAACTCCGTATATAATTACTTCACTCCCAAGACACTAAAGAAAAAAACAAACAAAAATGCAAACAATCTTTCATTTGATTTCCCACTTTTGTTTATAAAAAAATGTTCTTTTTTAAATTCTCTGTATTTGTATTTTTTTAGGGAGGGGGATGATGTGACGGCTAGCGATAGTGCAATTCAGCGAAAATCGTAATGTGTGGATATTCACGGAACTGTCGTCAGTCGTCCAATCCCGAGTCGAGTCGGTACTTGAAATTAAAGACAGTTACGTAATTCAATAATTTATCTTTATACTAGCTTCTGCCCGCGACTTCGTCCGCGTGGTGCGGTTTTTTAACTATCCCACGGGAACTCTAATTTTTCGGGACGTAAAAAGTATCTTATATGTTGACCAGGGATATAAGCTACTACCAAAATTACCATACAAAATTTCATTTCAAATCGGTCCAGTCGTTTCGGAGATTAGCCGGTACAAACAGACAGACAAACAGAGAAACAAAAACTTGGAAAAAATCTAAATTAGTTTTATTTCACCCCTGACTCGGATTTTAGCATTTTTTTCCATTGTACAGAAATTAGATCTCTACAATTTATTATATGTATATAGATTAATACGTGAAGTAAAAACTTTGTACCCCTTTTAACGAAAATTGCGCGGGCAGAGGAGTATGAAATTTCGCATACTTATAGTTTACATAGAGAAGAAGTGTAGAATGCTCAAATATTTTTTTAGTTATGCATAAAAAATACATTAAATCAATAAAAAAAATATTACACACACTACCATGTATTTACACACGCATATATACTCTTTCTTTAAGTATTAGTCTTTGACAACAGAACCTTAATAATGTCCAAACTTAAATTAAAATTAATTACTGTCGAATTTCGGCCACTAGGCGACCACTAGTTTCAATTAATCTCCAGCTGCCTAATTGGAGTCACAAGAAACATCATCAACCCATCACACCATAATTCCACAGTGGTAATTTATTTAAGTTCACAACTTCGATATCGCAAAATTGTTCGTCTTATTTTATATCAATAATTGATGATTTTAATTGGCAACAAGCTGTTAAGTCGACAGAAGTCGACAATCTTTCGAGAATTCAATAAACTAAATGAATGAGTCAGTAAACGAGTCAATTGAATTGATGGTGGTACTAAAAGTAAATGTTTTAATTTTCGTAATATTTTATTGCTGTACATGCTCTTAACTTTTTCGCGAGCGATCACGAATGTAACGAATGAATGAAAAATCTAGACACTTAATATGGATACTAAATGTACATTAGAACAATGCGCAACCGTATTGCTCATACCGATCCCTTCTTAGCAACCCGGTATCTAAGGAAATTTCAAAAGAAAAATTAATCAATATTTGTTAGTGTAGTACACTAAAATAAAACTAATATAATCGTCATCAACTACTAATAAAAAAATTACTATAGATATACATACTTAAGGAGCGGAAATTCAAATTAACTGACATATTCTTTTTGAAAATTTACAGAACGTCGTAGCCTCCTAGATTTTGTTCGAGCTCACTTACTTATGACGTCATTAGTAGATATGAGTAAAAGGAAACAAATAGCGCATTAATTATTGTCTGAAAAATAATTACAATTATTTCTATCATTATGTTTTTTAACGCCTGTGCTTTTATATGTAAAAATATTAGAATTTTATGTAACATGTTTCCGCATTCCTATTAATTACAATAATATAAATATAGATAGATAGATAACACTTTATTGCTCACCAAACATACAATTTCAATAATTCAATTACAATATTGTCATTGTAGAAACAATAGGCGGCCTTATCGCTTAAAACGATCTCTTCCAGGCAATCTAACTTAAGGAATAGTTGAACCTAATCTGGCGATGTAGGTGGGGCACATTATTAGGTATATCATAAATAGACATACTTAAACTACATATTTTATAAATTAAATACACATACTTAAATCACTTATATTCATATACTTTAAAGGATAGCTGCTATTGAAATGAAAAGAATATACAATGAAGAATGTAATGGTAGTTCATTAGTGCGTACTCATTGACTTCCGTGTCCTAATCTTTCTTTCGAGCGTGAAATTGGGCTAGTCCCTTTGTTAGCAAACGCGATATTGTTCCCAATTAATGTAATGAATGAAGTAATAAAAGCATTTTGATGTTTACCGTAAATCATAGGTTTTTAAAAACTAAGCTCAATATATAGGTTAAACCAAGGTTAATAATCATTAGGTGTTTTAGTAAACCATCAGCATGAATATTGTAATGCTCCTGTTATACCTGGGTTAATAATAGTGTTAGCGACTGTGACCAGATGCATCTAACTTATAACGTTAACATTAACGCCGTTAATGATTAGCTACATTAGTGCATATACATACGTTTTGTTTTATTGCAGGAGTTCAGCAGACATACAGCCAGCCCACTTAATGGAAAGCGGTTACGATCGCCTATGAACATTTGCAACACCAAAGGTGCTAGAAATGCGCTGCTGCTCTCTTAAGGGAGGAAGACTGGAGCCTGGTCACTAATGCCGGAACACAACACAAGGTTGTTATGGCGGCATACTCTAGACCAGAGGTGGTAGCCATCCAGTTGGGCAAACACACTACCACCTGGCTGTGGGTTGTTTTGTCGCCTCTTACGACAGCCGCCCGGCCGCAGGAAATTGTATTCTTTCTCCGTTCCTGCTCGGATAATCTTGGGAGATAACAAACATAATTAATTATGTATGTGTTAAAAGTCTTTAACATTGTCGCATGTCAAGTAACGCATTAAACCCTGGGCTACATCTGCTTCCTACAGTCACTAACACTATCATTATCCAAAGTGTAGCAAGGACATAATACATAAACGCATTGAGACAAAAAACTGGAAGAAATAAATCTATGATTCCCAGGCAAGTAATTTTTTTATTATAGTAGGTATAGGTTAGTGCTTGACTAGAGTCATGCCTGATGTTAAGCAAAGATTCTAAAAGGTCCTATTCACAAGGAACTTGGAGACACCCGAGGCGCCAATTCTGCTATCGAGTCGCGAATATTTTATCTTATACTGATATATAAAGCTGAAGAGATTGTGTGATTCAACGAGCTAATCTCAGGAACTTTTGGTTTGATTTGAAAAATTCTTTCAGTGTTCATCATCTCATCATCTTCAGCCAAATTCAGTCCACTGCTGGACGTAGGCCTCCCCAAGTACGCGCCACATATCCCGGTCTCCTGTCTTCCGCATCCAGCCCCTGCCGGCGATCTTGCGCAGGTAGTCAGTCCACCGGGCTGGCGGGCGTCCTACGCTACGTTTGCCGAGACGTGGTCTCCACTCCAGGACTCGTTTGCTCCATCGGCCGTCGGTCCTGCGGCAGACGTGACATACTTTCAGTGTTAGATAGCCCATTTATCAAGGAAGGCTATATATCATCATGCTAAGACTAATAGGAGCGGAGCAGCAATGAAGATCGTTTCAAAATCGAAAACAAATTCCACGCGGACGACGTCGCGGGCACAGCTAGTATAATATATATAAAAACAGCCTATAAACGTCCTACTGCTGGACTCGGCCTCCCACTATTGGGGGATGGACAGTATACCCGCTACGCTTTCTAAGGCGGGTTGGCGCGAGTGTCTTATGTAAAGTAATCTTTCAAGGCTTTTGATTTCTAATTACATGCTCAATATTAAAGAAAAACATTTAATTTAAAAACAAACTGACTTTGATTACTATAACAAATTCATAAAATCGTTTGAAATACGTTGGCCTGGAAACAAAACATCCGCCAGTTAGGTATCATAAATAATGCGTAAACTTAAAGCTTAGCCTATACGCAATAATAACTACACGTCCTCGCGTGTAACTTCCGCCCAATTCGGCTAATGTCGTACATAAAACAAGCTCCGAACAACCCCGGTTGTGTATTCAGTACATTTTATGGGGTACTTACCCCAATCTTTTTGGCAAGCGCCGTCTCCGTCTTGCCTGACCTGGTTTGTGTCGTCATACCATCGCATTCAATGTCATAGGTCATATTTCACCATATATGATTATCGGAATAGATTCTGAAAGGAAGAAAGTATATTTTAGGGAAAATACAGAAATTCGACCAAGGACGTGTCGGTCTACGTTTTTGTTATTCGAAAATACCCCATATCGCAAACATTGGTGAACGATTATTATTACAAATCATTTCCAAAATTCATTAACCACCAAACGGGGAGAGTATTTTTTTTCGATTTTGACGCTTGTCATCTCCTGACTTACCACCAAGAAAAGTGGTTAGGAGTATTAAAGATCTCATAATAACCTTACACTCCCATATCTTTATTAACTATACTTCTTCTATTATGCCACCAATTCATTGTACCATTATGTAACAATATGTAGAATACACTAGCCTACCAAATTTTGTCCATAGACGCGGTAGTTTTGTGAAAAAATAGCTGTGATATAGATGGAGACTATGACGATTGTATAAAATCTCGTTTCTGTCAAAATAGTTACGTGACCCTTAACAAGTAAGCTAATATAAATAAAGTACTAACGTCGCTATAAAAGCCTTGAATAATAAATAAGAAGCTGGCACAGTTGTAGGTAAGTGAGAAAGAGCAATAATAATAAAGATTTAAGTAATATTAGACTATTCCAAAAGAGTTGATTATACTAAGCATAAGCCTATTCTAAATAAAGAGAAAATAGGTCTTAACTAATCAATAAGTAGCCGACGAAATCGTGAATCTTGAATGACCGACTAAGAGCAGCAATTAAATCGACTTTAAGAAATATTAAACTGTCTCGTCAGAGTATATCATATTTAAAGTAATCAAAGAAAACTAAAATCTAAAGTCCTGATATCACTATGAAAGCCTTAAATAATTGATAAGAAACCAACACGATCGTGGATAAGGGAATAAGAGCAGAAATAACAGCGACTCGAGTGCTCTTAAATTATGTATGACACTGCAGTAAACCGGCAGATCAGTTTATGGGATCATAAACGGAGATAATGGCTTTTACAGGTGTATAGATCGTACGTATTCAGTTTGACCTATTAATGACCTGCTTTCGAAGTCTTGAAACCGTTGAAGGTTTTATAACTGTATCAAGAGCCGTGAACGCATTTTTATTGTAGTCGAGTCTTTATTGGTGATGTTTACATTTTGTATGAGTTCATTGATGTTTGTTTTGTTTATGATGATACTTTCCGAATTTTAATGGTGTCCTATAAATTTTGTGTTTGACAAGCACCTGAGCATTATTGCCTTGAACTTAATGTTACCTGAACATTACACGCAAATATTCATCTCTCTGGTCACTAACAATTTTTATTGACTTCCCGATCTCACTACATCCTCGCGTAATAGTATAAAGAATACTTGCAACCTTTTGTTTAATCTCATCGATATAGATTCAGAAGTTCTTAGATTTTTTTTTATTTTAGGCATAAACAGACAGACGAACAGCCGCAAGGACTACCTTAAAAATATAATTCCACCATATACAAAATTCGGAATCTACTTAACTCCGTTGGTGGGCCACTTTGAACTGTATAAAATTCTTACACACACCCTAACCCAATCCATTTAAATGGTAATTCACTTCATACATAAACAATAAGATTATTCCGTACTCAATTCAAATCTACAGCACGTGAAATAAAGTTGCCACTCCCAGTCATCATTTGTTTACGCTCCATAGGGTTTAATTCCCCTTCATAATAGGATATAACCAACCTTTGCTAGAGCTGCGTAAAGATTTGCAGTGCCAACATGCAGGGGTTGAGGAATTAAAGGTCTCACATTACTGGAAACAATTTAATTTATGACGTCATTACCTATCTTTACATGTGTTCTTATTGTCGAAGGATCCTCTTACAATCTTCTCCATTATGGCACAAATATTTTATCAAGGTATTCCTGCCTTGGCCTTCGATTATCTTGACATACAAAGATGCCTACGTCTTTATAGTCTTAAATATTTTTTTCTTTACTGACGTTCTTTATTGCTGCTCATTATTACCTCCGGATGTTGTCACGTGTCTGGCTTTCGGTTTGGTTATAAAATTTGCTTCTGTTTTCACTGATGAGAAAAGGGCAAAAGAATATTTGAATAGATTATTTTGAAGTAGTTTTTAAGGCCAGCGCACCTGCGTCGCATTTCAACTACGTAAGATCAAATCCTGACCGAGAGGTATAGTCTCTTTATGCAATTTTTGTGACCATTGTAAGATTATAACTAGAGAAATAAAAATAAAGAAGAAGATAAAGAAGAAGAAAAGAGCATTTTCAAGTCATTGAACTAATAATGATTTTGATCTTCCGGGTTTTAGCAATCAATATTGTTTTTAAACTTGATACTACAATTATATAGATTCATGATACATGTATAGTCTCTACACTATTCGCCGAATTTCATCTCTACCCTTATTAGTTCGCAAGATAATTAGCTGTGAAACTCAGTCAAACGGACAGTAAAACAGAAACACACACAAAGAAGTGAGATCATAAAGGTTCCATTTTGATGATAGAGAGATATGTCCCTGTAAAATCCGTCTCATCGCTATAGTACTTACAGCAATCGTTACTGCCAGCATTATTCGGAATGTTACAAACGGACCCCTGGCCGGTGTTTTTTAATTATGCACCGTTCAACACTTAAATGCATCCAACGGCAAACTTTATGAGGCCATAAATAGTGTTCTCGTTGCTTTCCAGTCCAGATATTAAGGCTTGCATTGGCCGGATAAAATATCTTATTTGGCGACAATTTTCTCGTTACTTTGTTTTCAACTGTACATTTTGGTGAATTATTTATTTATGGACGATAGTAACAGTGAGAAAGAATATTTTTTTTTGTTCAAAGTGGTTCCTTTTTTACACACACTGATCAGGGATGCGAAATAAGGTAGTGTTTGATTACTCGGGCTTCTTATGGATATCCATTAAGACTAGGTATTCCTGTTATCACCTTATGTTCGAGTCATGGGACAACAGCTTAGCCAGTGCCACGATCTTGGTGGGTGCGGGTTTACAACCAGACTCATTCCATGTTGACGAGTAAGATTGACAAAAGAGATTTCCAATGGCGCTCCTTCCAATTTAGTCACGGTCGAGTGTCTATGGCTCTAGTTCCCTTACCGCTAAAATCACAGTAAAGGCGCACTCTTTAGGTTTTGTGGAGAGTCAGTCGGTTGGATCCTCGCAACCGACCGCTCGGAGTCCCTCGCACTCTTCTGTAACCTCCCCCGGGCCTGAAGATAGTGCGTAAAAGCATTCCTTCAATGTTACAAAAAAAGTTCCTTCCAATATAACATTCTCGATGGATTATGTGAAGGATGACATGGTGATTAGTGGTGTGACAAAGAACATATGTCAGACGAGAGGAGTAGGGAAGGAAAAGACATATTGTGCCGATCCCAAATAATTGGGAGAACGAAAAAGGAAAATTCTCAATGGTATCATGTTATGAGTGTTCCGTTTGTGTTGTTGCAGAGCTAGAGGGTTGTCGGGCTTGGTGCGGGCGGCGGCCGCGAGCCCGGCACCATGGCGACGGTGGAGGGCCGGCCGGCGCAGTATGGCGTCTCGCTGCGGCAGCTGCGGGAGCTGATGGAGACGCGCGGCGCCGAGGGCCTGGCCAAGATCAACGCGCTCGGCGGGCCGCAGGATATATGCAAGAAGTTGTACACATCGCCCACAGATGGTATGTACCTTATATAAGCATTCCTACAGGTCTTGTCTAAAGAGGCATGAGTCATTAAATTGTTAGTCCCGGACGTTGCTGTTCACAAATCCAGATAGTAATGCTTTCAATGAGAAGAAGTCTAACGTCTTTAAACGCAGAAATCAGCCATTCATTGTCGAGTGTCGACTGACTGTGGATAAACAAGCATTCAAATGAATAACAGTGTAATACATCAGTTTCCCATAGGACTAGGTTGAGACGATCGATCTCCACTTACTACGATCTCCATTTCAATGTTATGGCCGCGAATCCTTTCCGGGTGCACACATGCACCGTCTATAAAGTTATTATTTCTATGTACATATATTATTACGATTATTTTCAAATGCGAGGCATTCGTCTATGTATTGTGTGCCAAAACATATGAAAACTATCAAAATAGGACTTTGATCCCAATGAGCTTAATGATTAGTTCTATGGGCATGTCGCTGTCGTTCATGACATTTTTCTGTGATATATGACGGAATCACTTGAAAAGTAGTTGCTACATTTTGAAATTAAATTTTGTTGTTTTTTGGTGTGTTCAGACATTCGTCGAGGTTGTGCTTGTTAACAGCATATATCAGTTTATACAAACAATTGTCATTACGTTCATAGGAAATTAATATCAGGCACCTACCTACTGTTTGTCTAACGCGAGGCCTTGGCGTGCCACTAGTTTGTTTAATGCTGCCAAGGAATATCATCAAATTAACGTGTCAATATTATTACAATGTCTTTGTGTACATTAAATATGGTAGAAATGTTGTTGTTGGCTATTCTGGCCAGGGCTTTAAGCTACGCTCTATTTCATTTTCATAACTTTTCTAATGTTTACTTTTAGGCAAACTGACAAACTGTACACTTAGTGGTAGGTGGTTACCATCGCTTTGGGTCAACTGTAATTTCGATGCGTCCCCTACCTCGTTGAGACTTGTATCTGTTAACACCATTTTTGGAGAGTCCTATATTGTATCGCTCTGGGTAAACCGCGGGACGGAGTTCATCCCACAACTTGCACACGTATGGCAAGTAAATTAAAGAAGCGTACGCTACGTGCAGTGAATGACTTCCAAATGTCTAGGAAGTGTGGATGAACTCCCAATCGTTGGCGAGTAGTGCGATGATGGAACTGCGACGTAGGCACCAAAGCAAATAGCACAAAAACTGATAAAATCTAACCTCTTTTTATCGTTGGAGGAATGCATTTGTACATCCCTCCCCGATTGGTGAGCCGCCGCCAAGACCTAACCATGGATACCTCCTCACGACCCCTCAAAGCATACCTACCATAGGGGTGCCCTCAGGACTAGGGTAGTAAAAATCTAACCTCAGCAAAATTGAAGGTCTTGGGCTAATGGCAAACATTGAGGTTCTTATAGCAAAAAATTGCATTTCACTAAAGAATTACCATTTTCCACGCAAATGCATCATCGTTGTTTAAAAATAATCAATTTCCTATAAGTGGTTTTTGATTAAACAGACTGATAATATTGTTGCTAAAAGAGATTACCTAACTTGGCAATAGCTCTTCTATATTTAATAACATAAATAATATGTAAATGTTTTGATTTAAGACACGTTTGTTCCTCTATTCCGTTTCGTCTTTCCTGTTTTTGTGTGACATTGTATTAAATTATTATATCCTTATTTGTGCTCTTTCAAAAAGTAGTAGCTTTGTGGTTTACACATTGGCATCTCATTCATATACGTGGATTTGAATCCTGGCAAGTATACAGAATTTAGGTTTTATTTTTTGATCTAACGTACATATGTAGGCATGATACAGACAGTATAGGTGTGCGAAATCCTCCAATCTACCTTGAAGAAGTGCTGCGATGTCCCTTCCACTAAGAACATGGGATCACGGGAAGGCCCGAGCACAAGGTTGAGATGTATATGGGCTTGTATTTTTATTGTGCTCTTTTATACTTATCACCAGACCCACGATCTATCCTTAATTATAGCTACATTTATAAATTGTGAATATTGTAGCTATGATTTCGTTCTGATCGAGTGCTGATATGTGGTTTAAATGTGAGTGCGATTAGATGTCAGACATCTCAAAACACCAGTAGAATAAGGTTATAGGTTATATAGCAATAGAATGGTGGGCGTTTTTTTCGTTTGGCATCAAACTTTTTTATTTTTTTCCCCATTAATGATGTGTCTTAGTGATGCAACATAAAAATTACTGAAAAGACACTTTGTTCATGTGTTCTTTGTTAATGTTTAGCACATAGCACTACACTTTGTTATTATGAGAGTATTAGTATAACACTTACTCAAACGGTTTTGTCCTTTTGAGTCTTCTTGAGAAAGTTTTTTTATAAAGTGAAAATACGAAGATCTAAGCCCAGCGGTGGTACGTCTTATATATTTTGCAATCCTCTCCTCAGTTCGTAACACTAAATTATTATAAAAGTAAATATACACACATAAATAGATGCAGAATTTTTTCTTAATACAGTTTAACCTTTTCTTATGATCTCATCTTTTATTCATCCTCTAGACAATAAACTCTGACCTTATACGCTCGAACGACACTCAAATCAAATTCACAAAAACATTACATACAATTTCAGTGCTGTATTTTTTTACACTCGATCGGAATAACCTTATCAATTATGTTATAACGAGACTTAACCTTTCCATATACGCTTGAAGTTCCTTGGATCTAAAAATGAATTTTCATGTCAACAAATCAGCTGACTTGTTTACTATGATTTTTCAATGGTCGTATCTTTGAAACTCAATATTCTATTTATATAATATGTTTTATCTATGTTTTATGGAATTGTGGGTAGAATCCAATGTCACTAATATTATGTTTTTTGACAAGTTGTTTGCGCGACTTATTCATGTGGAGTTTAAATGATGTAGTGGGTGGTTGTCATCTAGTGTAAACAATATAGTAGACTCGATAGTATATAAACTATAGGTTATTGTTACTAGTAGTTATAAGATTTAAACTAATATTTGCTGTATGAATATTTGATAATTTGTGTATAAATTGTAGAGTGGTTTACATTTTAAAATTATGAAGGTACTTATTAACCAACTTAAAAAAAGGAGGACGTTCTCAATTAGTCGGGATCTTTTTTTTTATGTATGTTCACGGATTACTGCGAGATTTATGATCCGATTTACGTGATTATTTTTTTGTTCGACGCGGAATAGCTTCCAATTGGTCCCCTAAAAATTTGACATAGTTTGGCCCAGTAGTTTTCATTTTATGATTTTTTTTACGAAAAAATTTCCATTCCGTTCCATATGTACACCGATTACGCTATGATTTATGATCCGATTAACGTGATTCTTGTTTAGTTTGATGCGGTATAGTTGCCATTTAGCCCCCTAAAAATTTAACATAGTTTGGCCCAGTAGTTTACATTTTACGAACATTTTTATGTTCCCGTTTCTTGGGACCTATATTTTTTAAGAAACGCGGCACCTTTCGTAGATCTACCCATACATAGCTAGGCACTAAAAAGTAACAAATAAAATAAAAAAACTTCGTTTAAAAAACCGACTTCAAAAACTAAAAAGTATAAAATAACTTATTTCTAAAGCTATGTATTATTATTAATATAAATTATCTAAAACATCTCGAAGTCGGTGCAAAGTAAAACATAAAAAGAACTATATTTTGTAAATTACTAAGCACCGACTTTAAGATATTTTAGATAATTTATATTAATAATAATACATAGCTTTAGAAATAAGTTATTTTATACTTTTTAGTTTTTGAAGTCTGTTTTTTTAAACGAATTTTTTTTATTTTGTATTACAACACTTTATAAATACTGCAAACCCGCTGTATATCGGGCAGTCTTCGTTCTGAATTCAAATAAAACGGTTCTCAGAGTTCTACGTGTTTCGTTATATGCTGTATATAGATGAATTTTCAAGTGGGCCTCTGTGGCTAAATTCGGAACAATAAGATATAACGAAAAATTCTCAAAGGAGTCTCATGGCCGAACTTGATGAAAACTAAAAGGGTATCATAAATTTTTTGAAAAATCAATTAGTCTGGAATCGAATCGACTTATTTAGAAAAAAAAAACTACTGTATTATTACAACAAATCATAGTGTACCTTGTAAGAATCCATTTCTATGAAGGAATATTAAAAGTCAAACTTAGGCCATACAGAGAACAAATGAAAAGTGTAGTTAATGTAACAAAATCTTGTTTTTGAATCAATGTCTGTGTAGTTTCCGAATTTCGCCATGGAGGTCTACTTGAAAATTTCACTTGTTCACTTCTGCTTCATCAGGGGATTGCTTAATTAATTTAATTCAAATTGCTTTTGGAGTTTAAAAACATCGGGCGAATGCGAGTCGATCAACGCACAGAGGATTCCGTAGTGGCGAAGAATCTAGTAATCGTATCATTTGGCTACAGAACCCTATATATATTCGAATAACGTCGAAAATTCCACATACTTCAAAGAGACCTCTACAGATTTTGTTTAATAATAATAATTCATTTATTTCAGAAATCTAGTATTTCCATATTGTACAGTTTTATATTATACATTATTTCACAGTTATTAAATTTTAAATTTCAAATTATTTCACGGCACAACAATTAATTAATTAAACAAATACTAGGGCATTACACCCCGCGTCACTACAATTATTATAAATGTTTCTACTCCACGGCGTCAAAGGGACATGTATACCAAAATTTCAATTCTGGACTCTGCCACCGGACCGCCAGAAAACAAACATGCATTTAATTGGGTGTGCAGTTGCACCCATTTACGTAGCAGTGGCGAGTCCCATCGATCTACAAAAGGACTTAGCATGCTGTTGGTGCTGCCGCGAATGGGGGCCTTTAGGGATGCGCATCTCTTTCTAATGATGGCCGCAAAGCCATAAATTCGCGCTTCTGTTAACATCCCTAACGCATTGCACCGCCACAGCAGCCCAACAACACCCTCAGCCCATTGTTATACTGGACACGTAGGTCGCTATATGCCCGCTGCGTATAACTGACCCACAGGCTGCACGTGTAGAAGGACTGACAGTATGCTCGGAAAAGCGTCTTCTTTACCCAAATTTAAACCAATTTCGTTGTAATTCAATTAAAAAAACCAGTAGTCCTAAAGTAAAGTTGGTCAAACCTGTATCGTAGTATTATCCCACACACCTATGGGGAATCGAGTTGTACGAAGTCCACACCACTGCTCATTTATTTTTATATATATATTTCTTGTGTGCGTGGTGTGTATGTCACTGAACTCCTCCTAGACGGCTGGACCGATTTTGATGAAATTTTGTGTGTGTGTTTGAGTGGGTCTCGGGATGGTTTAGATCCACAATTGGAACCGGTAGGTGGCGCTGAGATCGGGTTCTAGAATCCTAATCACCGGGAGCGACTTTGGTGATTTGTTTTTGTGTGTTTGAGCGGGTTCCCCGAATGGTTTAAATCCACAATTGGAACCGGTAGGTGGCGCTGGGATCGGGTCCTAGATTTTTATTTTTCAGAGCAGAACAACGTCTGCCGGGACCGCTAGTCTATATATATAAAAGAAACTTGTGTTAGTTACACTATATATAACTCGAGAACGACTGGAGCAATTTTTATGATTTTTGTGTTTTTGGAATGGTCTTCATCCGGAATAGGATAATAACTATTAATATATGATATTCAACAATAAAAAAAATATCATTTAGAAATATCAGTCACAACATCAGTCTAGCCATCTTTCCCGGCCGATTTCGGCAATGGTGACTGCATTTAAAGTCATTTTCATTTGTCTGATATAGGTAAATTATTTGTGTGTGTGTGTGTACAAGTGTATCCCGGAATGGTTTAGATTCACGATTGGTCCCGGTAGGTGCCGCCGCTGAACCCCTCTAACAGTGGAACCGATTTTGATGTAATATTCGTGTATTTTCAAGCAGATTCGAGAATGGTTTAAATTTACAATTGGTCCCGATTGATGACGCTGCAATCGGTGTCTAGATTTTTATTTTTTAATGGCAAGACAACGTCTGCCGGGTACAGTTAGTTAGTGATAAATCGCTGTGACGTACGGCGACGTGACTGATAACAAATTGCCTGACTTGTCTGATGGCTAACAAACCTCAATATTAATATGGATTTTACGAGACCAAAGTCTTAATAAAAACTGTGAAGTCTGACTGCACACAGTTTTAGATTACGATAGGCCAACTCAATCACCCAAAGAACTTCGTCCAACAAACTTTCAAGGTGCTCCAATCTTCGGGAACTTTATTAACTAATGGCCAAACTCGCCTTTTAAAGTATTGATCGTATCTTATGGCTAAACATCGCTAGGCGACCTTCGACTGGATATAGCTGGCTTTACGGTATGGTAATTTCGATTTCGCTGTTTTTGCAAGTCGTTTCAATGGTAATGTATATTTCTATACATCTATAATATAAATAAATCTCTTGGGGACGTCTTGTTTGTATATTCAAGTTAAAAAAGGGAAAAAATCAGAAGGCCTTCTCTGACCAACGGTTTTTTTTTTATTTTAGCATCGCATAAAAAGTAATTAGCGGATTTAAAATTAACTCGAAACAGAGCTGGACTATGTACCTATATAATCCGAAAAAGGACATAGGATGGTTTTAGCGATAAACGTTCCTTGGAATAGACGACTAAATCTAAGTAGTTTTTTTTTAATTGCATGAGTTCAGCAGACAGGTAGACGGCCCACTTGATGGAAAGCGGTTACCATCGCCTATGGATATTTGCAACACCAAAGGTGCTACAAATGCACCGCTGCTCTCTTAAGGGAGACTGGAACTTGGTCACTAATACCGGAACACAACTCAAGGTTGTTATGGCGGCATACTCTAGACCAGGGGTGGTAGCCATCCAATCAATCAATCAACCATTTATTTGCTCAAAAACATGGTTTATACATGAATCATATTGTGTTACTTTTAGGTTTCACATGTTTTTGCCGGTCAGGCATGCAAAAGTCGGGCAAATAAATACCCTACCACCTGGCTGTGGGTTGTTTTGTCGCCTCTTACGACAGGCCTCCCGGCCGCAGGAAATTGTATTGTTTTTCCGTTCCTGTAAGGATAGAAAGGCGCGGAAGGCGCTGCGGTGACGTTTTTTGGCACTCCGTTGCATTTCACTATGATACACGTTATCGTGGCAAGGCGAACGAAGTTTCGCTGTTGCTGCTGGTAGATTTCCAAGACTATTTTTACGTCCCTCAAGGATTATAATAAGTATAATGAACTTCAGGGTGCTTTAGCAGAAATGAAGAGTACAGTGTGAACGCCCCGCGTATTCTCAGGGGGTCAAAGAAGCAATTCACTCGACATTTATAACAGTCCTTTCGCTCGACCTTTGTCACACGGAGAAATGTTTCCATTTTCGTTTGAAATTGTTTTGTTTTTAAGGAGCTTGGTTGTTAACTTTAAGATGTATTTTCTAGACATCGTTTGTCTGTATAAATGTTATGTGCTCGGCTGCTCTATTGCCTTTTTTATTTTGATTCGGTTAACTGAACAAGACTCTTCTCTAGCTTTACTTTCATTGACTGCTTTATTAAAAGAATGAATGAATGAAAAGTCGTTATTGTTCACCATAAATTTAATCCTAGACAATTAATATGGATACATTTGCATTAGAACAATGGGCAGTATTATCGGTCATAGCAATCGCTTCCTGGCGACCCACTGTCTAAGGAAACTTTAAAAAGAAAAAAAGTTTTTAATAAGGTTCTTAAATACAAGCTTTTGAGATCCTGGATATCATGTAGCAGCAGAGTGCTAGCCAAGTGAAACGAGCCCAAACACGACGGGTCTATCTTGTTTAGTAACTATGTTCCTATGGCCACCTTGCGACTCCATCATCAGATCAGCTTCATGGTACCATATTATTGCATTGTCACGCGATATACAATATTTCAGCTCAATCGGAAACCGGGAAGTTGGTAATATTTAACTTGCAACATTCCACCCGAACTTACATACATATGTACATAGTTACATCCATTGCAAGTTAAATAAAAGCTTGTAATAATTAAATAATATTTGCTGGTGTACTAAACTAAAATCAAACTAGTACTATCGTAATCAGCTTATAATAAAAATCAATAAACTATATATATATATACTAGCTGTACCGGCAGACGTTGTTCTGCCCTGAAGAAATAAAATTTAGAACCTGCAGCGCCATCTGCCGGCTTATTTGTGAATCTATACAATACTCTAATCCAGTTGAACACACACAAAAAAATCATTCAAATCGGTCCAGCCGTTTAGGAGTTCACTGTCAACACACGTACAGAAGAAATATATATATATACTAGCTGACTCGGCGAACTTCGTACCGCCTTATTCAAATAAATTAATAAACAAACAAATCGAGAAAACATGGCAAAGGGCTCATAGAATTTGAAAAATATATATAGCCTATAACCATCTACGATTAATTCTACGTCGAATGGTTGTGGTTTCATGCTGATCGGTCCAGTAGTTTTCGAGTTTACCTCGGACAAAGAAAACAAACTTTGCTTATATATATATATATATATATATATATATATATATATATATATATATATATATATATATATATATAGATAGCCATAAACCATCTAGGAAAAATTTCGCATCGAATGGTGGTAGTTTCATGTCGATACGATCAGTGGTTTAAGCGTGATTGAGCCTCAAACGAACACCATTTTCATTATATATATATATAGATAGAAGAAGAATATATAGATAGCCATAAACCATCTAGGAAAAATTTCGCATCGAATGGTGGTAGTTTCATGTCGATACGATCAGTGGTTTAAGCGTGATTGAGCCTCAAACGAACACCATTTTCATTATATATATATATAGATATATATATATATATATATATATATTTATATTAAGTTGTAACTTTGTATTAAACTTGTAGAATGTAGCTGTTTGTTGTTCCAATAAAATAAAATTATACAAGTATATTATAATAAAATAAAGTACATATATCTACATGCGAACACTTAAGTCATGTGTTCTTGAGGGTGTTTTGCCAGAACTTTGCAGCTCAATTAGCTATTTGAGCTTAAGGTAACAAAAGTTTAACTTGGATTAAAAGTTTAGCTTCCAGTAAAATCATGGGCCCAGTAAATCCTCCTTTCAGTCAATATACTTTATCTTTTTAGGAACTTCGAACATTTCATGCCAGATCCATCGCACCCTTATCATAATGACGTAGTTTTAATCTGATATCAAACAGAGATATACTTCGTTTTTAATGAGATGAAAAAAAGGAGTTCCATTCTCAAAACTGGATTTTAGATATCACTTGATACGGAATCGGACGGCCATATCAACTGAGATACTTTAAAACAAATTTACAAAACTTCGCAATTTCATATATTTTGTACGAGCGATTGATAAGATACGCTCGTACAAAATGTCTGAAATATAACGTCTGAGTAGAGCTACAAGTAAAAAGAGTCAAATAGCACATTAATTCATTTATTCACATTTTCATATATATATAACCGTTACCATCGCCTATGGACATATGCAACACCAAAGATGCTAGACCAGGGGTGGTAGTCATTCAGATGGATAAAAACCCTACAACTTGGTTGTGGGTTGTTTTGTCGCCTCTAACAAGATGCCTCCCGGCCGCACTAAATTGTATTCTTATTCTTTCTCCGTTCCTGCACATATAAATATTAATGTCGATTTGATTTGAAGATAGTATCATTGACCGTCTAAACCGTTCTACTTTGCAATAAATATCATATTCTGTTATCAAATTGAGTATTGACAATTGTTTTTTATCGCACAATAACCTGAGAAAATACCTATTGGTTCATGAATGAATTGATAGTGATAAAAATGTTTATTTTATTGGTTTTGTTTGTGACTTTGATGAAGGATATCATTGAACTCGAATGACTCTGAAAACAGATCGATAGCGTTTTCGTAGTTAGAATTATTGAACAAATTTTGCGGAGTACTGGCCCGTTCCTATTTTATTATTAATTCACTTCCTTTACCAGCAGTTGAGTATTAACATTACTTGTATGGAGCATATGTCAAATTTTAACCGATAGTGGGGCAAATGGACGGTCATTAAGAAATAAGAACCTGGCTTCAGAGCCAACAATCCTGGCTTGCGGTTTCCTTCTGCGAGTCCGTTATGGCGCAGAAGAAGGCCGCGGAAACGGGGAGGATTAAGCGGACCGGCGGTCGAAGGCGGCACTAGGCGCATCTCTTCCTCACATAATTACCGTCACAGGGAGCCGCTGCTACGGGTGTAGCAATGGACTCCCTCCTCCCCCCTGATTGATGAAGTGGGATCACTGTGCCACTGGAGTGGCCCAGTATTGTCGAGCGTTGGGGCGTCACGGTGCAATAACTCTGTTCTAGATTCCGTGACGCTCCGAAAAAGCGCGGATACGGGGGCGTAGATTTAGGCTTGCTAGGTAATTCAGCGAAAGATTTCTTGCGACGGCTTCTGCTTGAAGCTGGCGTGGCGAACCGGTCGCTGAGAGTTCCATAAATCCTCGATGTATGCTCTGGCGCTGCATTTGGCCCTTCCCCCGAAGGGGCCCGAGGATGGTGTCCGTAGACATTCTCCATTGAAAGGTAGGTAGATAGGTAGGTAAATGTGAAAGGTTCAAAAATATCCTATACAGATTTGAACGAAAACATAGTTATTCGTTGTACGTATTTTTAACTTCATGTTGAACTTATCCAGAAATTCACAAGCTCTTTAGAGAAGATTTAAAACCATCTTTACCATTTGTAATTTGTCATATTCCTTCCAGAGGTTGGTGTAGTTCCACGGTGGTGAAAGACCCACAAAGCCATCCTTTATACACAATTAGAATACTACTAACTTTTAAGTTATCTGTAAGCGTTACAGTTACTGGTGACAGTGTCGTGTACACGCGATATAATACACTAATAGTGTATACAATGACCTTACATGTCAATCTAAAATATTGTTTTTGAATACGCCTAAAGCCGGACCGGTAGCAATAAATGTGGCTAACACGATATGGGTTACAAAATATGACCTGCGACGGTTGTTCCTAACTAAACACGGTTGAGGGGATTCCGGGACTTACCCTTATCATCACAGGGGCCGATTGCGGTTTTTATTACATGACATGTATTAAATATACATCGGAGCGTAGAGTAAGCGAGGAAAGTTAGATTTTGTGGTTGAAAAAAAGCTTTCAATTGTTTCACGCTTTGTATAAGTTATACAAGAGATGTGCATTCTTATCTAATAAAGTAAACTACTCATCGCCCGTGGTCGAAATTCAACCATAATAATTAATGTTAAAGACTATACTTCTAGAATCACAGATTTCGCCAAAGCTACACTGTTAATTTGACTGGGACAATAAACAAAAGAATATATATGCGTCTGTGTATGAAATACAGTGTAGTGTGTGTAATGTTTTTTTATTGATTGTAATGTATTATTTATGCATAATAAAAAAAAAATAGCATTCGTCGCTTCTTCTCTATATAAACTATATAAGTGTGCGAAATTTCAAACTCCTCTGTCCGCGCAATTTTCGTAAAAAGAGAAAGAGTAATATATAGATGAAGTAAAAAAATAATATAATATGTAGAGAGAGTAATATATAGATAAAGTAAAAAAAATATATCGTACTATATAATAAATCTATTTCGGCGTTTTCTGCTGATTTATAAAATAATTAAAAAAGTGAAAAAAAATCAGGGGATTTAGTAAATGCAACTTTTAAAATTGTTGTCTGTTAGAGTATCACGTGAAAACAACTGAACGAATTTAAATGAAACTCGACACAGAGCTAACTTATATTATGTCCTATCTCACTTTGGATACTTTTTATTCCGACAAAAGACATAGTTTCCGTAGGATAACCGAATGTAGTGAAAAAGGTGGCGCTGTGGTCGCGTATTTTGGCGCTGCCGTTGTAATTCTCTAATAAACACTTCAGCGCCATGACAACGCGAAAGAAGTTCTGCTGGTGTATGCCAGTCAATAAATAAAATTGTAATATATTCATATAATGGGAAACGTGCAAATTATTGAAAGATCGCGTAAATTTGATGTAGTATACCTGATTTAATTCTTAAAATGTTCTCTGAAACCCTTTAAGCCGTATCGGAGGTTATTCAAGACAAAATTTCACACGAATTAAGAGACAAACATTTAAATTAATCATTTTCTATTTTCATTATTTAATTAATTTTAGTGTTTTACTTCACTTGCATTTTATGTAGTGGTACATATAGATTTAAATTTGTATTCATAACGAAGCGTTTCAAATCTGAAAATAAAGTTAAAAATCTAATAAACATATCAATTTTGAATATTGATCAGTGAGGAGGATATCTAAATAAAGATTTCATATATTTGTGATCATTATCGTTACTCAATGAATATCATTTATTTTTACTGCGTAAAATTTATTGGGCAACAACTGTTATGGACCATTAAGGATGATTTGTAGGTTATGATGAATATTTAGAAATTTATTCGATACAATTAAACGTTTTATCGTCACTTAAGTCTATGTACGCAGGGCAAGTCAAAAGGGAGACCTTAATTTTATGTTCTGGCTGCTCTCATGGTTCAGTTATTTTCGGTCTTTTATATTTTTTTACAAACATTTAACACTTGTAATAAAAAATACGCAGGGCTCTTTAATAACAGTGTAGAAGATATTTAAAGTCTCCACGAGGTAGTCAAAGCATCGGCCCCCTTGGTGTTGCAGTTGTCAATGTGCGACAGTAACTACTTGCCATCAAGTGGACTCGTTTGCCAGTTTGCCTACAAGCAAATATATATAAAAAAGTGTGCGTCTAGGGACGCCCGACAGAAGTGATAACTTAGCCTGCCTACCGCTGCCGTATGCGTGACAGAAAGGGAAGCCAGATAGACTGGTTCCGTAACGCGTTACGTAACGAAGCGGTTTACCCTCCCATAAGTTGTTACCACTTCAAAAAAGACAAATAATAATTATGCTATTCTAAAAGTTCGTAAAATGTAAATTTATAGTATACATACATTGATGTAGCTTGATTGGACATGTAATTTAAAAGATACAATCATTTAGCTATATTATTTAGCCTGCTTACTTCCTTAGGTTGTAGGCAACATTAAAAAGTTCAGGTTAACGTTTCTCTTTCTAAAGACATTTATAATTTTTTTTGACTCCCACATATTATAAGTTAAACCTCATGTATTCTGAAATACATAATTAAGAAAAGATAGTTACGTTATTGCAATATTCATTAAAAACTAAACACCAATAATAGAACTATAATATAAATATAAGTACATTATAAATAAACCTCCTTAAAGGTATTTTAATCACAACTTCTATAATGTTTCTAACAAGCAATTATATGCGTTCATAAAGCGTTGTTAACATTTATATGTATGATGATATTAAAAATTTGATTATCTGCTCACAAATACAGCGTATTAATTTAACTATCAATTAGCAATTGCCACATATCTCTTGCATATACTGATTTTACATGTGTCTTATCTTCATGTCTCAGATACAACTAGTCTAATAAAATTGTATAAAATACGTCTCTATTATATGTTGCTTCATGACTGTGTAGGACGACGATAGGACGGATTGATAAAGAATATAGCTATATTTATTCAATAATCGAAAGTTTATATTATCGTATTAATGCTTTATTGTTGAGTAATAAAATTTCGATCGTCAATTGACGTTTCTATACGCCTCGTTTATATTACGAGCAATGCTATGACCGTAAGCAGGAAAGTGGAGAGGGGTGTAGGCAGCGCGTGTGTCATGTGTATGCAGTCGCCCTTTATAGAGCGGCAGCATATTGGTAGCGCCTTTGAATTAGTTACATAGTTTATTGTCTGTTAAAAGATACAGTTAACAGAAATAAACATTTATGGCCTTACTTATAATCGTTTGTTACATTTTAAGAAACTGCTCAGCAATTGATTAACAAAAATCTTACCCATAAACTCTTCTTAAGAATAAGAGGTGGTGGTAAAGTAACTTATAATAGCTGTCAAAAATAACCAACCTCGAGAGGTAGTTTAAGTGACTGCTAAGAGGCAAGATGGCAAGTTTTATTTGAAACTGCCACTGATTAGGGGCTTAAGAGTCTCTTATTTAAGAGATGGCTAATCCTTTCATAACGAGATTATTATAAGTAAGGGCCTTATAATACAATAGGCGGTCTTATCGTTAATTACTTACTTCCAGACAACCTTTAGATGGACAAGAAGTTCCTTAAGAACAATGGGATCTTATATAATTGTCACTACTAATTTAGTATTTTATAATAAACTAGCTGTCCCGGCAGACGTCGTCCTGCCCGGAAAAGCTTCAATCGATATGCCAGCAGCAGCGCCACCTCTAGCGGGTCCAATTGTGAACCAACTCAAGTAATCATGCACAACAACTTTGCTAAAGATCACCACATGATCAAATGTATAGTTTACGATTCTATAATTCAATCAAACAAACAAACTCTTCAGCTTTATATATAAGATAGGTTCAGAATATTCGTAATATTTCAAAAATTAGTTAATTTAAACAAT
Organism: Dendrolimus pini; assembly: GCA_949752895.1. Taxonomy (NCBI): domain Eukaryota; kingdom Metazoa; phylum Arthropoda; class Insecta; order Lepidoptera; family Lasiocampidae; genus Dendrolimus; species Dendrolimus pini. The sequence goes on from OX457146.1 coordinate 4,861,204, forward strand.
GTGGACACAACACTGGGGACTCCCTACGTCCCTGGGTGTGGCTTGCCGGGGAGGCTAGCTAGCACGACAAGTACGAGTGCTATTTATTGCCACACTACGGTGAGGGATACCCACTAGAATCCCTCGTTGGTCCATTCTTAGCTCTTATGCCAGGGCCACGGGTTCATAGCCTAGCCCCTCCCCCGGCCGGGGCAAGCGGTGGCCCAACAACCTCATCCATTGCCGGGGGAACTACACCCCCGGCATCTTCAATCTTTCATCGCATGGGACGGCCTGTAATGCGCCCCACGTGAGGAGAAGTGATAAGCGGCCGATCTTAACACAACCGGGTCTTACGTTAGGCAAAAGAAATTACATATTCAATTTATGACTCGTTTATTAACAGAGCGAGTCAAGATTAATAACATCTAGACAGAAAGTAATTTACTCACAATAATGATGTTACCTACGAAAAGCCGTAGTGATTCAGCACAGCCGTATTTTAGTGCGTTGAACCTATAATCAATACCCTGAAGGCCTTTGCTTGAACTTTCTCTTTTACAAATTCAATACAAATATTCGTATAACTTAATGAAAGTGAAATATAAATCTGCCTTGCAGACTCCTTAGTTATGAATTATTTTATTATTGTAGATTTTCATTTCTATAAAAATAAGGTAAACGGGATTTAAGCTTTTTTTTTTTTTTTTCTTTCTCATTTGGTACTATAATTAATGACTATAATATAATCTAATAACAATAAAAAAACTTAACAAGACATATTGTGTTCTACCTATAGCCATTCAAGACTATAAGTAGAATACTGAGCCTAAGTCACCATCTTCTATGGGTAAGGTGCCCGCCCAGAAGGCTGGCTATGTTTCCTTGCTGTGTCGTCATACTGATCCGTTGTCCGAGGTAGGTACCAGCCCTCTGATCACAAAGAATCAATTAGTCGTTATGATAATTTTTGTACAGACTCACGGCCTCAGAACCCCACGGTCTTAGTGTTTCAACAGCAAACGGCACAAACACACTGTCAAAAGGACTACTGGCTTTGTAATTAATTCGTTTTAAACAGCAAAATTAATTGTATAAGTAGTATTTGTCTGGCGGCCGCCAATCTCACAACTATTTCCTGATGAAAGATGAGTGCGGAGCCGACCCTTGGAAACCCCATATACCCGTCGTGGGCCACTCCTGTTGGCCAATAGGGTAGGTTATTTATTGCATTCCCCAGTGATATCTAAAAAAAAAGAGCCACTTTTACCACCAACTCTTTCGCCCTGACAACGGCGTTAGACAGTTAGAGGAAGGATATCACTGCCTTAAAAAAGGGCTAGAGATGACACTGCGATGTGTTCCTTCACGCGCCTCCAGTAAGAAACGTAGAAAGGGCGCAACACCCTGTCTGTTAGAAAATGGTCTCAACGAGCCCTCGGGGTTATCTATCGGAAGTACCTTTGGTTCCCGAGACCCTTACATTATGACGATGTTATGGCACACCCGGGTGGTCTGTTGCTCTACTGCTAACCCTGGGTAGGAGGGTGTTCATGACTGATTACACTTAGGTAAAAAAAGGAGTGACCACTTTACATTCCGAAGTTCTTTTCCCTATCTTTTTTTGCCACTTCACACTGTCTTCGCCTAATAGAATGGTCTTATAATAAGACCATTTGTAAGCATCTAATCCCTCTTAACCAAAAACCTGGCAGAGGTCATAGATAGACTAGACAATGAGACCTTAATTACTAATTCTTTCTTTATTTCTTTCTTTTTTTAATTTATATTTGGTCATTTTTTTACTGCTACAATGCTGATAGCATTGATTTTGCCAATGTCTAGTGGCATAGAAAAGGCAGATTGATAAATAAAAAAACAAAAGCAATAAAAACACTATTGAAATTAATAAACTAATTCTGAATTTCCTTGAAATGTCACTGGTAAGAATATTGACATTTTTAGAAGTGACAGAGTAATATATTCTTTTTTTGGAAACGAGTTCTGCGTCATGTTCTTTTAATGCCTCCTGTAATCTTTGAGTACTTTGCTCATCAAGAAGTAATTAGTGTTCACTAAAATACACTGTGACTAAACCGCTCCGGCATAGTTAAACGTTTGTAGTGATGTCCTGAGAATACATTTGCATTGTACATACATACATACATACATACATATTGTCACGCCTGTTTCCCATTGGGGTAGGCAGAGACGATAGATCTCCACTTGTTACGATCCTGATAAATACACTTTTCGCTTCATCAACTTTCATTAATCTTCTCATACACACACGCTTATTTAAACTACTTTTTATCTGACCTTTCTTCAAAATATCTTCAATTTGATCATGATGAGTACGTCTCGGTCTACCGGCGCCGACTCTATCTACGAGTCACATTGCTGTCATATACTTGTTTTGTGATTCTGCTATCATTCATATTTTCTTTTGCATTGTACTACAATGTTTTTGCTTTTATAACATTCTGGATAATCACTTAATCAGTCCTGGGAGAGAGGGATTTACTTTTAATGAAATTACAAACAAGTCTATTGCATTGTATACTCAAATCGATGAATGGCAAGGTTCTCGTAAGCCTATCCGTTCCGAAAGATGAGGATTTGTTTAAAACACAACCCCGATGCGTATGACCTTTACTTTGAATAAAAGATCTGGTGCCTTGATCTGATAGAATTATATTATACAAAATAATCCTTTTGACATATCAAAGATACTGCCAATTGCTTATTTTGCAGGTGTCATATCTTTCTTGCTCTTTTATTCATACTGTTGATGTTATCATTCTTTAACATATTACTTCATTAATTTAATGTTATTAATAAAGTATTTATTAGTCACTCCGTACGGTTCGAAACGCATTCAACAGTTTTTTACGACTATCTAGTTCAATTATGTGTGTATTTTTGTTTTGTTTTTGAAATACATTAAAATTAAAACACAGCGTGATCTATAGCTAGCCATTATTGCTACGCTTTGTTCTTCTTCTATTCTGAGCTGTTTCTAAAACTACCATCGTCCTTTACAAATATATTGACTATCACTTCTAGCAGTAAATGTTAAAACGACCACACGAAACGCGTAGCTCTAGTTTAGCTGTTTTACGTATATCTATACTAATATTATAAAGAGGTACAGTTTGTGAGTTTGTGATGTTGTAGGGGGTAATCTCTGGATCTACTAAACCGATTTTGACAATTCTTTCACCTGTGGAAAGCTACGTTATTCCTGAGTGACATAGAGTATATTTGATTGTGATTAGTAATAAGTAATAAAAGTATATTTTTTTAATTTCTGATACCCAGCGCACGGGTCAGCTAGTCTGATATAAACTGGATAATTATGGTTACATTCCGAAAATTATGTGTGAGTGCCGTTCACACACAGTACAAGTGAAACAAAGTGTGACAAGGGGAGCGAGGGATTCTAAATTTCGTGACGTCACATTTTAGGTATTATATTGTTATAATATATTTAGGCTTTAAAACACGAAATTTGAAGTATTAACGAAAACCTACAAAACATTTGCAAATCTATCTGTATGAGCATAGTGTAAGTGATTAAATACAATGTATTCTATCTCATTGTCTCGCAGGCTTAGTCCTATAGATTTATGTGTTTATCTCTTTTAGTGTCGCTTTTTTGTTTCATCGAGTTTCAAATCACAACGACTCTAAAGAAGTTTCACTTCAACAATGTGATCCAAAGGATTACTCATTTATTAACTGCAATCCAGCTCTATCACTCAATAAACAAAAGGTTTCAATGTGGCAATCGTTTATCTCAATCAAACCAGCATGTACACAACTGTTATCTTGTGGAGCAATGCCAAAATGTGCAGTACGCCCACCGCATGCATGTTGCTGCTCAATGGATCCGTGACGACTAACATTCTGATGTAACATGAGCTATACGATGACATACATGTGTACTTAATCAACGTCGAATCACCAAAGAATTACTAAAGAGTTTATTAGAACTGTACAAACACGTATAACACAGGTACAAATATAACTGGACGCAACCAGTACAAACTGCACAATTCAACAACACGCGCAAAGTCCGTCACTATACAGCTTATCGAATGTACGTCTTGCTCGTATTGTAATCCTCGCTTGACTGCTTATCCCTCCCTTCAGGCATTTCTTTTATCCTGTACAAACACAATATGTCTCGAAACAAAACATTAATTTCCAAGAATTAGTTCGACACACCTGTCTAATGACTGCCATAACAGATTACAATACACAATATACTGTTTTTCTTAATTACAAATTTTAAACACAAAGTAAACAAAATAAGTCCTAATGCGGGAAAGGTAATAAACCAGGTGTGCGTTCACTTTGTCGCCACGTCACATTAACTTAGTCTCTTTATTTGCTTACTAGCTTATTATCAGATACATTTTCGATTATTGATAAAAAAATCCTTATTATTTCGTATACATTTCTGAATACAAAAATATTTTTTCTGAATAAAATCATTTTTTATCTATGAAATCTTGTTTGAATCAAAGGAATTTTATGATGAGACTTTCGTTTTTTTTTGTAAATTATGTGTAATACGCGTAATTTGTCGTGTGTAAATTCTATGAATTTGTATCTTTAAAAATGTGGTAATACGTGAGCGAGATAGCGAATTCCATTTAGGTAAAGCTAAGTTACTAGTAAGATTAGTTTCAATATCAGTCCGTTAGAAATTGGGTATGTCGTGCCCAATTTAGCGCGTATTTTAGAACTGGGTTAATTACAACAGCCCATGAACGTCCCACTGCTGGGCACTGGCCTTCCAGTATAGGGGAGAACTGACAGTATACCACGCTTGACCAAGGCGGCTTGGCAGGTTTGACACATCGTCTACTACGATGTGTAAGGTTTCATTACGATGTCTTCGTTCGCGGTTGTTAGCACGTGCTAATTGTAACAAATATGAACATTAGGTCAGAAAACTGCCTAAATGGTGCATGCGTTGCGCACAGGATTCGATGCCGACCCTTTGAGTTTGAGACGCGTCCACCAGCCATTACGCTGCCAAGACTTTTTTGTACTCACTGCAGAACTGCAACTCCAACTGACCACTGACTTATAGAATGGGAAAGTTCATAATTTTGTATTATTTTCTATTGTATTGTTACAACTTAGCCCCCCAACAAAGACAAATTCCACGAAGCATATTTTATTACATAACATAACGAGAATCTAATAATGACGGACTTTGCGCGTTTTATTGAATTACGACCTATTGCATTACGTTTGGATTTGTTGTGTTCGGTTATATTTGTACCTGTGTTATACGTGTTTGTATATTTCTAATAAACTCTATTATAATTCCAACGGCATTTGAATTCGAGTCCCCCTAAACTCGTAACAGTATACATTAACAGGCTTTTTATTTTGGTCAATTCTATTTGTTTACGACTGAATGTTGCCCAAGTATTTGAACCGCAGTTTACCTGACGAAGGCAATTTTGGTGTCAATTCTTAAAATTTACTATCTTAACTTTATTTAGTGAGCCATAAAACAACAGGTTTTATGGCTCACTAATCATATCCCCGATGCATCTAGAATCTTACCACAATTTTTAACTGTGACGATTGAATGTTGATAAGTCTTTAAAGCCTGTTTCTCGGGGAAGCAGAAGAACGATTTAACCTTATTACATTAGCGACTAAAATTATAATTATTATCAAAGATAGCTATTGTATCGCCATATACTTTTTTATCGCATACGCTGCCTACTGCTGAACGTGGTGGGATGGGGGAAGCGGTTATTCAGAGATAACAAACCGGTCTTTCTGCGGGAAAATACAAAAGTAATGTTATTTATTTTAGCGACACTGATATAAAACATTAAAGACTACACCGATGCTAACATTGAAAGTAATTGTCCATTTCTCCGACTTGTTGAGCACATATACACATGTACATAATGTTTTCTTTCTTCACGTATATATTTTATGAGTAGAATATCAAAATATCACAATAACAGACATAAATAGTCTATATGGTAAATAAACTATTGACATGATGGTAGTGAAAAGGCTGTGTCTGTTTGTATATCAGACAACGGAACATACTTCAATGTATACAGAGAGAATTTTGCAAGTGGGCCTTCAGGAACAAATACAAAACTATGCTAAATAACGAATAACACTCAAAGGAGTTTCAAAGCCGATTTAACGAAAACTGTATATTTATATTTATTTTCCTTGCCACAAATCATACCAATAAGCGGGAAAAAAATCCTAACTTAAGATGGAAAAGCCGGCCCAAACTAGAAAAAAAATCCTGTCATTATAGTAGCTGACACTAGTGTATGTAAAATATGCGAGTAGTTTGGTTATATTAATTACTAGCTGACGCGGCGAACTTCGTACCGCCATTTTTTCTAAATTCCTAAGAGTTTGTTTCATGACACAAAAAAACAAAATCACCAAAATCGGTCCAGGTGATTAGGAGGATCCTAGAACCCGATCTCAGCGCCACCTACCTGTTCCAATTGTGGCTGTTACCCACCCCGGGACCAACTCAAACACACACACACAAAATTTCATCAAAATCGGATGTAAAGTTTACGATTCTATAAGGGACATACAGACAGACATTCATTTTTATATATCAAGATATGAGGGTGTGGGTGCATATGGGTATGTGTGTGTATATGTTTGTGTGCGCCTATGATTGTTATTGATATCCCACCACTTGAACAGTGACGATATTATTTAATAGTTAGTTGTAATAGTAATATGTTTGTAATTAAATGTATTTCAGTGTTTTTATAATAAATTTTTAATAGAAATTATTTATGTTTTGCTCTTTACTTTAACTAAAGTTAGATTTTTATTAGATTTTTGTAAAATTTAACCTACTCAGAAATTAAAAAAAATTAACATCTGTATCATTATACCAAATCATAGTGTGGCTTGTAAAGAACAATTTCTGTGAGGGAATATCAAACGGCAAACCAAGGGAAAGGGTTGTTTTTGAACAAATTGTTCCAATTTCTATGCATTGTATAACATTCTAAAGAAGCTAGCTATAACACATGAGCCATCGTGCATGTAAGTACTTTATTCAAAACCTTTATTTAATGACTCACGATGCGCTAAGCCGGTAAATGCGATACGTCGCCGTGACATTGAACGAAAGACTTATACAATTGCTTACGATCAATTAAATCTCATTGACACAGAGTTCTAGACGTTTCTTCATTTCAATTATAGTTGGGTAGTATAATTTGAGATGTGACCGCATGCTTTGAATTAAACTAATTACACTTATTCTTGTAATTAGTTTAATTCTGTGCTCGCCACTTCATTCGCGCGGGACTTGACTTTAAATACATTTATTCATATCTTCTGAACCTTGTAAGATATGGAAATGGAATATATACCAATTTTACATATTTTATTTTTAATCGGCAGACACACACACTCGATTTGTCCTCAAGTTAAGCAAGTTACTCTTGTGTTATGGATAATATACAACAGACCACTCTCGGGCCGATCCCAGACACCCAGACCTCGGGAAACAACGGAAAGTTCATTTACGAAATTGACCATGCCAGGAATCGAATCCGGAGTCTACATTCTAGTCAGCTCAAAATCAAATGACAACACAGTCGAAACAAATTTTCAGAAACACTGATAGACAAAAAAACTACACTTAAAATTGTGTTTGTGTGCAATTCACACGCAGTAGAAGCGAAACTTCAGAGAATATACTCACACATAATTCTTCTCTTTTATTAATACAAATATAATTCCTTTAGGCTACATTCGTCAACATATTATAATTCAAAATCAACTTTTTAAGTATCACTTTAAATTTGTCACTGTTTTAGTCTAAAAATATTATCAGCTTTATTTCGATACAAATTTGACCTATGTTTAATCATCGGTCTTATTGACTCTCTAATCTGTGCTGCACAATGTAAAACTCGTATCTCATTCTCTCGCAGGCTTAGTCCTATATGTTTATCGCTCCCCACCCGTCCCACTACATTATCGGGAGGAGATGGGCAAAGCGACGCCTACGACCCTCTAACTTTTTCGGTGGCCTCCTTCTATGTCATAACGTCGTCACAGAAGGACGTCACCACTAGCCAATTCAACTCGCTGCACACAATCTGATCGACTACGTTGCACAGACGTCAAACCCCCACAGCGCGGGGTCAGCGTGTGGTCGACTGGTGCACCGCATTCGTGACAGTCCGGAGTTCGCCCATACGCAGCCTACGACATTTGTAACACGTCACCGCCTTAGTCTTCTTTTTCTCGTCTACTCCAGTCCTATTGTAGTCTAGGCTGTTATAGTCCTTATAAATGGTATAATAAGCCAACACATCATAAACTCCAAATCAGTACTAGTGCATTGAAATTTTACATGAGGTTTGCATTTCTTAGAGGACGCAATTTTATTTTTGGGACATGTGTAGGGGTCAATAGAAGCTTAACCTCAAGTTTGTGGGGTCGCCACCCTTGTGCCCCGGCCGCCATCTTGGAAAAAGGGGTGAAAACACTTTTTCGCGATATCTCGGAAACTATGCGTCTTACAAAAAATTAGTAGTCATAATTTGTAGCAAATTGTTTTGCCTACAAATATGTTTATATAATTTTTTGCCCAAAATTAAAGAAGTTATAAGCAAAAAAGTGAGATTTTTTTATTCATTCCTAACTCTTTTCTTTACCATAGAACTTACCAAATTTAACTTATCGAATGTTAAGCAGGTAGAAAAGGTCCCCCGTTTTCCCCGCCAACTAAGAGGTAGAATCCGTAGGCGCGTTTTTTTTACGTTATATCCCCAGTAGCCTTATAGCCTTCCAACCCTCAGTTACAGTTAAGCGATCCAATCAATAGCGGTCTTTAGTAAAGTTAATTTCATCAACTAGTTCATAAACGAGTCTTGGGAGCAGTTTTGGAATGTGAAAGTAAACTTCTATACATAAAGAAATTAGTAATGATATTTGTTAACAGTTATTTACAAGCTACAGAAAAGCCTCGAATAGGTGTGTAATTCTCTAAACTGTTTGTTTAAACCTGAAAGTAGACGTTGTTATTTCTATCTTTCTATTTGTAGGTATAGAAATGAGACAAAAAAATAAAAGAAATAAAATAAATTTATTTATTCAAAAAGGTTTCGTAAATTACCTTTTTACTGCTTTTCATTTAAATTTGGTTTTTTATTTTATAGTAAAAAGTACTACACTTTGTTATTTGTAAATTTAGTTGTTTATACGCAACAATATTTTATACTGTAACATAAATTTGTCCTTTAAAATATTCCACAATCTAAGAACACTATTAAATAGTAAATGGGCAGTTAAAAAGTTTCCAATAGCCTTATTATTAAGAAAATTGAAAGGCAGAAATGAACCGTCATTTTCGGTATAAGTATTATTTATATGAAACATTTTATTATACAAAAATCTACATAATTGAATATTTTGTTTTTCTAGAGACATAAAATATTTCTGAAATAATAATCCCATGTCCTAGCTTAGATAACTATATATAGTGATGGTCTTTGATTTGACCCTTGAAGATGTGCTATTCGCAATAATAAATAAAATAGAGACAAATAAATTATAGTTGAACGCATAAGGAAAAAAAATCCGTAAAAAAAATTATAATAACTGAATCGCTCGTGTTTTCTTCATTATTTAATGAAGAAGTGACAACAGAACTCTACGTTATTTTCAACAGAACAAGCCTCTCGGCCTTTTTAGAGATTACGCTGATTGTCCGATATAACCGTTATAGGGTCATTATGGCATCAATGGCGATTGGTTAGAGGAGATACGGTTGAGAGGGTTATGTAGTGCATAGGGTTGTCACAATTCAAATAAATATGATACTATATAATATACTAACACCAAGGCAGGAGATTGTAGATGAGCAATAAATTAATGAATGAGGCAAAATATTGTTACGAATTTAGCGGGACTGGAATTAAAATGCCGTTAGAATTACTATAGATTTTATTAGAACTATATAAACACGTAGAACACAGGTAGGTATACGTATAACACAGGTGCAAATATAACCGAACACAACATATCCAAACGTAATGCAGAAAGTCGTAATTCAATAAAACGGGCAAAGTCCGTCACTATTAGATTCCCGAAGGCTTTAGGCTCCAGATTTAAATGTTAATAAACATATTGCCCACTTCTACGGCAGCAAGCAGCAAAGTAGGCAGCGTAAATATACCATGTTTAACATAGTATGCTATGTCCAATATATAGTTCCTCGTTCAGTTATGAAGTAAGAATAATAGATTAAAAACTCACCTTCAATAGTAACAATTGGCATCAAAGTAACAGTATATTTATTATTTATTATTATTTCAGCTTAATCAACATATTAATCGAGAAAAAATGTAATTGGCTGTCCGATAATAATTATAAACAGTTTTCACGTATATATTAGCTGTATAGCCTTCACTAAATAAACTAATGAACTAACAATTTCTATACAAGTCTATCATTACACCTGTCCTTTTCTATGGCAGTCAAGCGTGGTCTGTACTTGAGCGGCACAGCAAGAGCTCCGTGTCACGGAGATGAATATGCTGCGGTATATGTGTAGAGTCAGGCGGAAGGACCGCGTTAGAAACTCGCATCCGCGGCAGCCTCCATATCTGTGACATAGCGGATAAACTGCAAGTGTCGCCTGCGTTGGTAGGGCCACGTTTTACGGAAACCGGCTACTTACGTGAAGAACAGATGTGTAGTTATAACGCCTCCGCCAGGCCCCGGTCGAAGCGGCAGGCCCAAGGAATGCTGGCTTGACATCGTAAAGTATGACATGCGTACCAATGCTCTCGCAAATAAATGCCGAAGAACGCGCGCAGTGGAGAAGAAAAATTAGGAAAGCGGACACCGGGCTTTTTTTATCTGCAATAAAAAAAGCGCGGTTAAGCAGATAGGCAGGCGGCCCACTTGTCGGAAAGCGGTTACCATCGCCTATGGACATTTTCAACACCCAAGGTGTTACAAATGCGCTGCTGCTCTCTTAAATAGAGACTGGAACCTGGTCACTAATGCCGGACCACAACCCAAGGTTGTTATGGCGACATACTTTAAACCAGGGGTGGTAGCCACCCAGTCGGGCAAATGCCCTACTTGGCTGTGGGTTGTTTTGTCGCCTCTTATAACAGGCCACGGATAAACGGATACGCTGCGCGGATAAAACGAGCTTCAAGGCATACGCCTCAAACGCAACCAGGATGTAACGCTGGGATAATGATGATGATGATGAACTTCTATACAAAGCATCGTCATCGCAACGTAATATCTGTAGTCATATGGATAAACGAGTCTAAATAGAAAAGTGACGTTCATACGAAATATCAAATAACCATTCCTGGTAGTTCATCTCCGACAGTGGCAACCCTAATGCCATATGACGTCACAGGCGCTCGTGTGCATGTATATGACAGGCAATACCGAAGCGTCGAAACGTCGATAGGATGACGGCCCGTATCTCATCTATCCCTTTGTTCAACCCTGATGGTCGCGTATTGATTTTATATTGAGGATTTTTATTGCCAGGGGAAGATATATACGTGGTTACGTATGAACTTATATTTTCTTTAGGTAGAAAGACTAGAAAGTGGTTACCGTAAACAGCCTACACGAGCGCTCGTTAGGTTTGATGAACAAGTTGGGGCTAGGCGGTCTAAACAATAACTTTAACGTTAGTCATTGATACTTGATATCTCGGTCTTCCGTGATCACGGCTACTAATAAGTGGCTGTGACGTCTGAACAAAAATCAAATAAAATATCGCGCCCAAAACTGTCAAAATATAATTTTACTAGCTGACACGGCAAACTTTACCACCTTAATCAATAAAAAAGACATATTAACTCACCTTTGAAACCTTCCCTAGACTTACACAATTAATTCAAAACCAAAATTAGCCAAATCAGTCCAGCCGTTCTCGAATTTTAGCGAGGCTAACGAACAGCAATATATATATATATATATATATATATATATATATATATATATATATATATATATATATATATTGTGTGTACAATAGTAGAATTATTTTGTCCGTGCAGTTTGGGTCATAAATAACTAATAATAAATACTTATATCTCAAGTTTAAAATTATCAGCAAAAAAAGATAATAATGATTTTTATAAGAATGATATTTTTTCTTTGATAAGAATGAGTTTTTATCGATAATGGCGTTGCGCCCGCGCAACATGCTCACCGCCTTAGCCGGGCTGGGGCTGAGCTATGATTTATGACCCAAACTGCACGGGCAAAATAATTATACTATAGTCGCGAGCACTTAAGAAAATATTATTTCTGGTTCGCTTATTGTGCTAAATGTTTAGTTATACAATTAAATTTTTAATTTTAATAATAATAGAAGCTCTGCCCAGCGCAAATTAACTGCTCAGCTTAATATAACTATGCAAATTTTATAATTGGTACCGTGGAAGCGTCGACCGTTAAATGACCACCACACATGCAGTTAACGTAAACAGACTTCGGTTAACACGCGATAGTACGAAATAACCACTTTTTGCATTGCGTTCAATATTGCTTTCATTCTGCATTCATACTGTGCTGATATAAATTTAAATGGTTGGTTGAAGTAACGTTAAGTTGCATCTATGTATTCTTAGTTCTTTTACCTTCTCCCAATTGGGGGGAGGGTGGGGGCAATATATATTTGCCTTCCATGTCTATTCTAGCATCTTCTATGCAAGAAAGCATTGTTTTATTTAGGACGAATACTGAGAAAATTTAAATTGAATAACAAATTCTTGATTAAAATAAAAACAATTAGACTGGTTTTATAAACTAATACTAACAAAAACGGAAGGTAAAGTGTTCAAGTTATATAAATTACATATGTACATTATTTGTTCCTGTATTTTTGTATTTTATAAAACTATGTTTTGGGTATGTTAGATTTGACGTAGAAGTCGCGTCATTACCAGATGTGGCCTACACTTCGTTCAGTTGCGACGACGCAAAGCAATACACTAATGAGGCATCACAACAACAGACAATAATTAAAACTAAAAAATGCATTTTCGAAATATGCTGGTCGGAATTATAATCATAACATTGTTACTAGTGCGGGATTCGAATCAAAATACGGTTGGAATGACTATAGAATTAATTAGAACTATGCAAACACGTATAACATAGGTACAAATATAACTAGACACTACCAGTACAAACTGCACGATTCAATAACACGCGCAAAGTCCGACACTATATCGCTCATCGAATGTACGTCTTGCTCGTATTATAATCCTCGCTTGACTGCCTCACCCCTCCATTCGGGCATTCCTTTTATTCTGTACAAATACAATATTCCTCGACGCGATATTTTTTAGGAATTAGTTCGCCACACCTGCCTAATTACTGCCATAAAACAAGTACAATAACATTAAAATGTTTTTCTTAATTACAAATTTTAAATAAACAAAAAAGTCCAAATGCGGCAAAAAGTTATTAAACCAGGTTTATGGCAGACAGATGTGACTTTTTGTCGGCATGTAACAATATCTTTATACTTGTACTATATTAGATATAGTTAGTATTATATATTACGCTTCAATCTCCAGGTATTCAGTTATATCGCTGTCAGTTTCTTAATGAAAATATTGTTTTTCAATCCGTCGACGGGTCTACGCTTTTGTTGTACAGTCCTTGAAACTATTTATTATTAACTTATTTGTAACCGAAACGTTCACGAAAAAAATATTTCAACGCACCAGGTCTGCGTAGGTCATTAATCAAACCGCTAAACTTTAATGTTGTGAGATTTATAATGTTCGTTGGTGCAGACCTTGGGTTTTTCTTTAGTACCACATGGTACCCTTTGTAACGGATTGGAAAAAGAACAGGCGTACTATTTAATTGGTACGTTCAAGGTTTATTCGGATTTCGTGTTAATCATCTTTTGTTGTATCAACTAGTGACTGAGGTATTCTATTACAAAACTAGCATCTAACAATTTTTGTAAGAGTCGAAAGAAGGTTTTTTTGTACATTGAATAGGTTCGCGTTTGACTGAAATTGCGCCTGATGTCAGGTGGAAATTCAGTCTAAGGGGGTATTCTGGTTTAGAAGCCCGAATTTTAGGTATTTTTTCGGTCGCGATAAAAAAAACAACAAATACTTTTACTATCCATTTTTTATAAGTTTTTTATTGATATTTAAATAGTACAAAACATTAATAAAATAAAAACATTTCAAAAAACTGCAGCTCGGCAAAGTGTGGACTGATGAAAAAGTGGCACATCCTGGTGTGAAGGATACCAATCCTTCCAGTGACCTGAAATGAAAAACAATAGTCCTTAAAGAGGAAGAATGTAGTTATCGCACAGAGAGACGTTTTAAAAGAAAAAAAATATCACAAAATGCCGGCGGTGTCAAAAATACGTTTTATTTTTTCCAACAAAATTCAGAATACCCCCCTAAGGTGGTCCACGTTTACATAGAAGATTCCGGTTCCCGCGAAACTTGAAGACACCTAGATTGTATGCTTCAGGGAAAACAGACGACAATAAAGAGTTCCACTCTTCAGCGGTGCGTATGATAAAAGTGGAGATATAGCGTTTCGTCCGCTTTGTTGGTGTTTCCACTTCCGTCTGCTTGTCTGGTGGTAAAATGGTGAGGGAGGAATTAATTCATCCAATTCCGTGGCACGCTTGCCAAAGTGAATACTATAGATTACTGATGATTTAGGCTCTGAAGCCTAGCCTAGCCGTCGTGTAGTCGGTTATTGCCTATCAGTTTCCTTGCTCTTCTCTTGCTTTTCTCTAGTGACTCGAGTGTTTCGAGCTGGTATTTGGCTGAGCCACCGCAAAGGTGTTCTTTTACAAGCTGCTAGGTACTTTCTGTATTAATATAGGAGGGTATATAAGCCGCTTTACGAGTCTATTGGAATAGCGATACGTGAAAATTAAAGGCATGCATGATTATTTTCTATGTAGTCAAATAGTAAATTCTATGGGTCATTGCCACTACGGAACGATCCACTATTATAGTGGAATGATTCGTGTTGTTCCCATAATCTCAGCAAATCGGATTGTATGGACATTGACCTATTTGTGGATAGTCTAGCATCTGTGAATGCAAAATTAATCTAACTTTAATTTAATAATAATTAGTTACACGTTCACTAATTTTACATATTGTTCTTTTCTCTTCTACAACTGTGTTCTACTCTGTGGAGGCTTATAAGTAGCTAATCTTTAATTTGAAACACTACAGCTGTTAGTCTCCCAAATAAAGTAGTGGATCAAGACAGAGTTGAACGACTTCTCATTTGACTTATTTGACTTTTTTTTTAAATAACTGTTTCATACGTTTCGTGAATCAATGTGGGGTGGCCCAAGGCCAGCTGTCGGTTGTTAATGAGCTGATATTGTTAAGAAAGAGCGCGTACGTAATAAAAGTCAGCCGATTTTGAAACACAGCTAAGTTCTCCAGATCCCTTTAACGTTTACAAGAACACGCTAATTCATGTCACAACTCGCCCAAACAGTCCCAACGAACATAAAACAGCCGTTGTTCTCTTTGCATTGTAATTTATTATAATTAGCAGAAAAGTCAGAATACGTAAGTCAAAGTTTTATTTGTTTTTTTTTCAAAAGGAGCCATCTTGGTTATGTCTTTTTAAACGCATTACTGGGAAAGGACTTAATTCGGTTATAAGTGTAAAACTTCTTATATATTTACGTATTGTGCAGTTATTTGAGATTACTAATGTTTTTCACTCGATTTAGTTCGCTCAAATTTGAATATCCTGTGTCCTAGGAGCTTTTCCAGGATATAATATATTCTACGTTGATCTCCAGTCTTCATAAAACATTGCCTCTTTTTTATTTATCTCTATTGTCCATTTTAAATTTATTATTCTATTTACATAGTTTTAATTTGCACACCACCGTTATACACTTTCGATTCCTTTCACGCAATCCATAACCCGGGTTGTCTGGAAGAAATCGCTTTAAGCCAATAAGGCAGCCCAATGTTCCTACCTTTACAGGAAATGTATTTAGTCAATTAACTATTTACTCAAGAAAATAATTTCATAGTCGAATCTTACGAGTAAGGAAGTTCTCTTGCAATACTCAAACAGATTTTGTAAGATTTTTATTATATTTGCCTGTAGACAAACTCACAGACAAGTCACCTGATTGTAAATCGTGTTATAGCACATACACTCCACCAAAAAGAAATGAATTTTTTTTCCAATAATTCCTTCAAATACAATATTTTTCAAGAATTAGTTTCCAGAATCGTTTTGGGTTTGCCATAAATCATTTTAAATTGACGCGAAATGACGATACTATAACTGTTTCGAGGTGTCACTAATACTGTCTTATTTGTGATCGGATGTTGGTCGCTAATTGGTGGTTTAGCCGATAACAGAATTTCACTTTTCGACGTTAAAAATAATATTTTCGTAAACTTTGCAGTACAGTTGGGTTTTTAGCATTGTTAATCTGTGTTAGCTACGAAAGTGTTATATATATTAATGAATTCGGTTTTCGGCCAAACCACTATTTGTGGCATCTCTGATTTATATGATGATGAAAGAGCGGAAGTTTATCACCTCTACAGAGCTATTTAATGTATACCATGTTTTTCTTACAAGACTAAGTAATGGATAAAATTTTAGTTAAATTGTGTCTTTAAATCTTATACTAATATATAAAGCTAAAGAGTTTGTTTTTTTGTTTGCTTGCTTGAACATGCTAATCTCGGAAACTAGGTCTGATTTGAAAAATTCTTTCAGTGTTGGATAGCCCATTTATCGAGGAAGGCTATAGGCTATATATTATCACTCTAAGACCAATAAGAGAGGAGCATAAATTGATGCTCCGCTCCTATTGTTTTAAAATCGGGAGGTGTTTATTAACTTACTTTGTTTTTTAACTATTCCACGCGGACGAAGTCGCGGGCAGAAGCAAGTGATTAATGTAAAACATTTTCTACGGGGTAATATCTAACTTCGGAGTTGTCTTAAGACATTTAAACTTCATTAAATTCATTTAAAAAATCCTCTTTGTAATGTACGAAAATGACCTTGGCATGACATGAATGACATGGTCCTACGCGGACTTGGCCTATTTTTTCCTTTATGTATCAAAACGCTAATGACTTTTTTTCATTGCATGTGTTCAGCAGACAGTCACATGGCGCACCAGGTGGAAAGCGGTTACCATCTACTGACATTTGTAACACCAAAGGTTGCTACCAATGTGCTGCCGCTCTATAAAGCGAGACTAGAACCTGCCCACTAATGCCGGAACACAACTCAAGGTTGTTATGGCGGCATACTCTAGTCCAGGGTTGGTAATCATCTCGTCGGGCAAATACTTAACCACCTACCACCTCTTACTACAGCAGCCGGCCGCTGGAAATTGTATTCTTTCTTCGTCCCTGCAAGGATAAATGAGTGCTTATTTAAATCACTTTAATACACAAACTGCCTCGTAAATACTATAGTAAACATTACAACGTTGCAAAGGTCTTGTTACTAAGTCGTCATCGTTATATTTAGCATCTAATAAAACAATGGTCATGAATGCATCACCTTAACATCTGACATCATCAGACGTCATTAAAACACAGCTCACATTTACACATCCACACATATTAGCTAATATTCTATTTCTAAAAATTACTACTACTACGACTGACTTTTTGGACTAAGAGTATATATATTATATATAATACCAAGGCCCTATTCTTCTGTATCAATGTCTTCACATTGCGAAGAAATTCAAAGTACGACTCATTGCTAGTGCTCAAAATTCGTGTTCTATTAAATCTACAACGTCTTCACGATATCGTCGCGGCAGAATAAAAGTAGAACAAAACTGGTTTTACTATTAGAAATTATATAAAATAAAATAAGGCCTTAGCCGAACTGAATAATGTAAAGCTACACAAACATTTTAAACATTTATTTCGCGAGTTTTGGCCTATAAATATATACAAATTTTATCCGTGCAGGAACAGAGAAAGAATACAATTTCTTGCGGTCGGGCGGCCTGTCGTGCGGGCGGAGGCGACAAAACAATCCACAGGCAGGTGGTAGAGCATTTGCCCGAATGGATGGCTACCACATCTAGACTAAAGTATGTCGCCATAACAACCTTGAGTTGTGTTCCGGCATTGGTGACCAGGTTCCAGTCTCACTTAAGAGAGCAGTAGCGCATTTGTAGCAAGCACCTTTGGTGTTTCAAAATCCATATTTTACATTAAAAAATATTGATATGTTAATTTAAATGTCTATTAATGTTATTAAGAGCTTAATTTCTGGTCATATGTCATTTTTTAGAATTCTTCTCCCTTGCATATATAGTTCCCGGCACGATTCTTGAGAGGTCACCTTGGCGCACGGACATATTGCGGTTAATTATAATTTTCGATATGTCAATAAATAGCATCGCATTGGCTACGCTCTCGCCGACCGCTCAAGATCCGTGACGGAAACTCAACAATAAAAAAACACTCAATCGCATAAACAGTTCGGATGAATCAACATGTATTTTTTTTTATAAATACGACACGGAAGAATGCGTGAAACCTCTCCCGCCTCACGTAAAGCTCATAATAGGCCCCATTGACACATAAATGACATCACCATACGTCATTAGCATATTCCAGTCACACAAGTTAACGCTCATGGCCTCATGACGTAAGTCAAGCTGTCCAATACGATGGGCGTAAGTCGTATTCTGTATCTCACTATTCATTTCCTTACCTTGCTTTGTTCGATTAATAATTAATATTATTTCATTGGAGTTTATATCAAATGTGAAACAGTCCTAAATAATTCATATGTATTATATTATAAAATTCTAAACATAATTACACTATAAAATTACATAATAAACTAAAAACAGTTCGGTTGCATACATTCTTCCCAATGCGTTTTTTAGGTGTTGACATAGCGTGTTTTCTCTGACAAGTGCTAGCAACGCCACATACTATACTGCCTGTATCTCTACAACTAAAGATGAATTTGCGGCCGGTTCCTATATCTTACTATTCATAACACTTGCCCTACGATCGGTTAAATTTTGACATTACTTATTATTAGTTTATGTCGAATTCGAACCGAATAGTAAGGCAAATGAATGGTCTGAAAGACAAAACTCGCAGTTATTGGTTGAGCAGATGAATAAAGTGAATGTAATACTCGTATATATGAAGCGATAGTCTCCTAACCTTTCTTGCTACAACTTTTGATCCACTGAATGTTTGTGCGTATTTTAATTACATATGAAATTAACAATAATTTGTTATGCAAATTAATGACTAAAAAGTTCATATTGCGATAGTAAAGCAAGTTTTTAATAAACCTTGGATCTTATTACATGACACATTTATAATTACGGGTTTTAATTTGTGTTTATTTACTCAAATGAATAGCAAATGACTCACTATGTACCACATAACCACTTAATGTGACTCTGAGATATATCTAGCTATAATACAATTAACCAATAAATATTTTTCTCAAATTTACCAAACGAGTCACATTATTCACATTTTAGAACAACAACTCAAAATCAGTGTTATAAATCAAAATCAAAAGTAAATTTTGAACATATAGATACGCACACTATGAGATTCGTTTTTTTCTTGGCTAAAAACAGCCCTATCGCTTGTCTCTTCTCGTAGGTAGATTAGGAAGTTAGATTTCACCAAATAAGTATTTTCAGAATCTGCTGATTCAGATTAGTTCGGCTGATTCTTTTCTCATTTTTAAATTCATCTTACAAACTCGACCCCTCAGAAGATATTGTTGCAAGCCGATCGTCAATTCTTGGCAGGTGTCTTATTACCCCTTTTTAATTTGAGTGATCTATTGTTGGCGCTAATCTCTTCGTTCACGCCGCCTTAGGACATCATAAAACCTTCTCTCCTGTGTTGGTATTTCATGCGATTATTGGATGCCATTAAGCTGACCATTTAACGATTTCGAGAACCAGTTGGCGGCATGTTGCTAGGAGGTCTTGTCTAATTTACAAATGGATGAGGGTCGGTCAATCGGGAAATGCGCCAGTCGTATCTGACTGCGAATGAGGCGTTACCTAGTGCACTTTCAAAATAAGTATTTTATAACGATGAACTTTGCGTGATTTATATGATAACGACTCTGCCCTATGGTTTGGTTTTGTTGTATTTGGCTATACTTGTAAGAACTGTGAATTACACATGTGTACTTCTAATATTTCGTGGATCAATAAGTCCCGGGACTAACCAAGAAAAAAACATTTTTTTGGCAAAATTCCACTTTATTCATCAACATAGTCTCCTTCAAGAGCAACACAGTCAGTCTAGCGCTTCTCCAACATTTCAATACCTTTCTTGTAGAACGATTCATCTTTGGCCTTGAAATAATCATTCGTTTCGGCGATGACTTCTTCGTTGGAGTAGGATCTCTTTCCTTAGAGCATTTTTTGAGCTCTGTAAACAGGTAGTCGCTGGGGGCCAGATCCGGTGAATTTGGTGGGTGCGGAAGCAATTCGAAGCCTAATTCTTAGCTCCAAACAGCGATCGGAATCAACGACACGTTGTCGTTCTTGATCCGCCGTGAGCAAATGCGGCACCCTCTTTGACCACAGCTTCCTCATAGACAAATATTCATGCAAAATAACGTACACACTGTCGTATAACGTGTTTAAGATGTCAGCTATCTCACGCAATTTTAATTTACGGTTTTCAAAAACAATTTGTCGAAGTTTTTTGATGGTTCCCGGTTGAACCACCTCATTTAGCCTGCCGGAGCGTCCAGCATCTTCAGTGTCTGTACGACCACGTTTAAACTCAGCATACCACCGAGAAATGGTTAATTTGATGGAGCAGAGTCCCCGTAACACTTTTCAAGCCATTGCTGAGCTTGCATTGTGTTTTTTTTTCATCAATAAGCAATGATAAATCAACACACGAAATTGTTTCGAATGCATTGTTTTGGATATATCAAGACTAGCGTCACACAAATCACTCTAACTGGTGGACCAAACATCAGAATGTCATGAAATTTTGACAGATATCTTTTGAAGGTTGGTACTCATGAAAAATCATGCCGAACTTTTGGTGGCAACGCCATCCATGTGTCAGTCCCGGGACTTAATGATCCACGTGTTAAGCTTTGTGATAATTCCAACGGCATTTCCGAATTTATATCCTACCAATCAACTACAAATTCGTAACAATATAAACAAAAAGCCCCAAGACTCAAGCAAATAAATAAAATGATCCTGAAAGCTACATACAACTATCATACAATTAATCCGAACATGCTCTCTGCAATGTAGTTTAAATCAAAACATAAATCCGAACTTGACAGCACGACATAATAATAACAGCAGTCTGTTAAACAAAAAGCTATGAATATGATCGAATTGTTGGTTAGCAATGTTGGATTCGAACAGACATCTACAATAACAAACATGACAATACGTGCGTCATGTGAAATGTAAACGATTTGCGTTATGTACGGACTACAATAATAATTTAACTTGAACATCGAGTCGAAAATATTCTGTGATGAATCGTCAAAATTCGCCGAATAAGACCGCTTTGAGATTTGTCGGTGCAGCAGCGAGCGATGTGGGATCTGGAAACTCTGAACATAACTAACTCCGTTGGCTCAGCGACCCAAAGTGAGTCTTGGCCTCCGAAACGAGAGCACCACTTCCCTCTGTCCTGCAGTGTCTTGCCAATTGTGGGCTTGTAGTGCGGTCAGGTCAGCTTCCACTCCATCTTTCCAGCGATGCTTGGGACGACCAACCGGGCGCTGACCGATTGGTCGCCCCAAGTATGCTTTCTTCACTCCCCGATCCTCCTCCATCCGCTCTACATGACGGAGCCAGCGGAGACGGTGAGATTTTATCTCCCCAATTATCCCTCTGAATCATAATATGGAAAATGTAACAGTGTTGCTTTCAGTATGGGCCGTCTTTACCCGGAGATGCGAGGGTTGCATGGCACCTGGAGAGACCCAAAAGGGTCCAAGCATTATACGCGTAGCATACGTAATGTGTTAGTTTTGAATTACTTAACGAACATCTGAATGAGAGGAATGATATATTTTGCGGCCACAATGCGATGCCCGGAAGAAGGCAAAAGGACGTGAAAGAAGAAGCCAGGAAAGAGTAGTAAACCGCAAGATATTTATCTTACGGTGACATGACAGACAAGATGTGAGTGTTTTTCTTCTTTGCGCATTCTGTATTTAACGTTTATTATTTTTCTTGATCTTCCTCGGCGCAACCATATTTATGTCAGAAATGCAGTAGCTTCTAAAAAAAATAACTGTGACATATAAAGCCATGGGCAGTCATAATCACAAGCAGAAGACTTACTTCCATTTTTACCAAAATGTAACAGAAAAAAAATATGTTATTAAGATTTTGGCACCCAGGCGCGCAATATAGATGAGACGGCTCGATATTGCGTATACCGTGCATACCGATTCCACACCGACAAATCAGAAAGCGGCCTAAAATCGTTTAATAAGCGGAATGTTCTATCATATCATCATATCATTATCATCATTCTAATATTAAATTTTGGTTGCGTTCCCAGCGTCAACCTCGGAACTCGACTTCCGAATCCTACATATGCTTCTCCACTTACGTCTTTTAGGACTGCGTGATATTTTAAATTTACCGAATCCATTGTTGTTGGCTGACAAAGCCATTAGTAGTCCACTGCTGGTCATAGACTTCCCTTTTGCGCCAAAGGGAAGGAACTTCCCGCTGAGGTTTTCCCCTCTGCACTACGACATGGGCTTGTTTAAAGAGGGCGTAAAAACCTCTGAGATCTGAGATGTATTCCTCTGAGATCCGCAACGCGTTTGCAATGTCCATGTTGAAGAAGACGTTCAGATACGGCGTTAACAATTTGCTACAAGGTAGGCAGTGTTCCTGAATGCTTCTGACGAATATAAACATATTCCGGTCTTCCATTCGCTACATTCATCACCTACCGGCGACCTTGTACAAGTTGTTGATACACCAGGCTAGAGGACTATGTAAGCCGAGACATGAGGACACATCTAGTCGACTTCAGTGCAGGACATTTTTTGATGAAATTATTTTTTCGTCAAACTATTAACGAGTGTAATTTAGTTTGTAATGTATACGAGTACTATATGTAACAATTTTGACGAAAAAAATAATTTCGCCAAAAAAATAAAAGTTACTTATTCCTGCGCTGAGAATGACGTTTGCTCCATCGCTTATCGGACCTTTTTTTATGTCGCTAGGGAAATGCATTCCTTTTTTTATTGGTCAGAACTGATGTCCCTAACGAACACGATTGTTTGATTGAGCACTAATACAGTGTTTCTTAATAGTAGTTTTATACTCTTAGAAGCTAGTTAGCTACTATTACGCTGGGTGAATACATTAGGTATCCTTTATGGCTCTGCACAGCAGACCGTCGACCATCGGTCCTCCGACATATTGCTACTAATGCTCACTAATTTTACGAGCAATGTCGGCCACCTTGATTCTCTTAAGAGTGTTTCTATATTTGAGTGGATACAGACCACGGCGTCAATTATGACACTTCCGAGCAATTTCCGACCAACGTCATTCCTCGCTTGCACTGAAATAGTGTGACCTCTCCAATATGAATTTTACACAATTAATTTTAATTCTCTTTATCGTTACGTCCGCAATAACGCGTAACTGAATTGACGAATACACTTTTCATTTGCACAATTCAGTGAGATTTCGCTTTCGTAACGCTGTTAAGCGAATTTGTTATGAAAGATGTCAATTTTATGTTGTGGTAGATTAGTGATTAGTGCATATTCGCATTTCGTTTAACGAACGTTGGCGAAATTAACTTGTCATAGTTGAGATGTGGATTTGATGGATTTGTGGATGTTTTGTTATTTTAAAACGTTTTAAGAACCTCAAAACCAAAGTGAAAGAATTATTAATACGCCTTGATTACCACTAAGCCACTACAGTAGTCGTGGTAGTTATGTGGCTAACGCACTCGCGCCCTACTCTCAAAACATGCGGGTTCGGATCTTGGCCAGAGAAAGCATTCACCGCTCACTGAGCTTATGTGCATTTTGTTACAATTACCATGTGCGGCCAATAAAGAAAAAACATATTGACGAAACCTGCCCTGCGCATCAAGATAACGTATGTGTCAAACCCGCCAAGCCGCTATGGACAAGAGAGGCGTGTACTGTTCACTCCCCTGAGAAATTGGGAGGCCGACTCCAGCAGTGGGACAATTATGAGTGAACATGTATATCTCTGCGGACCACGGGCCATAAATAAAATGTGCGTGACACTGACCGGCCATTGTCCCTGTCTACACCATATAAAAATGTACCCAAGGACAAGACCCACTAAGTTTAGGACTATTGTAGGCAATAAAAACAAAAAAAAGGTACCGAGCTATTGGGATGAACTCCTAATAGAGCTACAGATCTAGGTCTGTGGCGTCTGCCCGTCGCAATGTTCAGGGAACATGGAAAAAATGGGCAGACGGCGACTTTGTGACTTACCACTCACTGCATGGGCCCCTAAATATGTCAAGATTGGCGAGGGGCGGCATGGGAGTGAGCGGCTAAGGGATGTGGAGAGGCGGGCTGCAGGTTCATCGAAGCTACTTGCGAGGTTACGCCATTTATCACTTCCACCCCTGGAGCTTGAGTCTTAGCTCTAGCGATCTCTAGCCCGTGCCGGCTGACTAAGGCAAATACGGATGCCTTGCCTTGGCCCTCTGAGCCAGGTCCGAGGTGTCTCTACTCACCTAAGGTTTCGCCACAAAGCCTGCGGGTTTTTTTTTAATTTTTATAATAAAACGTAAAATATAAAAACGTCTGGCGGTATTTAGTTATTCCTAATATTCTTCGTCCATTTAATACCAAAAGGTTTAACCATCTAAAGTTGTAGACATATCCTTCTATGAGATTCTAAAGGTTTAAACAACTGTTATTCATTGCAGCCATAAAACCGAAAATAATAAATTGGTAAATAAGAAATACACTGTCACTAGTCAATATTGATACCATCTTTATATTCCCGTTGTATTTCGAAACAAAAAAGAACAAGACCCTCCTAATTCAATAACATAAGAGATAGCAAAGCCAAGGTCGCATAAATAACATTGAATATAGCACAATAGGTAATACGATAACCACAGAGCGTACTGTTAAGTAATGTGAAAGACTGTGTGACCCTCTTTTGGACAGTTAGTAATGTCTACCCGACATGCAGGCGACGCCTTGGCTCTCTCTCGTCTATAATTACAGGGTCTTGTATATCAATTGCTATTAGTGTCATAATTTTATTATTTAGCGTAAAAATATTTTTCAACAAAATATCTAATTGCATATAATGGTCACCCATATAACCAATTACAGCAGTCATCTTTCTTATTTCAAACGATAATTAATATTAATTAAAAGTAATTACAATTATTATTTGGAAACTAATAATGTAAGATTAAATATAAACTAAATCGCCTCTTTTCTTGAAAATAATGTGTTATCAAAAAAATTTGAATTTTAGAAGAAATTTTTTTTCCTATCGAAATATAATTGTATCGAAATGAATAATGTTTTATCTTTTAAAATACATTGTAGATTCACAGAAAAAAAGTTATTTTTTCAATAATTCTCTGAAGGTTAAAAAAACTTACTTATAATATCAAATTTTCAAAATAACAAATTGAACCAAAGAGGCAATATGTACAAATCCAAATAAAACTAAACAATTAAAATAGACTGTATTTTGTATACAAATAATTTATTTAAAAAATATAATAACGAAAAGTACATAGTGGACCCCTGGTAATCTGGCCTCTGTTAATCCAACGGCGCTCCGTTTATTGCGACATGCCTATCACTCTACATAAAATTTATATCCACATACATATGTATGATATATAATACATATTGTATGATTTGTAGTTCAGATAGAATCTTATCATTTCCGATTTGTAATTTGTCGTATTACTCTTTTTTTCATTCCAGACTACTACTTTATTCTGTAATAATACTTCAATATTTCTCGGTCAGAATTTGTAAGTGTACAGCGATTTACATTACTGTTCTTTTTTTTAATTGCACGAGTTCAGCAGGCAGGCAGAGGTGGTTACCGTCGAATATTGACATTTGTTACGCCAAAGGTGTTACAAATGCGCTGCTGCACTTTAAACACTTAAAGGGTGGCTGGGACCTGGCCACTAATGCCGGAACACAAGGTTGTTATGGCGGCATACTCTAGACCAGGGATCGTAGCCATTCATGCCCTACCTCCTGGCTGTTGGTTTTTTTTGTCGCCTCTTACGACAGGCCTCTTGGCCGTAAGAAATTGTATCATTTCTCCGTTCATGCAGGGATAAAGTACAGATAGAATGATAATACTGAAATATTACCACTAAACAACTATCGCTATTCTTTCTACCCAGTGGCCCAGCTTTTTCCTCCCGAAATCAGTTTGGACAGTGACGTCATATCGTTCCTTCCTTTGGGCTCCCTCACCCTTCCCACCTCACATAACACAAATACTTCCACTTCCGCCAGTTACATACATATCGCTACGTTTACTTTAGCCTCATACATAAACATTAAGTTGCTTTTCACTTGAATATGTTTCGTTACAATGAATAATGTGGCTATTTTGGTTGTGCTGGAAATTTTGAAACAAAACACGAGTTCTAATGTTCTGTTAACAACGTATATCATAATAAACAAGCTTAGTAATCTTCTAATGTCGAGAAGATTTCTTATCGCACTCAGAGTTTAAAGATCATTAACTTATTTATATTACTTCGCTCTCACAGAATATCGACGTGAAACTGCTAGCCTTAGCTAATCCTGTCTCATACGATGAATAAGATTTTCGATGGTCCACTTACCTATCACATCACTTTACTCCCTTTCACTATCACATTCTAGTTTCTCTGCCCTATGCCGCCTGTACAGAGGGGAGTGTTCCGTGGAACTGTTTGATCTGGTGCCAACGCCTCAATTTTACAACCGCACCGCTCGCCAGCGACGGGATATTCACCCTTATTTCCTTGAGCTCCCACGCTCAACTACGCAACGGTTCTCTATAACATTTATTCCGCGTACAGCAATGATCTGAAAAGAACTTCCCGCCCCTATTTTCCCTTTGCGCTATGAAATGGGGTTCTTTAAGAAGGGCGTTATAAAATTTCTTAGAGTTCGGCAACGCGTCGGCTGCCCCCCTGGTGTTTCAAACGTCCATAGGCGACGGTAACAGCTTTTCATCAAGTGGGCCGTCTGGCTGTTTGCCTACTTGAAGCTATAAAAAAAAATGTCTGCTTTGTCCCATCCTAAAAGCAGCCAACGCGTTGACTTCGCCTCGGTGTGTTGCAAATGTCGTAAACACTTTGCATTAGACGGCTCGTCTACTAGTGTTGCAAAAAAAAACGAAATATCAACTTTAAATAATTATGAAAGTGTTAATTCACGCCACCTATAGTTTACTAGGGCTAAGCTTGGATTCTGATCACTGAAGCAAAGAGACTCTGGGTTCGATCTCTGTTAAATTTCGTAAACGAATTTTCCACTGTTTACTATGGTCTGGGCGTCTAAGAGTGGCCTCAGAGTGATCCGTGCATTTTACGCGTAACACAAGTGTAACTTGGTTAGCTTGGAGATATACAATGTGTGTTGTATCTAACGATTTAAAAAACGTGTGTGTCTCCGGACGCCCAACAGAAGCGATAACTTAGCCTGCCTACCGCTGCCGTATGCATGAGAGAAATGGAAGCCAGACAGACTGGCGCCGTAACGCGTTACGTAACGAAGCGGTTTACCCTCCCATAAGAAGTTATCATTTCAAAAAAGACTTCTGCCAAATTTTATTTATATATCCTGTAGTTTTTGAAATAATAAAGACTGAAATACGTAACACGCCAAGAAATATAATGATTTTGTTCACGTATGGACCTAAATTGCTACGTAACCCCAAAGATACCTCTATCCCTAGTACACTCTAGTCTTCCGAGTGCCTAGCCTTTGTTACTTGCCTGGAATTCACCAATTATGTCTTATCAGCTTTATTTACAGCTTTATAGGCGATGATTTACGGTCGACAGCTTTCGACGGGTATTTCCATTAGGTTGCGATACTCCGTGCGAACTCTTTAGTAGTTGTTACGCGTTTGCTCCATTTTTCCTCAATTAGTTCGCTGATATTATTCGTTTATAGTCTTGGGCGAATAAATTTCTTTATACTTGCTGGCGACAGAGAGACTCCTTGACAATATACTTTTATGTGTTTTTGAAACGTGACTTTGTCCGTTGTAAATTATTATTTTTGTTAGTATACGTTGCTATCTTAAAATGGTCTATATTATTTCGCTTCGTCCGCTATAATACTTTTAAAACAATGACGAACGACGACGTAAAACTTTACTTTTTTTATAATTTCTCACTTTTGTTGTCAAATGAATGTATAGTTATGCCAGGTTTCTACATTTTACTATGTTATTAGTTACTACTTACTACTGGTTAAAATTTGATGCAAACCCTATACAATTATTATCAATTTTCTACCAAACGCATAGTAAGTATAAGAATGAATAGTAAGATATTAATAATGTCTATAGTTATGTTGATATCGTAGTTTGTATTAGTTACCCAGCTGTCTTACTTTACCGATGTTATTAAATCTTCTATAGAACATGTTCCCGTTAAAACTAGTATTCGTATGAATCGAAGCAACTATTCTATTTTTTTAAACAAATAGGCGCCAATATTAACACCCTTTAAAAGAAATTAATGCTAGGAACACAATCGCTCATTTAAACGTAACTCTGATTCTCCCTAATAATTCTAAACTCTACATACTGGCAGTGTCAAGGCCATAAACTTATAAAAATAGAAAAAGGATTTGTGACATTACAACTGTCACTTCAAAATGAATTTTTATATGTCATTGTTTGTAAGTGTCACTTTACATTCTCTAAAATAAATGGTTAACTGGGCACCGAGAAGTTTTTATTTAAATCCGCAATTATCAAAGCAGAATCAGCGAAATCAAATCAATAGATCCTATTTTAGTACAATACCAAACAGGCAGATTATTCTTCTCTCCCTTTTTGACATTTTATAATTTATTTATTTTTATCTCAATCAGCCAAAATTTTAAAGTGTTTATTTTCTATCTTTACAGGTAAGCAAACTGGCGGATAAAATCCATGTGATGTTAAGAGGTATGGTAACTACCATTTTCCACGAACATCTGCAACACTAAGGGAGTCGATGCGCTGCCTGCCTCGTTGAAATTATAAGTCTGTTTAATACCCTATTTGTTCTGAAAATATATTTTGAATAAATAACATCAAAAATAAATGACATGTGGCACTAAAGTTTAGCCGTTTCAAGTTTCATAGAAACATTGACAACTAACTTTGTAACAATATCAAAATAATTCATATCAAAGTAAAACTCTATAATTACTTTGTTTATCGATTCTATAATGAATGTGTGACCTACTATATCGATTTTAATTTACAACCGTATCATCATCAATTGTTCACGCAACTACTAAATTCAGTTTGACACATAACAAATGTGTCTTTATATAACGGCTAACTAAACGTCCTCACCTTGTTAATTATTTATTTAGGTTTATGGCTTGGCAGCTAGGCCTTTGAGCCAGATCTTAGTTTACAATATAGTTTGTTCATTTCCTTAAGTTTATGTGTAGCACAGCTGAACAGTAGGTTATCAGCTGGTGCCACTCAACGGAGTTCTTGTGACAACTCAAAAGGCCACATTTGACTATACAGTTCACTTTTCTCACAAGACACGTAATGACTACTCAAAAACTATCAATATCCTACAACTATTGTTCATTTAAGAGTAATTTTACACATTTTTAGACAATAAAACTCCACAGCACATCTCCTTTCAGTTCCCGCCAGTAACTCCCGTCCTCACCTAGGATTACTACTACACACAGGTAGGAATACTATTTAGAATTAAAATTGTTACCACGAAATTTTCACTCCTATATTCTTCTTCCATAATATTAGTGTGGTACTGTGATTACATATTAAATACACATGCACACACTCTCGCGCACACATGGACATGAGTACATGTAAACACAAGTACGTAGCCTTCTGTTTTCCTCGCGCACAACATCGATTTGGCAATAATATATTTGGCAATGTTAAGAATTCTGCACTCGTATAGTGTAATGATTGAATGCACTACCGAGTAGCGACCGCTGCTCGGTCCATTAGGCGGCAACGGCAGGAAACATAAACTGTATACCTAAACGCACGCTCAAACAGAAACAAACCAGGTATCAAAAGGTTTATGATTGAACGGCTCGCAGGTATTTTCGTGCATAATATTAATGCTCAGATTAAAATAAACTCATCGGCCTGTGCAGACTGTAGACTTTGGATCGCGTCTGCCATTTTGTTCGTTCTCATTCACTCGTTCTGAACGAATCATTCATTCATTCAACTGTAGGCTCGCTTCATTGGGGTTTCACGGGCTATATACACTTAATAGTCGATTTTATACTTACGTAAGTAAAGAATATTTGTTAAAATAAGTACATATGACTAATATGTAAATAAAGATTAAAATAAATTTATTGTTTACGGACTGTAGACTAATTATCTTTTGCGTCGCGTCGTTTTATTCGCTCGTTGCGAACGAGGCGTTCATTCTTTCTACGTTAGGCTTGCTTCATTGGAGCTGCACCACAATCGATTATTAAAATTTATATTCCTTCCTGGAAACAGTAGTGTGGTGAAAAAATATATGCAACATATAATAAATACTAGAGTTTTGGAACCCTAGTAATTAGCTCTATTTTACTTACATTAAAACATAATTAGTTTTCACATATCGCGTGCGAGGCCGCGAGCAAAAATTGGTATATGCATAAACCTTCCTTAAAAACATGTCTAACTGATGGTGAAATCCTCTTAAAAATCCGTTGAACTTAGCGGATATACAGACAGACTATTTTTCAGTTTTATATTGAATAACGAAATTTAGTCATTGTGTTCAAACCATAAAGCTACATATTCGTTAACTTTTTACATAAAGCCTTTATTCACTATCCTAACATAAACAGATGCGGGAAGCGACTTTAGTTAGTTTTTAGTTTAGTTTATTAGTTTATTAGGTACCACAGCATTGTAACAACAATAACAGAAGGTGCTATAAAGTTCTATTACAATAAAACAGGTAAATGTAATTAATAACTAGGGATAACTAAAAATAATTAATAAAATTAGTGGATACTAACACCTAAACTAGGCAAAGCCTGTACTATAGGTGTTAGTTCCTTCCTATAATGCGTAAATAGAATAATTTATTTTATGTTCACAAGTGGGTAGATCTGTTACAAAATTTGTGAGATATTGTACTGCCGTATAAACTTGTATAGACGGATGTTAACGCGAGTATATAAAGTAGGAACTTAGGTAAATGTTTATTGCGAGTGTGTAAAATAATAAAACTTTCGTGAATTTTAACATGTGTAAAAGCATGTTTGTGTGTGCATGTGCGTGTGCCTGTAAGTATGCGAAAGGTGTGTATGCTTGTGTGAATTTTTGTGTACCTAAGTATAAGTATAGACTAGAATTGAGATAATCATTTTAAAATCTTAAAAAGTTCTTCCACTTCTTTATAGTCTTTAGTCTTTAGCCACGTTGTCAATTTTTTCTTGCATTGGTACCTGTTTAAAGGGTAAATATTTAGAATTTTATTTATTTTATTATAACACAAAGGCCCAAGGAAACATAGGAACTTAGTCATATAAAATGAGTTATAAGAATCGATGGGGAAAATTTTGTCCTTTCTCGAGTGGAAGTATTATTTTTTGTATTGTATATTGCTTTTTGGTGGTAGGACATGGTAGCATTTAGTATGAACAGTTTCCTGACTGTTAGGACGTCACACTCAGAATAAATTTTAACCGTCGGATATCTGTAAGGTTTCGATTTTAATGTTTTTAAAAGTATTCGTTGCGCTCGTTCTAATTTGATTAGGTGGCTTTTCCTTGCTCCTCCCCAGGATGTAATACAGTAGGATAATACAGATTGAGCTAATGATAGGTAAACTGTTCTAAGAAGTGATTGGTCAGCCACATTCCTTAATTTCTTAAAGATATAAATTAGTTTTCTGGTCTGTGTAGTTAATTTATTAATATGCGAGCACCAAGTAAGCTTGTCATCAAGTAATACACCTAAATACTTTATACAGTTTGATTTTGCCAATGTATCACAACTGCATGTAATACTAGAAGGCTTGCAAGTGTGTATTTGAATACCATAATCTGGATTTAATGGGAGTGAACGTTCAGTGTTGTTAAAAAGAATATAGTTCGTTTTTGTGACATTTAGAGTAAGTTTGTTTAGATTAAGCCATTTAGATATCTTGTGTAAACCTAACTCAGCTATAGACTTTGTTTCTTCCCAAGTCTTGCCATAGAAAATAATAGCAGTGTCGTCAGCATAACTAAAAATTTTGCTTTTATCTAGTTCTAAATTACATAAATTATTTATATAAATTAGAAAAGGTGTTGGCCCGAGAACGCTTCCTTGAGGGACGCCATACGTAATGGGAATTTCTTTACTGAAATACCCACCAATAGTCACCTTTTGAGTTCGATCACTTAGGTAATCCTTAAATAGCTTTAGAGCCATGCCTCTGATACCAATTGATTCCAGTTTGTTTACTAATATCGGAACAGAAACGGTGTCAAAGGCTTTCGCGAGATCTAAGAAGACTCCTAAGCACTTGTCTTTATTATCAACATGTTTAGCTACAAAGTTAACAAGTTCTGACACTGCCTGCTCGGTAGATTTACCCTGTCTGAAGCCAAATTGATTATTAGATAAGATATGTTTGTCTTCAAGATAGGTCACGAGTCGCTTATTAAAAATCTTCTCTAATATTTTAGAGAGCGATGTAAGGACTGAAATAGGACGATAATTACCGATACAGTTTCTGTCGCCAGCTTTAAATATGGGATGAATAATTGATTACTTTGTTTTATACTATTTAAAGAAGAATATTTAATATATATATATATTTATCGCGCTATTTGTCTCTTATTACTTTTACCTACCAATGACGTCATAAGTAGGCATGCGTGTAAAAAATCATAGGACACCGCGTCGTTCTGTAAGTGTATATGAACTATCTCAGTTGATTTCCCTGTCCGATCTCCTGCGCGTGTACGAGACCTTACGATCGGACGAAAGACGGACGGCGAAACCTCTTAAAGCAAACAACCAACGCGTTACCAGCGAGCGCGTTACACAAGACCGCGTTATTGAGGTGCTACATCATTTTATTTACAGCTGTTACAGGTTAATGTTGTCTGTTAGGTAAACTGTAGGAAACAATCGGGTTATTTTTGAATTGTTTATAGTTGTGAGTAGCTTTCGGATATGAGCCGGAATAGGACGCTTTCGTATAGGCTTTTTAAAAAGTTGATGAAATGAAAGTATTAGAATTTCGTAATGTTTTGGCCGTTAGACGTTGCAACACCAGGAGCGAAGTCAATGCGTTGGCAGCCTTTAGGATAAACACACATGTCGTATATTGGAATACTCTTGGGCTGATTCCAGACACCCAGACGATGGTGAATAACGGAGAAAATACGTTTCCGAAATTTACCATGGGCAATGAGGTAAGTCGCCAAAGGCTTGGCCCGCTCAACCACAGAGGCCATCATAATGAATAATAATATTGGAGATCGGAGGGATGGGATATGGGAAAAAGACTAGACACTGCCTATGTATATATGTCACAATCATTTCACGGGGGTGATATTAATATAATACTCTAAATTGTATATACATGGAATTTAGAAGAAAGCACAGACATCTAGATAGTAGTGTAGTAAAACTTCGTTTAAAAAAACCGACTTCAAAAACTAAAAAACTAAAATGTATAAAATAACTTATTTCTAAAGCTATTATTATTAATATATATTATCTAAAACATCTTAAAGTCGGTGCTTAGTAATTTTCAAAATATAGTAATTTTTATGTTTTGCTTTGCACCGACTTCAAGATGTGTTAGATAATATATATTAATAATAATAGCTTTAGAAATAAGTTATTTTATACATTTTAGTTTTTTAGTTTTTGAAGTCGGTTTTTTTAAACGAAGTTTTTAAATTTTATTTGTTACTTTTTAGTGTCTGGCTATGTATGTATGGGTGGACCTACAAATGGTGCCGCGCTTCTTAAAAAATATAGGTCCTAAGAACCCGGAACAAAAAAATTTTCGTAAAATGAAAACTACTGGGCCAAACTATGTCAAATTTTTAGGGGACCACATGGCAGCTATTCTGCGTCGAACAAAAAAAGAATCACGTAAATCGGATCATAAATGACGGAGTAATCGGCGAACATATGGAACGGAGTGAAAATTATTTCCATGAAAAATGTCCATAAAATGAAAACTACTGGGCCAAACTATGTAAAATTTTTAGGGGACCAATTGGAAGCTATTCCGCGTCGAACAAAAAAAGAATCACGTAAATCGGATCATAAATGACGGAGTAATCGGCGAACATACATAAAAAAAAGGAACAAAAAAAAAAAAAAAAAAAAGATTCCGATGAATTGAGAACCTCCTCCTTTTTTCGAAGTCGGTTAAAAATTGCAAACAAAATTAACATTACGACTGAATTTCATATTGCTGTTGGATGCGGATTGCGTGGAAAAGATGGCTGCGAGCGATAAATCCGTTCGTTGTTTGACATTACAGTAAATTATGTTGTTTAAAATTAAGTTATGTTAAATAATTAAAAGATTTCTTTTATTCGCTTATCTATAGTAAATTATTAACTTATATTTTTTTTATAAAATACACGAGGAAAAGGCTGATGAATAAATAAATTAGCAATTGTGCAAATTATCGCGACAGTGACCTCGGAGTGGCTATGTGAACCGTTTGTAGCGAACTCTCCCGAACTATTTCAGGCGGACCACCGCTACATTCTGAACAATGAACCGTGTAAGTGGAAATGAGTCAAAGCGTACACAAACGCCATATGCGGGATAGAGACAAACATAGCTGGCGTCACACAGGGAGCACGCAAAGTACCCGCAGCGTTCTATTTTTATTCGTCGCGAAACATGTCTCGGAATTCGATTCTGTGTCTGGGAACATAGAAAATCATGTGACTAATGATCTGCGGGCTAAAAACGTGTATACTAACGTTAGGCACAATGTAAAACGTGGTATGCTTGCCAGAGTTTGTGATTTCGCTTAACTTTTGACTCAATATGTCATTGTATAAGAATAGTTTTTTACGTTATAAAGATTAGTAGCGAAATAATAAGACCAATAAGAAAACTATCTTAATTAGAGTCCTCTATGTCTATTTATACAGTTTATTGTATGTATCGAACCTTGATTGTTTTTGGGAATTTTGTAAGGTTCTAACCTTATAGATAGAACCGTAATACATTCTTTCGAAACAATTTTATAGACAATTTTGGAGTGAAACTTCTTCAGAATCGTTGTGATTTGATAATCGTTTAAACGAAAAAATGACACTAAAAAGAGATAAAATTCAAACTTATTTAATTCGAAATAAAACACATCTTTTTACCCGCTAGTATTTATTTCTCGTCGACTTGGGGAGGTCTACGTCCAGCAGTGGACTACGAATGGCTGACGACGACGTTAGTATTAATTTGCAATTTAAATAAAACTTTAAAAAATTCAAATGAATTTTGGCTCTATCGGTATATACTTAGGTAGATATTCTTTTATACGTGGATCAAAGAAAATTCTGCGTAAAAGTGAATTGAATTTTGAACTTTATGCTAGTGACTTAAAGTGTAATTAAATTGATTTTTTTAAATTATAATATGTTGACGGATGATTTTTTTATTGGATCAGTTCAGTAGACAGGTAGACGGCCCACCTGATGGAAAGTAATTACTATTGTCCATGGACATTTGCAACACCAAAGGTACTACAAATGCGCTGCGGTAGGTTAAAGGAATTATATGTATATAATATATTACTAAAAGTTAGAGATAAATTATCTGTGAGTATATTCTCTTAAGTTTTACTTCTGCTGCGTGTAAACTGCACACACACACATTTTTTTTTTCAATTTCATTTCCTATCCTTTATTGATAGACTGACATAAAACGACAGATTTCTTGAGCAGCTCGAAAAATAAAATTTGATTAAATTATTAAGATTGTCCACATAAATACACTATTCTTCGTTACAAATATTATACATTGGCTGTGCGAGCGAAATTGGTGGGACTACTCTATATTCATATCTTCTAAGCCCCGCAAGTTACCGAAATGAAATTTACATAAA
This sequence comes from Dendrolimus pini, assembly GCA_949752895.1. Lineage (NCBI taxonomy): Eukaryota > Metazoa > Arthropoda > Insecta > Lepidoptera > Lasiocampidae > Dendrolimus > Dendrolimus pini. The sequence continues at coordinate 4,897,560 of OX457146.1, forward strand.
AATTTAAGATAAAATTGCTATTTTAGTTTCTAAAATTTTCAATGAAATCCGTTGAGCTGCTTTTGAATTGAACGATGGTCTTAAAGAGTTTCACTTATAGAAATTATATTCAGTTATAAAATAGTCCAATTATGATCAGGCTTAGCGTGTGTAGCAGTTTTAACAAGTTTAGCTACTAAATAGTCACGTCTGAAAGACAATTTTAATTTTCTATCCTGCAATCTCCCTTTTTGAGTACGGGCTAAATAAAACAGCTATAGTAGTAGAAACGTACCTATTAACAGCAATAATAGGGTGTCATTTATTTGGAAACTACAGGGTCCTCCGGGTAATTGACGAGAACATTGTTATCCCCCTGAAGTAATCTCGTGGACTCAGTAACAAACGATCCTATATAACGCGAAAATTTTAATCAAGCTCCCCCCAATTCATGGGTATATATTTTTTGTAATATATATCTACCGCTCTCTTTCAGTTTGATCTTTTTTATCTTTATTGGTTGCAAGGTAGGGCATTTGGCCTTTTGGGTTACTACCTCTCATGATATTAGAGCATACTGCCATAACAGTCTTGAGTTGTGTTCTGCCATCAGTGGTCAGATTCTAATCTCCACTTTGAGGCGGGCAACTCATTAGTAGCAAGCACCTTTAGTTTGTTTAGTTTGCGTGTGTCCATAATGGTAACCACATTCCACCAGATGGACTGTCAGGATGTCTGCTGTACTTCAGGAATAAAAAGAATCATTTTTTACTCCTCCGTCACTCCCGGGGTCTGAATCGTCTTTATTTTAAAATCATTTAAATTCTTCTTTCTTTCTTTCAATTTATTCTGTTTCCCACAATATTTATTTCCGACGTTCCAATAATATACGTGTAACAGATCTATTGGCTAGGATTAAAATTATAGAAGCATTTTTAAATTAATTTTTATTGCATGAGTTCAGCAGACAGGCAGATGGCCCGCCTGATGGGAAGCGATCACCATCATCTATGGGCATTTGTAACACCAAAGGTGCTACCAATGTGCCGCAGCTATGAATTAATATCTATATAAATGTTTATTTATATAGATACTGTCCCGGCAGACGTCGTCCTGCCCGGAAAAGCTTTAATTGGGTCTACCGGGTCCAATTGTAAACTAACTCAGAAACCTTCTCTGGCTCCAGCACAACAACTTTGCTAAAAATCATCACATGATCAAATGTATAGTTTACGATTCTATAAAGTACATACAGACTACATTCATTTTATATATCAAGATTAATTCATTGGGCTAAGTTAATATCAAACAGAAAATTATTTATTATTTAAATGTACTGATCGTTTTATACCTGCAACGACCCGTCAAGGCTTTATAGAGCTATATTTTCCACTGGATCATTTTCTTCATAGTACACTTCTTCAATGGGATAACTTATATGAATAGTTTAAATCTCTTCAAATATCCAATAGAAAAACTTCCTCCTAACACAGATTAATGTGCACTCTTATAATCCCAGGCGTGTAATTTTTCTACAGTCCGCTAGTATCGCTCAAGGAGTAAGTATCGGCTAAACGGGTATACATTTACGTCTAATGGCGTACACTAGCCTCCATTTGGCGTGATCAAGCCACTCTGATTTATTTCCGGATAAGTAGGGCTTTATCTTGCCTCTCTAGCTCTATCCACCTAGCTATGGAGCTATGTTCGTTTGTTGTAAAATCTTTTTAGATTTTTTTTACATTGATGAGACATAGTGTTTTCTTTTTATAAACTTTCAATCTCTAGCTTACATCACTAATAGTTTTTTTTGTTTATTTTTTTATTGCAGGAGTTCAGCAGACAGGTAGACGGCCCACTTGATGGAAAGCAGTTACATGACCTATGGATATTTGCAACACCAAAGGTGCTACAAATGCGCTGCTGCCCTCTTAAGGGAGACTAGAACCTGGTCACTAATACCGGAACAAAACTCAAGGTTGTTATGGCGACATACTTTAGACCAGGGGTGTTAGCCATCCAGTCGGACAAATGCCCTACCACCTGGCTGTGGGTTGTTTGGTCGCCTCTTACGACAGGTCATCCGGCTGCAAGAAATTGTTTTCTTTCTCCATTCCCTGTACGGATAGAAATAATAGTATAATAACCGTAGTAAAGTCGTCTAGCCTTGTCATATTTTACTTGAAGAACATCTTTTTACTTCGTATGAATGATCTTTGGCAGAACTTAATTATGAAGAAACTTTTGAGTTTGAAAAAATAGTATGTATATGTGTAGAGTTTAGTGAATTTAAATACCTGCGAATATGAATGAGGTGTGTATTAGCTGATTAATATATATTTTTTAATTCACTCTGTTTTAAATGGAAATTTTTGTGTACAGGATTTCTCGTTCAGTGACTTAATATTTAGTATTCAATGTCTTACGTGATGACTTCATTATTTTGGCATTGCTATGCCAATGACCTTTAAGTTATTTCAAGGACACGCTCTTTGTTGTGGTGTATAAGGATTACTAATTAGTTTGCGTTTTAAGGTATGGGCGGGGGCATTTTCGATTAAATCTTTTTAGATTTTCGTAACCAAATATTAAAAACAAGCGCCGGCTATAGCGATTACAAAACTTGCATTGTGCTCGGCTTTATAAACACTTGATCGATTGTAAACTGCTGTGCAACTTACGTGTTTACCTTTAAAAAAAATGTTATTTCACATGTCACAAACCTACACTGTGCGAGCCCAATTAACGAGGAACGAGCAATAACAGTTATATAGCAACAACAACACGCACTCACCATTAAAATTTACTAATTTGTTGCGAGTAAATAGAGTTGAAAAACGGCACATCAGTCGCCAAGCCTATAAACACGCGAATAAATATTTGAACATGCTTTTTCTTTGTAAATTTTCAAAATTGTTGTCAAGGTTTCTCGGTGTTTCAAGGAATCCAAGTCACTTTGATGTTTGTCGATATACTTGGTGATATCAAGGAAGAAGAGATGCTCGCCCAGTAAATTACCCAACTCTGAAAAAGAGCACTGGTGGCACCAGACGTGATTCCTTTCTTGCAAACGGCCCACTTGATGTCAAGCAGTTACCATCGCTTATGGACATTTGTTACACCAAAGGCGCTACTAATGTGCTGCCGCTCTCTAAAGGGAAACTCAAACCTGGCCACTTTTGGCGGAACACAACTTAAGGTTGTTATGGCGGCATGCTTTAGACTAAGCACCTTAATTACCGAATTACGTAAATTTGAATCATTAGGGAGGGGCGAGCATTGACCTAGTCTAAAAACATTGTTAGAAATCATGTTCACCGAAATGACTAACAACTAGTAGTAGTACTACTATTAAACAACACAAAAAGTAATAAAACAATTGGGAACGATCATCTCTTTTATATATTAACTGATCTTAACAGTAAATAATTTAAAGTATAATTCTATTGACTATATTATTAAACATTAGGATAAGACAGACGTTAATAATCCCCAAAAGCCCCGTAATCTCTTGTTAACAATGAAAAATTCGCCGATTTAGATAGCAATTTGAGTGTTGAAACATAAGCGATGAATATTAATGTTTCCCATGAAATACTATTAGGTTTCAGGTAAACAGCAGCCATGTCTAGAGCTGTAACAAAGGTGGTGACGTCATAAACAACTAAGCGGGCTATTCTTAACGTTATCCTAAATTATATAATCACATAAATATCTTATGTCGTAAATAGCTGAAATTGGCTCGTCCTCGTGAAAATTGTTTTAAAAATAAATTCATACACTGATAGCTGTATGATTTTGTCTTGTGACGTCATGAGTTGGATGTTTCTATTGATCTGTAACAATCTAAGCCAAATCGGTAAAGTGCATGTTGACAACAGAGTCTTTTTCTATAGCCATTAGATGTGTTGCGGAGGTTAGAATGTTCAGGTTGCATTTCTTTGCTTCGGCTTCAACTCGCAAATAGCCACTGGTGATGCAATTTGCAGCTACTAAATCCTTCCCAGTATGAAGATGGCTTCTTAACAGCTCTATTCACGAATCTGCGGCGTTACTTCTACGGCATAGTTGGTCAACCTTTCGATACCCATCTCGGACTTTAGTTGGAGAATGCATGTCAGTTCCTGCACATTAAAGCTTTCCGTAAATGTGATTAATATCGACTATATTTTTAATTTTGGGAGGAAACCCAAAGACTGGTATTTCCAAAATTATACAACGATTCTTGTTCAAACCAATTTTTCATGCAATTCTGATCTGGCTTAAAATGAGCCTACTCGGCTAATCGGTCCTATCTCTATCCGACCTCTAAATTGGATGACACGAACCGATACGGTCGGAGACCAGTGCATTGCATTCGACCTAAATCAACCTTCTAAATCGATTAACCCGCACATCAGAACTCTGGTTATCTGCTTGTATATGGCACGTTCATTTATAAATGGTGCTCGTTTTATGGTTCGAATTAAATACTTTGGGTGGAATACCCAGTGATATACGTTTGAATTCTGACCAAGAAGTAACGTATCGTTTAAGTTAGATTTTCTGACGCTAAATGGAATTATCGTGAAGAAATCAACGCACTAAAATTACTCATATATGAGACTTGCAAATCAGCTTTAGGCAAGCGTGATAGGTGCATTATTCGTTTCTTAAAATGGACGCCCGGATCAACTAACGGACATTTTCGAGCAGATATAATTAAGCTACTAAAGAGCATAATTAGCTTTGATTATAGTTTCTACGTTTATTATTACTATAGTGGTCTCTGTAACCAAAAATTATATTAGTTTGACTACTTGATTATCTTTTGCTTTCGCTTATATGAATGCACATCTAAGTTCAAAAAGCATTAATTTATGATTTATTAATCTAAAAGCATCTGCATTAATAATGATCAAACAAACAGATCCCATTACAGCCCTAGAGTATTGCGGAAGCATTATGCTTTCGTAACTGTTTGCTTTAGATTATATTACTCATTTCAATTTTTTATAGAAATGCTCATTGAGATTCTTATGCTTTTTGAGATTCTTATGCTTTCTTGGGTTCAATAAAAATAAAGTCCCTGCCAGTCTTAGACTTAAACTCTGTGCTACTTTTTATCCTGGTAATCCCGCGGGACTTTTTCTGGGAATGATTTAAAATAGCCAGATTAAAAAAAAGAATTCCATTTTTTTTTTTACTGATCCATAGCAAATTTAATGTATTACATTAAACGTTTGATATTTTATTTTATCCCGGGAATACCTCTGGATTTTTTCTGGGAGCAGTTTAAAGTTGTTTGGATGCATTAAAAATTTCAAGTCGAGCGTGGACGAATTAAATATACGCGTTTTGCCATTTGGCTACATAAAGTTAAAATTTGACGAAAATAATTCTTCTCTTTATCCTAATATTTATTTCTTTATACTTGATACTATTTAATTATTATTGAAGGTTGAAGTAAGATCTGTGCACTTTATGTAGAAACATAGAAGAAATATTGGTTTTAAAACAGCTATTAAAATAATGACAATAATTTAGATTTCAATCTATTTGACTTCATTTTGGGCCTGACGGTCGTTTAAACTTTCACATATGTTTCATTTGCAACAATGTATATCGATTGAACGAATATAACCCCTTTCCACTGAGGAAACTAGAATTAAACCTGAAATGGACTATGTTCTGGCTCAGAGAAGACTGAATTTCGTTTGACAAATACAAAAAGATCGCGGAAGTCCGCCGACGTCTAAATATAATTAATAATTTCAGTCGAGCCACATACAGACCGTGTTTGTAAATGCTAATTATGATTTTGTTTGTTGTTTGGTATGCAGGAAAACACTCAGAACTATTTGCTTCTTTAGAAACACTTAATATGCAGTATAACGTTAAATCTTTGTCTGTCATCATTGCATTATTCTCTTCTAAGTCAGATATTGTAAAACTTTCCACAACAGTAGCTGCAGCAGTCCTCGTGATTATAACAGGAGAATATTATATTATTAGTGTTAAGTGTGTCCTGTCAAACACCAAAGTAAATATGAAGCTAATAAAATATATTGATATGGAATAAACTGCCTACTTATTGCAATAAACTTATTTCATTGTGCTAGTGTTTTGATCCATCCAAGTGTGATCAGAGAATCCTAGTCAATCACCGCTCTAAAGTAATTAACAGCAGTTGCTTTAACCGAAATCGGTTCATACGAGTGTAATTATTTAAAAAATGTTTTATAAACTTCTAAAAAACAATTATTTGCAAGAATGGTTTGGCCCGTTCCTTATCAGTTCTTAACTGCTACTGTTTTACAAATATTAACCTATTTTGCAAGTAAAATTGTGGATTTGATATTTTTCTAGAATAACAATATAATGGTTTACTATCAACTGTTGATCGATTTCGGTTACATGATGTACCGTATGTCTTGCCTCAGCATTATATTTTCGGCTATAAAATAAAAATCTGCAGATTGCCGTAAAAAATGTTCGCACCAGTGGTTTTGTCCCATACAACATCATTATCAGTACCAACGACTCGTAAAAATAACGAGATAGTTGTTATTTTGTTGGATAAAGGCGAAACAGTGAAAACTTGTGTTTTACCTTTGTTTGGTGGGATTTGGGATTCAGGAAAAGTATGATTGCGGAAGCTTTGTGTGGCTTATGCGGTTTGTCTGTTGTGTTATTACGCTTCCGCAGTTTTAACAGCAACATGAGTTTGTTGAAGATTTATTGGAGTATTTGTTCCAATCTGCTTTACTTTTAAAGAAGATTCATAAGCGACCTATATTATTAATTTGTCACTTGTTACTTATAATAATTAATGATGTCGAACAAGGTTTGAAACTCGTTACAATGGCCTAAAAATTATAAGAAGAGGAAGAAACGAGAAGAAATCATAAGTAGTCCCTTTATAATTAGGCAAAATTATTGAAAAGAAGTATGAACGACAATTTTCATTGATTGAGGTTAATGAATATTAATACTCTTTGATTATATACTTCTACATAATCGGAGATTACATACACTATTCGATTCTGACGACAGATCCTATTACCGAATTCCGAAAATAATATAATAATAAAAAAGCAAAAATAAGTCCAATTGAATCAAAACCTTTCGAAAGAATTTTGCGTATAACCAATAGAAAACAATTTATAAAAGAAAAAGAAGGTTATTATGACGACGTTCCTTTGAAATCAGGCTCTCACGTTGGGACAAAGGGAGTAGCCACAAGCAACGGGGGTGTGAAGGGGCTAATAGCTGGGTGAATATCCGCAGTAGCTTTTAGTCAACATGGAAAAGGGAGTGATGCAGTGGAAAGAATTTCAGATTATGTGCTAAAATTGTTACTTAAAATAAAAAAGAAACACGTTACTTGTCAGTTATATTCATTACTTAAACGTCATGAACTCGTATGGTTTTAAAAGATGCTTTCGACTAACTATCTTCTTAGTCATAATTTAAACAAGTTGGTGATGGTGAGTGTGTTTGTTATACTTATTTGGTAATTTATTATATATTTTTCATCTCATAATAAATATAATAATCACAGCCCATAAATGTCCCACTGCTTGGTTCGCGCCTCCCATTATAGGAAAACGGACAGTATCAGTACCCACCACGATTGTTCAAGTTGGCTTGGCAGGTTTAGTCGGTTATATCGATGTGCATGTTGCATCACGATGTTTTCCTGCACCGTTGTCAACACGTGATAATTGTAACAATGTGCACGTTGAGTCAGAAAACTGCATAAGTGGTGCATGCGTTCCGGCCAGAATGGAAACCGCGCCCCTTGAGTTTGGGACGAGTACGCTGGCCATTACGGTCCACGACTCCCATCATTTTCATCTCATGACGAGTTTCAATCTGTCGGCTTTCCTAAGATATATTTCTCTCGTGTCATTCCTGTGCCGAGTGAAGTAGGCATGCACGTCCTTAAGCTTGGTATAGGAAATAACATTGCAACCTATTATACTAAATAGAATGTGTAGTAGATCTGTGAAAATCAGGCATGCTCAGTCTCTTCAGGCGTTCAACGGACACGTCAAAGATCATTCATTACCTCGGGCTCTAAAGTCTATAATAACATACATCTTCATCTCCTCCATATTTACGTAATTCTATACATTATTACTATGACTATTATCTATTTATGTATATCAATATATGTATATTTTTGTCTCATTTCCATGTCTATTTATATTGCAAAACCCACATGCTACACAATTTTCTCTAATCCATTCTAAGCTTGTCTGGAAGAAATTGCTTTTAGTGATAAGACCGCCTAATGTCTTCTGTACTTAAACTTCTTGAATAGTATCTAAATGTTATGCAATAGAGTATATTCTATTCTATTCTAGATATACACAATTTTTTGAAGTATGGTCTACCAGTCTCATTTATAAATTTATTAATTAAATTCTCATTATATAAGTATTTCATTGGTAAACTTATAATTTTGCACATTTAATCGTTGAATTAAACAAATAGTTCAGTAATTTGGAACTGATCAATCAATCACTGCGAAGCGTTCAATTACATTATTACCAACGGGGATATGTCAATACCAATTTCCATTTAATTCCTTATGGAACATTTACTTGTTTAGATAAACTTAATAATTTTTGAGTATTTCGTTTTGTATATATACTAAATGTAGTTTATTATAGCTATATAATATCACGTTTCGACTTAAGGAGCGAAGCAATAAAGCGCGAGGCATATCCATTTTCGGAATGAACTTGTAACAATAATTTTATGATTTAGAACTTTTGCAAAACACTAGAACTTTTATTAAACAACGTACAAAAAAGGCAAATTATATTATATATATATATATATATATATATATATATATATATATATATATATATATGTAACCACATGTAAAACTCACCATCATCATCCGAGCCTTATATCCCGGTTGTGTTAGGAGCGTTCACTCCGACGCCCAGGATCCACAACTACTTTTTCTACTCCACTTCGCTTGGTCTTCAGCATCCCCCGTTTTGAGACCATTGGGTACGCATGTCATCCTTCACATCGTCAAGCCAACATTTCTTGAACCTTGGAACACACCATTTTACTAATATTTGAAGAAAAAAAATGTGGTATACAAAATAGACGAACACGACGATAATATACGACTCAGTTTTTACCAAAGTTTCTATGGCACCATGAAAGAACTTGAATTTGGAGTAATATTTCGATAAGTCAGACTTTGTCATTTTAATAGTTTAACAGTTGTGAACCTAAACAAGCTGTGTAATATATTTGGCCTAATATAAACTATTTCCGGTTGACGTGTGTACTCATTATTGCTTGCGTCCTGTTTGTTTAGAGTAATTGATAGCATTCCGCTATTTTCTAAAGGACTTATGAATTTTTACATCACATAATGATTTAAATTCGGTGTTTCGAGTTAGTTCTTCAAGTACTGCAGAAATTATTAAAAGATTTTTGAAGTGATAACTTCTTATGGGAGGGTAAACCGCTTCGTTACGTAACGCGTTACAGCGCCAGTCTGTCTGGCTTCCGTTTCTCTTACGAAAGTCTTCTGTCGGGCTTCCTAAGACGCACCCGTTTTTTTTTATGAGAGCCTCGAGTATTTGTCGCGGGTTCTTCTTCAGCGAATCTATGGCCACTGCTGGACGTAGGTCTCCCAAGTACTCGCCACATATCCCGGCCTCCTGTCTTCCTCATCCAGCCCCTTCCGGCGATCTAGCGCAGGTCGTCAGTCCACCGGGCTGGCGGCCGTCCTACGCTACGTTTGCCGAGACGTGGTCTCCACTCCAGGACTCCTTTGGTTCATCGGCCCTAGATCCTGCAACAGACGTAACCGGCCCACTGCCACTTCGACTTGCTAATTTTTGCGAAATATGTCTGTTACCTTCGTCCTCTTAATGATGTCCTCATTACTGATTTCGTCGCGCGTCGTGTCGTCGTTTTGTTTATGTAAATTGGAATGATACCTTAGAAACTAGCAGTTTTTGATGTTATAGTAACCTATATTCGGTTCTGACTTCTAATACATATTTTATCAGAATCCTATGTGTATACACTTATTTATAATAAATAATCTGTTTCCATAATGCACTTATTTAATACTCATTTTTACGTAGAAAAATCATTTCTATATTTCTTATTATTTCTAAACGCTATTAGTTTAATAACTTGATGTATTACTGCTTGTTGCACATTGTGGCATTAAATGTATTTTTATGGTTGTAGTTTAATTGAATACACAAATAACTTTAATTGTATTTATTTTTAGGTTTATACAGATTGTAATAATTATTTTGTTACACAGTGAGAACAGAGAGAAGTGCGAGTCTATATGTCACGTAGTGTTGTGCTGCGTTTTTAGTGACGTGTGTCACATCGATGTTATGAATCGATAACATATTCCCCCCCCTTGAAAGAGTGACTTTCAAGCGGCTCATGGGATTCTAATTGATTCCTTCTAGTGGTGAAATTTTGGAAACTGCCCTCTTGATAATTCCATTTTTTGTTTGTAAATCAACAACTCTTGATAGTCCATCTGTGCCTGGGTATAATTTGATTACTCGGCCTAGCTTCCACTTCATCGGTGGTAGTTGTTCATCAATCACCAAGACGATGTCATTAATTTTTAATTTTCCTTGAGTGGTTTTCCACTTGACCCGTTGTTGCAAGGTGTTGAGGTAGTCCTTTGTCCAGCGTGACCAGAAGTGTTGTTGGAGTCGTTGTATAAGCTCGAACCGATTGACGGTGAGTTTCTCGACAACAGGAGAGGGTAATGACGTCAATGAACGCCCAATTAGGAAGTGCCCTGGTGTGAGGGGGTTTAAATCAACGGGGCTAGCTGATAAAGGTGTTAAAGGACGCGAGTTCATGACTGCCTCTATTTGTGTGAAAAGAGTGGATAATTCTTCGAACGTTAGACTGGTATTACCCGCGATTCGTTTTAAGTGGTGTTTGGCAGATTTTACGCAAGCTTCCCAAATCCCACCGAAATTAGGCGCGTATGCTGGCGAGAAATGAAACACGATACCTTCATCGCATGCAAATTCTGTGATCTGTCGCTTACAAGTTTTGAGCATTCTGTTCAATTCATTATTTGCCCCAACAAAATTTTTGCCATTATCGCAATATATACTATGTGGTTTACCACGACGGGCGATAAACCTGCGTAAACACATGATAAAACCGTTTGTACTAAGATCGCTGACAACCTCAAGGTGTACAGCTTTTGTTGAAAAACATACAAAGACGCATAAATAGCATTTGGATGTCTTAGCCCCGCGGCCTTTCTTGTTTGAAATTAAGAATGGACCTGTGAAATCCGTTCCGCAAGTCTCAAATGGTGGTGCCGGGGTGACGCGAGGAGCAGGCAAGTCTCCCATTATAGGTCTCATTAAGTTAGCTTTAAATCTTTGACATCTAACGCATTTGTTAACTGTGCTTGTAGCTAAGGCTCTACCGCCAGTTGACCAGAAGCGCTCTCGCACTGTGTTTAAAAGATGCCGAGGACCACAGTGAAGCTGACGGAGGTGTTCGGCTTCGAAAATGAGTTTTGTAAGTATGTGTTTGCTGTCAATTAAAATGGGATGCCGTTGCTCATAAGAGCAATTCGGGGCATTGTCGATTCGTCCGCCTACACGTAGTATATCTTGCTCATCCAAAAATGGATTTAAATTAAGTAATCTGGATTTGCAGTGCAGAGTGTTTTTGGTTTTAAGTGAAATGATGTCTTTCTCGAAGGATTCCCTCTGAGAAATTTTGGCTAGCATTGATAAGCTATTTCTTAATTCTGTAACAGTAACATCGTTATACAATTTTGGTTTGCCCTTTCTTGAATTGTTGATGAAACGAAGAACATAAGCAAACACCCTTTGAATAGTGTGTAGTTTCGAAAAATTGTAAAATGGTATTAAGCTGGCGTTACATTGTATGGTAAAGTTTCTAGTAACAACTTCTGGCAAATTGTTCTCGCCCGGCTTGACAGAAGGCCATTCGGTTTCTGGCTTCGATAGGAAGCAGGGTCCTTTCCACCACAAATTATTGTTGATTATGTCACTTGGTTTGACCCCCCTCGATGCCAGATCAGCTGGATTGGCGTTTGTTGGAACGTGACGCCATTCGTCTTTATCTGTCATTTCTCTAATCTCGTTGATTCGATTGCACACAAACGTTTTTAAAGTTTTAGGCTGGGTTTGCAACCAACCCAATACAATGGTTGAGTCTGTCCAGAATATAGATTTGGATATGACGATTCTCAAAGCCTGTTTTGTCTTTGTATATAATCGAGCACCTAATAAAGCTCCCATTAGTTCTAAACGTGGAATGGTCATTTCTGGTTTTAAAGGAGCCACTTTGGCTTTGGCACACAAAAGATGAACAGAAATGTTACCTAAGCTGTCTTTAGATCTCAAATAAATACATGCTGCATAAGCATCTTTTGATGCGTCGGTGAAACAGTGAATTTCTATAGTTTCAGGTGTTTGACAAAGAGTGTGACGTGGAACTTTTAATTTAGCAAAATTGTGTGATTCATCAATAAATTCAAGCCATAATGTAGCAAGATTAACAGGCACGGGATCGTCCCAATCTAGTTTTGTAAGCCACAGTTTTTGTAGAATTATTTTGTGAAAAATTGTACAAGCAGATAATATACCTAATGGGTCAAAAATTTTACATGAGTTAGATAAAATACTTCGCTTTGTAATCTTTGAAATGTTTGTAAATTCTGAATTAAACTGCAAGGTATCGCTTGTAGGACACCATTTTAAGCCTAAAACAGTTGATTGTTTGCAAAAATCTTGAGTTTGACTTGTGGTGTGTATGTCATCAAAAATGTCGGTAGCATTTGTTCGAAATTTTCTTAGTGGAAAACAAGCTTCGTTTAATTTAGCAATCACGCCTTTGACTGTAGCCGTTAAGATAGTTTTAGAATCAGAACCTGTATTGAGATCGTCTACGTAGAAATCATGTTTAATTGTATTGGCGATGGTTTCATCAGTGCACTCATTAGCCAACTGCACTAAACATCTTGTACTCATGAATGCAGCTGCCGCAGTGCCATATGTGATTGTATTTAATTGCAGGGTTCTTAATGGCTTGGATTCCTGATCTCTCCAAAGTATCAATTGTAAGTGGCGCTGTGATTCATCCACCATAACCTGGCGATACATTTTCTCAATGTCGCCTGTGACAACATACGTGTGTTGGCGGAAGCGCAATAATATAGATAGCAAGTCATCTTGCACCACAGGTCCCACCATCTGTATATCATTAAAGGATACGTTAGTGCTTGTTTTGCAAGATGCGTCGAAAACGACTCGTAGCTTTGTTGTTTCGCTGTTTTCGCGCAATACAGCATGGTGTGGGATGTAGTAACCGAAATTTGGCTGCTGAATCTCAGTAAGGTGTCCTAGTTGTTCATATTCATGAATAAATTCTGCATAATCACTTTTCATATTAGTTTTCTTTAACTTTCGCTCTAAATTGTAAAAACGCCTTCTAGCTATATTGTATGAATCGCCTAAGACATCCTTCGGAGATTCGCGTAGAGGCAGCGTTACTGAAAATCTACCATTTGGTAAGCGATTAATTGTACGAACAAAGTGAGTCTCACAAAACTCTTCCTCTTTGTTGAGTATTTTTGGTGGTACAGGAATGTCTTCAATTTCCCAGAACCTTTTTAAAGTATCACGAATTTCTTGTGAAAAATGACAATGGATGGTAGAACTAGGGCTACCACCGGTTGGGCCTGTTACCAGCCAGCCCAACTTTGAATCTTGTAGTTTGGGTTTGTTTCGCCCCAATTTTATCTGCCTTGGTTTGACTATATCCCAAAATATATCAGCTCCCAATAATATTTGTACTTCAGAAGGCTGAAAGAAACTGGGATCTGCTAATTGTAAATTGGTAGGTATGTTGAATTGTGATATGTCAACTTCTACGCTAGGTAGCAGTGAAGTAATCTTAGGGATGACAAGGCATGATATATTTGCAGTGTAAGAGTTAACACAAGATTTAATTTGTAAATGGCATGTCTCTGTAGTACTAGATTTAGATTCATTGATGCCAGATATTGACACAAGATTTGTTTGATTTGTATGAAGATTTAATTTTTGTTGCATTAATTGTGTTATAAAGGAGGACTGACTTCCATTATCCAATAAAGCCTTCGCACGAATAGTGTTGTTGTTATTGGTATTTATAAGGTCTACTTCTGCGGTGCAGAGCAACACTTGATATGGAGTGAACAATGACAATGCTACTGGATTAGCTGTAACATGACTATTGGTGTTGCTGTTTGAACTTTCTTGTGCTGGAAAATCAGTGCTTGTTTGAGTATTCATATGCAATAATGAGTTATGTTTTCTTTTACAAAGTTTACATGGACCTAAACGACAGCGAGTATGGTGGTGGCCAGGGCGCAGGCAATTCTTGCATAATTTGTATTTGGAAACTTCACTTTGCCTATTTTCCACTGACAGTTGCTTGAATTGGGTACACTCATGATTCGAATGATTTTTCTTGCAAAACGTGCAACTGACATTATAAGATGGTGTCTCATTTGTTGAGCTAATAAAAGTCTTGACATGTTTTTGATGATTTTCTTTGAAATTTAATTGCTTGTCTCCCTTTTGTATGTTGTATTGTAATGTTTCTAAAACATCAGCACGATTTCGCAGAAATTGTAAAAAATCATCAAGACTCGGTGAAGTTTTTAAAGTGTTTTTGTTTTCTTCCCAGTTCCTACTAGTAGCGCCATCTAGTTTTGAGGACATCATGTAAATTACTAAAGTGTCCCAATGCTGTGTGGGCTCTTTCAGTGTACTCAAGGCACGCAAATTTTTTGAATAGTAGTCAATCATGTACCTAATTGATTTATGAGATTCCTTTGTTATAGGTTCAAAGTTGAACATTGACTTAACATGGTTATTTATTAATATTCTGTCATTATTATAGCGCTCACATAGGAGGTCCCATGCCACTTTGTAATTGCTTGCAGTAAACTCTATTGACTTGATGACTACTGAGGCTCCACCCTCTAATGAAGAACGCAAGTAGTGAAACTTGTTGATGGCGGGAATGGAATCATTTTTGTTTATTAGCGAGTCAAAGGTATCACGGAATTCCATCCACTTAAAGTAGCTTCCATCAAAGGTGGGCAACTGAATTGTTGGTAGCTTAATATTACAATTGACATGAGATGATGTACCAGCAGATGCCATAGATCCTCCATTTTTGGTATGACCTGAGCCTACAGATATGCGGTCTCCCTCTACCGCTGGTTGGTGCGATTCAATAATTGATTGTGAAAGTGAAATTAACTTAATGAACAAGTCTTCTACTTTCTCTCGTTCCAATATTTGTTCATCTAAGTTGTCACCGCACAGATTTTCAATTTTATTTTGAATTATGTCAAATTCACCCAGCAACTCTTGAAAGCGAGTAGATTTTAATTGAAGTTCTCCAAGACATTGCTTTGTGAAGTTGGTAGGTGGTATAAGGTTAGTCGTTTCAATATACTTTTGAAATAATGTAACTCTAGACTTGATTGCTCCACGCTGACGGATTAAAGTTTTGTATTCTTCAGTCATTTTTGATAGTAATTATAAAAACAATTATTATTTTAGATTTAACTGGCAATTGGTAATAAATAGAATGAATTGAACAGTATGTCAATAAGTAGAAATGCTAGCCAGTGGCCACTGTAAGTTTACTTGCGATAACCTGGAACAGTTGTCTGCATGCAATGAAGGTGTAATCCTCAGAATATAGTAGGTGGCAAACAAAATACAATTGAATTCCAGCAGCAGCAATACTTCAGTGGGATTTTACTGGAAAGTTCACAGATGTACTGTAAAATTTAAGTGTTATTTGGTGAATGTACTATTTTTATTTTTGATAGTTGCTAGTTGTATTATTGTTTTTTAATGTAGTTTATATTTGTTTTAGTTGTAGCATATAAATGTACATTAAATTTTAGTAGTTAGTGTATAGTATAATTGTAGTAAGTATATATTATGTCAATTGTAGTAATATTGTAATTGTAGTATTGTAATTGTAGTAAGTATATTTTTTAATTGTTGTTTACTTGTATGTTTTGCAATGTTGTAATATGTTTTTATTATGGTGCAAGAATGTTTCACTTGCTAATAAAGTGTAGCTTGACAAGAATGTTTCACTTGATGAATAAAGTGTAGTTTATGTAGGTTGCTTGTTTGAAAAACAAGAAGCCAACCTAGGGTACAAAGACCTTTGTAAACTTTGCGACGAAGTTGTTTTCAAATTGCGTTATTGTACGGCGTATATCTGACTCCAATATAGTAGGTAAGTGTAATTTTAAGTATGATAAGAGGCAATCATAAACTTGGCAATACTTACGCGAAACAATACAAATATAGCATATAAAAAATAACCAAGACTGGGCATACTTCCCTCGAGGGTGATCAGATTGTCAATTATTCTGTCTTCTGTCCTGTTGTACTTGATTTGGCATTTTTCATCACGTCGGGTTTCGCCATGTTGCACATTGTGGCATTAAATGTATTTTTATGGTTGTAGTTTAATTGAATACACAAATAACTTTAATTGTATTTATTTTTAGGTTTATACAGATTGTAATAATTATTTTGTTACACAGTGAGAACAGAGAGAAGTGCGAGTCTATATGTCACGTAGTGTTGTGCTGCGTTTTTAGTGACGTGTGTCACATCGATGTTATGAATCGATAACACTGCTGTAGATGATGGGTAATCCCATCATCTACAGCAGTATTGCCAAAGGTGTCTTTTCTATATACCTGACTACATTGTTTACATACACGATCATGTTTTTATCTTAATAACTAATAATGTTTACACTTTTAACCTGACTTTTTATATTTTATAATAGCAGACAATTTTTGCTTGAAAACTTTTTGTACCACTTTTTACATTGATATTTTTTTATTGCATGATTTTAGCAGACAGGCAGACGGACCACTTGATGGAAATCGGTTACCATCGCCTATGGACATTTGCAACACCAAAAGTGCTACAAATGCGCTGCTGCTCTCTTAAGGGAGACTGGAACCTGGTCACTAATGCCGCAACATAAATCAAGGTTGTTATGGCGGCATACTCTAGACCAGGGGTGGTAGTCATCCAGTCTGGCAAATACTCTACCACCTGGCTGTGGTTTGTTTTGTCGCCTCTTTCGAAAGGCCGATAATAATGTTATATTTAGAACACATATGTTATTCAACACTTATAATACCTAAATTAAGGTATTTAGGTATAAATTAATTTAACTTCTATGTTACAGTTCTATTCCCCATAACGTTTAACTGTTGTATTATGCTTGTGTACTAGTTAAATAGAATTAATTACTTGTTTGTGCTTTAAAACCTTATGCACGGTTGATAAAACGAACATAACATACCTAAAAGGTTTTCAAGTTTGTATAGTATTCCAAGCTTCACAAATTACAATGAGCGTTCATAACAAGAGATCCAACGTCACAGTTGAACAGCTGTCTGGTCGTTTGATGACGAAAATAGAACGTCGATATCGGAATTGTATTGCGGCCAGGCCACCTAACAGCGGCCGGCACGATATCGGTAGATACGGTCAGAGATTTCCGGGGTGTAATGGAAACTTTATTGTTGAGTTGATAGGAACAAGAGCATTTGAATGGGTATAGATTTGCAATGGCGGTGTATCTAACCTTAATAGCTTGGGTTAAATATGAACGCCAAAAGATATACATACCGTCAACTGCCCTAACTTTTCACAGATATTTATAAAATTTGACTTTGTCGTTAAATATTAATTTATATATTGACTCTTTGTAGATTCTTTAAATGTCATAAGGTAAAAAAGAAACTAGAATTTTATTATTTTCAATTAATTTAGACATTATGCTTAAATCAACAATATTTTTGAATAATTAAAAAATCAGGCAAAGTTATGTCACATATTCCTAATATTGCCCAATTCGTTTACACCAATGTGAACATGGGCTTTGAATTTTAGGACAATCTATAATGTAGCTTAGTAACGAAAGAATACAAATCAGTATCGAATAACATGTTTTGATGTATTTTAGTACGAAATATTACTATAGGCAATGATAGGTCTTAATTTTTTACAACCTCCATACATTGATAATCCATTGATTGAACCCTACTCATTAGTAGGGTTGTCTCTATAAAATTAAAAATCAAATAAAAAAGAAAAAAAAATTCACACACACACAATGCTTATAGCATTCATTCCCTGTGAGCAATAACAATTAAAATTATAAAATCAGTCCAATAAAAATAAAATATTTAGCAAAATTAATTAATAAAATAATTTATAATGGGAATATGCATGAAATTCAAATATGAGTAAATTTTTTATATGATTTCTTTATTGCTCTAGAATTATATGTCTAAGGTTATCGTTTTATTTAATTCCTTTAATTTACAGATTTTAATTAATAAAAATAGTTAAATGCGCGGGATATGTAAAATCGCAAAACGCAACGCTATTGATCAAATGGAAACGTTAAGTCGTTTTACATTGCAACATTGGGACCCACATTGAATTTCCTTTTCAACAAAAAATCCTAATCGGTTCATAAGTGACGGAGTTTTGCGGTAACACACATAAACAAAAGAACATACAACCGAATTGAGAGAGAACCTCCTCCTTTTAGAAAGTCGGTTAAAAATAGAGACAAGGGCGTCAACCCTAGACTCGGCAAAGGTTGGTACATTTGTTTGACAAAACGTGCCAAACTTTGCCCTAAATTAGTATTTTAGAGTTAATTTATAATTATAATTAGTTTATTTTCATGTTTAAGTATTAAAACTGATTAAATTACCAAGATTTTATAGAATGAGTTAAATAGAATTAAGAATAAAACTTATTTCATAGACTTATTAGAAAAGTTTTTCTACATCTCTGGTAGCCGCCTTCATATACGTTGGTTTAACGGTCAACTGTCAAAAATGTATGCTTTTGGCCAGCATAATGACACTTATTTTGTGTTGGCATATAATAAGTCTAAAGACTAGTAAAATTTACATTTCCAGACTTATAAATTAAAAAAAGATATAGCTTGTTTTTCAATATCGGCAAACATAGGACGTGAGGCAAAGTTAAGAAGTTTGACGGCCTACTGCATGATGTGACATCTTCTTGTCTTATATATATATAAATGAATGTTTGTCTGTATGTCATTTATAGAATCGTAAACTATACATTTGATCATGTGATGATCTTTAGCAAAGTTGTTGTGCATGAGCCAAGGAAGGTTTCTGAGTTAGTTCACAACGGACCCGGTAGATGGCGCTGCTGTAGACATATCGATTGAAGGTTTTCCGGACAGGACGACGTCTGCCGGGACAGCTAGTGTTTTTTAAAACTACGTTTTAACAGTTTTCAGCGCGGTAATTTATTTGATTTTTATTATTCCGACGTTTCGGACACTTTTCAAACTGAACAGTGGCTTGAACTGAAAAGTGGCCGAAACGTCGATATAACAAAAATCAAATAAATTACTGCGCTTAAAACCGTTAAAACGTAGTTTAATTTATACGTAGTTTAGTTTATAATAAATAAATAAATTATGTACCTATATACTAGTCGCGAAAACTTAAGAAAATATTTGACATGTTTGTTCGAAACAATATTAATTTCAATGCCAAGAATAGCGACATACACAACGTTAGAGAAGTAAACTTAGGAAATCCGGCAGATTAACACATGTCGTGGGACCGGAAATGTGTATCTACTGTCAAAATTAAAGTATCTCCGATTTCAAGATAGACGCTAATTTAAGTGATAACTGCTGTTTACGTGATCATAAATTAACGTTTTTAGATTTTTTTGTCTGTCAATCTGTCAGAAAGTTTCTTGTTGATTGTACAACCGAGTTCGATGTATTGCATGGTTCAGAAATTATAAATTCCTACAGGCTTGCTTTGTCAGTGCGGCCAGTATATCACAATAAAAAGTGAAAAACATGCCATTACTTAAGCGTGTTTTTAAAATAGGTACCCAATGTTTTTTTTCCCGTTTCTGTTGCGTAAAATATAATTAAGCAATGACTGCCATTTCCTCGACGTCCATCTCCGTTAATGTCTCTTCAGCAACTGCTGGAGCCGCCACGGCAACAATGCGACCCGTGTGCCAGCCAGACGGCTGGCCGCGTTAAAAACCATAGCCCTGACGACCCGGCCGATCGTGGCTGTGGTCGTGGCTGGACCACGGCCGCTCCAGTGTGCCCAAGCCCTAACCCGAATAATGTTTACGAATAACCTCAAAGACTTTAAAATTATATTTGACTCACACGGTCAAAGATCGCGATGCACTATGATGTGATGTTGTTTCTACTGATTATGACTTTCAATAGCTTCGATAGATATTTGAGATACTTTTTATCATTTTACAAAACACTGCAACCGCTAATATTTTATGAGCATAGCAAGTAATGACGCTAAATTAGTCTTTAACGAGTATTTTTGTCCAAATGACAATCAAAATTATTTTTCTCCTGATGAATTAAAAATATGATAATAAAACTGTATTTAACTGCCGTTCTTTTTATAAACATGGTTTTATTATAATATATGTCACCTACTTTATTGACGCGCTTTACGAGTACGGGTCAGAGTTGTTCTCATCTGTCAACCGGTAATCGATTCGAAAAGTTGATCCTAAATTAATCGGAAACTCTCGATTAGTATAATCGAAAATAGAATTGATTATTGACTCGATTACAATGTTGAGTCGATTCTGATTTTTTCAATTGTTTAAAACACCTCGGAATCGCCCATCTTTAGTCATGAACGGTATCCCTCCTTCAGCCAATCAATGTCCACTGCTGGACGTAGGCCTCCTGAAGTCTGCACCATATATCTTGGTCTCTCCTGCCTTTCTTATCTAGCTCCTACCGGCGACCTTTCGCAAGTCGTCGGACCACTGGGCTAGAGGGCATCCTATGCTATGCAACCGAGACACGGTCTCCACTCTAGGACACGTTTGCTCCATTTGCCGGTGATCCTGCGGGCTGCCGTGACCGGCCCTACTGCCACTTCATTATCAACAACACTTCACACAAATTTGTGTGCGACTGAAAACTTACTGAACCACATGGTTGCGCTTTGAAGATGTGCGGCAAATCCGTATGATTCAGCTTAAAGTGAGAACAAACCGAAAAGATAAGTTCCTATGTACTTAGGCTGTAACCGATTCGACTTTTTTACCGATTTCCAAGCCTTAGAATCGCCAGTCGTATCCGAACGCATTTAATGCCAATGACAATGGAAAGTTATCTATGCTCTCTCTTCTCTCTGCCATTTTTTCGTAAAACAGGTGTGCTCACAAAAGATTTGAATAAAACAAGAAATTTATTAATTATCTTTTATTTAACACACAACATCGCCCATCTCTAATCACAATCGGTATATGGTTTGCTATAGTAACCTTTCTAACCGAAGGTCGTCGTAGTATACTGTTTCACATTGCTCGGTCAAGGTCATTTCCTCGTGTTCTATACAATTGATTATGTACATGTGTTATGTGGACACGTGTCGGATATATTTGTTTTAAAATCATATTGGCACGTGAATAGGACGTTGTAAAAAGTTTTTGTTTTATTTTTAGATGAGCTCGTAGTGTTTTAATAATGTTAAGTACTATTTATTGTACGTAGTTGTGAAGGTCGGTATAAATGTTAACAATTAAAATGGTTTTCTGAAAATAAATAGATGGCTATTTAGAAAATTATAAATAAATGTAGACGTAGAGGAAATGTGTTTGTTTTTCAAATTGTTTTTCAAAATCGTATGGTATACTGCCAAGATAAGGGGCTGGATTTTTCGGATTAGTATCCGAATAATAATAAAATAACTAATAATATTATATATAAAAATGAATCGCAAAATGTGTTGGTAAGCGCGCATAACTTGAGATCGACTTTACCGATTTTGATGAAATTGTGAGTGTGTGTGTTTGAGTGGGTCCCGGGATGGTTTAGAGCCACAATTGGAACCGGTAGGTGGCGCTGAGATCGGGTTCTACAATCCTCCTAATCACCTGGAGCGATTTTGGTGATTTTGTTTTTGTGTGTTTGAGTGGGTTCCCGGATGGTTTAGATTCGCAATTAGAACCGGTAGGTGGTGCTGAGATCGTGTTCTAGAATCCTCCTAATCACCGGGAGCGATTATGGTGATTTTGTTTTTATGTCATGAAACAAAGTCTTTTAGGAATTCAGAAAATATGGCGGTACGAAGTTCGCCCGGTCAGCTAGTAAGTAATAAAAATAAATATATTTCGAATTTTTAATATGATAATAATTGTCCATACTCATCTTCATGGGTTAGGGCCTCCGATTTACTGGGGAATTGGACAGTATTCCCACTTCGCTTGTCCAAACCGGCTTGGCACATAATGCACGGTTATATCAATGTGCATGTTTCATCACGACGTTTTTCTTCTCCATCAGCACATGGCAATCATAACATAATGCACATTAGCCCAGAAAATTGTATAAACTGAGCGGGGCTTGGTTTATGGCCAGGATTCGAACCCACGCCCTTTAAGTTTAGCTACTTAACTTCCTCTTTTAAGTCCCCTGTCCAGTATTCAATAAACAGTTTCGCATTTACCGTAACTCCATGTTTAGGTTCCGGAGAAAGTCCATCCTTATATACAGTATTGCGTTTATAATGTTGTTCATTATTCTATTCATTTATGACCGGTTCTTATATCTTACTATTCGTTCACTTGCGCTGACATCGGTTAAAATTTTGACAGTACTTGTATGGAACTTGTCAAATTTTAACCGATAGTAGTATAGGTCGATAAGACCATTAGACGGCCTCTGGTTGAATGGCTTTGAGTTCGATTCCTGGTATGGTAAATTTCGTAAAACGAACTTTCTGTTATATATATACATAACAGAAAGTATAACATACCAGAAACCATAACAAATATAACATAAATATAATCGACCAATGATGCAAATGTGGACAAGCCTTACAGTTTACAAAAATGTTGAAACAATTTGACGTGGTACAGTTATCTTGATTACACTGCGGCTCTTAGGGCCGGCTCGATCAGTATGATACCACGCTCTCACAGAATATGGGCCTGAAACGGTTAGCCTTGGGCTAGTCGTGTATCGTGCAATGAGTGAGCGTCGATGACCCACTTTTCTCTCTCTCTCTCCCCCCCACCCAATCCTACTTCCTCTGTCACATCCCATCCTGAATACTGGCGTAAATGCGTAAGCCTCACTATTGGTCTTAGAAAAAAGCTATAGCCGACAATAACCACTTTCCATGAGCTGGGCAGTCTTCGTGTTTGCGAGCTTCGTTATAAAAAAATTAATAAATACACGTACTCATTTTATGTACATTGAAATTATCATTTAATTTTATTTAATTAAAATACGCAATTAAACATTAACATTTGGCATCGACCTGATGTTTCGTTTTACAACGTGACTTATTTTATCACTCTGTTTGTTTGTCTGTTTTCACAGTCGCGAGAGGCCTCGTTTTATCAGTGCAGAGTCGTTACATTGAATTTATCGCCAATAAACTTATTTCGCTGTGTATTACTGACGGTGTGCTCTTTATTCTCGTATGTATGCGTGTTGTTTGACCCGTAAAACATATTAATGAGCTTCGTCAACAATAAATTAATTGTTATCAATTGTTTTCTTTGCATGATTATATGGTGGTGCACCAGGCATCCACCATTTAATGACTCGACTGCACGGGCCACCTACGTCGTCAACAACAAGCCACGCAATATAGCGTAGGCGTGTTGCTAGGGAGTTTCTTCCGACGCTTCTTCTCATCCAGCCATAACAAGTTGCGAAGCGGTAGTAAAGACAGACTAGGATCGGCTCCGCCGGCGGAGTCGATAACGAGTCCCCATTAAAACACTTCTGCTTGTTGGCTTAGCTCGTTCAGCCTTTTGACGGCTTAATCCTATAGACAATCCCCCGCAGCTGTCGAGCCGAGGTCGAACTTCACAGGAGGTGCTTCCTCGAGCGCCCACGGAGTCGTGAAGCCCCCAAAGTCCGGTATCGCTGAAACAGCCATCTGCGGCTATTCAGCTGGATCCTGCTAAAAAAAAAATGCAGGAGACACAGCAAGATCACCATTGAGACCACACGCTACTTAGTAACCGCGAAATCCAACGGCGACACTGCCCGTTGAGGTTCTTTAAAAAGCCGTTCTCTATTTTAAACTGTATCCCTTGGGTAACGTTACAAACAGTGAATATCAAACATTGTGATTATCAGTAACACATACTGTACGTACTGAATCCATGTATCTGATTGAACCCGGTACTGATGATTAAGAAGACGCTTGTTACAACCACTATACATCTAAGTGCATCAGCACGCTGTCAGACATAAGCGTGAGTGCGATCAGAGGTTCCACACGTACATGATAACTCTGGTCACCCCTACAAACTGGTGACCCCGACGTTCAAAAGTCAAAAGTTCAAAGTTTATTTATTGGCATGTGACAGCGAATCTTCGTTCGCGTTGCTATCACGACGAATTGCAGCGGCAGCGCCGAATATGTCGACCGCAGCGTCAACTATTTTGCTATATTCTTTTATCCCAAGAATACGTCGTCATTCATCGGGATAAAAAGTATCCTAAGTGTTGACCAGGGATATAAGCTAGCTTTGTGTTTTGTGAGTTTCATTTAAAGCCTTTCAGTAGTTTTCACGTGATGACAGACGGACAAAAATTCTAGGTTGCAATATCGGAATCTGCTGGTCCGAATTAGCATCCTTGTCAGTTATTTCGCTTCGTATAACGTTCTAAGTCACTTAATGTTTTAAGAAGGTAAATATTCGTAGTACAAAGCCATTTCAGTTCGCCACCATGACATTAGCAGGCAAATGAACTTAATACCCAATGGATGAGAGATTGTCTCAAATGCCCAATTATAAATCTTACTATAATTGTGTTCATATTTCTTAACTAGCAAGTGCCAGCTAAAATTCGTTCGCGTTCTCATGAAGAGAAAGTATTTCTTAGTAAAATGCAACTGCATCCAACTATAATATACAGTCGTTAAAATCGATGCAAAACATATAGTATGCGAAGCAGATAAACAAAGTTCTACGTCGCGAACATATAGCCCTTTCAATTGTTTATCGGAGCGTTGGTAACAATTCAATTTTCCCGGCCGTCGGCGTCTGGGTTGAGGGAAAGACAATTTTACTAAATGATAAATCGATAGAACAGCGCCAGTGTTTTCTTGTTCTTAATACATAATCGTGTGTAGTGTTTGTTCGTACATAAATTATTCAAGAAAAAGGTCGAGTTAAGTTGATTTGAGTACAGCTCTATGTTGGCAACACGAACAATATTGACTTTGTCACATACATTTGTTGTCCTGTTGATATGTAAAAGTGCCGTTTCCGGTCAAAGGGATAGGCTCAAGAAATGCTGGGGTGGCGTCGTAAAGTATGATATGCGTAACCATGGTCTTACAAAGATCACGCGAAGTGAAGAAGAAAAGCAGGACAGCGGAACCTGGGCATCAAGAAACACGCTCCGAAGGCCAACGGGATTTTACGCCAGGATGATGATATGTAAAGGTCCAACATAAATAAATTCTACTCGATTACGACTACTCCGTTATTTTACTCGATACAATAAACTACCGAGTAAAATAACGGAGTCACCATCCGTCGGTTTATTTAAAACACGGCTCAGGAAATGGTTAGTCGAGCACACCTATAATTATGAGGAGTTTATTTCCCAAAATATGATATAATTTTACTTTATTTATGACTTGTGAATTGATATGGAAATTGACGTGTAACTTTGTTATGAATAAATGATTTCTGATTTCTAATTATTATTATCTCTCGTGGTGCGATTCTACTTCTTCTACCCTTCCT
Organism: Dendrolimus pini; assembly: GCA_949752895.1. Taxonomy (NCBI): domain Eukaryota; kingdom Metazoa; phylum Arthropoda; class Insecta; order Lepidoptera; family Lasiocampidae; genus Dendrolimus; species Dendrolimus pini. The sequence continues at coordinate 4,923,440 of OX457146.1, forward strand.
TACACAAGTTTGATCGGCCTATGTCGCGATCATTTGGTCCTTCGAGCCGGATATGAACCTATGGATAATTTAAAATATATAATTTCCTCTTAAACGGCGATGCTAGAGCTATAGCTTTCTTTGAAATAATGGCTTGGATAGAACTAAACGAAAAGAAGATTGAAGGGTACAAATGTAATGTAGACCAAAAAAGAAATGAAAGTGTGTCAAGGATGACATGATCTGTGGTGTGACAGAGGAGGTATATCGGAATACTGGAGTATGGAAGGAAAATGCATATTTTACCGACCCCGAATAATTGGGAGACGATGAAAGAAAAGAGAGATAAGACTTAACGAAAACCTGAAAAAATCAACATAGTAGAACCGAGCAAATGTTCTCAACTCAAGGTGAATTCATTTAAATAAGCTGCGTTGACTAGTTTTTAAGATATGACATACTTTCGATTAATTATTTTTATGGGTTATGTTTAAGACGCACTGGCAATATTTTTTTGAACGACCCCATGAAACCTATACCATCATCCGGAAGAAACGTTTATATCGATAGAAAATACATTTGAAACATAAAAATAAATCGGTTCTTTCCCAAGACCGCAATAAAAGGAACATTATTTCTTCATTTTGTTGTTGTCCATAGGAACATACATAACAACAATTGTTTTATTTATATATTTCTATGGTTTGACAGATACATACCTTTAGTTTCCCGAGTAAATGTATCGTCGCGTACCTGCTAATATTGAGAACACGCTCGAAATTACAATACGTAAGGCGAGCCATTCGTTACCCGACCAGACATGTTGTTTACTCCATGTCGTCTAAAATTTAAATATTTGGCATGACTGCAATAGAATTTAAACAGGGAACACTCATTTATTTTTAAAAGAAACAGGAAACGTAGAGAGTTTGTAATGTACATGTTTAGTGAATTATTTTTTACCTGCACTTTTTTTTTTTTGTTATACTTTGTTTGGAAATTGAAATGGTGTTCTCAACACATTTTTAATGTCACTGTAATAATACCTAATATATCCACTAAGTTTATTATTTTGAAATCTGTTGAGGACTTTGCAACAGTTACATGGCATCGTGGTCAAGAAAGCCGAATGTATTTTTTTAAGGATTAGAAGTCAATATGTTTTTGGCAGAATCTTAACTATCGCAACTCTTTGCCGTAGTCTGTGTTTCCCGAAGATGTGTCTTTAAATCTCATGTGAATAGAGATGGTCCTATGAACCTGATCTTTTCAATGCAAACCGCCTTGTATTTTAGTGCTTTAGGAGAAAATGATGCAGATTACGTTTTTAAATTACACTCACACACAACTCCGGAATCTATATAAAATTAAAGCGCATGAAGGTGAGTCAAAAAGTTCCTGGAATCAATATTAAAAAATGCAAAAAAAAAACTCTACTAAGAAGAATTCTACATGATCCTGTCCAATTTAGAATAATGCGTTTCTAACTGTTTTATTCCTTGTGAATAAAATTGATTTTCTTGGGTCTCGAAAAACTCCTCTATGGCAGTCATAACCACGTCATTGTCGTGAAATTTAGTTCCACGAATTTCCCCTTTTATTTTAGAATAATTAAAAATCACTTTCACACTAAGTCCGGAGAATATGATGGGTGGTCAAGGTGATTGAAGCCAGCACAGCGGATTGCGTTGAACGGAATTTCCGATCGATAAGCGGGAGCGTTATCGTAAAGAAACAACGCGCCCAACAACAGTTTTCCACGAAATTTTTCTTTAACTACCTCACGCACGTTCGGAATTAAATTTGCATAATAGGGTCCAGTAATCGTCTGGTCTTTGGCATGTAATCAATAAAAAGGATTCCTTCACTATCCCAAAACACTGTGGCCATAACTTTGCCAGCGGTAGGAGCAACTCGAATTTTCTTAATTGACGGAGAGGGTGGTCGTTTCTAAGACAAGCTTTGTCTCTTTGTTTCATGGTCGAAATGGTGGACCCACGTTTTGTCCATGGTGACAAGGCTATGGCAAAAAATATCCGAATCACAGTTAACATTCGAGATTACGTCTAGAGATTGCCAAACGTCGCTTTTTGTTTTCGTCGGTTAACATTCATAGTACCCATTTTGCCGACAATTTTTTGAACCCCAGTGAATCAATTAAAATGAATTGAACGCTAACGAAGCTATATGTTTTATTGTTATTTATATATAAGATATATAAGATTCTCAACCTTTTTGACATTTTCTTCCCTAACGGAGATTGAAGGCTGCCCTGAACGCCGATCATCTTGATGCTTACAGCTTACAGCTTGATCTACCTCTTTTAAATTTAGCCACCCAGTACGCAGCCATAGAATAGGGTACAGCAACATCCCCTAATGTCTGCTGAATGTTCTAAAATTTTTCTTTCTACACATTTTTTTTAGCTGAAGTATGACGCTTTTAACCACACGTAACTCACTTTTATCCATAACTTTTGCGTTTCTGGTAACTCGTTGCACAAAACAATTTATTACGTGCAAACGAACTGACAAAACTAAGTGATTGATGTCAAAAACAAGTGACACTCGTTCATTTGAATATCGACCTTCTCCCAAATAGGTTTTATATATATGCACTTATAAAAACTTTTTGATTCACCTAGGTATGAACTATTCAGAACGCTGTCAAATTTAGGCATATTTCCCTTGAGAAATTAACAAATTCTTGCAACATCATAACACTCATCATACTTTTTCAGTTACTATCATTCAAATAAATGTAACAAACACAACACAAAAATTGTCTTACAAAATGGACACGCGATATCCCTATTACACAGCTAGAAGGGCGTAATAGAAACATGTAAAATATTAAGAGCGGCTATAGCGAAAGATGTTGATGAATGCCAATGCTCTATTTGTATAATGATAGAAACAGAACATTCAAAATAGCAGCAGTTACGTATACGGTACATGTGTTCTTTACTTGTATTAAATATATCGCGTGCATTGACTCCACTCGATGTTTTACGATTATTGCATCGCCACGTCATATCCGTTGCATTTTTTGCCCGCGACTTAGTTGTCTGTCGGTGAATGGCGCGCTTTAATCGATATCTTTTAATTAATGCAATTGGTTGTTAACGATAAGGGGCTGGTTTTAATGCGGTCTTGTGAATGGGTTCCTAATTTATGTATCGATAATATTTGAGCACTAATTGTGAATGGAAATGGAACTTGTTGAGTTTATTTATTTTCACGAACTATGCTACCTGAGTGAAAATGTGCTCCTAAGTTTCCCTGAGCACTAACTGCCATATGCGGTTTTTATAAAGGTGTCATCAAATTTTTTTCGTGAACGGCAGTGCGTTTGGTAAGGGCACCTCTAAGGGTCTAAAGCGCATGCTTTTGCAGATTCGTATTCTGAATGTTAGAAGTATCAAAATAAAGTAAAACTTTACTTATATTACATTTTTCATTTACCAGTTTGTCTAGACACGTGTCAATTTCATAAACCGATTCTCTAAAAGCGAACCCCTTTAGGAGCTCAGGTGTTGCAAATGTCCATTTGCGACAGCAACTACTCTCCGTAGGTAGGTCGTCCGCCTGTCTGCTGCACTTTATCAAAAAAATCCTTACAAGTTACAATGTATCGTGGTCCTTAACAATAACATATTATTATATGGTATGCTATAATTGTGAAAACACTTATTGAGCAATTAAAAATGTCACTCTATTTACACATGTGGTTCGGTGATCACAAGACCTGTGTCATCGGCGCCTTATTAGCAAGTTCGCCCTGTTATTTCGTACCGCGAGCGTGGCATACATCTCATTACATAATCGTCTGGTATGTTCAATTTCATATATACATTTATCATATATACCTACCTTGCTGTTAATTTAAATATATTTTAAGCGACTAATGTAATCTTACGACTGGATGTTAAATGGGTGTATAACAATGCGCGATATTTTTTTATTGCATGCATGCATTGCCTTGATTTTTCTGACACCAAAGGTGCTGCCGCTCTCTAAGACAACCCAAGGTTGTTATGGCGGTATACTCTAGATCCGGGGTGGTAGACATCCAGAAGGAGAAGTCTATGGGTTGTCTTGTCGCCTCCTACGACAGGCCGCCCCAACATAGGAATTAGTATTCTTTCTCCGTTCCTGCACGGATAAATACTTTCCATTTCTCTTAACCGTGGAAAAAAGTTCGATTGTCGCGTTACCAAGCAATTTGATCATATTTTGGAATAGGATTATTTTACTTTAATTGAAAAGTTTTTGAAGTTAAACTTCCTCCCTTCTCTTTGTGATTCGATATTCGACACTCAAACACTATTTTTCTACATCTTGAGTTACATTATTGAAGTTTTAGTAGGGATCCCTAATTTTTTTCTAGTAATAAATAGAGCCTATATCAATCTGGGATAATGTAGCATTCTAATGATAAAAGAATTTTCGAAATCGGTCGAGTAGTTTTGAGTTAATTCGTCACTAACATACAAAAATAAAAGAATACAAATCATTTCTCTTTATAATAATAGTATAGATGAGTCAGTAACGCAGTATAATTGTCTTTAACTCATCGATAAATTATATCATGATATTAAAACAAACGTTAATATTTTTTTCTAAAACATCTAAAATCTAATTACATTTGCGTGTTGGCAACGCGAAGTGTAGTGCTTAATGCAATTTACACTCATCGACTTGTAATGAGAAACTTGACACGTATGAAATGAGACCTCAGCAATTTATGTGCAAAATTACCTTTCATTCTACGTAGCGTGTAAAAGGAATACTTGTTTTGTTTGTGAGAATAGTTATTGCGACGTATATTTGTGGTGTGATAGAGGAGGTATGTCGGAATTGAAGAAGGATTGGAAGGAAAATACATATTATGCCAACCCCAAACAAAACAAAACTTCATTTATATAGCAGCTCGCTCCAACCCCTTATACTGTATTTTGTACGAGTATGACGTTTTCATTTTGCCATACTTGTAAGGAATATATGGCTGTAGAAGCAAAATATATAGACTACGAAGTAAAATTAAATTTTAACCTATATGTATCACCTTTAAAAAGTGTTCTCCAGTGGAACTTATTTTGAATAAAAACTTTTGAATTTTGAATTTCAAGTAATTGGGGGAAGGAGATAAAATAGGTATAGGGAGCGGGAAGGACGTACATGACCATTGTATAAAGCGGGTGATAGACGTACGCGAGTTAATGGCTTGACGTCGCTTTCGACCGCGTATTACTAAGTACGCTTACTTTTGGATACGTCAAAGATTGTCGAACTATAAATACACGTACTTGCTTGCACGTCTTCTATCACCCGTTTTAAGATTACGCTTTTACCAAAATGGCTAAGAAGTTCTGTCGCGCGGCTTACAGTGCAGTGAACTAACAGAAATCGTCATGCAAGTAAAAAGCTTTACCCCTTCCAGGCGACCTTTAACGTAAGGAACTACACGTACTAAAACTGGTTCAAAAGTTCAAAAATATACATGATGTTTAGACTTTCTTTATTTTTATCCCACCTAATGGAAAATGATTACTGTCGCCTAGACGTTTGCAACACCAGGGACGAAGACAACGCGTTGACAGCCTTTAAATATGAGAAAGAAGGAAGGGAGAGAGGGGATGGGATCTCCAAAAATGCCGTAGACCGTTTTAACACAACTTAATTAACTGAAGGGAGCTTAAAAATGGATTGTTCAATTCGACGAGCGCGTTCCGGAGCAACTTTATAACCATGATAAATATTCATTAAGGGAGAAATCGATGACGTCAGAGGGAGGGTTCATCCTCGATATTGCAAACTAAGTTCCCTTTCACGTTAAAGGAAAAACACAAGAGTTGTACAACAAAATTAAAATATCAGATGAGATATAAGGGAATTGGTTCATGCGGGATTTGAACGGATAGCAATTTTATACGTATACCCGCTAGATGGCAGTAATTGCTTTAATTATAATGTAAATTATATATTCATATCCTCCGACATAATAAATAAATAATTTTTTTACTGCTATCCGTTGAGTTTTAGTTTGTAAGTTTTCTTGATGTATATACAGAGTTATCTATCTACTTTCAGACGGACTAAAGAAAACGCTAATAGCAGTAATTTGTAATAAAGCATCGTATAAATAACGCATTTCAATTCTACTTTAGTGTTTTCATAAATCGCAAATACAATTCAATTGCAATTATTGATATCGTAGATAATTAATGAAGACGATAAGTGGTCTATTAGGAATCTAATTGTTATTAAGTTAACTTCAATAAATGGAATGAAATTTATTTGCTAGCAATGTGGTCAGAAGGATCAAGAAATTAATAATGTTGAACAACATATGTCGTTGATTGCTCAACCGATATGCAAACTTTAATCGTAATAAACTCACTTCAGCCTAAGGGTACAATTTATATATCTACTAGCTGTCCCGGCAGACGTTGTCCTGCCCTGAAGAAACAAAATTTAGAACCCGACTGCAGCGCCATCTGCCGGGCTTATTTGTGAATCTAAACCATCCTCGAATCCACCTGAACACACACAAAAAAAATCATTCAAATCGGTCTAGCTGTTTAGGAGTATTTCACTGTCAACACACGTACAGACGAATTATACATATGAAGAATCTAATATTATAAAGAGGAAATATTTGTATTTTAGATTTTTGTATATTTGTAACGAATAAACTCAAAAACTACTGGACCGATTGCCAAAATTCTTTCACCATTAGAATGCTAAAATATCCCAAATTATTATAAGCAATATTTATCCCTAGAAAAATTAGGAATCCCTACTAAAACTTAATAACGTAACCCAAGGTGTAAAAAAATAGTGCTTGAGTGGGTCCGGGACATCTGTCGAAACTGCTAGTGTATTCGCCACAAGTGGAAATCGTGACAAACAACTTTCCCTTCATTTACTTTCATTAACCTCTTCTTAAATAATAAATACGATGTGTAAGCGTTCGTTCAACTCCAACCGCGACGTAAATAATAATAATAACGACAAGTTATGCATAACTTTGTAAGTTAAATAAAAATATTTTGACGGGAAAAGTCCATCTGAAAGCGTAGCATAAAAACAGCGCCAGCTGCACCGAGAAAGACTTTATGGCTCAAATCCAATTTATACAGAGACTATGCATCCAAGTTATTCCATTCTCACTTCGCAGAACTTGGTCTGGGATTTTATTATGGCCCATAAAGCGTTTAGTGCTGCGAAGTTTTAACAGGAACATGCCTGTATTGCATATGTTTTTTTTATATATCCCAAATTAAGCAAGTTACGCTTGTGTTATGAGTAATATACAATGGATCACTCTGGGGCCGATCCCAGACACCTAGACCATGGTAAATAACGGAGAAAATAAATTTCCGAAATTTACTATACCAGGAATCGAACCCGGAACCGAACTCATATGTGTATGTATACATTGTTTTTGACTAAGAAAATCATTTTTGGATTTACTCGATTATTACAATCAATTACACTATTGTTACGAGTGCGGGACTCGAATTAAAATGCCGTTAGAATTACTATAGAATTTATTAGAACTATACAAACACGCATAACATAAGTAAAAAATATAACTAGACACAACTAGTACAAACTGCACGATTCAACAGCACGCGCTAAGTCCGTCACTATATCGCTTATCGAATGTACTACACACAGCTTGCTCGTATCGTAATCCTCGCTTGACTGCCTCACCCCTCCGTTCGGGTATTCCTTTTATCCTATACAAATACAATATGTCTCGAAGCATAACAATAGTTTCCAAGAATTAGTTCGACACACCTGTCTAATGACTTCCATAAAAGATTACAATACACTATAGTGTTTTTTTGTTAATTACAAATTTTAAACGCAAAGTAAACAAAAGAAGTCCAAATGCGGGAAGGTAATAAACTGTTCTTTATGGCAGGCAGGTGTGCATTTGATTTTTCCGGCATGCAACACTATTTAAATGTCCTAGTCAACTTAGAGAACACCTAAAGCTAGATATTAGAGTAGAAAATGTTTTAAATGAAACATCCAGTTTTGATGTTTCATTTAAATTGGATTCCAAACACAATTTTACTAACATTTTGTTCCAAAATTTATGCTAGACAAAATAAGGTTTAAACAGGTGCGATTCCTGGCCTGCATGAACCACTTAGGCAGTTTACTGATCTAATGTGCATATGGTTACAATTACCACGTGCTAACAACGGTGAAGGACAACATCGTGATGAAGCCTGCACATCGAGATAACCTGCCAAGCCGCCTTGGACAAGCATGGCGGGTATATCGTCCATTCCTCTTTAGTGGGAGGCCCGGGCCCAGCAGTGGGACGTTTAGGGGCTGTTATTATATATTATACTATAGTAGAATTATTTTCTCCGTGCAGTTTGGGTTATAAATAATCGGAGCGGTGAAGCGAGTATTTCGCTCTCTCTTCCACTCATGGGCAGGCATAGTGATACGCATTATTGTTATCGATAAGCGTTATTGATAGTGTATTTAGTTTTGCCATTTTGTGGGTTAGTGATATAAATGAAAGAAAAAAATAGATAAAACAACGTATTTATAAAAATAATAATGATTTAAAATAAATTATTAATTAGGTATCTATGTATTAAAAAACTATAAGTACAAAAGTTTAGAATGTAACAAGTTATATTAAAAATAAATATAAATACTTATATCTAAGTTTAAAATTAACAGCAAAAAAGATAATAATGATTTTTATAAGAATGATAATCTTTCTTTGATAAGAATGAGTTTTTATCGATAATGGCGTTGCGCCCGCGCAACATGCTCACCGGGCTGAGGCCGAGTTTGATTTATGACCCAAACTGCACGGAGAAAATAATTCTACTATAGCTGTGCCCGCAACGTCGGCCGCGTGGAATTTGTTTTCAAAACCCCCCGATTTTGTAACATTCTTCATTGGTGCTCCGCTCCTATTGGTCTTAGCGTGATGATATATAACCTATAGCCTTCCTCGATAAATGGGCTATCTAACACTGAAAGAATTTTTCAAATCAGACCAGTAGTTCCTGAGATTAGCGCATTCAAGCAATCAAACAAACAAACTCTTCAGCTTTATATATTAGCATAAGATTACATACCATTATATTGCAAATAGAATTTCCTGACCATATGAACTCAAATGTTATTTGCTATTTTGCTTGTGTGACAGCAACAGGCAATGTATTCGAAAGTTGGAATGCCTTAACCGTGAAAGTATTATTAAAAAACCTTGTATTATGAATAGGAGTAAAATAAGTCTCAAGTATTAGGTATGAGTATTGAATCAGAATTCTTGAAGAAATCGCCGAAAACTTTCTCGCATAATGTTTAAACGTGAGCGTAGTTCAACGACCTTTGTATTTTATTCCTTGAACTATACACGTAAAGTATTAAATATACAAATAATTTTATCGATCAATCACTAGCTATGACTCGTCGGTCGATATCGGAATCAAACGAATAACTATTATATCAATTATTCAAAGCATTTGACTTCACTACGTTACTGCACTCATAAAAACTAACTGTTATCGAAAACCTTTTCACGCAACATTTACGTGGTAGAGTCGTGCTGGCATCATTCTCTTGATGGAAGCTTCAAAGGCCGTCTCGATCGGTGTGACACCACGCTAACACAGAATCTCGACGTGAAACAGTTAGACTTGAGCTAGTTGAGTTGTAAAATGAGTGAGAGTTCCGATGACCCACTTTCTCCGCCTCCCCCTATCCTATCCCTTTATCGTATTCCTCCTGTATGATCCCTCATTATCATCCGAGCGTTAAATCCAAGTTGCGTTCGGAGCGATCATTTCGACGCCCAGGGTCCGCTTTCCTACTTTTTCCTCTCCACTTCACGCGATCTTCGACGTCCCTTGTATTGAGACCATTGGTACGTATGTCATCCCTCATAACGTCAAGCCAGCATTTCTTGGGCCAAACATTTGTTAGATAGATAGATAGATAACACTTTATTGCACACCAAAACATAGAATTACAGAAACAGACCATATTTACAATATTTTCAAGGCAATACAACAGGCGGCCTTATCGCTCAAAGCGATCTCTTCCAGGCAACCTAAATGAGAAAAAATTTGAATCAGGCGAAATAGGTGGTGCAGAAAAATGGCAATAGAAACAAATATACATAACTAATATAATACATACACACACACATATATATATATATATATATATATACACACACACACACACACACACACACACACACATACACACACACACACACACACGAATACATACATATATACACAATTATATATACAATAATACACAAGTTATTATAATAAAAGTATTAGCATGATTATATTCTGTTAATCAGACATAGCTATTTGTGGACAAATAGTGTTTTCTGAGCAAATTTCTAAATATTGGTAAAGATTTGGCCTCTCGGACAGTAAGAGGCAGCATATTCCAAAGTTTGACAGCCTGCACCGTAAAAGAATTATCATAATAGGATGAAGTGTGTGCAGGCGTCATAAGTTTTCGGTACGTATCATGGCGCAAATTGTGGGCAGTGGAAAGGCGAAGGAATCTAAAACGTTCCTTAAGGTACTGGGGACTATTAGGAGTAAATAATATGTTATAAAGGAGAGTGAGAATGTGAGTATTCCGGCGAAAATGAATAGGAAGCCACTTGAGTCTTTTACGATATTCGGAAACATGGTCATATTTTCGCAATCCAAATATGAACCTGATACAAAAATTCTGAAGCCGCTCAAGCTTGTTCAGCTGGTCTAAGGTTAAATCTAGATAGCAGGCGTCAGCGTAATCAAGTATGGGAAGCAAGAGGGACTCAGCAAGGGTAATCTTGGTAGCAGTGGGCAAAAAGTTTCTTAATCTTCTGAGGGATCTAGAAGACAAGAAGACTCTGCGACTTAAATCGGTGATGTGAGGCCGCCAAGACAGCTCGATGATTATGCCGAGATTTTTGACAGTATCGCTAAGAGGAATGTGTGTCCCGTCAAAAATAACCTGTGGCAAGGAGGACCAGGTAACTTTAGCATTCATTCTAGGGCTACCGACGATAATCAATTGAGTTTTCTGAGGGTTTACAGCAAGACCAAACTTTTTGCTCCAGAATATGATCCAGGTCAGTGTTGATTTTATTAATAGCAATATTCAGTGAATCAGTGTCGCTCTGTGTGTAGATTTGTAAATCGTCAGCATATAGGTGGTAGGAAGAAGTCAAATTGTCGGAAATTGAATTTATAAAAACAGCGAATAAAAGGGGAGATAAAACGCCGCCCTGAGGAACACCAGCAGTTAAACCACACCAGGATGAGTATGACTCATCAATACGAATTCTTTGCCGGCGCCCATGCAGGTAACTGTGAAACCAGTCGATTACTGATGGAGATATGTTAAGAGTGCGAAGAATACCAAGCAATAAGTCGTAATCAACATTATTGAAGGCGCTGCTAAAGTCTAACAGTGATAGTACAGTCAACAAGCCATTCTCCATCCCATGCCGGATGTCATCCGTAATCTTAACCAGTGCTGTGACTGTGCTATGGCCTGGACGAAAACCGGATTGGAAGGGGTTCATTAATGAATTTTGAGAAAGGAAAGTGCTAAATTGCTTGTGGATTAGGCGTTCTAAAACTTTTGAAAGATAAGGGAGAATAGAAATTGGACGAAATTCAGAAAAGGACGAAGGATTTGGTTTTTTGGGGAGAGGAACTTTGTTCCCCACGTAACTAGCCGGTTTACGTAAAACGTGGCCGTACCAGCGTAAGCGACCCTTCTGCAGTTTGTCTTCTATGTCACGGACGCGAAGACTGCCGCGGATGCGGGAGGTCCTGACGCGATCCTTCCGCGTGACTCCACACATCCACCGAAGTATGTTCATTTCCGTGACACGCAGCTCCTGCTCGTGGCCCGCGGCCTCGGAGGAGTTTTGTGACATCATTTTCGAAAAGCCACATATCATAGATATGATATACGGACAAACGGACGAACATTCATGAGGAATTTTACGAAGGTTCCGTTTTTGCTCCATTGATTACGGAACTTTTAAAATGATTAAAATTTGAAAGACAAGTAAACAAGATAGTTAGTTGTTTTTCACTTCTCATATTTCTGTTCAATTATAAGAAAGTTTCAGTCCATTTTGACAGTCTGGCACAACTTTGTTGTTCAGCGAATATAAAGCGAAAAGTTTGAAACCGTGAAATGGACAGTTTTCTAAGTTTTTGCTAACATCTTCCTTCGGTCTGAGTAAATAATTTTTCATTTCGGACAGTTTTGAAGTCACTTCATTTTGAAAATGAAAATTGTGTCCAAACTTTTCTCCGGAGTTATTAAAATTAGAAGAAAATTCTAGTAATTCACAGATATCGCACTTTATTGTAGGTAGGCAATACAAGTTAGAAAAACAAAATAACATTTTGAAGTATACAATTGGCACCCGCCCAGCATCAGATCGTCTCTCATAAGCTGTCAATGCGCGCACTGCTAGTAAACCAGACGTCGACAATCCGTTGCTCGCAATAATTCATGTAAGTATAGACTTAGTACTAAGAATCGCTGACAGACCACGCGAGGAGCACTGGTTAACAACGAGGCGTCTACCCGCGGACGGCGGTGTCTCTTTGGTACCGGGTGACTAAACTAAGCTAAGATTATCATCGTTTATGAGCCCTCACTCGTTACATTTGCCTGAATCGGTTTTAAATTTCATAGTGCAAGTACATATACACACACATCAATACTATACGTATCAAGTTGAAGCGAGAGAAAATAAATAATCAACTAATACACTAACAAAAATATATAAACATACGATAACGCTTAGTAAGTTATAAGTTAGCTAAATAACTTATAATACGTACAAGGTGGCATTTGAATCAAAACTCTTCAATGTAGCAAATAACTTGATTCCAAACAACCAATGTAATATTACTTAAGTATATAACAATTATTTTGACCAATGAAAGCCCTTAAGTTCTGGTTATTAAAACAAATCGAATCTAGCTTCAATTTTTTTTATATATAAGAAAAACAAAGCATTAATAACACGTTCATCCAGTTAGTCGAATGAAACACGCAAAACATGGATTGTGCCTCTTTGTTTTATTTGCACAGAAAAATTCCCGCCTCCTAACATTATTACACGGATTTTTGTGTTTTTGCATTCACTGAATCTCGTTGAATGCTAATTAAATTGTCTTTTCTTTGTCTATTCCTTCGCAATTTATGGACGTCTTCCTTTAAACGTCTCTAAATGAGATACGCTGCTGGTATGCGAGTATTTGCTATGAGTGGAACATTTTATATTATACTAGCAGTTGCTAGCGGTTTCGCTGCCATAGATTAAAAATAGTCATCTAAGCATACTTTCATCCCCTTTTTCATAATCATTTCTCAGTGATTGAATTTCATAAAACGAAGAAGGTATATAAAATTTCGCGCTTCTTAAAGCCGGTTCACATTCGGTCGGACTTTACACGTCTAAGAATAGACGATGAAACTAATAAAGAAATTTTGATTTATCTTCTGGAAGACAGAAGTTTGCTGTGGAATAATCACTTCTTAATTCCCTCACTAACGATTAAAATATGCCAATTTTATTTCGTGTAAATAGGATAGGACAGAAGACGAAGTATTTGAGGATTTACTACGACCCTTGTCTGTAAGATAATAAGAAAGTGGAAGGAAGAAAAGGGAACGGAAGACATAGAAGTTCGTTTGTCGACCAAATAAAGGAAAAGATAGGTGTCGATTTATACAAAGAAGTAAAATAGGCCGAGAATAGAGAGGTAGAGGAGGTTCCACCGACAAGAGTTAGACTGTTAAATCTTATGATGATGATAATGTAAATAGATGAGTAACAATTAGTTTACAATAATAAACAACTGCGTAAAATACATGTGCAAATTATTCTCGTTTCACTATAAAATCACAACGGAGCACCGTTTTCTTTGATAAAAATGTATGAATGAATACTTTTAGGTATACAATGAAACTAACGACAGTAAATTCTATTTTATACCCGTCGGTTTATGAATCAGATATTTTAACACCAATATTTTAGAATAAACTATGTTTGATGGTTTCTGAGAACACATTTAATACTTTTGGAAAAGTAAGAAACAATTGAATAGCGCGGCTTATTTTATAGACGATAAAATTTATTTCTCAACAACAAAATCAATATTGAAACGAACTTAAAATAACTTCGCGGTCGGTTTCGTTAAGCCGGTATTAAAGGTTTCATTTCTGTATTTCAATTTCGATGAATCAACCAAAGTGATCTATATAAACGTAAACTTCAATCATTCAAAGAAATTGAATACAGTCGTCTTCTTTCGATCAAATTGTTTCAATTTGGTTGATTCATCTAACAAGAGATAAGTTATAAATAGAATATTGAGTTTTGTTCCGGCATTAATGGCCAGGTTTTGTGTCTGGCTGCAAATTAGGCAACACCTTTGGGTGACATTAACCAAATGCCGTGAGATGGGTCGTCAAGACTATATGTTGTACTCCAGCTACTAAGCTAATTACTCCAAGTTTAATTCCGTACTCTAAAATTTCGTCTTCTTTTTACCCATTCATCCCCACTTCCTTGAGCCGCTTCGCTCTTGTACGCTACGGTTCTCTAGAACGGTTTTCTTGGGGATCTAGAACGAGCTCCGTGCCGTGGTTTTTCCACAGCGCTACAATAAAGCGTAAGCGATTTTTAAAAAGGGTGTCATAAAATTCCTTCGAGGCCGGTGGCGCGTTGGCCACATCTCTGGTGTTGCAACGTCCATGGGCGACGGTGAGCGCTTTCCATCAGAAGGGCCGACTGTCTGTCTGCTGTACTCCAGTATAGTGGAACACTAACATCCAATAGATGGCCCTGTGCAATAATTGATGTCACAAACGTTTCCCGTAACACAAAGAATATATACCAATTTTCAACTATAACAGATGGGCCTGCAAGGAACAACATTGGCCTCCCTGGAAGATCTTCCTTTGAGACGGAGGAACGTTCGATCTCGCTCCTCCAACCGTTAGGGTCACTCCCTACAACAGCAATAAAAAAAAAATGCATGCGTCTCGAGACGCCCGACAGAAGTGATAACTTAAACTAATACAGTAGAACCTCGATAAGTTAAAGTCCAAGGGTAACACAAAATATTTAAGTTATAGAGGTTTTAAGTTATCAAGGGTCTATGTTAGGGATAGGTTAATATAGAGGTATGTATGTACCCTTGTTTCTATTTTTACTCGAATGCGTCAGAAGTTGTTTTATTTTTATGTAACGTGTGCAAGGTTTAGTCTACTTAAAAAAGTCTGTGATTTTCTTTTCTTTTAAACAATTCACAGTTTCTAAATCGATTTGATTTTCAATGACAAATAGAGAGGAGAATACATTATCTTTTGTTGCTACACAGCTCTATAAATGATCGTACTTGCATTTTTGTTTTGCACACTCTTTCAAAATGACTCACTGAGAAACAATTTTATGTTATAGAGGTTGTGGAAAAATTTCTTTAAGTTACTGAGGGCCAATACAGAGATTACTTATTTAAGTTATAGAGGTTGCGTATTTTAAGTTACAGAGGTTTTGGTCTCTAATGGGAAGGGAACATATTATTTTTTTAAGTTATAGAGGTTTTTAAGTTACCGAGGTTTGAGTTATCGAGGTTCTACTGTATAAGCTGAACTACATAATATTGAAATTGTTTAACTTGAGAAAAGCTTAGGTTAATACTTAAATTTTAATTTTATCTATATTTAATATGATAATGTAAGGAAAGATTATTTATTAATAAAATCTTTTATTGATTATAAAATATATTTTATTCTTAATTACAATTCTTGAATAAGTACATTAGAATTTTGTGTATGTTAGTATCATTATTTAAGCTAATTACCGAAACACGGCTAACGGTGTGAAGTAGATTGTGAGAGGAGGAGCCTGACTACGGCTGCCGTATGCGTGAGAGAAAGGGAAGCAATACAGACTGGCGCCGTAACGCGTTACGTAACGAAGCGGTTTACCCTCCCATAAGAAGTTATCACTTCAAAAATACTCATCGTGTAAGATGCCTGATGCTTATAATACCTGACGTACGTTGTGCGTGTTATTTTATCACTAGCCCGTTCATGCTCACTATTATGAATGGAAATTATACGTCGAAGCTGCGTGCGGAGCTGCGAATATAAATTTTACGATTATAAGAATTGCTTTTGCAAGGACGGTCTTGAGACACGCCACTGCTAATTTCGTCCGCGCCATGAGTTTGCCTCCACTGTCTTGACGTTTTGATGGCGGATAACCCATAAAAGCGTACAGTTATAAAATTCGTATGTCTTGGTGGTCGTACGGATATAGGACTCTAGTCACTAGTCACTTTCCCATGAATCATGGTAATTATTTTCTGTGACAAAAATCTTTTGATGCTTTCGCAATAGAGATGCGGAAGCATGTTACAATGAATTCTAATATGGTTACATGGATAATGTTAGTGTAAGTGATCGCTTCATGTAGTATAATGCGTAATTTGAGATAGGACATTGTTGATATGTTAATGGCGTTAAACATTGAACGATAACCTATGTATATATTGTTACGAGTTACGCAGGACTCGAATTAAAAAGCCGTTAGAATTACTATAGAGTTTATTTGAACTATTCTAACACGTATAATACAGGTACAAATATAACCGAACACAACAACTGCCCCTCTCTCTGCATCAGGCCGTCGTTTTATACTTCACAAATGCAAAAGAATCCGCAACACCTGGCTAATGATGCTAATGAGCGAGTACAATAGGACAATAGGCTATTATCCACAATAATTAGAAACGTATGCCAACAAATAAGTGAACAAATGAAGACGATCATGAAAAGATTACAATTAGTTCAAATGCCGATATGTAATAAAATGTGCTTCTACAGATATGTACGTGGAATTATTCTTTGTCGGCGCCTAGGTTGTAACAATATACTAATGTATGACGACCTCTGTGGTTGAGCAAGCTAAGCCTTTGTCGACATGAATTTTCTCCGTTATTAACTGTGGTCTGGGTGTTTGGGATCGGCAGTCCGTCGTATATTACCCGTAATACAAGTCTAACTTGCTAAATTTGCAAACATCAATATGTGTGTTTGTCTGCCGATTATTATTATAGGTATTAAAAAACGGCTTTATTTTAACATTGTATAAAAGACACATTTGGCTACAGTCACCGTACTAATCTAACATTATCCCAGGTAGAGCAGGGACTATAAAAGAACAGGGGTTAAAATAACACGTTGTCTCGTGACTTTTAAAATATCATATCAGTATTTATATTTATTTTACAAACAATAATTAATGCGCTATTTGACTCCTATTCATTATAACTAGTTTTGAAGTCAAAAGTAGATTTTAAAAATAATTAACTGATTTTTTAACTGTCCGACCGTAAGTTCGACAGCTGGATGTTAATGTGTTTGGGTATAGAATTAACATTAAATACTTCAAAGGATACGTTTGTAAGTAGTTGTTGAGATGACGGAGACTTCAAACATGTTTACGTGGCAGCTGTTAAAACTGTTTTTTTTTATGTAAGTAATCTCTATGGAGAGATTACGGTACTTGTAAAGTCTTTCGAGAATAACGCTATACCCGTGTGCTTAGTGCGAGTTTTTTACAAGCTTTTATTTAACTTGCAATGGATGTATGTATGTATGTAAATTCCGGTGAAATCTTGCAAGTTAAATTTGACCAACTTCCCGGTTTTCGATTGAGCTGAAATTTTGCACGCATATGTATATCGCGGGACAATGCAATAATATGGTACCATAGAGCTAATCTGATGATGGAATCAGAAGGTGGTCATAGAAACTCCTGTACTAAACAAGATAGACCCGTCGTCTTTGGGCTAGTTTTACTTGTCTTGGCTAGCACTCTGCTGCTACATGATATCCAGGATCTCAAAAGCTTGTATTTAAAAATCTTTATAAAAAATAAGTTATTTCCAATCACGTTCAAGTTAACACAATGTTGTATACACGATTTGTGTTTCTCATCACGCTCACGAGATGGCGCTAGGTCATGCCATTAAAAAATTGCGTTAACTTGAACGTGAGTAGTTAGTAAACTCGCACGAAGACCCATATATTGATAATTTTGCACCTGTTGTTACGGATGATATGCAATTTATTATATTTATTCTCTTTAGTTTAACTTGTAAATGGAATGATGAAGTATTGAATGATTAATACTACTTTTTAATCGTTATAAGTCTGTCTAAACAGTGGTGAAAATTCATAAGCCATGAGAAAGTAACAAACAAACATATAAACAAAGTGAACTATGTTATAATTTGATCAATTAGAATTTTTCTTGTAACTTTGTTTGCGTACATTTTAAATGCATATCTCATGGTAACTATCCCATATTTGCGATAAAAAGTATGTTATGTTCATCACCGTTATGAAGGTGCACATGGATCGAATTTTTAGTGTCTGCGATTAACCGTACCTTTTCAGTCATTACAACCTCATTTTATACTTCATAATATTATTATAAATCACACATGTCACTCGCCTTACATACGTCTAACATAAATACTACAAATAAATAATATACATAAATTAAGTACATGAAAAGCTGTACAACATAGAATATAATACATTCTGAATACGCAAAAGACTTTAAATATAATATATTAACAAAACAGTGATAATTGATTGATTCCCAAAACCGTAAGGAAGATTAACCAAAATGCAAAAATATATTTTCACATTTACATATTAAGATAGATAAAGTGCAGCGAAAAGTGCATGCCTAGATCGTAGTAAGTGGAGTTTGACCGTTTCTGCCTACCTACTTCATACAATTAATCAATGATTTCCTTTGTTCCCAGGTCTTAGCGGTTCGAGAGCGGATCTGCAGCACAGGCGCGAGGTGTTCGGCTCGAACCTTATCCCGCCGAAACCTCCCAAAACCTTCCTCACGTTAGTATGGGAGGCCCTGCAGGACATTACGCTCATAATTTTGGAAGTGGCTGCAGTAGTATCATTAGGATTGAGTTTCTACAAGCCGCCAGACGACCCGACGGATTCTGGTAAGTTAAGCACTAGCTAAGCGTTTTGATTTTAACAATCTCTCTTACATCGAATATTCCAAGATTTACTGATAATTGAACAGTTGAGTTTTATGAGATAACCAGAAGCCAACAAATTAATACTTCAATATTTTATTTGTTATATGCTAATCTTCAAGGGTTCAAGCGTTGCTACAAGCCTTAACTTGACGATAACCAAGCCTAATATAATAATATATAAAAAAACTTCTCAAAGCCCAAAATTACAAATAAACAAGTAATAAATATAACATGTGTAGTTAGCTTAGCAGTTTCAGCTAATAGAATGTATTGCATACAACTCATATTAACCTGAAGAAAATTTCAAATTGAATTATGTAAAAAAAATGCGGAAATTTGTTAGACTATTTTTTTTATAAATTAGTACTAAAACTTTATTAGTAAAAATGATGGTTGGTGATGATGATGAAAATAAAATTCTGTCATAGCTTTTTGTTACTATCTGTGTCAATATGAAAAATAAATTGGAAGCATACATAAAGGTGGCGGATTTGCAAACCAGAAGAAGGTGCTAGATTGAACTTTGGATTTAATTTCAAATTAAAATATTATTTATTTTAAATAAATTCAAAATATAATTATTGCTAGTATTTCCGTTTATTTTAGATGACTTTTGTTTTTATCTATCTTCTTCTATATTTATGTGAGAAATTATGAACTACTATATTAATTTTCATAAGTAAAGGTAAATTGGCATGTTTAGAGAACTTATTATTAATAAACAATTAAGATTATAAATATAATTATTAATTAATTTACTTTTCTCTTTTCAATAACAATTATGGAAACGTTAGACGATCCCGGTAAGACTATATATCTACTTTGTATGAAGAAAAACACTGGCTGTTTAGAAATTTTGTACTCAAGTCTGATTGGCTTTATTAAAAAAAAAATTGCAACTAAATCGATATCAATTCGTATTTTAGTTGGATATTTGTTAGTTCCTTCTTTCCAAACACGCATTTGTACTTTATGAACGGTCTCCGTTGTTTTTAACTTAACATCCATCCATTGCATAATGATATTATATTAAAACTGGCTGATAATCCTCTTGAGGACTGCCCACCTCGCGGGAAACACGGGGAGCGTGTAGGTTTCGCCCCGTTAGGATGGCACTACCTCCTCCTAAGGAATACTACTGTCATCCGAGTCGGGGATACTCACTGAAACCCCTCGCCGTTTCTCCTGGCATTCTTTTACCGGGCTGTCGATTCACTCGCACACCTCCAGCCCGGACAATGGGCATCATCCTAGTCCTCAAGCTTCCGTTCCAGAGAACGGGGTTCGTAGAAAAACTCAAGTCACTAATAACTATGTATAATATTTATGTCTCTTTAAATCCATGTATATATATTTCGTTTATTCTAATCATTTTTCGAATAATAATAATTAGAAGCAGTTATGCCAACGCGTAACTACCAGCTTCATTAAATTTATTTCGAAAAAATGGCGAAGAAGAAAAAAGTATGAGTTCTAATAACTTATCCTACATTAGAATTTGGTGAATGCCAGTTTGCGCTCTTTACCTCAGAGCTTTAATACATGTTTACGTTGTTTCTGTATTTATTTAGAATTTTCCAATATTACATTGCTGTAGAAATCTTAATTGACTAAATTTAGATAAAATTAGATTAGATACTAAAAATAGATAGATATATCAGTTCAGCACAACGGAGACCGTTTGTGTTATTATAGATATCCAGTGAAAATTTTAAATTTATCTGTGTACATCATGGCTTTATTATAGTTTAAACGTTTCCGATATACCATATTTTACCAAAAATCTTTAATTGTATCCAAACATAGCCAAGGCTATTATTGTCCAGGGTGATGTATTTGTGCGCCCCGAAACTTATTTTAACTTGTTTTATAAGAAGAAACAGATAAGAGATGATACATCGTAGAATGGAGATCTGTGAGTATGCAATCACATCCAATACAATATTTAATTTTTGCGCCCCCAAACTTAGTTTATAGAGAAATAATGTGGTATCAGGATCTGCGAGTAAGCAATCACAATCATACCCAGTACAATGTTTTATTATTGCGCCCTAAAACTTATACTTGAGAAACAATACCTCGCAAACTGAGGATTTGTATATCTGCAATAACTAAATTATAATAAATAATGTATACATTTTGCGTTCCCAAAACATACTTTATAAGAAGAGAATCAATATCTGCCGAAATAGAAATCAATATCTGCAAAGGCATTCGCTAGAGATTCGCGCTCTCGCCAACTTCTGGCTACGAGAATGTGTATACTCCTAGAATTCTAAAGTAAAGCCATGATGTTAGGGCATGCTATTGGTTTAGTTGCGACCAAAATTCTTCTGAGTACACGAGAACCACCTCTGACTAGTGTTGTTTGCAATGCACCCTTGGCTCTATCCAACTCCGACCCATAGGTTTGTTCATTTGCTTGTGTGATAGTATGTGTTACACTTTAATTTTAAGACTGTAAGACTAAAAGTCCATGAAGTTTGTACCTATGATCTATTGCTATTCATGTGGAGTGCCCGAGTATGCAGGCATTGTTTTCACTCTGATAAGATCGTTTGGTAGCGTGCTACGGAGTACTTTGAAATTTTCGCAAGTGTTAATTGGTCAATTGATTTAATGAAATTGATTGAATTATTTATGATAGAAATAAATTAAATTACTGAAATGGAATTTGAACAATTAAAACTAAGAAAATTCATTGCAATTACGCAGTTATTTTATGACAATCGCAGAGTAATAAACTAAATTAACAATTACACTGAAGAACAAAAGTATTTTGCAAGACATAAATTTATAGGGAGGATATGAAGCAGACTCAAATTTGATTCATTGCGTCGCAGCGTGTCATCTAATAGCTCCACCTCCAAGGGATACTACGCTAACTTGATTTTAGGTATTTTCTATTTTAAGAAAAAACACTCATTAATGTTACTACTAATTAATATTAATTATTATATTATAATTAATATTAATGTTAATACTATGTTTCTAATATTTCATTAAAAAAAATTGAGTAACTAAAAAGGTTTTTGATTCTTAATATTTTTTATGAAATTTTGAAAATATGACATTAAAACATTAATGAGTGCTTGTCCCTTAAAAACAGAAAATACCTAAAATTAAGTTGGCGTAGTATTCCTTGGACGTGGCGAGCTGTTCTAAAGACAAGAAGCGGCAAGAAAATCCCCTACAAACAATTTGTCATATAAGATTTTTAATTAATAAAATTAGTATATGACTCTTAAACTGCCTAAATACGTTTTACACAAAACAAATTGACAGTTCTTTAAACATATTTAGCGGCAAATTTTGCGTTGTGCAAGACGCTAATTGTATTTAAGGGTGTTAAATACATTTTGTGTTTCTTAAATAAATTTAAGCAACCTTATGCAAGCGGCCCTTAATCTAGGGTTAGCGTATTCAACTAAATATCTAAGTTATAATAAAGAAAGAAAGTAAGTGTGTACATAGTACTTTTGCGCTTACAGTCTTAAAAGAGATACAATGTTAATTAAATGAAGTAAGCAAAAAAATTTTTCTATAAAATTATTTTCGTCATATGTTAAGCTCAGTAAGTGTAAGTGTGTGCATATGTGTAAGTGTATAAATAATGTTAAATAAATGTTTCTTAACTGAAAATACTAATAGCTATATATAGCCAAGTGATATAAAAAGAATGTGTCAAGCATGGTTGTATTAAATGGAATTATTAAATAGAAACATAAATCAAAATTTTAAAAAAATCTTTAATAATGAATAAAATAATAGTTTTATTTTTAAGGCTATATACGTCACAGTCTATTTATGTACAAAATTGTTGTAACTTAAGTGTGAGAAATAAATTCAAGTAATATACAACTAATTTTGTACATGACTGTAGTAGATATAAAAAAATATTTCACGATTCCGATATTTATTCTATTATTAAGGATGAGTTATTATTTATAATATCCTTAATAAGTATTTTTTTATTTAAGTTGAGACGAATTTGTATGAACACTGACACGTATTACCTGTTTCCAGCTATTTTGTGTGTTGTAAATCCTATCCTGTTTATTGTGTTGTAAATTTTACACGAGACAATGTTCACTACATTATATTTATTTATGTAGAGTCCGCGCCACCAAAGAAGTCTCACAGTCGCGGCGCTGCAAACGCCGTACTTAATCCTCTCAGAGTAATTATTTGCTAAACTGTATATCGATATAGATAATCACCGAATAATATATACAAAATATTCCATAACTAAAGCTGTCAACTTTCCTGACTGCTTACTACTGACGAACAAAATATTATCAAATAGCGAAGCTGCCACATTTAGTGCAATTATTTTACGAAGTATTAGGGCGCGTTCCCACTATGTTGTAACGATTAATTTATTGTTGTATGACTGTCGTCTCTAGCTGTTCCCATTATAACGATTGTTTGTCGTCAAAATTGTTTTATCGTTTAGCGACTATCGTATCTAGCTGTTCCCATTGGATCGCGACGACATTTTATCGTTTCACGGCAGTCGCTTTGTCGTTTACACATCATTAGCAAGCTACTACAGCGCGAGGGGGAAGGGAAAATACGAGACGAGACGATATTTTTATCGTGGCTACGATAGATTTGCCGTCACGATTCAGTCGTAACGAATTTTTATCGTTTTACGACTGTCGTGCCAGCCGTTCCCACTGTCATGACAATCTCTCGTCACTAACATCTCCATTTAAACATATAAACCACGACACTTAAAACTACACAATTATCTGTCGTCACGACAAAATGGGAACACGCCCTTAGTATCATTTTTATATTTTTATTAATTTATGTATATTGTATCATGTATGTATGTATATATTTATAAGACACTGATTCGGTAGTGAGTAGTTGTCCGGAAGAAATCGCTAATAGCGATAAGACCGCTTATTGTATTTTAAAATGGGACTTCTTTCGTGGCGCGGACTCTACTTCGATTCGTGCTGTCGGCTAGGTGGCGCCACATTAGTCGACTACAATATTTACACACGAGAGCACAGTACCTATAAACTATTCGAATTCAATGAACTGAAGTTAACACGAGTATATTTACATAATCGAGTGCACAGATATCTTTTAGTGGCACTAAATTGAAATCAAATTGACATTTTATGTGTGTTTATCGTCGTTAGGCGCCATCCATGAAGTACGTCACACGTTAAATTAGGCGGGGGTCGACAAGTGTGAACATTGTATCGAGGGTCCTAAATTTCGTAACGTCTCACTTCAAAATGTAATAGCTTTAAAACACGAAGTTTGAACTGTTAACGAAAAACTGCAAAATATTTATGTGTAAATTATTAAAAAATAATTTAAATCAAAATGAAACTAATTACAGTACGTACGTACGTAAAATTGATGAGTGATGTCACACTAGGGAGGGGAGGAGTCTGACGAATGTGACAAGGACGGGGGAGGGGTCAAGGAATCATGAAATTCGTGTGACGTAAAGTGTCGATGGCCCCTTATGAACGATTTATTCAATGAGAAATAGGGACAATATTCTTATTAAATACCGTAATAATGTTAAATGGCTACCTGAATGCAGTTCGCTATCTCGCTCGCACATCATTCTTGAAGATAAAAATTTACAGAATTTACTTACCATACCGATGAATCCGTATTCCACGAATCGCAATACAGTTACGAATATTTCACATAACTTTGAATTGTATAAATATTATACAAAAAATAATTATTGTCTGAAAATCTTGTCTCAATCAAAATTATTTTTTTTTGAAAATTTATAATATTAAAAGAATTCTAAAATGCCGTGTCTGTACATTGAAGCTATTTAAAAAAACAACTGTAATACACTATGTAGACGATGGAGAACAAGATGCAATTTTTTTTAATTTCTTGTCTTGTTGTTCGGGCTCCACGTAAAAACTACTGCGCTGATTGCGGTACGGTTTTCGCTGACCGACTGTAAATTCTTAGACCTTCTCTTAAATCTCCGCTACCTTTTATCCTGAGATTCCTTTTTCGGGGAATGAATTAAAATTGCCAGATAAAAAAAAACAATGTAATTTTTTCACTGACCGTTAGCAAATTTTATGTATTTAAATGTGTAATTTTTATCCCGGGTATCCCGCGGGAGTTTTCCGGGGAGCGATTCGTAGTTGTTCGGGTGCATAAAAATTTGCTTATTCCGACACCATTTTCGCTAAAACGATAGCTTACATTATTCTTTTTTAAATACCTAAGTGCTTTGTGTCCCGGGGATCCCGCGGGAATTTCTAGTCGAGCGTGTACGGACTCGCGGGCATATACTATTTCGTAGTATTGTGTCGAACACAGATGCGTTGTAAGTAAATTCTCTGTCAATTTATATCTTTAAATATGTGGCGATGTGCTTGTGAGATACGGAACTTCGTTTATACATATCCTGAGAAGAAGAAGTGAGCACTGTACAATAATATTTTTTTTTAATTTATTACAACTTTTATTGATTTTTCACCGTTTCTATTATTTATAGTATTTACGCCTATTATTTACATAGCTACATAATCCACTTGAACTCGTACTCGTACGTTAAATAATTCTAGAGATGAAAAAAGTAAAATTTAATATCAGGCGACATTTCCCGTCTTGTATATTCATAAATACTTTTTAATCTGTACGGTTTATCTTCAGTGTTGTTGATATGCAAAATTATTCTAGAACATGGATCTTTGTCATAGATACAAATATATAGAAACGATAAAAAATAATACAGATCATGAGTATTCCAAAACAGTCTTATGTATTACATTGTTTGTTTTTGTAATCTGTCCTGTCCTGAAAAATTTACCACTACGCAGCCATCTGTTGATAAGCGCGGAATATATTAATAATTTTATAGTATACAATGATTAATTTGTTATTTTTTTAGTTTCCCTAAACTTTACACATTATTAAAAGGATTATAAATTTAATTGCCCTTCTAGATTAACTACAGAAGGCTGTGTAGTCACTTTCTTAGTACAAAGACTCGCGATTGGCAGAGGCATCTGTAGCTAAATAACAACTGCAATAAAATAATGTGGACTGTAATAATTAAATAGAAAACTATAGGAAATGTTCTAATATGTTTTTTAAAGAGTTACCATGTATATGTTTCAGGACATTTGGACGAAGAGGAAGGTCACTACCAATGGATCGAGGGTCTGGCGATCTTAATATCTGTCATAGTCGTCGTATTAGTCACAGCGTTCAACGATTACACAAAAGAAAGGCAATTCAGGTAAGTACTTACATCTAAGTTACGTACAGAGTCTAGTGTTAGTGCAAGATTTATATAACAAAACACGTAGAACTTTGAGAGCTGTTTTATTTGAATTCCGAACGAAAAATACCCGATTCCCAGCGGGTTTGTAGTATTTATACACCGTTGACAGACTAATACCAAAGTACCTTCATTATTTTTAAATATAAAATTCTTCTACAATTTATTCTGATTAGTTATTACATAACTATTATTTATTAAATGTTCGTAAAGTAAACGTTTCTAGTCTAAATTTTTAACAAAGATGGCGGTACTGGTAAGTAATGCTATTAACATTAGGGCAACGTTCCAGAAGGGACTCACAACGACCGCGATTTTTCCCGTTCAACTGGCTTGCGGACGTTAGAATCATAAACTCTAGTGGAACGGATTATGGGGCCTTGATGTCATAAACAACGAAATACACAAATGTTATTGGTTGATTTGAAAATCGCGCCTTTTTAAATGTTAATAGAGAGAGAAATAATGCTTTGTGGCCAATGCCTACTTCGAACCATCTCTTGACTTGGGTCATTGTGAGCGCTGTGGAATCGACAATGATGACGTCATTAGTGACGTTTTCGCCACGTCCAACGACCGCGGTCGCTGGGAACGGCAGACGAAGCATTTTGGGCGTTGTGAGATGCTAAAGGAACGCGTCCTAGCTAATGAAAGTAGAGACTGTAAAAGCGCGGCAAATTTAAATGCAAGATGTAAGCAATCTGTTTTTTTTTTCGAATACAGCATCTTTCTTCTGTTGCTTTTTCTCGAATTTGGAAATCATACAAAAAAATAACTTCCGTACTTCACTTTTAATTTGGTATTTTAAAAGTGAAGTACGTGTTAATGCTAAAATACAATTAATAAATAAGTGATTGCGGAAATTATTGCATGATTTCCTTATCAGAGAAAAAGCAACAGAAAATCGCTGAAATCAAAGAAAACGAGATTGTTTATACACTGTTTATCCTTAAAAGATCCTTTTCGTAAATTACACACAAGATTTTTGCAATGCATTACACTATTGATTGATGTTTAATCGCCTTGCTTATAATCGTTTGTTAAATTTTAAGAAACTGCTCAGCAACTGATTTTTGAAAATCCGTACCCATAAACTCCTCTTAAGGATAAGAGGTAGTAAAGTAACGGCAAAAGGCATTAAATTGATGGCGCTACCGTAGCTAAAGTGCTAATTTTTAAAGGAAATACTAAAAGTTTTTATAAAATCAAACAATATAAAATCACTAGGGTATTATTAAATTACTTACTTAAGAGATGGCTAATCCTTTCTCAACGAGATTATTATAAGTAAGACCATTAATGTCTAGACAACTTAAGCCGCATCTAAACTTAGACATTACAGTAGAAAATGTTTTGCATCATCTAAAGATACGACTCAAATAAAATTTTATCTAAAAATTTATCTTGTAAGAAAAATAACAACGTTCTCGTATTGTGTATAAATATTCTACGGTAATTTGGATTTGCCATACTGTAATTTTGTTTTTGTTTACCGCGCTTTTTCAGCCTCTACTTTCGTTCGCCAGACTCTATACGATAAGTTCTATCATTATTCTTCTCTGGTTTAATTGCAAATCTTAAAGAAATTGTTAAATGTATAAAACTACGTTTCAACGTTTGTAAGCATTTTAATTTATTTGATTTTCATAATTCCGACGTTTCGGCCACTTTTCAGTGGCCGTTACCACGGAAGACAAACATGTCAAGTGTCAATGAGCATTGTTAAAGTTTTATTTAGCCTACCGCCAACTTGTTCATTTTTTATGGCTATTATTCACTCTATTACAATCGCCGGCACGTAACTTGGCAAGGTTTTGGGGTAGTGGGGGAAGTTCGCGCATGTAAAATGTATGAAATTGTACGTGCGCGAACTTCCTCCACTACGAAAATCGTTGCCAACTTACGTGCCGGTAACTATATCTATTATTATATATTAGGGAGCCTAATCTCATTTGCGAAGCGGTGGTAAATTGAATCAAAACAATACTCAAATCAGATAAATTACGGCGCTAAACTAAATAGTTTTATTATTGTATACATAATAAAAGTCGCAAGAACTTAAGAAAATATTATATTGTTAAACGGATAAAAATGTCTTTGCATATTCCAGGGGTCTCCAATCTCGGATAGAAGGCGAGCACAAGTTCGCCGTGATCCGGGGTAATGAGGTGAAGCAGGTGCCTATAAGCGACATAGTGGTCGGTGACATCTGTCAAATCAAATACGGTGACCTCCTACCCGCCGATGGTATATTGCTGCAGAGTAACGACCTAAAGGTAATAAACACGATGAATACTATATTTTTTACTAGGATATGCCCGCGATTTCGTCCACGCTTGACTTTAAATTCCCGCGGGATTCTCGGGACACGGCATTTAAAACATAATTTAAGTTATCATTTTAGTGAAAGCTGTGTCGGAATGAGCTAATTTTTATTTACCTATAATACTAAAAACCGCTCCCGGAAAAAACATCACAAAATCGCATTGGAATTCGAAACATTTTCACATTTTTTGTCTCACGTATAAATAGGTCACTCTCACCTCTCGTGTAAACACTCTACTATTTTCTTTTATGGCCTTATCGACGAGTTCTTATTTAGCAACTTGCGATGTTAACAA
Organism: Dendrolimus pini; assembly: GCA_949752895.1. Taxonomy (NCBI): domain Eukaryota; kingdom Metazoa; phylum Arthropoda; class Insecta; order Lepidoptera; family Lasiocampidae; genus Dendrolimus; species Dendrolimus pini. The sequence goes on from OX457146.1 coordinate 4,952,463, forward strand.
AAGTACACAGTTTTGTGAAATCACAATTGCAGTTATATGTTAATCCGGACTGAGCATTATTATAATATTGTTGCATGCCGATACTAATTCATTGCAGATGTCTTATTACACCTTTGAACTTGAGATAGAGATTACTCTTTGTTCACGCCACCGTAAGACGTCATAAAACCTCTGTTGGTAGTCATGCGAATTCTTGGAAGCCATTAAGCTAAGTATTTAACGATTTCAAGAACCAGTGGGCGGCATGTTGCTAGGAGGCCATGCCTAATTTACAAATGGATTAGGATCGGTCAGTCGGGAAATGTGCCAGTCGTGTTCTGACTGCGAACGAGGCGTTACCTAGTGGATTTTCGGAGCGAGTATCTTATAACGACGAATTTTGTACGATTTGGTTTGGTTCTGTTGTATTCGGCTATACTTGTGAAAGAACTGTGGATTACGTGTGTGTACTTCTAGTAAACTTTGTGATAATTCCAACGGCATTTTCGAAATTACATCCTACAAATCCACTACAAATTTGTAACAATATTAATCGATTAAATTAACCGACATGAATTTTATATTTGCCTTACCGGATTTTTGTATACCGGTACGTGCGTCAATGACATTTAGGCATATTTAGATTTAGTAAACCAACTAAAGTAGTTATTCAATGGTCATTGACGATAAGCTAATTTAAAGTATAGAACTATGCAAGGTTCTTTACTTTGGCCACAGCGTGCTGGGTCGGTTCGATCACTGTGATACATACCCTATACACTCAACCACACAATCTCAACGGTGATATTGTTTTTATTACATGAGTGCAGAAGACGGGCAGGCGGCCCACCTAATGGAAAACGTTAACCATCGCCTATGAACATTTGTAAGACCAAAGGTGCTGCTGCCACTCTCTAAAGGGAGACTGAAACCTGGCCCAAAAGTGGTCAAGTGCGTGTGCTCCTCGCACAATGAACGTTTCCATAAATTGATTTTTTGGGTTTTTTGTGCACATGGACATCACAATGCCATTTGGCACCATTTCCTAGATCTATATACTAGGTTAAAGAGATTATATTAAAACTCAACCACATTGTAGGCTATTTTAAGTGACGTTTAACAATGAATTTCTTTAGTAGCTCGATCAGTAAATTACTAACTAAACAGTTGAGATTTTTCACAATTCGTGCTTAAAAATCTGTTTTGAAAATAATACTAAACAACACCCTTCAATCTCCCGTCGCAAACTATCTAAACCGAACAGCTTGATAACAATCATTTATACCAACATTACATAAGGTTAACAAATACAGCAGGTTGGCGATAACCCAATAATGCTATCAGACGGATATTATTTAACGTATACGACGCAAAGCGTATACGGTAGGAGGCGCCTCTGACGCACGTCTGATAACGCGATAATCGAGTGATATAGGGTTGAAGTAACGAGTTTTGTGTAGGTTTTTTCACCTCTAGAAATGGCTTCATGGGCTCGGCTCTATTTTTTTATGAAAAATAAATGATGTGTACACAGAATAGGAAATAGACTTATTCTTATGCGTGTCCTGCAAGAAAACTCGATAACTATTTTTTTTAATTGAATAATCATTTTTTATTCGTCTGCAAAGCCATACTGCAAATATATATGTAATGAAAAGAAATGAAATGATTTATTCTTGCATAAATGTAGTTGTTATACAGGTGTTATTCCTAGTAATACACGGTTCAGTACATTGTACCAGTTTCACTGGTGTGCAAGTGAGCACGTTCTGAATCGTAACTATTTAAATAGTTAGTTCCTATTTATTTTATTAAGTACCTTTTATGCAACTAGAATGATTTGTGTGTATATAAACAATGATTATTGTATCCACTTCTTTTTTAACCGACTTCCAAAAGGAAGAGGTTCTCAATTTGACTGTGTGTTTTATTCTTCTTTGTATGTTTGTTACGCGAGTTCTCCGTCAATGGTGGACCTATTAAAAAATTCTGTATTTGAAACAATATACTCTTGAGGTGGTCCCATTGTCATCAAGTCATGACATGGTCAGTGGAGCAACCCTAGTTGAAGAGCGCCGAGTGCCTTCACTCTTCGAAAAGCAAAACTTGTGTACGCGTGCCAATAGTAAAATTTCTACAAGCACTTAAAATATTATTTCTAAAGCTATTCAAGCGACTACAAAGAATATAATACGTTTTTTAACAAAAACATAACCGACTTCAAACTACACAGCATAAATAAATATTTTCAACAACATCTTGTTGTCGGTGTTGTAAGTAAAACATAAAAAACAAATGCAGGTGTCTACAAGCCCGATTGTATGTGTGAATTATCGTACATTGGGCAAACAAAGAGGAGCATAAAACACGGATAAATAAACACAATGCTGACATGAAACACACAAGGTCTACAAACTCTGCGATCAGTGAACACGCGCTGAATAAATCCAAACACTACATCAGATTCGATAACCCACAAATCCTCGCGAAAGAGAATCGTTGCGTATCTAGAGTGATGCATGAGGCTATTGAAATAAAAATTTAAAAAAACACCCAAATTTCAAAAGAGAAGATGGTTGGCATGAACCACCTGTTTGGGATCCAATCATATAAACTATTAAGACCCAATCCCAGCAAAAACCAACTGCCAGACCTCAAGACACTGAGAGCTCCTTCTGCGTGCAACGGAACACAAACCAACTTGATTGATAAATTCTTTTTATTTTTCCTTCCACCCATTTTAATGTTATATAAAATTATTAGAGCTGAGAGAGAGCAGCATGTTTGCTGAAGAGTTTCTTGCGCTGCTTCTTCTCTTCAAGCCACAACTTGTTGCGAAGTGGTGGTAAATTAGATAAAGCTCCCATAGAGTAAATGATAACCATTAATAAAATTAAAACTAAATAAATAAAATGACCAAGTTGGCGGTACGCTCAATAAAACTTTAACAATCCTCATTGACACTTGACATCTTTGTCTTCCATGATCAAGGCTACTGAAAAGTGGCCGAAAAGTCGGAATAATAAAAATCAAATAAACTACCGCGCTTAAAACCGTTAAAACGTTTTATTACATAAAAAACAAAATTGCTAAATGCACCGAGTTTTTCTTTTTAGGTTAAAGCTGGTTTTGTTTTTGTTAAACAAATGTTTAAGATCACATATTATTCCAATCGCCTCACCACGCCCTTGGTCCTAGCTGCCCGAATATGGGTTTATAATACATGCGTTCATTATTTACAGATCGATGAGTCGTCGCTGACGGGCGAGTCTGATCATGTCAAGAAGGGTGAAGCTTTTGATCCCATGGTGCTATCCGGTACACACGTTATGGAAGGTAATTACTTCTACTGCACATCTCTAAAACGCACAACGACTTGTAATCAATACATGACGGAATCAGGGTGCCCAGATGGGGAAATAAACTCCAAAAAATTATTACTATAGATGAAAATTTTTGACGCAAGGATGTAAACATTCGAGCCAAACAATACAATGCATCCAATAATGATGATTGTCTGGAAGTCATCTAAATTCTGGCATAATAAATTTATCAAAACTGAATCAAGAAACCCAAGACTTGGATTGGTGTTTTATTATTTACATTTAACATGTTTTTAGATCAAGTTAGAGAAAATTTTGACCGTAAAAAAATAATTTAAATTAAATAGACTTTTTTTGGGTTATGTCATCAATTTTGAAATCATATACTTCAAATTGTTTCTTTTAATACAGATAGATCTATTTTTTTTCATGAATTTTCTATGTTTGTTATGATTCTACTAAACATAGTTTTAAGGTTTTTACTGACAAGACTTTGGTAATTATTTAAATAAAAGAAAGTAATGAGATAAAATATATAAATAACAAAAATACCCGCTTTAAATATTTCCAGGTTCTGGTAAAATGCTAGTAACAGCAGTAGGAGTGAACTCTCAAGCTGGTATTATATTCACACTCCTGGGAGCGGCGGTCGATAAGCAAGAGAAAGAGATTAAGCAAATGAAAAAAGGTCAGTATACTTAGTAGTATCAGTATACTATATAATAAAGCTCGAATTTAGAACCACACTCAGCTCTGAGTCGAGTCTTAAGGAACATTCGTCGTTATAGATGAATAGAGTATTAACTGAAAAAAGCAATTGTTGAAAAGAGCTATTCTATAGTCTACTTAACAATATTTTTAGTTATGTAATATTTTTAAAGGTTTATATAGGTTAAAAGTTGTATATTTAGGTTAAAACACGTTTATTTAGGTTAAACATCGTATTATTTTTAGATAATACCCTGTTCGTACAAATAATCGGTATACTTCCAAAATGCTACTTTTTCATTGACCTGTGCTTAAGATTCGACTCAAGATTGATTACAGTTCTAGAACGCAAAGGTTGCGGTAGCACTAGTTATGTACCCCTGGTGCCGTTAAGTGAATGTTGATATATGTTGATGATGAAGTATTGTAAGGTGATGGGTTTGAGTTACGTGTTTGTTTGCTTAATTATTTGATGATGTGGTTTTAATTTTATAAGGATATGATTGGCTTATATTTACTATTATTTTATTTGCCTGATGTTAATTAATGTTGGAATTATTTCGTCTATCTTCTTTAGGTGAAAGATAAAGTATTTGTCATACGTAAACCGAAATATATGTTGCAATAGATTCTTTTACTTCAGTGATGCCCAAAGTGACCTAAATCGACCCACAAGGGGGGACTATGGCCTGCTGTATAGTTAAAATTTAAATCTTTCAAAGTGAGCAGTGTTATGTCAAAAACACTAGTCAAATTCAAATTTATGTATTTGCATAAAACGAATACTATTATACGTATTAAAAGAATATGGTTCAATACATTATTTGCATAGAAATAATAGTTTATATCTTTTGAAGTTGATGCATTTGATGACAGAAATGACTGTAAAATTATTTACTTCATGTATATGTGGTGAACAATTAAGTATTTTCTGTTTCTCTATCTATATATCTATTATTTGCAAATATTCAATATTAGTTAAGATCCCGCCAGACCCAGATTCTAAGACATGGCAATTGGTCTACAAAATAAAAAGTTTGAGAACCTTACTGTTACAATGATATATATATATATATATATATATATATTTATACAAAACACGTGTATACCACTGCCAAATTTTATAATATATTGTACTAGACTTACAAATTAACAACGTGGGACGTTAATGGGTCAATGTTAATTTAATGTACCGATTGAATTTTATTTAAAACCACGTTATTATATATCAAGAAACCTTAAATAATATTCCGGCAAGATTTTATTTATTAGTGCAGTTTAATCTTAGAAATATTAAAGTATTAGATGTTAATTTTTTATATTATTATAATACAAAGAATATGAAAGTTCTTCATCGTCAACATAGTTAACAGGAAATAGAAAATACCTTGCAAAATAGATTAGCTTACAACATTGCTCATTTAGCAGAAAAATGGATATTATGACTTCAAGACTGTTAGCTTTTAGGTGTAAAAATGCTTTAGATGATAAAAAAACGCTTGAAATGCTTGATTTTAGTGCTCCTCAATAAATGATTAGAATATTTCGACACGGTAGTGTTAAAGAAAATGCATATATCGTATCATACTTGCAGTAACAACAAGAATAGCTAGGTAGGAATCTTCCAATATAATCAGCTAAAATCTAATTGTTAGAAGTGTATGTAAGACATAAATATATGTTATTAAAAATGGCCCTTAAGTGGCTTCAGCTAAATATTTTTCAAAACGGCGCTGTAATTAATACAAAACATATAATATTTAGACAATAATATCCAGTTATATGAGTGGGCTCAGCAAATATTGACCTGCCCAAAATAAAAATTAAGAACCCGATTTCAGCGCCACCTACCGGGTCCAATTTTGAATCTAAACCATTCACGAATCCATTTGAATACGAACAAATAATTTCCTCAAAATCAGTCCAACCTTTTAGGAGTTCAGTGACGCACGAACACAGGAATTATAAAATTCCTGTTATATAAATAAGATGTTGCAAAATCTTTAGTTAAATTATATGTTAATTATGCATTAAACTTGACTCCAAATCTTATCTTACTCAGATTAGTTGTGAGTATGCAAATTACAGCGCCACCTATATGAAGTATGGGAGTTAATTACTTAATCACATTAAAATATATTCGTAAACTATAGTTGAAAGTTACATAATTGTGCCGCTAAATGAGCATTGTATTAGCCTAGCTTATTTATCTATTAGTGTTACACCAGTGACGTATAAGTTCCCATAATTATATCCCATCATGGTTCAGTCATTACACCCCCTACTTTATGGGATGGTGTTATATATTAATGACGAAATTGGTAAGTCATAATATTGTTTCAGTTGAGAAAATTAATTTTGATAGTTTAAACAAATTATTTTAAATATCCGGATCGAAGGATCAAATATATTTTTTTATTGATTAACGAGTTGTAAGCTTTTCAACCTCGTTCTTCACGAGATTATTTTATTTATTGACGATTAAAAATTGTTGAAACGAACTTTGTTATGTCAAACTTTCGTAATAGTTGAAAAATTTAAGGTCTTGTTGACGTTGTTCGTACTTGTTACATGTTTGACTAATAGCTTGGAAATATGTTCTGTGATAGCATGATATCGTTATTTCATATTTATTATATGTTACATTTATGTATTCATTTGAGTGTCTTCAATGAAGAAAATAATCTCTTTTATCATGAAATTATATTTAAATGATTACACTTCAATTCATTATTATATTTAAAGTGCAAGTTTAGAAGCTCGGTTTAAGTATTTGCGATCTGATTTATTTATCTTTTTGCCTCAAAAAATCTGTTGACAACATTAACGGAAAGTAATTATAAAGGAAATATTACAGTGCTATGCAAAATAAAGGCTCGTATTTTTTTAAATGACATTTAGACCTGTCAATCTGTCACTTGGTTTGACACCGAGAATTTATAAATTGTTATTATATAAATAATTAAGTTCGACCGCAAATAATTAAACAGCCCCATACCCCTTTAGATTTAGTGCCACAGATACATTATAGTGTGATCCGTTCAATGACATCCAATTTTTTTTGTCCACCCCCGACCCGGCCCGCTGCACGCCCACCTCCATGTCGTCGAATCAACCAAAAACAATTACAAATCCAAAATAAACATACACATTTTCGAGAAAAAAATGTTGCATCGTGTAACTGTCGTGTTGACTGCATGATGTATAAAAAAACCGATTCGTTGTCGTAAATGTGTATGCTTTGAATAATTGGAAATAAATTAAATTCGGATGGAAATTAACGCGAATAGAAGCTAAAAAGCAGCAGAAAAAGGGAACCCAACGCAAGAGCCTCTCCGGTAAGTTGTCCTTGCCTATGACCCGCTTTTGAAACACCCTCCGTATACTTAGCGCCATATTCTATAACAATTTAATTTGTAAACCGAGGTTTGAAAGATTAACCCGTCCACATTAGAAAGTATCACCTAAAACTTAAGTCGTTATATATCCGAAATAATTTTAATGTAGACGGGCCATTTCAAATGTTGGTTTGCACATAATTATTCTTCTAGAATATGGCTTTAAAACCAAATGATTTGGTAAAAGTGCTTCATGATCTTTGTACGTGCATTTTATACAATTGTACTTTATAAACTATCTTCGTATACGTAACTGCCTGATGATTAAATATCATTTTAATTTATATAGATATTATAGCTCTATTAATTTTTTAACTGTTTACATTAAAAAATAAAGTTTCGTTGTTGAATTGTGCACGTAGAAATCTGATTAATGAGCTATTTGCCTTTGTTATAATATTATTATGATTTTGGTGCTTTGTTTTGTGGCTTTAATGCTTTTTGTGACGGGTTTATAAATTTGAAAATCTAACTTTTTGTACTTAATCTCATAATAGTTTGGTGTTAAACTTACCTACTAGTTTTGAAATTAGTCTATGTTATTTTTTATGCAATAGAGTTAATAAAACGAAGCAATTAACTCAGCACTAAATTAAAATATAACGTATGAAAGCAATTTTCGTTTAACACGCATTTAAATTTGACACTATATTATTTGATTAATCATTCGCTATAGGTGACTATTATTTCAATTCTCTTTTACTAATTTCAGCGTACCACTGTATTGTTTGGCATGTTCTTTTTAACTTTCATTCTTCTGAAATGAATGTAACACAAAACCATAAACACTCAACTCATAATACAATACAAATAAGTGGTCGAATATTTTTGTATTTCAGTACATGTCTACAAAATTAATATGAATTTAACAAAAATTACTAACGCAGTTTTAATGATCTTTAGGTTCCTTCTTATGTTTTGTTTTTATTTTTATAACAAAATTCTTTTGTATTGCATGTAATAAAACATCAGAAGAAATAATTCAATTATTAAGATGATCAATAAACACGGGGGATTTTTGCCTTAACGACTTTTAAAGGAACTTCCAGTGGTTTTTTAACTACTCATCTTACTGTACTCAAAACACTGATTCTAATCATTCTTTAGGACTTCGTAATACTTAGCTCATGAGACTCTTTTTAACGCTATTCAAATTCAAAAGTTTTCATTCATAACTAGCTGACCCAGCAAACCTGTACCGCCTCAGAATCAATATTATTTTTTTTAATTTTATTATCCAATATGCTTACATTAATATACATTAAAATCACATTTGAACTGTGGCACAGAAACCTCATGGGTAAGCTCAAATAAAAAAGCTGATGTAAAAAAAAAACTTAACCTTTCAATTTAATTTGGTTTCTGAACGACTTTTAAATTTAATTGATTTCTAAACGACGAGACAAACATCAAATGATAGGATAGATAGGAATTATTTCTAGGAGAACGCGAAATTATTGTTTTTACTATATTCCAAGCATGTGTTTCATATTTACTCACCTTTTAAACCTTCCCTGGACTTCCACAATTAATTCAAAACCAAAATTAGCCAAACCAGTCCAGCCATTCTCGAGTTTTAGCGAGACTAACGACCAGCAATTGATTTTTATATATATAGATATTAGATATTCCACTGGAGAACATTTTTTAAAGTAGTACATAAAAGTTAAAATTTAAATCTTACTTCCTATTCTATGTACGACGCTTCGGAACGTGTTATTGGTATCTATGGAGCAACACGTCTAGCTAAAAATTATTTTCTTTAAATTGATCATCTCGGGCTCTTTTTTTAAATTAATAAATTTAATAAAATTGGGAATATCACATTATGTTGAGCACAAGCAAAACCTGTAACTACACAGGTGGTCTGAATGATATCGCCGGTGGCAATAAGACTTATCAGAAGAATAAATATTTAAAAAAATCTTTCGTTAATACAAAATTAATCACGTTTGAATTTTTTTTTTATCACTCGAATTATGTGAATATAATAAAAGATCTGATAAGCCACAGATACATTAAGCAATCCAAATACAGCATGAAGTTGGCATTCATCGCCATTTTGGATGTGAAACTTTAAACTTGTACAATATTTTGGTATGAAATTAAAATTCTTCCACGGCCAGCTACCATCCCTGGTCTAATGTATGTCGCCATAACAACCTTGAGTTGTGTTCCGGCATTAGTGATCAGATTCCAGTCTCCCTTAAGAGAGCAGCAGCGCATTTGTAGCACCTTTGGTGTTGCAAATTTCCATAGGCGATGGTAACCGCTTTCCATCAAGTGGACCGTCTGCCTGTTTGCTGAACTCCTCCAATAAAAAAATAAAAAAATTGAATTGGATACGATTTTATGAAGCTGATATATGTATAAGTCATATTTTTTTATTTATATCAATACATATTTGTCACCCCTGTTTCCGATAGGCGTTGGCAGAGACGATAGATCTCCACTCTCCACGCTCCCAACTAAGCCCTTTCGCTTCATCTTTTTTCATTAATCTCTTCATACATACTCATTTATATGACGTTATGTTATATACTCATTTATATTTCTCTGACCTTTCTTTTCAAAATATTTTCATTAAGAGCATGGTGACTTCGTTGCGAACTACTGGTACCAAGTCTACCTAAATTAAATTAAAACACATACAAACCCCAAGTGTCTCATGAGCTGAGTACGTACTGTTGAGTACATTTGGACCTTGTTCACTTGCCTTATATTGCGTCGTTAAACTTGTAGGCGACGAGGATGCGACCTTACCGTCCTCCGGCAACAGTCACGGCGCCAACCACGCCCGTCCCGACGACAACCACGTGCCGGCGCCTCCGACGGACAAGCCCGCCCCAGAAACCTCGCACAAGAAAGAGAAGTCAGTGTTGCAAGCCAAACTCACCAAGCTGGCCATCCAGGTGAGATATCTGTCTGATTTTGAAGTGATAACTTCTTATGGCAGGGTAAACCGCTTTGTTTCACGCGTTATGGCACCAGTCTGTCTGGCTTCCCTTTCTTTGACGCAAGTTATCACTTCTGTCGGCAGTTCCGAGACGCACACGTTTGTTTTTGTAAATTAAATATATATTTTACTAGCTGCGCCCCTCGGTCTCTCCCGCGTGGTGATTGAAAATCGACATAATTCCAAAATAAAAGATTTTTCTAAAATAAAAGTAGCCTAAGATACTCCTTATTACATCAGCTACCTGCCCATAAAAGTCCCGTCAAAATCGGTCCAGCCATTTCAGAGATTAGCCGGTACAAACAGACAGACAGACAAAAATTGAAAAAAATGTTATTTTTACTAGCGGAACACCAATGAAGAATGTTTCAAAATCGGGGGGCTTTTTTAACCTACTTTTTTTAACTATTCCAAGCGAGTTGCAGGCAGAAGCTGGTTACATAAATATTAAAAAACTGCACGTGTACATTAACATATATTTTATTTTCAGATCGGTTACGCCGGCTCGACGATCGCCGTCCTGACCGTCATTATACTAGTGATACAATTTTGCGTCCGCACATTCGTCATCGAGAATAATGCATGGAGGGCAATCTACATCAACAACTTGGTGAAGCATCTCATCATCGGTGTCACCGTGCTCGTCGTCGCGGTGCCCGAAGGCCTGCCGCTCGCCGTCACCCTCTCGCTAGCTTATTCTGTTAAGGTAAAAGAGAGATAGACTGATTGAAATTGACGTGACAGAGCCATGCTGGAGTTATTATCTCGATTACAGCTCATTGGCCGGCTCAATCGGTGTAATACCACGCTCTCACAGAATACTTCAGCTAATCGTGTTTCATGCGATCGGTGAGAGTTCCGACCGCCCACTTTCCAACCCTAAAGACTGAGCACGTTGACTTTACTCCTGGTAATGTAAGCGTCTATAGGCCACGGTAACCATATTCCATCAGATGGGCTGTCTGCCTCTTTGACAGCTTCGCAATAAAAAATGGTGCAAGGGTAGTAAGTGAACACTGTTCTCTATTATAACCATTGGACTTTTCTTTCTCTCTTTTTTCGTTCACCTTCTGCGAATTATTTGGGTGGTTACATCTCTTTTTTTTAACATTCTTCTGGTTACATGATTTTGATCCCTCCTGATTACATGCCCGTAACACCTTGATTTTGTTCCTATTGATTAATGGGTACAAATGTAACGGCAGGCAAAAAATATATGGGCGGGTTGTATAGGGGACGACATTGTGATTTTTGGTTCGATAGAAGACGTATGTCAGAATCGAGAAGTATGGAAGGAAAAACATATTGAGTCAACCCCAAATAATCGAGATAAGATGAAAGAAAACAGAATTAGACGGATATCCAGAAATAATCTGCCGTAGTTTAAATAAAGTTCGTTGTCTAGATGTATTCATACACGGACATATAGTGCACTATCTATTATTGTAAATTTTGCACCCCAAATTGCCATGGTATTATCAGTAGACTATTATTTATTAACAGTAAGACCTTATGATTACGAAATGCTTGCAAATTGATTATATCCTATCTTAAAAATTAATAACCCCTCCTTATCTTAAGGAATATTTCAACTTCCTTCATACGTCACATACACTCAATTTGCGCTCCACTAACCATCTCCTGTTAATGGCACCTGCACACTCTTCAACATTTTATTCCAACTCCTTCGCCATGCAGGCCGTCTTATTTTGGAACTCTTTGCTCATTGACGTCAGAAAGGCTAAATCTTTTGCCATATTTAAAAATTCACTTAGGAATCATTATGTTAGTCTTACGCAATAATGTATGTGATAATCTTCTTTAATATATATAAATTACGTGTCACGTTGTTTGTCCGCGATGGACTCCTAAACTACTTAACCGATTTTAATCAAATTTGCACACGTTGTGCAGTTTGATCCAACTTGAAAGATAGGATACTTTTTATACCGTTGGAACCGGTAGGTGGCGCTGAGATCGGGTTCTAGAATCCTCCTAACCACCGGGAGCGATTTTGGTGAATTTGGTTTTTCTGTGCTTGAGTGGGGTCCCCGGATGATTAAAATCCATAATTGGAACCGGTAGGTGGCGCTGAGATCGGGTCCTAGATTTTATTTTATCAGAGCAGGACAACGTCTGCCGGGGCCGCTAGTTTAAAATACTTTGGGCTGTAATGTGCTGTCCATGTATGTCTTTTTTTCTTTTTTCTTTGTTGTCTTACGGATAATTCTAGAATTTCCTTTGAGTCAGGTTACCTGTACGATAACGCCGCCTTTTGTTTTACCAAATAACTATTGTCTTGTTGTGCATTTTTTTGTAATTTTTGTTTTGATGAACAATAAAGTTTTGTCCGTCTATGTGTAATATAAGTTTCTCTTCCTCAGAAAATGATGAAAGACAACAATCTGGTAAGGCATTTGGACGCTTGCGAAACGATGGGCAATGCCACCGCTATTTGTTCCGACAAAACTGGAACACTCACCACCAATCGGATGACGGTAGTCCAGTCGTATATATGCGAAAAGCTCTGCAAAGTCATCCCCAACTACCGGGATATACCGCAAGAGGTAGCCGAGACCATAATCGAAGGGGTTTCTGTTAATAGCGCTTTCACTTCTAGGATTATGGTGAGTTTGATTTTTCTTTTTTCCTTCCAATCATCTATTCTTTGAACGTTTCTGCCAAACATTAGGTCGAAATAACTAAAATAAAATAAATAACCGTTCCACTTGGGTTTACGATTGTAAAGGAATGGAACGTCGATAGCTGCGGTCGTTGAATGGCACGTAGGTGCCATGGGGCCCACAAATTTTGCATCAATTCGATCCTGTACCCATGCCGGCCTAGACCCTTTCGCAAAATTCGCCACAGTTATGTAGAAGAGAGTCCCAATTTTGGCGTAGGGCTTGGAATCGATGGACTCGGACCTTTGCGAAGAAGCCTCCGTGTGTTCCTTTAAAAAAAAACACCAACTTATGAATTGAGAGTCGGGTGGGGCGATATAGACGACAGAAAATAGGCGTTAATGCATTTAAAGTTGCTGCCACCGATCCCGAAGTATTTAGTGTAAATTTTGATTTTTTGTAAATGTTGTTCATTAGTGTACTTCATGGTAACTAAATGATAGATGTTAAGGAGCAAAAAGCTATAACAGTTTACAGATAAACCCCAACATTAAATATAATTCTTAATGGAAGACCCTTTATAACAGTGTATTATTTCCAGCCTTCCCAAGACCCGACCGGACCACCCATGCAAGTGGGCAACAAGACCGAATGCGCCTTACTGGGCTTCGTGGTAGCACTAGGCCAGAGCTACGAAGCCGTCCGTGACAAACATCCTGAAGAATCGTTCACTAAAGTATACACATTCAACTCGGTCCGCAAGTCGATGTCTACTGTGATACCTTACAAGGGCGGCTATAGGCTCTATACTAAGGGTGCTTCAGAAATCGTGCTCAAGAAGTGAGTTATATTTCATTCGTTCATTCATACAACTTTTAAATACAGTGTAAACTCTATATGACGACACTGAAGGGACTGTGCATTTTATGGCGTTGTAGAGAGTTGTCGTTAAATGGAGAGAAGTCTTGTATTTATATCTGACGTCTCTTGCTGCACCAGTGATGTTGTTGTATTTTTTTACTTATTTTATTCATATCTTGCGATATATATGCATGATGCCGACAGTCGAATTTATTACGGGCTAAGATAGTGAAGCGATAAATGAATGTACAGAGCTGCGCAGTCACTAATTAATAAAACTTAAAAGCTACTTTTTATTACTTAATTGATGTCGTCATTGAGAGTGGGTGTAATGTTATATAGAGTGTATCATTGTATGGAAGACAAGCTAAACCAACCAAATCCAAGTGATTTCACTTAAGGGAGTTTGTCATTAAATCGAGTGACGTTACATGGAGGTTACACTGTATAACATTTTTCTCACAAGATTATTACTTTGCATATTATTATATAAGTAAGTCATTGGTCTCTACTGTTAGTCAGAACTTTAAGTCATAATGATATACCATGAGATATCTGTTTGTATTTGTTTCATGTTTTTAGGATTGTAACCATTTGGCAAAACGGAACCGCTATAAAATCCTCATTTCTGTCCGTCGCCTGTCCATCTGGTATTATAATTTTGAGAGAAATAAGATTATTGTTCCGTAGTCATTTTGTCCAAACAAAATCTCCTATAAAATCGTCAGATCTCTCTGTTCTTTGTCACATTTACCTTCTTCCCGCCCTATAGGTGTACACATGCCCATAGGCGACGGGAATCGCTTTTCATCAGGTCGATCGTCACCCTCTAGACGTAGTTTCACGCCAAAAAAAAAATTATAGCAATTAATATTTATTTTAGTACTACTTATTTTAATTGTTTCTATGGCATTTTTTTCAGGACAAAATTTTATTTATTACTTTTGTATTTTTTCTACTCCAAAGTGGCCAAAAATTGATACATCTCCACACTTGTACCATCATACATACTCTGATATGTGAACACTCAAGTTTAAGAAATAAATTCTTTTTGACTTGTAACTTAAAAAATACAATTAAATACTAAAAACAAACTAAGTTCTAAATAGTACAAGCGATTATAGACTGTATAAGAAATCGCTGCCAGATGGGAGCATGCCCAGAAGGCTGCTTTACCCCGCTGTATAGTGATGCTTATGTGTTGGGCAAAATATGAGCCAGACTTCTTTCTGATCATGAGTGGCATCGAAGAGTTTCTTTCAAATGTCTTTGAACAAACAATCTTCTAACTTAAAAAATACATTTAAATACTAAAAACAAACTAAGTTCTAAATAGCACAAGCGATTATAGACTGTGTAAGAAATCGCTGCCAGATGGGAGCATGCCCAGAAGGCTGCATTACCCCGCTGTATAGCGATGCTTATTTGTTGGGAAAAATATGAGCCAGCCTTCTGATCACGGGTGGCATCGAAGAGTTTCTTGCGAATTTCTTTGAAGAAACAGTTTTGTGTCTTTGACTCTCAAATCATCTCTAAAGCCTTCAACTGCAATTTGTTGTTAATTTGTCACTCTCTGCCCTTGTAGTACGTTGTGCTATTTTCCATATGTTATTTGCAGATGTGCGTTCATATATGGCCACGAGGGTCGTTTGGAGAAGTTCACGCGTGACATGCAGGACAGGCTGGTGAGGCAGGTGATCGAGCCGATGGCCTGCGACGGACTGAGGACCATATCCGTGGCTTACAGGGACTTTGTGCCGGGGAAGGCTGAAATCAACCAGGTTTGTATAGTTTTATAGTTGTATGCGTCTACTTGTTGGTTTTTCACATCGTATTGATGTGAGATATCTTTATCCTGCGTCATTTTTACAATAATTATACTCATAATTACATTTGTACATCTGTCTTGTTGAATATGCACTGTTTGCTACATTAATTCTTCAAAAGTGTTTCTGTAACATACTTCTGTATTAAACTTATAAAAAAAAAGAACTTGAGATATAAATGGAATAAGATAAATATAATGCAAAAAATTTTTTAGCTAGACGTTTTGCTGGGGAGTTTCTTGCCGCTTCTCCTTAACAGCAATAACGCGTTGCGAAGCGGTGTGCATAGACTAGGAAGTAGAATTAAATTTTAACCTACATGTATGACCTTCAAAAAGTGTTCTACAGTGGAACATATTTTGAATAAATACTTTTAAATTTTAATTTTTGGTACATCTGCAAATGATTGATTAAAGTCAGTGTCGTAAATAGAGCGGTGCCACCGGTGCCCAGGCACAGGGCGTAGACTCTGGGGTGGCGCAAGAATGGCCAAACCAGGCAGCACTATTATTTTTTCGGTTTGCTCCTGATAAGTTCCCGTTGCGACCCTAGTGCTCGATTCCAACACATATCAGTATCATCAAAAACGTCTGTTGAATTAGACAAAACATCGCGCTCATTTTTTTGGCAGCGCACGAGTGTATTTGTGTTCTAGTTCTTAAAAAAAATAGATTTTTCTTCCAAAATATTAGATAATTCCACCAACACCAAGGTCCTTGTGCGTTATTATATCACCCTAAATGAAAAAAGTAGGCCTATACAAAGCCTTGCTCTAGCTATGGTACCTATAGGGCGCATAAAAGGCTATTTACTGATTACAGTGCAAAGACCTTTTCAGTTGACACTTTTGTGCATAGATTTCGATGTAAAATAAAAATAAAATAAAAAGCAAAAAGTAAGATAAAATTATCATCTTATATATAAAAATGAATCACAAAAAGTAAGCGCATAATAACTTGAGAACGACTTTACCGACTTTAATAAAATTTTGTGTGTGTGTGTTTGAGTGGGTCCCGGGATGATTTAAATCCACAATTGGAACCGGCAGGTGGCGCTGATATCGGGTTCTAGAATCCTCCTAATCACCGAGGCCGATTATGGTGATTTTGTTTTTGTGTCATGAAACAAAGTCTTCTAGGAATTAAGAAAATATGGCGGTACGAAGTTCGCCGGTTCAGCTAGTTTTACATAAATACGATGTTTGACCTGTTAAAATTATAACGTCATTAAGCTCCTATAAAATCTAGGCAAGAGAAGATTTGCGAGTAGAATATCTCGTATGCGCTGAAATCAACATAATTATTTCCGTTGTGTTTTTTTCAGGTGCACATAGACCAAGAACCAAAGTGGGATGACGAGGACAACATTGTGAATAACTTGACATGCTTGTGTGTCGTCGGCATCGAAGATCCTGTAAGGCCAGAGGTGGGTTAGGTCTTAATACTGTTACAATTTGGGCCACCTGCAAACAAAGCACATTTATTACCAGCCGGCGTCGTTTAAGCTAATAACATTGAAGTACTTTTATGACCGTCTCCTTTTGTTTACCTTGTGTTTAAAATTTGTAATTAGAAAAACATCCCATTGTGTATTATAATGTAGTCATTAGCCAGGTGTGATTCTTAGAAATTCAGTCTGCGCGGCCGTGAGACATTGTAATTGTGCAGTATTAAGCAGTGCCCCAATGCTGAGAGGGGGCGGGGGGGGGGCGGTCAAGTGACGGATTTTGCGCGTGTTATTGAATCGTGCATAACGTTTGTACTAGTTGTGTTCAGTTTTGTTTGTACCTGTGTTATGCGTGTTTGTGTAGTTCAAATAAATTCTATAGTAACTCGAACGGCATTTTAATTCGAGTCAACTCGTAACAATACTATACATAGACAACTTCAATGTTCATAGTGCCAAGTAGACGGATGGACTTATTTAACTGTCTGGATGTTCCGGCTAATCTCTGAAACAACTGTACCGACTTTGACGGGACTTTCACTGGCAGATAGCTGATGATATAAAAAATCCTCGCTTATATTTGTAGGTACCCGAAGCTATCCGCAAATGCCAGAAAGCTGGTATAACAGTCCGAATGGTAACCGGTGACAACGTGAACACTGCTCGCTCGATCGCCGTCAAGTGTGGGATACTGAAGCCGTCCGATGACTTCCTCATCCTGGAGGGCAAGGAGTTCAACACCCGGATCCGGGATGCCAATGGCGAGGTAAGTTAACGACCTGTTCTCATATCTTATACCATTAGGATGCCATGGCAGCGACGCTAGCAGCGCCGCCAAGCCGCCAAACAAAACATGTAAAATCATATTACAACGTACCTATCCCTAAATCACTTGGCGGTGGCTTGACGTTGACGCCAGTTTGGCGTTTGCTTGGCGGCGACGCCAGTTTGGCGGCTGCTTGGCGTCGACGCCAGTTTGGCGTTGCCTCCAAACCCGAACGGCGCCATGTGGGGCTAGCTTTGGCGGCGACACCACGCTGGCGGCGCTTTCAACGAAATACATACGTATTAACTGCTATCTCTTTGGGCTGCCAGCTGCGATTAAAATTTAAAATGGCGCTCGATAACGTAAGATAAAGAAGCAAATATTATTGGAGCTACTTGCAAAATGGAACCAACCCATATACTGACAGTTTTGAGAAAAAGCAGTTTTTATTAAAATTTTGCATACAAATAATGTTTCTATATTTTGCAAAAAAAATATTTAGAATATTGTACTTTAGAATATACAATATTCTAAAATTTTGTTTTGCAAAATTTTAATAAAAACGACTTTTTCTTAAAATTATCAGTATGTGGGTTGGTTCCATTTTGCATAAGTAGGTCCAATTTAGGCTGTCGTATTACCTAGAAAATATAGTAAATTATATTATGTATCTTTGTAATAATAATTGTATATTTTGGTATGCAATATAGTGTTATTTATCTATGAATAATGAATAAATAATAAATGTTATCGATCAAAAGGAATACATGTTTAAATAATAAAAACCAGGTTGTTGCACTGCATAAGTATTAAGCTGTGCTGCAGTGACAACTCCCATCCCAAGACAATGATGTCAAATATAATGCAGTACAGTATACAAAATTAGCATAAAAAATACAAATTCAAGTGAAATATATTTTTTATTGCATGAGTTCAGCAGACAGGCAGACTGCCCACCTGATGGAAAGTGGTTACCATCGCGTATGGACATTTGCAACACCCAAAGTGCTACAAACGCGCTGCTGCTCTCTTAGGGCGCGTTCCAACTATGTCGTGACGACAGATAATCGTGCATTTTAACTGTCGTGACTTATATGTTTAAATGGAGGTGTTCACATATAGAACGACATGACGTACTGTCGTCTACGACATCTTTTGCAGTGACGACAGATTGCCATGACAGTAGGAATGGCTAGCACGACAGTCGTAAAACGATAAAAGATCGTTACGACTAAATCGTGACGGCAAATCTATCGTAGCCACGTCGTCGCGATCCAATGGGAACAGCTAGAGACGACAGTCGTCCAACGATAAATTAATCGTTACGACATAGTGGGAACGTGCCCTTAAGGGGTACTGGAACCTAGCCACTAATGCCGGAACACAACTCAAGGTTGTTATGGCGGCGTACTCTATACCAGGGGTGATAGCCATGCATTACCACCTAGCTGTGGGTTGTTTTGAATTGTATTCTTTCTCCATTCCTTCACGAATAAAAATGAAATGAATGTAATTTTTTCCGAAACAGGTCCAACAACACCTGTTGGACAAGGTGTGGCCCAAGTTGCGCGTGTTGGCGCGCTCGTCGCCCACCGACAAGTACACGCTCGTGAAGGGAATGATCGAGTCGAAGGCCACTGAGAAGCGTGAAGTTGTCGCGGTGACGGGAGACGGCACGAATGATGGGCCCGCGTTGAAGAAGGCCGATGTCGGCTTCGCTATGGTAAGCACACGACTGGGTTCTTCAAATCGATTGCCCATAATGATAGACAGATAGTTTTAGTGGCACCGAAAGTTGAAAATTGCGAAAATCACCCCCCCGTCTGGATACCCTATATTTGACACATGTATTGTTTTTATTCTAGATGTGTTGAGATGATTAAAATAAAATTGTCGCTTAAGCTGGGTTTGCGAAATAAGAGTTGGCTCGGACCGAGTACACTCGTACGAGTCGAGTCGGCTTCATACAAGTGTACACGGATAGTGGTATACAGACGATAGTAGTGCACTCGTATTGTGGTCATTTATCTCCTTGCACAATCAATATGTCGTCGACTGATCTGCTGCTGCGAGATATAGAAGTTGTAGCATCTATATGTTAATAGCGGAAGTTCAAAATCACGAAAGGGGGAAAAAACGAAGAGAGAAATTTTTTTGACATGGAAATGGATTTTAAGACGTGACCAAATGGGTGCATCAAATAATTTTCTTCGTAAAGTCGAAGAGGAAGATAAAAACACGTTTAAAAAGCATTTGAGATTAAACAACGCACAATTTGTTAGTTGTGGCCATTTCGTTTTCATAAAAATAATACGAGTGAGCTCGAAAAATAGAGCAGAGTCCGAGTCTACTCGGATTAGATGCCGGCGTCCGAGTACTCTCGGATTAGGTATTTACATAATACGAGTATCGTCCGAGTAGACATCCGAGTGCACTCGGTCCGAGCCAACGCTTATTGTGAAAACGCGGCTTAAAAATGTATGCATAAGCATTGATTATTTTATTTTAATCGTTGGTTAAATGTCGGTGCACACCAATATAAATTTCTATTACTTAATAATTGTAACGAAGTTTTAGGGCCGCTTGCAAAGGTTGCTTAAATTTATTTAAGAAACATAAAACGTATGCAAACCCTTAAGTGCAATTAGCGTTTTGCACAACTCAAAATTTGCCGCTAAATATGTTTAAAGACCTGTCAATACGTTTTGTGTAAAACGTATTTAGGCAATTTAATATGATTAAATAATTTTATTTAAAGGCGATCGTTATGCAAGTGGCCCTTAATTTAAAGTATTAACTAAAAACTTCGAAATATTTCCAACACCATATGAACGAGCATGGTGTTTAAATTATTAAAAAAAGTGGAATTGAACCAATTACGGAACTGCTATTTTACTTTAATTGAATAATTTCTTGATATAAAATTGCAATATATGTGATGTCACGCTTGGGAGGGAGGAGTCTCACGAATATGACGAGAACGGGGGGGGGGGGGGGTCAACAAATCATGAAATTCGTGTGACGTAATTTGTTGATGGCCCTTAATGGTGGTTAAACAATCGGCTATAGAATCGTTGATGGCTATCTGACTAATGGCTCTAACAGCCAGCTGGTTGACTTTGACAATCGGCTATCCAACTACCGAAATCCTGACGGCTATGCAGTGAACTTGTCAGTCGTTGGGTTTTTGTTTTTATTAGCCAGCTGGCGAGTCAAAGGACAACATAACCGTGACTATTTTGTGAACCACCGCTGTTTAGCTGGTTTTCACAATAGCTACCCAACCCATCTGTACTTCGAAATATCGTACTTATTGCATATTACGTTCAAGAGCGGCTTTCTTATGCCAGATTGCCTTTGAATTTGAGTGATCTATTGTTCGCGCTAATCTCTCCGTTTACGCCGCTGCAAGACGTCATAAAACCTTATTCCTTTTGTTTGTATTTCATGCAAATTCACGGATGCCGTAAAGCTTATAAATTGAGTATTCAATGGAATGGTGGGCACGTCGCTAAAAGGCCATATCTTAATTACATATTGATAGAGTCAATCGAGGAAGGAGTGAGTGGCGTTCTGACTGCGAACGAAGCGTTACCTAGTGTACTTTCAGAGCGAGTATCTTATAACGACGGACTTTGCGTCACTTATGTGATTACGATTTTCTACCCTCCGGTTTTATTGCATTCGTTTACTTGTAAGAACTTTGAATTACGTGTCCGTACTTCTAATAAACTTTGTGAAAATTCCAATAACATTTTAAATTCACATCCCACAAATACGTAACAATACCACTAAGTTTTGTAAGCATTTACAAAGTCTTTATACATATTTTTCTCATCACCCAGGGTATAGCAGGCACGGATGTGGCGAAAGAAGCGTCTGACATCATCCTAACAGACGACAACTTCTCGTCCATAGTGAAAGCCGTCATGTGGGGTCGTAATGTGTACGATTCGATCGCCAAGTTCCTCCAGTTCCAACTGACCGTCAACGTTGTTGCTGTGATTGTAGCTTTTATCGGCGCTTGCGCAATCCAGGACAGTCCGCTCAAGGTGAGATTATAGAAGAGGTGTTGCCGCCTACAAAAAATACAACTAAGAATTTGTGAGAACAACATGTATTGCTCTTCACTTTATGTCAGGGGCTGCTTAAATGTACTTGAAATATACTTTGTAGGGTAATTATCTTCGCTTTCCGCCATTATACAAGTCACAAGTTGAAAATTCCTTCATGAGTGGAAAACTGCATTATTCCCGAGGGACATAGACTGTATTTGATTGTGACTTATTAGTCATCATCAAAAGTAAAAATGTTTTACGCCCGCCGAATTGTGCACGGGAACGCCTGTCAAATATCTAACAGCAATAACGTTCCACGCAAGGATTGCGCACTTCTTCGTACGAGGCACTGCAAGTGCTTTCTGCGTTTATGAATTAATTAAAAGTTTATTAAATCTTGATATACGTGTGTACGTGCGTGTGTGCATGGGTGCATGTGTATTGTTTTAATGACGCCCAGCATAGTGGGCACGGGTCAGCTAGTTTGAATTAACTTTTTTTTTAATTTATTGATACTTCGTCACTAGTGACGATGTCAGCCTCAGGTGATGGCAAATTTACATTTTTTAATATATTAAATAAACTTAAGTATAATATTAAACTTAACTTTAACTAACTCAATTTTTAAATATTTTTAGTCAGGAAATTAAATAATTATCCAGCCTCCTTGCTCAAAGGGTTGCTTAGAATAATATTTATACCGCCACTATGCAGTGACGAGTCTGGCAAGAATGTCCTTCTAATTGGTTGGGTTTGGCCATATTTCAGAACAATATGCAAGAAATCCTATACTTTGTTACAGTACTCACAAAGAAGTGTAGATCTTTGCCCTCTCATGTGATAAAACTTGTTAACTGGAATGTGGCCAGACCTTATCCTTAAAGCTGCAACCATAATTTCTCGGGAAAAGTGTGTGTTCTCAAACCATGTATTGTTTGGAAGTTTATTTTGCAAAGTTTCGTACCATATACCCTTGTCAACATAGTTTGCTTCAAAATGTTTTGACCACATATCCATACAGTTCATTTTCAGAACAGGCAAGAGTTTCGAAGAAAAGGGTATATATACATTGAAGGTTTATTCCATCGCTTATAGCGTCTTTAGCGAACCTATCCATTTCGTCATTCCCTTTGATTCCTATATGTGAGGGGAGCCATTGGAGTTTAACGTTTACATTTTTATTGATATATTACTTTAATTGCTTCATAAGCTATCGGTATACCTCGGATGCCTGAGATACAACGGGCCATATGTTGCAAAGCGCTCCTGGAGTCTATCAAAATAACTACCTTCATATAGTCTTCCCCTTCGGCATAAGAAAGTGCTTCTGCAATAACTGTTAATTCAGCTCTCATTATACTCGCCTCATTACACAAAGTAAATTGATCTTTAAAATTATTTTGAGTGTCAAAAAAAGCAGCGCCTACTCCATTTTCGTAGTCCGTCCAGTATTCTGAATATTTATGACACAACATATCATCCACGTAATTTTTGAGCACCACAATATTTATTTATATTTTTTTCTACAAATTTCATTGATATGTACACCCCACGCAAGGAGGAATCTAACCAAATTCCTAGATATTTGACTTTTTTGGCAACATTAATAGGCCTGTTATTAATTTTTATATTGAAATCTGGTTGCGTCCTCATTGAACTAAAAAAGGAAACGTGACTTTTAGAATCAGATACTGCTAACCGTATTTCTGACAGAGCTTTAACAAAAGTATCTATAGCGTCTTGCAAACATTGGCTAGCTTCAATTATCTTATTTTTATGCGTCTGACAGTATATAACAAAATTGTCAGCGTATTGTGACATAAATGTTCTTGTATTTTGTTTAAATAAATTTCTAGTTGCTACATTAAACAGAAGAGGACAAAGGGGGTCACCTTACGCTAACCCTCTATCCGTTTGTCTTAATTAAGATTTGATTATCATCGCTTGTTAATTGTATGTAGCTTTCTGTCAGATAGAAAGTTCCATAGATATTTACAAATATTGCCTACTCCAACTCTGTATAACGCATTAAGTACAGATTAAACACTTATATTATATAATAATAATAATCGGCAGCCAAACACACATTGTATATCCCCAAATTAAGCAATGTATGCTTGTGTTACGGTAATAATACAACGGACCACTCTGGGGCCCATCCCAGACACCCAGACCATGGCAAATAACAGAGAAAACACATTTACGAAATTTACTATACCAGGAATCGAACCCGGAACCTCTGCGTTTTTTTTTTCAGGGTGGGATGCATTTCTCACATACCGGGTCCTTTGCTAGGGATTAGTTGACAATCATGGAGGCATTCCACTAAGGGCAATCCATACAGTAATTGACCGGCTTGTGTGGAGACTCGAACCATTGGACGTACAATGGCTAATACCCCACTAAAACCACCCTCCTCCGACGCCCCGCGCTTATGGCAGGAAAGGCATGAGACTTAGAACGTAGTTACGCCCATACTGATCCTAGCGGCGCAATAAGTGCCTGAGAAAGCCCCTGGAAGAGCTAACTCACATCGACGACAGGGGTAAAGACTCCCCTGCTCCCTTGATGCGAGAGGGCCCCTGAAGCGGTATTACTCAGGGAGGCAAATCATGCGCATATCTGCGCCTCCGAGCTCCCGGCTTTCGCCGGCGCCCACGTGGAGGTGCATGAGTACGCGCAATTCCATTTTTTTCCCTATCTCGTTCAGGGGCCTACTTTTGAGACATCACTGTCTTGCAGAAATTAGCCGCACCCACCCAATGATCTTCGATGAATCGATGATCGCAGGGGGAACCTCTGCGTTGCAGTAAGGTAGACCGACAAAGGCTTAGCCCGCTCAACAACAGAGGCCGCCGTATATGCATTATCTATATCTATAAAACTGGCCAATGTAGACTTTTTATTGGAATAACCTATCTGTATATCAGTTACTAATCTAGTGACATTATCTAAACCAGAATGTATACGCCTAAATCCACCTGTTGTAGGAGATAACAAACTTCTGCTTTCTATAAACCATTCCAAACGCTTCTTCATCATTTAATGAAAAACTTTACATGGACATGATATTAATGATATAGGTCGAATTGATGACACCGAATTGGAGTTTTTGTTGAGTTTTGGGATGGATAATATCTTTATAATTTGCCATTGCCTAGGCGCTAAACCTGAATTCAATATCAAATTATAAATATGTAAAAGAAACAGTTTACCAGAATTTGACTTGAATTTGAAGTGTGAAATCATAAAATGAGTGAAGTTATCAATACCTGGAGTAGTTTCAGAATGCTTAAAAGAAACTTCTAATTCTGCGGTGGTAATCGGTGAATTCAAAACATTATGATCGTCCGTGTTTATTACAGGCCTTTGCTCACGATCCGTATGAGGTGTTAAAGATAGTAATTTTTTTTTGCTTTCTCTGGATCTACACAAGCACGATTTTAATGAATTCCTTTTACCCATCTCATTTTCCTCCACATGTCAGAACTAGAAGTTTCGGAGTCAATACTCGAACAGAATACATACCAAGATTTGGAGCGTGCAGATGAAATTAATGTTCGCGCTTACGCGTTTTATTTTCGTAAGTCGAAAGATTTTCATGAGTGGGATTTCGCCTAAATTTGCTCAAAGCTAGGCGTCTTACTGCCTTGGATAATATTGAATTCCAGTATTATTTTGGAGCAAACTTTGATTTAGGGTCTTGGCTTGTTTTTATCCATGGAATGCATTCGTCCGCCACTAAATCTGTCTTCTGCATATATCATAGCACTGTTGGGCATTGCTGTAGTATTGTACATTCTTGTATTCTTCTTCTGTTCTGTTCTAATCGTGTTGTAGCACCATTATTTAAACAACAATAGTTATTATCAAGCACAGCCTTATAGCCTATATTTGTTCCCCTCGATTATTTGTTTTATATGACCAAGCTACATGGTGACCATTAAAGTCTACTAAAATCAAAGTTTCTAAGCCAGAATATTGTAGTTACTTACTCTAATAATCTTTTCTGGGCACAACCAAGATTCGCTTATAGCAGCTATATGATTTTTTTCTTGAATTAACAGTAGTTCAAAATCATTTATTTTTGGCAAGAGGCTATTATCGTTCCATTGATAAATATTGATTAGGCGGTTTTCTTTTCTTCTAGTATTATCCATAGTTTGATGTAATTAGATTTATGATATAATCTAAATTTATGTATTTGCTTAAATATTCTTTACTAGTTTAAGTATTAGCTTAATTAACTCTTTACCCTTTACGTTCCAGTCACATTCAGAGAAAATAATTTATTTTAAACTCAAAAAATGGTCCAACAGGTTTTTCACTAGTATCCATCTCTTCTTCACTTCTTGTAGTTGCAATATTTTTGTTTCTTATAATTCTAATACTTTTTTGGTTTTCGATTTTCTTTGTATTATCCATGGTATTATTAGTTTTCTGTTTATTTTTAATGCCTTTCTTACTGTCAACGTTGTGCGCTCGTTTCCTACAACTGTCTTGACACTATCAGTACTATACTGATTACCTTCTTTGGCATTGTTCTCTCCATTTTCAATATAGTTTTCTACATTTCTTTTAGTTAATTTTTTTTTTCTTTGAACGATAACTGAATATAAGTTCATAAGGCTTTTATTACTATGTTCTTCTTCTAAGGCAAACGGTACATGATCCTGTACTCTTCCGCTTGCATTTCTACACTATTCATTTATTTCATTTTTACTCTGGCAGTTTTATAGGTACAGTTGTGAGATGCCATTGTTTTCCTTATATTCTTTTCTCTCATGAAGGCAGGATATTTACTATTGATTAATGACATGTGATTTCCTCCACAATTAACGCATTTAGGGCATAGTTGCTTTTGTGTCGGACAGTATTTTTCACTATGTCCATATTTCGAACAGAGGGAACATTGTGTTACAGTGAAAATATACGGTTCTTCCTTCGTCCTCGTTCCATATATATAAATATAAGGAGGTAAGATGGCACCTTTAAAACATATACGCACCGATCCGCATCTAGCCTATTTCCCTTCTTTTTTATACTCTTTGTCTAGACGTTTAATGTTTACTATTTCAATGTTACTTTCTAATACTTTTTTAATATCGTCCTCGCTATATCTCTTAATAATCCATAATAAAAACCCTGTTCATATGTTTTTCTGCAAATCCACCCTTGCCTCTAAAAGTATCACATCCTAGAATTTTTTCCGTTGCACTGATGTTTTTAAATTGAATAAATATTTTCTAAGCGCTTTTATATGTTGTTTTCTCGATGTCAGTTATTTTTTCTTCTCTCAACGTTTTGCTATATCTGATTTGTTTCGGGAGTTCCTCGTTATGTGTTATAGCTACTTACGTATACTCCTTCTCGATCTCCAAGTCCTGGATAGATTGACCTGCCTTTAAAAATCCTGAACCCCGGGATGCTTACTGACGTTTACGTTTTTTAGCTTTCCTCATGACAGTGGCGAAACAAACATCACTTTCATATGCTTCATATTCATCCTTAGAATAGTTTATTTTACTCGCTACACTGTTGCTTCTGTTACTTACTCCACCATTACTAGTCATGTCAAATTCCCAACTCTTATGCGAAATATGCGATATGTGAATATCAACGTCAGTATGCACAATAATTCTCTCATGTGGATTTTCTTCACTTTCCTCTCCCAAAGTATTATTTCGACTCATTTTTAAAAAGCGGGTAGTTTTGTTTTTATTTTAATCTTACATATTTATCAAAAAGCACTACATGTAAGATAACTATCTATTTGTATAGTATTACCACAACATAAAATTACATTATAACAGGTTCTTTAATTAATTTTCGATATTAAAATACAAAAATATTTTTTATTCCAGCGCAATCCGTGACCGAACCCTACTCACGGCTATCTTCCGGCGATATAACTTTTTATTTATAGCGAAAAAACTAAATAAAAATAGTTTTTTTATAAACCTATGTATGTGTATCTTATACTAATATATAAAGCTGAAGAGTTTGTTTTCTTGAACGCGCTAATCTCAGGAACTACTGGTCTGATTTGAAAAATTATTTAGTGTTAGATAGCCCATTTGTCGAGGAAGGCTATAGGCTATATATCATCACGCTAATACCATTAGGAGCGGAGCACCAATGAAGAATGTTGCAAAATGGGGGGGGGGGTTTCTTAAATTCCTTTTTTTTTACTATTCCACGCGGGCGAAGTCGCTAGCTACTGGCTAGTATGATGTATATAAGTGAATACGATCTTTTCATTTATTACAAAAAAAAAAACTTGATTCAAAAACTCAATTACTTAGTCAAGCTTTTTGGTATTGCAGGCGGTCCAAATGTTATGGGTGAACCTTATTATGGACACGTTAGCCTCTTTAGCGTTGGCGACGGAAATGCCAACACCAGACCTATTACTGCGCAAGCCGTACGGACGTACAAAGCCGCTTATCAGTCGTACCATGATGAAGAACATCCTTGGACAAGCCATCTACCAGTTATTCATTATATTCACACTTCTATTCGTTGGTAAGTGGTAATTGTTCATATGCTTTACCCGACTACAGATCTAATAGGAAAAGTTATAGATTTAACCATGTGTATGTGTTGTTATATTTTAGTTTTTTTTTTTTTGAGTCACAATAAAACATCTGCTGCTTTAATATTTAACTTCAGATTTTTCAAGATATTATTTAAACATCATTAACGGCCGGTTTCAAAGTCCGTTTATTAGATTGTCTGTCGATTAAAATTTGACATAAGCTCCATACCAATATTGTCAAGATTTTACCGATTAGTAACATATTATAACAGGCCGTAAATAGTGTGACTAGCGCAAAGCTAATCGTTTCACGTCGATATTCTGTGAGAGCGTAGAATCACACCGACCGACCCGGCCCTAGCTGTAATCGAGATAATGATTCCAGTTCGGCTCTACCACTTTGAAATTTACTTGCATTAATTACAACGGTCACATAATTCGTTTTCAGGTGACAGACTGCTAAACATCGAATCTGGCAGATACAAGCCCTTAGGCTCGGAACCAACTCAGCACTTCACAATAATCTTCAACACCTTCGTTATGATGACTCTCTTCAACGAGATCAACGCGAGGAAAATCCACGGGCAGAGGAATGTGTTCCAGGGTTTGTTCACGAATCCAATCTTCTACTCTATATGGATCGGCACAGCTCTTTCGCAGGTGAGATATATTTACCTACCAGTGGTCAAAAGCCTATTATTACAATATTAAGTGAATTGAAAGGGCGTGTAAAGTGATTTTAAAAAATAGTCATTGCACTATTTTTATAGCATCTATTGCCGATATTGTAATTTAATTGCATTGTAATTGTAGATATTGTAAGTATGAACGCAATCAAACTGTTGGCAACACCAACATAAAATAATTTTATTTTAAACTTGCAACACTAGATAAGTAGGGCGGCACGGAAATTGTTTAAAAAAAACAATTTATTTGAACAACTTTATTATAAGACGGTTCTAACAAGACTAAAGAAATTACAATTAATTATAGTAAGTCTAAAAACTTAAATTAGCGCTAATTATTATAAGCGATGACTTGGCGCTGCGTGGTCAGCAGGTTTGTAGGCAAGCGCGTGTCCAGCGATTGCCTAACTCCTCCCTCCTTAAGATGGAAGCGCGTCCCGCAGCTTCCTGCAGCGTCCTCGTTGCTGGCTGAGATATCTTGTATTTCTCCTTTTTTCCTGTGCTGGTATACTTTCCAGGATACATACGCTATAAGGGTTACGTACAATCCTATTGTTGACCAGCTCGGTGTTGCCATGATTAGCTTCCAGTCGATGTTGCTGTCCACTTCTACGTCCTTAGCTCTGTCCAGTAACTTATAGACATTGTCCAGGGCGATATCCTCCAGCGTCAGCTTAATTGGGGTGTTTTCCGGGATGACTATTTCCTCCTTTGGGAGTGGGATGATGTTATCCACTGGTATTGCGTGGGTGTTGGTCCTCAAAGGTCCGGTTCAGGATGTTTAATTTGCATTCTTTTGTTATTGATATAATATGGATGCCTATTAATTTTATGTATTCAGATTTCGGTCCACACTGTTTTCTTGCGATGGTCTCTTCCTTCAGGGTTACCAGCCATTTGTCTTCTGTTATTTTTTCTAATTTGTTGTGTTTGAGGTGTAATTTTGCTCTCGTACAGTTGGGTGTTTGGTGTTTTATTAGTCTTATGATGCAATCATCGGACTCCTCGATGGCTTGAGTGTTCAGTGAGGTGCAAAGATGGGTGTCCTGTGTGAACTTCCTGCAGTCTTCATTCAGGTATGAGTACTCATCGCTTCCCAGTGCAAGCTATTTGGATTTAGGAATTATGGACTTTGGAGTGATATACATATAAGTAAATCGGGTTATGGTTGTTGGGTTGAATGGGGTTAATCATATAAACGTTGACATGCTGTTCGTATATAGGCTTGTTGCTTCTATGTTAAGCTAACGGTATATTAAAAAAATGGTATTGTTCATGTCGAAGTTTGATTTTACTATTCATACTGTTATGAAGGATGTTATGCCAGAATATGTTATAAATAATTGTACAAGTATTCACACTAAAATTAACGACCAATATAAATAAAATAATGATTACCTAAATTCCGTGTATATGCGCATAATAAACAACTTGAAAGATGTATTTATTGTATGTAACATGATCGAATTGTCGACAATTGAATTTCATAACAAAATTATTTGGAAATCTATTTAGTTTTTATTGAATATACCTAATTGTGTTTACTTTCAAATTATTGTTTTAGGTATGTATAGTTGTTTTGCCTTTGTTAAACTCTTCGCACTATAAGTTGCACATAAATATTTTTTTAGCACGAGCCTATGCAGGGCAGGTATGATAATATTTTATTTTATTTTACATATGTTGAAAGCAATAAGTACCCTTGGTTTCTTCTAGTACATATATTTATTTTAATTAGATTCCATGTTATTCTGACTAAAATTTATGAATATAAATTCAAGTATTTATTCTTACGCGTTGACTTTTATGAACTTAATACATTATACTATTTTATTCTTATACCAGTCTATGGTAAAGTAAGAGTAGTTACTATAATGTGAGACAGTTAGTCAAATATCCTATAAGTCCTAAAAAATATAAGTAATCAATACATAGATAGAAAAACCAATATTCTTATGAAATTAACGCTTTAATTAATAAGGTTTTATAATACGAGGCTAAGTGGTTATGTCTTCCTCTGGGGCTGGTTCTGGGCGCATGCTACTAGGGATTTTCTTACCGTTATTGTTATTAATTAATGGAGTTTTAAGATTACCATGTATTCTGTTGGGTAATATACTATATGGAGTTGAGATTGTACTTAAAGTAGCATGAGGTTTATATTTTGGTGTGTCTATGTGGGGCAGGTGATACGTACCGTATTTATTGATGAGAGCTGGTTTTCGACCTGGTGAAAAATCCTGATAATTGGACTCCTGCTCTGGTTCATTTGGTATATAATCTGGTTTACTACTATAGTAATTACCTTTTTTATACTGAGCTTCGTTCTCCTTTTCGCGATATCCTTGTTGTTGAGATATATAAAACAGTTGTTCTGTGGTAAGCTTTGATCGATTCGGCTCACTCGTAGGCTTCTTTATAGTGCTTGAGATTTTAAGCGGTAAATTTACCTGGTTATATTCTCTGTTAGGCTGCTTCTTGGACTTTCTTTTCTTTCTATGTGAACCTGAATTAATAGATATTACTTTACCTGATTGGGATTTACGTTCCAGCATGGGTCGACTCCGTTCTTGTGTCCTTTTCGCAAGCACATTATCTTGCGAGGTGTATACTATGTTATTTAGTTGTTGGTAAGGTTCATCTGAATGATCTGATATAATGGGTAAGTTTAGTTCGGGATTGGGGTAAATAGGCCTAAATATTTCTAATGGTTTTGGCTGAATGTTAAGGTCGTTGAATTTACAATATTCTGAACGTGATTCCTCCTGCCTAGCCGCTAATATAGCTGCTTCTAGTGAGTCTGGTTTAGATATTCGCACGCCTAGTGATATGTATATTTCTAAGTTATTTACGTATTGGTCGATTGCTATGTATTCATAATAAGATTTGTCTGGGTGATTCCCTACTCTTTGTAAAGTACATAGTAAGCCTCTAACTCGGCAGCCAAAGATGTTGGCATCTTCATCAGTATTGCGGCGTAGCGTCATGAGTTCTTGTAACAATTGTATTTCGTTACGAGGGTCTCCTAATCGACGTATTAATGCTGACTTTATATCCAGCCAGGTGTCAAGGGACTCCTCATATGCGATAGCTTCTATTGCGGCTCCACTAAGTCTACTTTTAATTAAACATGTGAATGCTAGGTGTGTCCTAGTTTGCGGATCAAGCAATAGCATCACATTTTCTACTTCTTCAATAAAATAATATAAAGTATTCGGATTACCGTCATATCTTGGCATAAGATCACCAATATATTGCAAAATTGAGATATTTTCTTTTGTTAATATCATTATTAGGTATTAGGTAATTGATTAAGGGAAAAAAAATTCACTAAAAATATACAAGTATAATAACTTTATAAGACATCAAAATAATTAAAAAATGTATTATCTTCATTTAATAAGCATCGTATAGGTTATCTATAAATGTTTAAACAAATTGATGTTTTAAAATAAGTGTTGTGTAATTACGTAAGTCTATAGCGATTTGAGCCTAAAGACGAACACATGTATGTACAACAAAAGGAAAAAAAAAATAACGACAGGAAATATAGCAAGGAACTGGGCAGACGAAAAGCACTTACCCTATAGTCCTCTGCGTCTCCAGCCGGGTCTTGTAGAACTGCTTACGCGTTGCTCCGGTTGCACAGGTTTCCCGATTTTAGGGGCTCCCGCGCGACAGCCACCCAGGTTCGTATTATCGCGAAAGTAACGAAGCTTCGTTCACCCTTCCGAAGAGGTATATTCGAATAGGGTGTCGCGATCCTACCGACTGCGCCAGATAAGTAGGGCGGCACGGAAATTGTTTAAAAAAAACAATTTATTTGAACAACTTTATTATAAGACGGTTCTAACAAGACTAAAGAAATTACAATTAATTATAGTAAGTCTAAAAACTTAAATTAGCGCTAATTATTATAAGCGATGACTTGGCGCTGCGTGGTCAGCAGGTTTGTAGGCAAGCGCGTGTCCAGCGATTGCCTAACTCACTGTTCTTGCTTTTTTTTGCTTCTTCCGTTTTGGTTGTACCGGGTGCAGACGCAATCCTTGTGTGAAAGTGATTCATTACAAGTTATTCACACTAAATAGTCTTTAACTTCGACACCTACATCGATCTGGGTATCTTAGGTGCACCACCATCAGCGTAGAACGAAACACTATATTATCTGTGCGACGATAATTTTGTTCGATATTATTAGTATGATTATATTATATAATATCAATATATGTCTCATGATATTTGTAATGTTGTACTGGAAGTACACACTCCTCCGAGTGATCTCGCCACGCCTCGCGCGAAAGTGTGAGTGACGAGTCCGACCTTATATACTCTCGTATATTCAGTAAGTGTTGCCAAGTCGAGACGATCGCGTTATTAATTACGTCTACGCGGTTAGAAAGCTTGCGCTATTGCGTTAAATCGAGAATGTAGAGTAACGCACTCGCGACGGTAAGCGAATCCCTTTGACTCGCGGCCAAAAAACCGACTAGGAACGTAGAGCCGACGAGGCGAGGCGAGTGGACCATGTACACTCTCTCACTCGTCATTACACGCGATTCCTCGAAAAAATAGTATTCTGCACTTCTTCTCTTCGTATAATTTTTTTTAACTATGGCGAATCTCAGACTCGCCCGATTTGCAGGATAAAAGGGTACACGGATTTTTCTTCACGCATTAATGTAATATAGTATTAACTATTAACGGGGCAGTCGGGGAAGTATCTTGCCCATTGCAGCTACAAGAATACAGTCATATGAGGCTATTCAAAATTTTTCATGAAAATTTGAACCCTAAGCACAGATTTTCAAACAAATGTACAGTTAGCAAGAAAACAGTCATTTTACACAAAATATTTTGTATGCTAATCGAACATGTTTCTGATACTGATCAAAAACTTTTATGGGACTAACCAACCTGACCAACTTCAACCTGAAGTACTAAAAGAGAAGAAAACGCAAAAATCTTTTCCCGTACATCTTTTAAGAAGTCTATCTTATTTTTGTTTATCAAATCGTTTTGTTGACAGATTGAAAAGATAACATTGAAAACAAATTGAACTAGTTATAATTTTATTTCCAACCAAAAACCAATCTTGATAGTTCGGTGCGTCAGAAAAGCTCTGTGATTGTTTTTTTTTTACATCCTTTTTGTCAACAAAAGAACAAGACGAAATATAATTTTAAACCAGCGATCATAGCAAGTGATGACGATAACTTATTAATTGATACTTAAAGTATAACTGGGTCGAATATTAAACGTTGCTTGTGGGTAGGTGGTAATCATCCAGTTCGGCGGGATGGCGTTCAGCACGGCTGGGCTCTCGATCGACCAGTGGCTGTGGTGCCTGTTCTTCGGCGCCGGCACCCTCGTCTGGGGCCAGCTGGTCACCACAGTGCCCACGCGCAAGATACCCAAGACGCTCTCGTGAGTATTGTTCTGAGCCTGAAGCCTACGTCCCTAAACTATGCAAATCACTTGTGTTATGTAATGTAATACAGAGTACTTTGTGGACGACGTCAGTTCAATTGGCCAACATTTGCCAAACTCTATTTAATTTTACTATATTGTCTAGTGTTTAAATTCGGAAGAACTCTTAAAGATGACTTCCGAAATTAGGCCGTCTGTAATCAAGGTATCTGACGTATCTCGTATTATAGAACTTGAATTTGAATTGACCAGTAACAGTTAGCAGTATTTAATGATTTTTATTGCTGGAGCACGGCAAACAGGCTGATGCCCCAACTGGAAAGTGGTTCCCGTCACCTATGGACATTTGCAACACCAGGGGACACTGGAACCTAGCCACTCATGTCGGGACACAAGTCAAGGTTTTTACGACGGCACACTCTATACCACAGGTGTTAAGTATCCAGACGAGCAACACCTCGCTGTGCGTATTGTTTGTCACCTCTTGCAACAGGACCCGGCTGCGGGGATTAGTATTCTCTCTCCGCTCCTGCACGGATAAAATGGCTTTAAACGATTTTTTACAATTATAAGCGGCCCCCGAAAAGTGTTAACTATTTCAGACTCCGCCTCTGCCAATAATGGCGCCAGTGGTTGGCAAACTCTGCTGTTCTGTCAGAAGATAGGGCTTCTGACAGTTTAATATCCCAATGTTCCTTAAATGCTTTACTGTGCTCAAGTAAGATCTTGCATGGAGTACTGTTCTCACCGTTGGGACGGCTCAGCTAAATACCAGCTTGAAGCGCTAAAGTCAATTTAGGGAAGGGCCAAGAGGTTGATTGGTAGTGATCAGCCTGTAAATACAAGGCTTCAAAGCCTAGAGCATCGACGCCGGGTTGGTAGTCTATCGATTTTTTATAGGATTCATTTCGGAGAATTTGCGGTGGAACTGTTCGTCCTGATCCCCCTACAGCATTTCATCTTCGGACCACAAGGCGCTCTGGTCTACGCCATCGTTTCACAGTGGAAACGCTACCAGTGGGAATTAAACGTTTCGCCTCCACATTCCTTCTATGCACAGGAGAGTTGTGGAATGCACTACCTGAGCGGTGTTTCCCGAAAAGTACAATCCGGGTATCTTCTAGTCTCGTGTGAATAGGTACTTTCTAGGTAAGCTTGCTCCATCTTTCACCGCATCATCGTCCGGCATTGGACGTGATCGTGGTCAAAAGCCAACCAGTTTAATATAATAATAAAAAATGCGAATTCCAGTTGGGGCCGAGGCCAGCCGGATCCTGAGACGATCCAACCGGGCCCCGACTACGACTCGGACCTCGACAAGAAGCCGCGCGCCGGCCAGATCCTATGGATAAGGGGCCTTACCAGGCTTCAGACGCAGGTACGAATTCATTCAAACCGTATGGGAGAGGGCTGTACGCTTAGGTTCTATGATCGGTCAACGTGGACGAATAAGTTAACCTCGAAATAGGTTTGTTTATAGTGAAATCAATTGAAGCACTCTTTGTAACCTTAAAAATCCCCCACCCCCCATAAATAAACCTGAATAGTCTTTTATCAATCATTAAAAATCCATTGATTTTTAGGATTAATATTACAATTATACTCTGGTTTTTGATGACCTGGACTAAAGTGGTTGACTTCCTTTTTAAGTTGCAAGCTCAGAGCATAGTGTTGTAGTATGGCTGATCCATAAGTAGTTGTGCGAGTTGCATCAACAACTCAGTTATGAATGAGCCGTACTATAGTAGAATTATTTTGTCCGTGCAGTTTGGGTCATAAAATAAAGCGAGTATTTCGCTCTCTCTTCCACTTATGGGCGGGCATAGTGATGCGCATTATTGTTTTCGATAAGCGTTATCGATAGTGTATTTAGTTTTGTCATTTTGTGGGTTAGTTATAAAAATGAAAAAAAAAATAGATACAACAACGTATTGATTAAAATAAGAATAATAATGACTTATAATAAATTATTAATTAGGTATCTATGTTAAAAAAAAACTATAAGTACAAATGTTTAGAATATAACAAGTTATATTAAAAATAAATATAAATACTTATATCTAAGTTTAAAATGGCTTGTATTTAAACGCCTACCAGAAATGCACCTATTTTACTACCAATAAATTCGAAATACCTACCAGAATGGATAAATGCTCACCAAATTGTGTTTCCAGAAGTATTGTAGAAATGAAGCTATTTTCCTTTTTATGCTATGCCATAAAAATATATAAACGCCTTTAAAGCTAATTTCAGACCAAATATTTTACATTATCGTTAAACAGATATTACCAATATTTTGTTTCTCCACTTCCAATTTAGTAATTTTTGCTGAGGCAAAAAAGCAAACGTTCCAACGTACAATTAGTTTTAATACCAAATATAATATTTCGTATTCCAAACATGATAATATATGTTGCTTGTTTATTGTTTTATGAATTTGATTAAAACATGATAATATAGCCAAATAAATACTTCACTCTCAATATTACTGCAACACAAATGATTGAAGTAGGTAAAAAATTAATCACTAGTAGAAAAAAAAACAAAAGTAAAACGAAGTTATGTTTCATTATATTTATAGGTACTTATAAGATTTATTTGTACTTAAGATTTATCAATGGCACTTTAAAGAACACAATAGTTAAAAGCAGTCAATCACATAAACTTTTTAAAAAACTAACAAAAGAAAATAATTATTGAATCAACAGAGGTTTTTTAGATTTAGCTGGGCGCACTCTCTTTCTCTTCTCACCAATGGATATTCCTAGCTTCGAGAGGTGATTCCACGTACTTCAGCGTGACAATGTGTGACGCTTGCGTGACGGGATTGCATCCTGCGGTCTGTGCCTCACATGCCGGTGGCGGCTGTGCTGGTTGCAGGGTAAATAAGTAAAGGCAAACGACTGTAATCTTAGTTTAACAATAATATATTCTGGATTCAGGTTGGATAATTTGATTACACTTAAACTATTTAGAACTGTAATTTTCGGTTTGAATGTTAGTGTTTTAGTAAAACAATATTTGGTGGGCATTTATCCATTTTGGTAAGCAAAAATAATTTAAATACAAAACGTACAATTATTCTGATGAGTTTATATTTATTTTGGAAAGTAAAACGTTGTTTTTTAGGCACCTCGGTATAGAGTGGATTAAATTTATATGAAGTAATATATTTTATTTGGTGCTTAATCTAAGGGACAAAAAATTTTTTTGGTGAGCATTTAAATTATACCCATTTAAAATTAACAGCCAAAAAGATAATAATGATCTTTATAAGATTGGTAATCTTTCTTTGATAAGAATGAGTTTTTATCGTTAATGGCGTTGCGCCCGCGCAACACGCTCACCGCCTTAGCCGGGCTAAGGCCGAGCTTGATTTATGACCCAAACTGCACGGACAAAATAATTCTACTATAGTGGCTCCAAGCTTACAACATAAAAGAAGCTCGATCGCAACTGTCATTTCAGTCCAGATGATAAAAAATCAAAGTATAAGTAATAATAATAAAATTATGAATTAAACTACACTATAAAATGAAATACAAAATTAAAAGATTAAAAAGTGCTATAAACATATTTACAGATAAAAATGAAATTTCATTTTATTTATTCTATAGATTATTATATAATAAGGAGGGATGAAAGTGACGTCGTAAATGTAAATGTAGACCAAAATAAGATGGATGGATTGTGTGAAGGATGATATGATGACTGGTGGTGTGGTAACAGATGTATGTCAAAAGAGAGGAGTGTGTGCAAGGAAAAGACATACGAGTATTGTGCCGACTCCAAATTGTTCCAACAATATGGTGAAAGAAAAGAGAGAGAGAGAGAGATTATTACATTATTTTAGGTTTAGTATTATAACTTTATAGTGTATACATCTATATGTATTAGTAGTCATTATATAGTCACTCTATTTTCTTGAGTATTTAAATTAAAAGTGCTCTTTATGATAAGTGGAGATTTATTATTACACAAAGAGACAAATATTATTAAGTAAATACAATTTTT
This sequence comes from Dendrolimus pini, assembly GCA_949752895.1. Classification (NCBI taxonomy): domain Eukaryota; kingdom Metazoa; phylum Arthropoda; class Insecta; order Lepidoptera; family Lasiocampidae; genus Dendrolimus; species Dendrolimus pini. The sequence continues at coordinate 4,991,073 of OX457146.1, forward strand.
CAAAAAGACTGATTATATTAAAGACTAAATTATATTAATTTTATAATGTTATTTGTGTACAATAATTAAAATTATTATTAACGATTTTTCCTTGTTTACTAAAAACAAACTACTTATTCGTCCACCTTTACAGCGTCTATACTTCAATTTAATTGAACTTAGGTTATAGTTACATTGAATTGGGTTTTATTCGTAATTCCATATATATTTCAAGGGCTTGGAAATATATTTAATTGGTGGAGTTAAAAAGATCTACTCGTTTGGGTTAAATGTTGGCATAGTATTTCTTTATATATTTAAAATATAAATCGGTGACGTATATATTACGTAGAGACATATATTTGGGTGTATGTTGGCAACGTGTTCAAAACGGAGTTTTTGTTTTTGAAATATATGCATATTTCGATATTATTGAATGCATTGTAATTAGTTTGACATATATGTTATTTCTAATATAAATTCTTTGTACAAAGTTATTGCGACTTTAATCATGTTTATGTTATACTTTTTACAGTGCTTTTAATAATATTTACAATCTTATCAATTGATTTGTTTTAAAAATATTTAATAAGATTGTTATTATTAATGGGAATATATTTATGAAAAATGAGCATCAAAAAAAATACGACTTAATTTGAAATAAATTGTTACTGTAACAGTTTGTGATACTTCATTACGAGTATCTTCTAAACAGTACAGTAACAAGTGAAAATTTTCAAATTTACGAACATAATCTAATTGGTTATTGATATGAAGTAGGAGTGGCAAAAATGTTATGATACCGTTGCACACTATACGAGGGATAAGTTTTGAGTTTACAGCTATAATGATATATAATATATTTTCAATATATATATATATATATATATATAAGCAGCATAGTCAACAGGTCAACACTGCGGATTCTTTGGGCATCTCTTACGCTAAGTCAAACAAACTTATGTCCATTTTTATATATTATATACTTTTACTATTTTTGCATACAAAACCGATTGAGATCACCATTATTCGATACTATGCATTCATGTTATAGCGTAATACCGTCATATAACAATATATAGATTAGGCTAATTCATTTTCTTAATTGATTATATTACACATTTTTATAATTTTTTGATACAGTAAGCCGGATCAACAGTTTGCAAGCGAATAAAATAAATAAACAAAATAATATTTATTGACACAAAAAAAATACCTCCGAATATTAATTTAAGGAAAATATGATTTATGTTTTCTTTTTAATATTTCACATTTTCTTTTTTTTTTTATTTACTCAACTTATGTTTCATCTTGTATTTATTATTTTCATTCTCCTATACTTCTGTTCTTATTCGTAAGAATTTATTAATTTTAAATACCTACACAGAGAAACACTTTACAAAAGTAATAAAAATGTAGTGACGCTATATTATTTTTGGCCCATGATTAACGTAGTTCTTAATTTTTTTGTTCGGTCACTAATTTTGTTTGCCAACCGTACTTTTTACACTCAATACTTGGATGATATTCTCGAAATTGGCAACCGAACAAAAGCTATACATATTAGGTCTTTTTGTTTCATACATTATAAAAACAAATTTTCATTTTCTTTTTGTTTCTTTACGGCACTCGATTCCATGACATCCATTTCTGTATCTATTTAACTTGTTATTAATCTATCTTTCAATCTTGATGTATCACTCGATATCTACCCTTCTGATACTTCCATGTTATGGAATCGGGCCATCCCCTTAGTTGTTACACTAGTTAGTTTGATGATATCGCGAGTAACCGCCTTGCATGCTCAGCAGTACCGTTGAAATACAGTCTGGAGCTTCCTGAGTTTTGTCTATGATTTATTAATTTATGACTTACCTGAGTTGACTATCCACCCCATATTACCCTATTGGCATGCTCTAAATGTAGGCTGTGACAATGTTACTTATCCCTCATAATTATTACCCCCATTCAAACAGTTAATATGACTTCATCCCGATAAATAAATTTATTCAATTACCACTTAACATAAATCACAACGCGGTATGAATATGACTATCTCTGTCTCTGTCTATCTTTTTTTATTTATCTCTGAGTCATGCTGACTGTTTGATTTCTTTTTCACTACTGTTTTATTTTTATTTTGTCTTGTTTTTATTTTGTTTTATTTAATTTTATTTTTTAAGAATAGTATTTTTTGCTTGTGATACGCCAACCCGTTACATCCTCGCTACAGACCCAAAGCAACCCAAGCTCGTGTTGTTAATGGAACGCCGTATTATAAATGTTAAAGCCTGAAGTGGCGATGCCGCACGGCGTACGACTAACACGCCTTACCGATGTCTAGTACAAGCAGTAACATAACACCCACCACTGTTTGATATTGTTTTTTATTTCATTTGTTTTATTGTTCAGTTACTGCTATGACAGAACGTTAATTTATTTGAGTGTGGAGTGGATTTTTCTTGATAAAACAAAATGAGACATATAGAATTATCATACACACGTAGCGAGAGCATGCCGTGTGCTCGCATCATACTAACAAAGTTAACCGTCTACGGTCGGACCTGTCTTTTCCTTTGCCGTTGTGTTTGTTGTCAGTGTTTTCTATTTTATTTGTTGTTTTTTTGTTTGTGTTGTTTTTATTTTTATTGTGAATGTTTGTCCCCCCCCTCCCCCCCCCCCCCTTAGCCGTGTTATGTCGGGGTGTGTTGTCAGTCAGGTGGGTAAGAACATGACCGATCATCGTATGGGTCTCACTTAAAAGTAGTTGCATTGCCTTGGAAAGTTGCCTATAATTGTTTTTATTTGCCGTAAGTTCTTGTTAGGCTTGATGTAGTTGTCTTATATGATTGTGAAATGTAAATAGTTGCTCAATTTAGAAGTTTCCGGCCCTTTATCGGTAAGTAAGGTATATGTAGAGATGATGATGACTCGACGTATTTGATAAGTGTTATTCTTTGACTTCCATGAAGTACTGATTGGATATTAAAAGATTTTTGTAGCTTATCCTAACAGTTTTTCTTTTGATGGATACATTTGTGCAAATATCGTATAATTTTTTACAGAATTTGGCAACACATATATAAAAAAATGTGTTATAAAAGATATTTTCACAATTAAATACATCAAAAATGACTAATAATATTATAGTATCTATCGTGAATTCGTTCCTCCTTGGCTCCCAAAATAGATGTTCTAACAATAACAAAAAGCATGCTAGTTTTATACATTAAGATATAATCCGTCAAAAATAAATGTATAATTTTAAATGAAATTTAAATAGCGCGCCACCACCATATTGTTTTAAGGAGTTGATATAAATAGTTATAAAAAATAAATAATAAAGCCGTGAATGGCAACATTAGGTGCTAGGTTTTTATGGTTTTAGTGCATCCATGGCCCTCTAAACCATTTTAGGAGTCACCCAGCGTTGTTTAGGTTTTTGTTGTAGCCGTTCATCAGGGTAGATACCCCGATTTCCGTTCCCCCGTATTGATTTTTGTTTTTTTTGTTGTTTATATTTTTTTTTGGCCACACCCCTCGAGTCATATTCGTATCACGTGACACTAGCCGCCAACGGCTGTCCGATTACACGCATTCGGTACACACAGACACAAGATCGTTTTTAAGTTGGAAATAATTTGGTTTAATTAAAGTGTTTCTTTTTGTTTTCTCTCTCTCTCTATAAATACAAAAGGGGTCTGTTAATTCCGTGTTGGCCTGCTTCCGGCTCGGCCAGGTGTGGAACACGGAGGATACTCTCGTCTGCAACATGTTTGACGTCATTAGTTTTAACACAATATATGGGAAAGTCCACCATTGTTGGCATCCCACCCATTGATTAGCACCCAGTTAATATTCTCTTTGTTTTGTGACGACACAATAATAATAATAAAAAGAGTGCGTGTAACGTTCACATGCGACTGAAGTAAAACTTTTTTACAAAAAAAAATTTTCAAAACTTTTTCATTGATTTGTTTATAAACTATCTATTGACAAAAAAATATTTGAAAACCGGATGGTACAGAAACGTGACGCCATATTGCGACGCCATATTGCGAAGCCATATTGCCGTAACGGACTTCCGTTGCATTGTCGTCCAGTTACCTCCTAGTCGCGGCTAAAGAAGTTTTACTACAATAATACTATTTTATGGCGATCAAATAAAAACTATTAAAATTATTTAGTCTCTTGAATTAATTGACTGGGTGTCATTCGTGGGGTTGGGTGCCAAGAATAGTATAATTTACCCTATCACTCATAATAATTTAACATGTCACACTTTTTATTAAGATTTACACACAGTTTACAAATAATAAATAATTTTATAAAACACGATGTGCGTAAATTTGTTAAATGAAAAACTGAAGCAGTAAAACAGTATAAATCAAGTAAAGTATTTGCAAAATTATTGCTACTCTTAAGTATCTTAACACGTTTAAATATACCTAAAGACGGGACGAAATACGATGACGTCAAACGATTCCGTCCGATGACGTTCCACATCTGAGCCGTACGACAGTCGTAAAGCTAGGGCTGCGTGTGCGCACGTAGGACGGTGTCGAATGGGGCGTGGAGCCGCGCGTCGTTGAGAGATGTTGTTGGCAGCCCCGGCCCGTGCTCGAGACCGAGGTGTAGTGGCGGGCGCGGCGGCTGGCTGCGCGCTGCGTGCAACGGAAGCTAACGGTACCCGCACCCCCTAGCCTCCCCCTAGCCTAGCCCTAGCCTCCCTTAGCCTAGCGCGTAGTTGCCCCCCGTGTAACCTCCTCAAAGTCACAGACACATTTTTGTCTCGCGCCAGTGCTTCGACGACATTCCAATGTCGGAAAGGTGTCTATTGTCATATATGTATGGCACGCGAGAGTTAATGTAACTTACCGCTGAATAATTATTCCAGCAGCAACTTGTTGTCAACAATGAATCAGAACTGATATGACATTGACTCTCGCCATGTAAGTTTTAATCCTGTTCGGAGTTTCCACTTTGGTCATGAAGTTGATGTGAATGATTCCGCCTAATGGAGTGTCGCCGTCATCACTGGCCGCAATTGAGTCTTGATCTGTTTTTATCTCGTCTGTTTGCATCTTGTCCACGTCTGTATGGTCTTCCGATGGTCTTGATGTCCTCTGGCACCGTCTCGCCCGTCCTGTCCGAGCACCCTGTCTCCAGGCGACATTGTGACCCACTTGCATTCTCGATATTATCGTTCATTCATCGTCTCGTCCCGAATCTGGCCCCCCTCCCGCTTCATAATGTACCCAGGACGCGAGACCGTCTTGAAACCACGTGTTCGTTTTAGCCAGTTACCAGCCAGCACCTTAGCAGTTTTTTAATTTTATTTTCGTTTTTATCATCATTCTTAGTGCGAGCATGGCGTACATACACTCCCACCGGCACCGGACTCTGTCTCTCTGTCTCTCACACTGATCACCCGTCGCCATCGTCTCACTGTCGGTAGTCTTGGCGTGTCGTTCGCGTACGTGCACCGAGCGCGGAACTCCCGGTCTAGAGTAAACGTAACGCGACGTAGCGAAGCGCTGACTCTGAATACAGACAGCTGTTAGTGCGCGTATCGGCAAAAGAACATCCACACCACACTCTGTAGATAGACGGCGGATATCGGCGGGGTAGGAGGGTGCCGCGAGGGTGTGACGGGGGCGCGTGGCGCGGTCGACGGGCGTCGGGCGCACAGGGGCGCCACTGGAGGGTTGTGTTGGTTGCAGCTGCGCGTGGTGCGCGTGTTCAAGTCGACGCTGGAGGACCTCGAGGAGCGGCTGTCGGCGCACTCGGCGGCCGGGCTGCGCTCGCGGCTGCGCGCGCCCGCGCAGGACATCGCGTACATCGACGCGGACGACGTGCCCGCCGCGACGCGCACTGAGACCACCATATTCTGAAACGCGCGCGCCCGCACCCGCGACCGAACCACCACACCACACCGGCCCGCACACGACCCACACACGACCGCACACACCCCCCCCAGAGACCCCCCACGCCCCCCAGAGAACCCCAAGGCGGTACTTAACGCGACATTAATCTCCTCTTTCGGTCGGTCATTGAAAAACGAGTCTTAATTTTTAGTACGTTAAGAATTTTTATTAAGTGTTGGAATTTTTTATTAGTACTAGGTAGTTGATAGCAATAATGAGAACTACTAGACTATGTTAGCGGCCCGATGTTAGGCTCCTAGACCGAATTGTGCCTGTTAAAGCGCTGCTGACGGCGCGTCTGTACATTCACAGTCATATTGATTATATATTGTAAATCTGTTGATGTTTCGTGATGTTAAAGTTTCCATAGAGAAGTTTTTGGATATTTTAATAGTTGACGATTGAGCATATCTATATGTCGGGACCCTTTTTTCATAGACGTAGATTTTAAAAATTTACCTTACAACTAAACTTGATATATTTTCATGAATAAACGCCGCCATTTTAGAGACGAATGTTTATGTACATAAGTTAGTCAAATGAAAAAATCTCTTGAATTCTGTTTTTTTTTATATCGGAGCAGTGATATTTTGTATAGAGCTATATGGGATAAAACATTCAATCCCTTAGACTTCGAATATTAAAACTGAACTATGAATATTCATGAATATACCTATATAAATTTTTCAAATCTCACTAGCTTTTCGTGTAAGTAGTTTTATGAAAAAATTATTATTATTGCGGTATTATCTGAGGGTTATTTGTAATATTCAACCTTCCGTGTGTTTTGTCTCATAGTAAATTTTGGGGACCATTTTCAACCCGTAACTTCGAATCTATACTGGGAATATACTATTTAGATATATTATATTCTATCGATCACTTTTACTCCATTTTTTACCCTTATCGAATTATATTGAATCTTAATCGATTTTTAGAAGATCTGCAATTATATGTATATACGCCTAAAGTTTAATATGAATGAGACACTTGACGCTTAACTAAACATAAAAGGAGAGCTAAAATAATTAACAAAGAAGTGTATTTTATCTTTGAAAAAATAATAATATGGTTTAACCCGATTTTGCGAATGTTACGAGAAGTATCTACATTGAATAAATTTTCAAGCAAAACTCCATCGCTTTTTTTTTCGCCACGTATTGTATTATGTTATGGTGGGGGCCGCCCATTTTTTAGCAGAATCCCCTCTATTTCAGATGTTGACGGTAAGTTTAGGTCTGACTGGCATACCGAGAATTACTTTGTAAGTATTCTTGTGGCCGACGATTAAATGTAGGTACACGACAATCGAATGATGAATCGATTAGAGCATGACGTGCGTGGTGTGTGCACGGTAGTCGACAAACCTTCGGTACATACTCTGTCTAACATGGGATATAACGAACCTTCCGATTAAATACAACTCGATTATCAAATCGATTCTCAAAGTATAAGTTTTCTCTAGTGATAACATCTCTATACGCGTAGCACAGCACTAGTGTTCGTTTTTAGTTCGATAAATTTTCACAGTATCGACGCCATTACAGTATGGTCTCGGAAATCCGAATCCTTGCTAATCATACGAAATAAAAATAAAGAAATAAATAGAAAATAAAATATAATAAAATAATGAAATATTTTGATAGTCAAAGGCGTTTTTATAATTTGAAATTTTCCCTGCCCTACTTACATTTAAAAAAAATTCGAGACAAAACTTTTTGTGTATACAATTGAATATCTCCCGATTAACAACACTATTTTTTTAATGTAAAGAAGTTAATAATACATTACTTCCAGATTAAAAATACAGTCCAAATTTCGTAAATTCCTTCTTTTATCTCAAATATGACTTGTTCAAGTTTCTCCATATTATAGTCCGAACGGGGTCCTCCCCTTCGGACTATAATATGAACGACTATTATACATATGACTATAATATGAACGAAAATTTATTTTTATTTTATTTTCGGTGTTCGGATTACCGGGGCTCTACTGTACTTGAACTTACATCAAAGGTTTAAATAGCTTACTAAGACAATTTATCTTGCTACCTCCGAAAAAGTTTGAACCAAGAGTTCTTTTTTAGTTTACATAGTGTTCTTTAAGAGCGTTAATATGAAAACTTATGCTAAGGGCATTGGAATATTTTAATTTTTAGTTCCATATTTACGAGTAAATAAAACAAATTGTTCAATCATTTTTTGAATAGTGCGTTTTTAATTTGATTTTTAAATTTATAACTCATGATCCAGTTACTGCAATAAATATATTCACAGAATGACAGCTCATGACTGCTGTGGTGTTTGAAACGCTATAGTTACAGATAAAATAATCATTTGTATATTCGATTAATTGATCCGAAACAAATTAGTTTTGATTATTTGCAACCGTCCATAAAACAGTTCAAAAGATTAGTATAGATTATAATTTTAACGCTTATTGGCATATTAGAGCTGTTTCTTTTTATTTATTGTTAAATAGCTTCTTAGACCTTGGAAGGTTCGTCATCCCTATTTTATTCTTTAAATTCAACATCATCCAAAAATCTATACAACTGCTGTACAATTTATTTCTAAATAATATACGTACACCACGATTGATAAAATTACATGCGGCCATTTTGCATTACCGCTTCAACAAAATGGCGTCTTATGTTAGATTGTAAGTACTGAGTATATATTGAAGAAGATAAATGTATGTACAAATGTTGTTTCTTTTTAAATGTGTTTTTTATATTTTAATTTTGCTTAGCATTTACAGTTTGATCATGCTTATGTTATGCATGTAAAGATGTCTGTGAGTATGCAATTTTTGAATTATTTCTTTAGTTTTTTTAATACATTGTGTGTATGAAGTATCTGGTGGTATTTTACTACAGTTGTTTAACGCACATATTTTTTATATCTTCTTTGAAGGGGATACAGATTTAAACTTCATTTATAACGGTATTTTAGAATGAAAATAGTTCGTAATATATTACATTAACTTACTAACGCTGTAGTGTAAAGCTGATAAATAATTAATTTATAAATCTTTGATTACAAAATCAAAAATCATCGAATATTTACTGTATCCGCTACACCAAAATAATTTAGTGTTTAGAATATATAACAAATTAAACCAAAATTGGCGTATTCCGTTTTTGTTTTCATTTTTATTATAAACTCGGTTGTGTATGTACTTATGTCTTAAGTTTTTCTTTTTAATTTATTTTTGATTTCATAATGTAATGTTTACTTTTATTGTTATAATATAAAAATACATACTTAACCGGCACTATTATACCTATTATAATATTAATAAAAAGCTCATTTAAATAAAAGCTATTTATTTGATAAAAGGTATTTTATTTTTCACCTAAATTATATTTACATATTAAAATAATAACATATCGCGAAGTAGCTCACATACCGGATTTTTTGAAATGATTTCAATTCGTAGAAGTAGTATCGACACGGTATTTAAATTATATATTTTTTATACTTAGATTTCCGCCTTGGATGCCCTCGACCCGATCTAGTTAGTGTGAATGCCCCTTTCCTAGTTCGAACGGCACTTTATAACGAAACTGCTTTATCAAAATTATTTTTTTTTCTATTCTCTATGCCCCTAGTTGACTCTCTCACTTGTAGTGCTGGTGTTCTAAAGCTAAAAATATTAGTTACGGTTTTTATACGAAATTTTAATTGCATTGATTCTTTCTGTTTTATTTTAAATTTGAAATTATTGTTCCGTTATATCATGGGCGCGTTCCTCTAGTAGCTTACAATGTCTAAAATGCTCCGTCAGCCGTTCCATATAGCAACCACGGTCGTTTGTTAACGTGGCGAAAATGTCGCTAATGACGTCATTATTGTCGATCACACCGCGCTCACAAAAACCCATGTCAAGAGGTGACTCGAAGTGGACGTTGACCACTGAGCATGAATTCTCTCTATCGATTGGCATTGAAAAAGGCGCGATTTTTAAATCAATCATAATCCGTTCCACTAGAGTTTATGATTATAACGCTAGCAAGCAAGTGATACGGGAAAAATCGCAGTTCGTGAACGTGGTCGTTGTGAGTCTCATGTGGAACGTAGCCTATAAACAAGTTCTAAAGAACATGGAACATTCAAATTTAAATGATTTTTTGATTTTGGAATGCCAACAGCCATTTTTTCACTTTTTTTCTTGTCTAATTCGCATTAAAGCAGTTTTGTTAGAGCGTATAAATTAATAGGTTGGTAGTTTAGGCACAGCCGTGCGCGGGGCGGTTGACTGACGCTCACGGTGTTTGATTTACAGCAAAAGGCGGACATTTTGGCGGGCCGCAGGATATTTGTCAATAATTATCTGGCAGAGCACCGAAGGATCAGCGTGCAATCCGGCGGGAGCTCACTCCCCGCCCTCAGCCCCGTATCGCATCAGAGCGATGATTAAAAAAACTACCCATATTTCTAAAAAAAATAAAACACCAAACTTTTAAACTAAACATCGTGTACTTAAATATACTGTCAGTACTGCCTTTTTGAATAGAACTATAAATTGCAAATTTTTGAGAATATATAAAATGACAAGTTTTGAATCTCTAATGTAAATTAGAAACTTATGATATAAAAAGTTTTTAGATATAAACAAAAAATATATTAGATTTTGCGAAAATATTAATTTAAATTTATATGTAACTATTGGTGCACCATTATTTAGATGTTATATATAGATTTTAGCGGGATAAATCTGTTTTATACCACGGTTATTGACAAAAAATATTTTCGAATCATTTAGTTTTTTACCCAACAATTTTTGTAATTATATAAATTTTTCTATAAATAACAGTTCTTGCGTAACAAAATTTTTCCAATAATTTTCTCTGGTGTTATATATTTAACTTGTTGCGTGTTGTATTAAAAAATATATAATAGATATAATTATTGTGCCATTTTTATATCGAATCGAAAGTGAAGAGAAACTTTGAATATTCACAAAATCGTGCTACTCAAGTGCTTTTAAAACGTTTAAAAATAAGATGATATTTAAATTTGCTTGTTTTATTTTTAATTTTTATTGTTTAAAAAGAATGCTATTGTTTTAGATTTTTATCAGAGATGTGTCATGACGTTGTTGTGTGTTTAGTTTTTATAATGTATGTTTTAATATAAGCTAGCTGTTTGACCAATAACTGTGTCCAGTAGATCGTCTCGTGTTTACATGTGTTACATGACATAAATTGCTAATTTATACATTTTGTTTTAAAACTACAAAATCAGTAGTTCAGTAGTGTTTTTCTATTATATTATCACATTCAAAAATAGTTATGAGGTAACGCAGACTGCATGTTATCGATAAATAATTTATCGACTTTTATATAATTATATAAAATGTTTATGCTATTTATTATTTTATTCTAAGAACTACTTTTTTCACACTTTACTCTACTGTTCACTATTCTATAGTCTTCCATTCTTCAACACTCTTTTTATTTTATTGTTTGTTTTGTTATTTACTATATCGAATTTCAAGCAAATTTAACTATCGTTCGGAAATGTCTTGTGGTACATAGTGATTTTAAGTAAATAGCTATATAAAAATATATGATAACTATGTTTTAAAGATATAAAGAGAAAGGTCGTCGTTAATGCACAACGTGTAGAAATTGAACTCTATGCCTGCTACGTGAATGTTTAAATTTAGACAAATTAATCTCCTATAAATATAAAGTAAAAGTTGAAAACTCATGCCGGTGTGAATACCGTTAGTTGTGTAAAGAGTCTTTTCAAAGTCGCTTAGTAGGTATCGCACATGCCCTTATAGTGGTGATTCACTTAAAACAATAGTTGAAGCATGACCTAATTATAACAAAACTGGTACTAATTCGTTACAAGCTTTCTTGTCTTTGATTAATAGTAATAAAGTATCTATACTCCAAAGTTTGTTCATTTCACCCAACTTTGGCACGTTGTGGAGAGCTGCGTGATAAGGTAACTAACTAGCACAGGGGTTGGTGTTATCGATGTTGGTCAAATGTTTGTTGTTGGCCTACGGCCTTTGGTCGTACGGTCTAGAGATTGGTGTTAGACCTGCTTCGCGCTTACACGCTCGTTCTATATGTAGATAGGGCACCATTGTATATAGCAAAGCATGGTACGATATCCCAAGTCAATGTATACGTGGTCTAACATAAATGCTACATGATACGTATTAAATATAATATATAGACATATAGAACACGGTATACATTGGCAAATTGTAAATAGAATTCTAATCAAAAATATGAAATATGGCTTATAATAGTTAATTACTATATACCTGAATTTAGATCGGGAATAAATAGACATAAAAACTCGTATTCATATTTGGCATCACAACTATCATATGAATGTATGCTTATGTAATTAGAATATAGCTTTAGATAGTCGATATATCGATATAGAGATCTGGTATGTGAGCAACTACGTCGATAGTCGATAAAACATGTGTGTGCTTCACTAGTCAACGATAGATCGCATGATTAAACTAAACAAAACACACGTCATAAAGGAACACACAGACAAACACGCGCACAAACACGTTATAAAACAAAAGAAAAATGTTTAAAAGTTCGATGTACGATCAATGTGTTTCGATATTGTATTAGTTTTAAGTTTGTATTTTATTTTTTATTATGAAAAAAATAAGGAGCCCTGGATGGAAGGAAATACGTAAGGGATAGTTTTTAAGTGCACACCCATCAATGTGCTTTTTAAGGTATACCCAATAGGAGATTCCCAGCGTCTCTATGTATTTTATTTTTTATACTGTGTATTTTCTTTTTATACCTTCTTTCAACAATATGTCTCATCGCTTCGCGAGGAGCACTGCTTCGTTACACTCCCTGAACTTCTATACATCTGATATTAAGTTCTGTGATATACTATCATCGCTATAACGGACGATATTTTAATTTTTTTAAAGAACACGTTTCTAGTATCTTATATTTTTAGATATTTAATTATTTATTCTATCGATATCGATAAACGGTTGTCTCTACTATTTTATTCGACTACCAACAACAATATTTCATTTTATAATAATTTATTTGTTGGTTACATTGTTTGAATTGTGAATACGTAATTGTCATGAAGGAAATTAAAAAATCGTTCAGAAATCGGCACAGTAGTTATATATAAAAATAATGCGAGAGCGCTCTTCCTGGATTGTGCCGAGACTTTTTACTTCATGTTCTTGTTTTTATTTTCTTTTCCATGAAAACCCAATTACACTCGGAAGGTGATAGGTGGCGAGTTACAAGAACGCCTGATCCCAGTACCCTACAGCAAGACCTCGACTGATCAAGCTGTAAGATTCGTTTGAAGGAGAGCATATTAATCACATCTAATGTCTTACATTTTTTTATGTTTTACATTTGAGTTTTCTATCTATATATAATGCGTTCAAATGTTTATACTGTACTCTTTCTATTTATACTTTAACATGTCCATTCTTGCTGTTAAGTCCCATTTACTCTATGTTATTGTTGCACTGACCTCTTGTTTTCATTTTCCTATATATAATACGCGTATAATTAAAAATGACTTTTTATGAATATGTCAAAAACGATTAAAGACTATTCCTAAATTATTCAAAAATTTGTGTTAAAAATGAAGATATTTAAAAAAATGACAGGTCAGTGTCAATTTGCATGTTTGGTAAATCGGCCATCTTGCACGTCAATGACGCATGCGCTGTTTATTCGTTGATCACATGGTTTTATTTTTTAAATCGATATCACTTTACACCTTTTGAATCTATGTGGGTCCCTTCAATCTGCAAGCTTGTGCAAATATGCTACCAATTTCACAATCGACTTCAAAAGTATATTTTTTTTTAAATGAACCTTTAGTTATATGTAATTGAATAAATAAATATATGTGTATTGAGTTGAAGTCGGTTTATATGTTTTATTAAATTTTAAATGTATATAAAAGTGTGTTTATTAAATGTTCAATGTATATTTGTATTTAATGTAAGTAATTGTATGGTGCCCGGTCCAAATGTCATAATTTGAATTAGGTGTTAGGTTTACTTAATATTTAAATTTAAAAAATAATTAGACATATTAAATCTATTTAGGTAAAAATAACTTCGTAACGTATAAGGTTCAAAAATGATAAACGTAGGTAGATTTGTTTTCCAAATGTAGGTAGATCACGTTTCTGAACTATCTTCCCGCTAAATTATCTCCTCAATAGGTAAATCAGACAGCTTTCCATTTGATTTGGCCATCATATATAGTACGAGCAAAGCTTTAATGCGTTCTTAAAGTTCAATCACGTCAATGGGCAGAGTACTTATAAGATTCAGGTGGTGGTAGATTTGTGATGGAGAGTGATGCGCTCCCACTCGGACACTATCCGGACTAGCATGGCATCTCTTTTGCACTTCACATTGGTAGGTATAATTATAATAGGTGTAGTGTATATATAACACTTGAAAGGACTTGCACGGAATCATGGATCAGTCGCATTAAGGTTTTGCGCGTACTGTGTTATATACAAGTAGTGTTTTATTGGTTTGCCTCACATGTGCACTCAGCGTGTGGTACATGGAATGTATCACGTCAAAGCCAGGGATTCCTCATTCGAACAACATTAGAGAGCATCCGACCATCACTTTGAATCTCAAAATAGCTTTTAGTTACATTTCAACTATAGGCTAGCTGTTAAGGTACGGTTAACGCGGGATCTCTTTTCGCTTGCTTCAAAAACTCTTCGGGTATAAGACACGTTCGAGATATCGATGTTGCTTTACCATGCCTAGTGATATGTAGGGTACTAATAGAGCTTTCGCGCATAGCTCACAATAGGTCAATGTCCAAATGCAGTCACAGAAACGTAACCGTATTGCATGTCACAAGGACAACCCCTGACACAACTGACACAGATGGCACTCGTGTGACGGCGACATGTCTGTATTCAGAGCGAGTTAGAGCGTGTCCCTTAAAGCTCTACGTCACGAATTGTTGATGCGTTCACCTCTAATGAAATCTATAACACTTTGAACAATGAGGTGCGTGCGGTGTTTGGAATTTCTGCGGATGTGAGTTCGTCATGTTTCGCGACAGAGGGCGCCGTTCTCATGGTACACCATCACTGCATTGCATGCGCAGGCGCGGCGTGGCCGCATCGCGCGCCGTCCAATCCAAATCTGTGACTGGAATTTTGAATTACCTAACGCTTTCTTGCCTCTTTTTTAATGGCTCGGTGTGCTTATTTTATGTTCATTTGAACCATTTATAATATTATACTGGTTTCTCCGTCTGGTTCGTTTTGTCCGTAAATTGGTGGACTGTGATAAATTCTGTGACGAATCAGAGGGAGTGTTGCCAGCTGCCAGCATCAAAATGGTACTTTGTTGCTCTGAAATTCTTCGTCTTGATTTTTAATTACTAATACTTTATTATAAATTCATTTTAACCAGATATTAAGGAAAAATTTGAACATGAACACGGACTGGTACTTGCAAATTATTGTAAGTATAATTTGTGTCTTAGTATCAAAAAGAAGATAGAAAGAACTACATACTGCTCAAATTCGCCAAGAAATAAGAACTACAATATCAGAGGATGGAAAAGAATGCATTTATTGAGGACTTTTAAATTGGTATGATCCCGCCACCAGGTTTGCACTCATCAAAATTAACCCTTCAGTTTGC
The DNA here is from genome assembly GCA_949752895.1 of Dendrolimus pini. Taxonomy (NCBI): domain Eukaryota; kingdom Metazoa; phylum Arthropoda; class Insecta; order Lepidoptera; family Lasiocampidae; genus Dendrolimus; species Dendrolimus pini. Next base: position 5,006,651 of record OX457146.1, read on the forward strand.
AAGTACCAGTCGCGATTCAGAGCTCCACAAGTACCACAATAACCCTTTGTACATTGTAACTAATCACATCCTCTTTCTAACATGGTCATGTTTGTGTCGTTGACGCGCGATGCGACGTCGTTTGGCAGCCGATTCCTATGTCTCACTATCAATTTGTAAGGCAAATGAATGGGTGGTGAGATATAGAGAGTCGGCTGAGTGCGTGCACAGCGCTGACGCGTGTTTGTATGTGGCATGGCAGATCCGCGTGGTGAACGCGTTCCGGCAGGGGCTGGACTCGCGCGGCTCGCTGGCGGACGCGGCGCTCGCCGAGGCGCTGCGCAAGCAGACGGCGCTCTCGAAGCGCTTCTCGCACTCGTCGAGCATCGACTACGCCGACGCGGCGCGCGACACACTCGCGCCGCACGACATCGACGTGGAGCGGCTCTCCTCGCACAGCCACACCGAGACGGCGGTGTAACCCCCCCCTAGCGCCCGCGCCCCGCGCCCCCGCGCCCCTGCGCCCCGCAGCTCATCGATGCAATAATCTAGCGTATTACTACAGTATTATGGAGTAGCGCGCACACGCGCACGGACGTTACTCGAACCGTTAAGCTGCCATCGCTATAATTATTATATATATATTATACATAATAGCGCTAAAACGATCGTGTATAAAATCATATTTTTATTGAGGTTACGAGGATGGTCAAGTTCGTATTTGGTTTTGAGCATGTATTGTCCGGCTGGGGGTGGGCGACTCGCCGCGCGTGCGCAGCGCTCGTCCGCCCGCAGCCGCCGCTGCACTTGGACGTAAGTTATATTGTTAACTAGTGTGTTTAATTATTCGATTGTTTTGAAAATATTTTATACGCGCGCTGTGAGTCGCGCGCGTCTGTTGAACAAATAAAAAAAATATTGTCTAATTATTAATTTTAGATTTAAGCGCAAGGACGAGCGAATGGACGTGTGTTTTTGAGAAGAATAAAGTTTTCGCATAACATCGTTGTCACCTATCACACGGAACGGTATGTTTTGTATTGCTTTGGTGAGAGACGCGCGGCGGCGGGGCGTGCGCGCCGCACGGCGGCCGCGGGCAGAGTGGCGCGGGGGGCGCCGCCCCTCCTTTTGTACAAAGTGTTTCGTTTGTAGCGCGTCCTCGGGCGCCGCCTCGGGCCCCTCGCCCCCCCTCCCCGCCGCGGCGCACGCATCACCCCCGCCGCGCCAACACACAACACATTATATATAAATACTATAATATATATTATACATCAACTAAATTATTGAACTATTAGTTAAGGTGTTTGTTATAAATTTCAATAACTTTTTTGTTTTTTTACCTTTCCCCCTAATTCTAAGGTACATTTAAGTCATATCTCGAAGCGTAGACGCATCGACTGTAAAGTTTCTATACAAGAACTTTCGTACGTGTATTCTTGTGTAGAAACCGAGGTAGTCCACTTTAAACATCTTCGAAATGTTTAAATAATAGAAATAAAACATTAAAATTGTATAGCTGAAGGTATTTATTTGTAATGCTAGTCTCTTATGAAACAAATACTAATTATTCAATTATTGTAATGTACTTATTGATTATTGATAAATACTTCAAGTTTAACAAGATATAGTCTACAGTGTAACGAATTGATTTCGGAATTTCTTCTCTACGAGCAATAATAGCGAGGCGCGCAGCCCCAGGCATAGGCGACGTAGGGTCGCAGCAGTCGCATTTTCAACTTACTACTTAAGGACATGTACTTAATCGACTTAGTGTGTTGACGGGACTCCGCTCGCCGCCCACATGTTTATAGTCTCTAATACTAACGTAACAAGAATAATGTGAATCAAAGCGAGATCTTAGAATTGGCGATGTTCAATTTTGTATAGAACGTTTCGTAGTAGCGGTGTTTGGAAGTTGTTACAAGTTGTTTGTGAGGTTGGTCGATTAAGATTAGCGATGGGTAACCATCCATAATTTCAAATACTGAACCGGCTAATAATCGCTAAACAGCTGAGTAAATAACCAGTTAAAAGCTATTTGGCTAATAGCTGAGTGAGTCGCCAACCTACAGCCGATAGCTGACTGCCAAATCGTAAACTTGTCAGTTATCGGGTTTATTCGACAACCATTAGCCAATTTAGCTGTAGATATTTTGTGAACAACCGATATTTAGCTTGTTTTTGAAATAGTTACCCATCTCTAATCACGATCCGTATGACCAACGAACAAAGCAACGCAAGGACGGACGAGTGGCGCGACAACTATAAAAAAACTATTAAACAATCTTGTAAGTAATTAAGTATTAGCTTCGAATCAATAAAGCCTTTTTAAAAAAATTAGTTAAAAAAATTTAAAATCTTTTGAAGAACTTCACAATGTTAGTTATGATTTCAATGAATATAGATCATGGTATCGTTTTGTGTATTATATACCTATGCTATTAATTTCGTTGATATTCGTTACCACGAGTTTCCCAATGAAAGACATAAGTAATTAGGAACATGTATTGTGAGTGGGGGGCGCGGCAGCGAGTTTCAGCAAGTACGCTGCCGCGCCCTCACTGACAATATCAATTGTTTTGACTCGACAGTCTGCCACTAACCATTTTAGGTAATAAGTCCCATTGTTGTATTTTTCGTCTCACAATAAATGAAAATCTATTTTATTGTTTTTAAAGTACTGTGGTTTTATTTTCACACTTACTACATTTGTATGCCCATAGAAACTACGACCGATTTTTTGGTGAATGCTTGAATGATTCAAAGTTTAAATTTTTTTTAATATTGGTCCAAAATTAACAATATGTGCAGCATATTAATGGGTTTTAAGCAAGAATTGTGTCTTTATACACCAAGATCCCAGTCAACCCAGACTTCGTGATTTTAGGAAAGATGATTTTTTTAGGATCGGTAGTTTAATATAAACTTAGAAAGGAATGGATACTAACTAAGCAGAAAGCGGGGCCGTTTTACAGGCTTCCTCACACAGCGGAACTCTTAACGAGTCTGGAAGATGTTTGGCCTGTCAGATTTGTCTGGCTCATTGGATATTTATTTATATTTTAAAATATTATACTTGATATATATAAAATTCAGCCTTCCTAAAATGACGCAAGTTCCCACATTTTTTAAAGTGTCTGTCAAAGTAATGGCCCACAGAAAGTGTCTGGTAACTGTATATCTTTGTTCATAACAATATCATATATAACATGTAAAAACTAGCCTTGCTACATTGACGTAAGTTAGCATGGTTTTTTTCCACCTTTGATACCTGTTAGCTGTAAAACAGCACCGCTTTCAACTTAGCGAGTATCCGTTCCTTTCTAAGTTTATGTTCAATTACCGATCCTAAAAGTTTCATTTTAAATAAAATCACGTATGTCTGGGGTGACTGGGATCTCACTCTATAATGTTGAATGCCTCAACTGAAGTGAAATGTGTCCTATCGAGCTGCCATAAGAAAATCCCTAGACAAGCAGCAGCCAAAAGACCTATAATGAAACTAGGGGCCAAGATTACTTTTAAATCTGAATATTATTTGACATTGGCTATTATAAACATCAAAGCAAAGCAATACTTAATAATAATTACAGCCCATAAATGTCCCACTGCTGGACTTGGACTTCCTATTTATAGGGGGAACGGACAGTATCCAGTATCGGTTATCTCGATATGCAGATTGCATCACGATGTATTCCTTCACCGTTGTTAGCACGTAGTAATTGTAACAATATGCACATTAGGTCAGAAAATTGCCTAAGTGGCATGTGTTCCTGGCAGGATCGAACCCGCACCCTTGAGTTTGGGACACGTGCGCTAGCCACTACCACGATTTCGAAGCCATACTTTAAAAAATAAAAAAAACATCTTTGGTAACCTCCATACACTTGATGTAGGAAATAAACCGCCAATGTTTTCTATGCGGGTATGTTTACCCTCAAAATAAATAGCTAACAAAAATTCAAAATTATACAACATATGTGTTAAATTATAGATTTATTCGTATTCACAATGTCAAATTATTATCAAAATAATAACACAAAATACTTGCTTATATTAACTAGTTCGTAAACTATCAACAGTTAAGAATCGACGAAAACCGATAGACGATTTTACAAGGATATTCAAGCCTGGTTTACTTTTATTTGCATTAATAAGCATTTAAGTTGCGAATGATTCTTGTCATCGTTTGGACAGATATCAACATCTGAAACTTACTACTTAACTGGACATTTTCTTTACAAACGATGATAAGCACTTAACCCGTCAGTTTTGCACGTTAATTGACTGCCTAAATAATGAAAATCTAAAACAGGCCAGAGAACAGTTCCACACAACTTATAATTCCGATCAGCACTTTTCGTTTGACCGGCTTCTGGCAGAACGTAATCTATATTGAAATTTATTTCTACATTCTTACTTCTGTTCCGCTTACACGATTCTTACACTCAGCGCTACTAGAATTAGTCTACCGCGCATCGGGAGGAATTATTAGTTATGCAAAATCTGTTTTGCATGACAGTCTCCTAGTAAATAACGTTATCGGAAAGCTTTTAAATCTTAGATACCTAGATGACCGCACTGGTCTTTAATCGCTCGCTTTTTGAAGATTTATTATTCAAAACATATTTTTTGAACACTAAAAAATTATAAAGAAAAACGATAATAATAATAATATTGTATAGCTACTAGGGGACGTAGCGAGGCTCTCGCTAGACACCTTGGTAAGGGACGAATTGTGAGGAGGTTCCTGTCTCTGGAACCCTAACCACTACCCCAGGCCCCGCTGCCGACACACCTCAAGTTTTTAGATTTATTTAATGAATATTTAACTTTAGACTGTTCTTTATTAAAACAAAATAAAATAAAAATAAACTTTTGAATATAAATGAATACATAAATAATTGTACGCCTACAATATAAAAAGTTTTTTTTTTAATATCTTGAATAAATTGAATGGGTGCCAAACATTGCGTTTGCCAACAAAGTTTGCCCAACTTAAAAACTTTTAACTTTCATTTACCTATATACTGGGAGATTGTCATATATGTACCTAGTTCTCAGTACGATTCTTGAGCGGGGTCACTTTGGCCTACCCACGAGTGAAATTTCGTTTGTTTTTCAAAGACATTGTCCCGTTCGAGTAACAAGACAAAAACGGTATGTCGATAAATCGCTTCACATTAGCCACTATTTCGCCGACCGGTCAAGATACGTTCCGGGAACTATTATATTATATAACAGCCCTTAAACTTCCCAATGGTATGACAGGTATGACACATCGGTTATCTCGATGTGCAGGTTTCATCACTATGTTTTTCTTCACCGTTGTTAGCACATCATAATTGTAATATGCACATTAGGTTCAGAAAACTGCCTAAGTGGTGCACGCGTTCCGGCCAGGATTCGAACCCGAGCCCTTTGAGTTTGGGACGCGTGCGCGCCTTGATCCGAATTTAGTATTAAAATCGACTATTGACGGCTCTCTATATCTTACTATGCATTAATTTATTTGTTTAATTTGTTTGGGAAACATACTATAATTAATATTCTTAAATATAAAACACAAAATGAATACATATATCAATCAAGTTTCCACTAAAAAATAATTTATATAATTATAATTAAAATTGGCTCAAACAGTTAATTACAAAAAAAAAAGAAATACAATTATACGAAAATTACACAAAATGTCTATTTAATTTACATTAGGTCAATTTTGAACAAAAGAAAATTATTTTAATTACCTTTCTACTGTTGAAAATTTATGATAAACTTTATGCAAGTAATATCAAAACTCTACCAATGGGAAGAGAAGAATGTGTAGTAGGATATAGGGTCCCGGCAGAAGACGACACGGTTACTAAGTTTTTGTCGACCTTAACACTATTCATAATTACAACTATCATATAAATTGTTTTACTTATACTATGAAATGAATACTAGGTACAACAATTGCCTAATAAAAACGTAACTCTGGAATATTCTCAACCCCTTCCAGGGAATATAATATTATTTTTGTCCACAACCTGCCAGCTGTCATCAATTGTACCGTCCCTTTTATTCTAATACAAATTCTATGTAGTTAGAGGGAGAAAGCATCAGTTCACCGTCCGTTTCAATTATCTATATTTTGACCATAAATTTGTGGTACTTCCCAATGAGGGTTGTGTGACAGTTCGACAATAAATTTGTGTTGGTTCGGTCTACAACTTCCTCTCGCGTTTTTCGACATTGGCTACGTTCCACTTGTGGCTTACAACGACCACGATTTTTCTCGTTCCACTTGCTTGCGGGCTTTACAATCATAAACTCTAGTGGAACGGTTATTCGACCCACCTCTTGACATGGGTCGTTGAGAGCGATGCGTGATCAAAAATTGTGACGTGATTAGTGACTTTTCGCCACGACCGTAACGACCGCGGTCGCCAGGTGGAGCGGCTGACGGAGCACTTTGTGCGTTGTGAGCTACTAAAGGAACACGCTAATTATGGGCTGTGCATACAGTCATCGTGACAGAAGGAGTTATTTTTTATTTTATTTAGGTTTATGGCTTGGCAGCTAGGCCTTTAAGCCAGATCTTAGATTACAATATAGTTTCTTCATTTTTTTAAGCTTATGCTTATGTAAAGCTCAGCTGAACTGTAGGTTATCAACTAAAGCCATTCAACGGAGTTCTTGTGACAACTCGAAAAGCCACATTTGACTATACAGTTCACATTTCTCAGAAAACACATAATTACTACTCAAAAACTATCAACATCCTATTGTTCATTTTAGAGTAATTTTACACAATTTTAGGAAATAAAACTGCACAGCACAACATCTCCTTTCAGTTCACGCCAAAAACTCCCGACAGAAGGAGAACTGACCGGTGTTGCCAACTCTCGTTATTAAAAACGCACTGTCTCCTAACTCCTAAAAAGCTACAATTAGGATTTATTCTTCACGATTTTATTTTTAGGTCTGATCAATGTCCTAAATTGATAATGAGAGTGGTATGATGATTGATATCTATTATTGTTATATTTTAGCTTTTAGTACATTACCTGCATCATTATTATATTTCGTTTCAATAAAACCGTTTAACTTTCACTGTTCACCGAACTGTTTCAGGAAATGATTTTCATTCGTTACACGAATAATAATTTACAATGATACCGAATATATTCGCTTGTATTTATTAACTAGGATATGACTCGAAATTACCGCGAGATTCCGGTGACACAAAGTACCGCAGTATTTAAAAAGAATGCAAGTTATCAATAAGCCAATGTTTATGCACCCGAACAACTACAAACCGCACACGGGAAAATTCCCGCGGGATTCACACAGTAAATATTCCGTTCGGATATTTTACGAACGTAAAATTTATTATGTTGCCAGTATTGTTTCTTGAACTCGCGTGAGCAAAAGTCGACTTTAAGGTGATGAACATTTTCCTTCCGTGACTGTACAATATTTGCCTTTTTATAACTATGCATTCGTGCTTTACATGTGGCGCCATCTAGTTCTGTGGGATTTAGGGGATTTTTCAGAGATACGTTTTTTACTAGGCCATAGTAATTCCTGGTATTATTATTTTATGCTTATTTCTAAGAGGTATTATTACGCACCCAAATTCGACAAGCATTTTAATAGTTAAACAAGACTTTATGTATTATTATAGCACTGAATCAATTTTTTAACACACAAACTAATAATATTTTCTCAGATTAGCGGATTTCACACATTGGTGGTTTCTGTATGTGATATATCACGATGTTTACCTTCCCCGTCAGCATGTTTCGGAAAAATATGTATACATAACAGTGTCTTACTGTTTGTCAGTCTGTTTGTCCTTGTGCTTGTCTTTGGGTGCGAACAGGGCCTAGAAGGTTATCACACCAGGCGGCGGTTCCGGAGGCATGAAAGCAGGCAATGAGGGACAGGATTCTGAAATTTGAAAAATGAAAATCTGGTAAGTACTTGGAAGACCAAGCTCAATACCGGCTTCCGTAGAGGTGACGAATTTTCACTGTTTTCATTATTTCACTACGGAGCTAAGGAAAGGCATTAAACCAAAAACTCAAACCTATTCCACATACCAGACAACTCAAAAACTGCCCATTGGGACATTTGTCCTCGAAAATTTTGTTAGAAAACAAACATTTTTAGTTAGGTATAAAGTCTTCTCTTTGATGTAATAAAAATCTGAGCCAAGCACTAAAATGCTTGTAATAATGACGAGAGACTGGAAAGAATTTTACATCTGGCATAATAAATACGTTAAATTGGGAAAAAACTCAATCTGAATACACAATCACAATCGGCAGGCAAACACACATATTATATATCGCCAAATTAAGCAAGATACTATTTTCTTAAGTTTTTGGCGACTTGTATACATAATAAAACTACGTTTTAACGGTTTTAAGCGCGGTAATTTATTAGATTTTGGTTTGCCCGACGTTTCGGCCGCTTTTCAGTGGCCGTGGTCACGGACGACAATCTATCTAAACAATCTATCTAAATCTAATTTACCACCGTTTCGGCTGCTATAAGGCTAAATAAAACTTTAACAATACTCGTTGGACAAATGTCACCTTTGTCGTCCGTGACCACGGCCACTGAAAAGCGGCCGAAACGTCGGACAAACCAAAATCTAATAAATTACCTACCGCCCTTAAAACCGTTAAAACGTAGATTTATTAAGCAAGATACGCTTGTGTTATGGGTAATATAACAAGCGACTACTCTTGGTTCGGGCATGTGGAAAGAATATATGATGAAAGAATGATTAAACAGATATACAATGCAAAAGTGGATGGATGCAGAAGTCGCGGAAGGCCACGACACACCTTCCATGATCAAATTGATCGTGTATTAGCAGAAGGTGATGTCAGGAGCCTTAAGAACAGACGAGCGTGCATGACAAGAGCTATGAATGTCAAAGAAGCAAGCGAGGTGTGTAAGAATAAGCCTGTATGGCGCTCTGTTGTTCGTGCCTACCCCGCAAGGGACCTGGCGTGAAGTTATGTATGTATGTATGTATGTATGACTACTCTTGGGCCGGTCCCAGACACCAAGACCATGGTAAATAACGGAGAAAATACGTTTCCGAAATTTACTATACCAGGGAACGAACCCGGTACATTGCATTGCTACATTGCAGTGAGGTATACCGGCAAAGGCTTAGCCCGCTCAACCACAGAGGCCGACACGGTGTCACTTCACAATTGAGGCCGCAATGTCAAAGCATCGGATATTAGATTTTTTTATGAATTCCACTGGTCGGCAAATTCACACCTGCGTCTGTAGAAACACATTTTATTACCCTTTTGGGATATATAGAGAAACAATATGAATGGTAAATGCTCAGAATTATATGTTACTTCATTCGCCACAAAATTACAATAGAATACATAAAAATGTTGAAAACTACTAACTGGAATGAGTTTATTAATTAATTAGACATATAATGTGGATGATTTTAATTTTTTTCGAAGGAATCAAATGAGCTATTGTCATAATAATTCAATGTGCATTTTGTATGTAAAGCAACAAAAGCGCTCAATTTAAAACATCAATTACAAAAAAAACTGACGTGGTGGCTTTTAATACTATATTTATATTCGTAGTGTAGAAATTATTTAAAAAAAAATTACAATAGTTACAAGGAGTGAATTTTCATTTTATTTTTTGCCGACCAGTGTTATAAAAGAAACGTGTAGGGGTTCAAATAAGTTGAGTGGTGCGTCTATGTACTTGCTTAATTATAATAAGGCCCCCGCCTCCGTGTTTGCCTTAGCCAGCCCGCACGGAGTGGAGATCGCCAGAGCTAAGACTCAAGCTCCAGGGGTGGAAGTGATAAATGGCATCACGTTAGAAGTAGCTTCGGTGAACCTGCAGCCCACCTCTCGACACCCCTTAGTCACTCACACCCATGTTGCCCCTGTCTTCTATGGCATTTTCAGGGGCCCATGCAGGGAGTGGCGAGTCACCGTCTTCCCATTTTTCCATGTTCCCTGAACATTGCGACGGGCAGACGCCATAGTCCCCATGTTACCAGACCCCTACTACTACTAGTAGTTCACCCCAATAGCCCGGTACTTTTAGTCCTCACTTCCCACAATAGTCCTACACTGGCCGGGGCATGTCCTTGGGTGCATTATTATATGGTGTAGACAGGGACAATCGCCGGGCTGTGTTACGCCACATTTAGATTATATTTGTCAAGAGACCTCTGCGTGTTGGCCTTCCCATGGCCCAACGCAAGCCTACCAAAAGTCCGGGACATTTTTGATACCCATGGTCTTGAAGACATACATGTATAGAAGTAACTAAATAAATATTAAGACACATATATTAAGACACATATATTTAAAAGCAGAAAAACAAGGCCCCTGACTACGTTAGAGGAGGATGGGACATGGGAGCAAGATAGCTCAATAAAAAAATAATCGAAATGTGTGCTGGGACACATAGTAGAAGTGAAACTTCAACGGACAAGCGGAAAAACCAAATGCAACAATATTTTAACTTGAAGTTTTACGAGCATTGTTGCGATTCGTTTTCCACTTGTCTGTTGAAGTTTAACTTCTACTATGTGTCCCAGCACAGATTTCAATTTTTCGCAGGTTTATTACAAATTATGATTTGGTTAGGTTAGGTACATTTTAATTAATGCATTTTTTATTTAAACATATTTTATTTTATCTAACCAAAAAAAACTGAATTCGATCCGGAACCAAAAAACGCATCCATAGTGTACTCTCTAAAACTATGCAGCCTGTCACCACGTCTAGTCTAAATTTATGACGCTCTTCCCCGCGGCCGTGACGCTTCTTCGTGGCAGAAAAATCCTAAGAGCCCGTCTATGTACAAGTTTCATTTCAAAAACGCAAAAACTAGGACACTTGTAAGTAAATGGCCACGGCCCAAAAGCGCTAAAGCTGCAACTCACCGAAACGCACTAGGACACTTGTAGGTAAATGGCCACGGCCCAAAAGCGCTAAAACTGCAACTCACCGAAACGCACTAGGACACTTGTAGGTAAATGGCCACGGCCCAAAAGCGCTAAAGCTGCAACTCACCGAAACGCACTAAGACACTTGTAGGTAAATGGCCACGACCCAAAAGCGTTAAAGCTGCAACTCACCGAAACGCACTAGGACACTTGTAGGTAAATGGCCACGGCCCAAAAGCGCTAAAGATGCAACTCACCGAAACGCACTAGGACACTTGTAGGTAAATGGCCACGGCCCAAAAGCGCTAAAGCTGCAACTCACCGAAACGCACTAGGACACTTGTAGGTAAATGGCCACGGCCCAAAGGCGCTTAAGCTGCAACTCACCGAAACGCACTAGGACACTTGTAGGTAAATGGCCACGGCCCAAAAGCGCTAAAGCTGCAACTCACCGAAACGCACTAGGACACTTGTAGGTAAATGGCCACGGCCCAAAAGCGCTAAAGCTGCAACTCACCGAAACGCACTAGGACACTTGTAGGTAAATGGCCACGGCCCAAAAGCGCTAAAGCTGCAACTCACCGAAACGCACTAGGACACTTGTAGGTAAATGGCCACGACCCAAAAGCGCTAAAGCTGCAACTCACCGAAACGCACTAGGACACTTGTAGGTAAATGGCCACGGCCCAAAAGCGCTAAAGATGCAACTCACCGAAACGCACTAGGACACTTGTAGGTAAATGGCCACGGCCCAAAAGCGCTAAAGATGCAACTCACCGAAACGCACTAGGACACTTGTAGGTAAATGGCCACGGCCCAAAAGCGCTAAAGCTGCAACTCACCGAAACGCACTAGGACACTTGTAGGTAAATGGCCACGGCCCAAAAGCGCTAAAGATGCAACTCACCGAAACGCACTAGGACACTTGTAGGTAAATGGCCACGGCCCAAAAGCGCTAAAGATGCAACTCACCGAAACGCACTAGGACACTTGTAGGTAAATGGCCACGGCCCAAAAGCGCTAAAGATGCAACTCACCGAAACGCACTAGGACACTTGTAGGTAAATGGCCACGGCCCAAAAGCGCTAAAGCTGCAACTCACCGAAACGCACTAGGACACTTGTAGGTAAATGGCCACGGCCCAAAAGCGCTTAAGCTGCAACTCGCCGAAACGCACTAGGACACTTGTAGGTAAATGGCCACGGCCCAAAAGCGCTAAAGATGCAACTCACCGAAACGCACTAGGACACTTGTAGGTAAATGGCCACGGCCCAAAAGCGCTTAAGCTGCAACTCACCGAAACGCACTAGGACACTTGTAGGTAAATGGCCACGGCCCAAAAACTCACCGAAGCCGAGGGGGGGCATCGCGTGCGGCGCCTTCATGAGGTGGCTGGCGACGAGGTGCGCGGGGGCGGGCGCGGGGTGCGGGCGGAGGGGCGCGTGCGCGGGCGCGGGGGGCGGCGGGGGCGAGCCCGGCGGCGGCGGCGGCGGCGGCAGCGCGTCCCACAGCGGCACATGGTCCGCGTGCGTCGCCGGGCACGGCCACGCGCACCCGAAGCGGCGCGCCCTCCTCTTCTGCAAAGGACATTTGACGGCTTTTATTCACTGGTCAACAGTATCTACTGTTGATTATAAAGGCTTCGAAAAAGGAATATACGGAAAATCTTAGTAATCTATTTGTTATTATTTCTCTTTTTTTATATTTAAATACATTAACAATATAATATTTTGTAATCCGTAGAACGTGATCTTTTATATGAAGACACAACTTGCGTTATTATGCATCTATAGCACCAAATCATTAAAAAAAAAACGAATACAAATCCTAGCAAGCCGGAGCGGACGCTTTCATGCATGCACGCCTGCACTCGGCATAAAATCTTATTGTTATAATTATACAAAAAATACGATGACATAACAAAGAATTAAAAAGTGTGTGTGTGTGTGTACTTATGTACACGCGTTAGAAGTTATACTTCTTTGGCGTAACAAGATAAAAATCTTTTCAAATTTTTTATCTTGCGCCTTATTCTAAGTTTATAGAAAAAACTACACTAACAATAGAAAAACTAAAATGTTGAATTTAGCTAACTTCAGGTTGTCGATTTTTCGTGACGGTGTGCGCGCGCATCGTAAAAATTTACTCTCATCATTTTTCCCTAACGCACCAAAAGAAGTATAACTTCAAAAACTTAATATATTATTGAGCGTTTAAACGATTTTGTTAAAAAATAATCTTATTATTTATTTCAATGAAGCAACAGAACCAAAAAATATGTCTATATCGTTGCAGATTATGTTACAACCAGATGTCATGCAATATATAGAGGAATGTTAGCCAATGTTAGTCCTGCAAGTAGGTAATCAAAAAGTTGCTCGATTTTGAACTCGACTACCCATGCGTGGTACAGAGAATGACATTTTTGTCGTGACATTAATTGCTTATATATTACCAAAACATTGACTTTTTTTGAAAATTTATGTTAATTTTATTTTAATTTTTAATTCATTTTGTACACCACTATGTGGTAAAATGTACTGTGCATCTACAATTGTATAACACGTGTATAAACTACATTCCTGCAAATAAAGATATTGATTGATTGATAAGTTGATCCCAACAAGTAATGATAGTATGAATTATTTTGGAATATTGGGTATTATTATTATTTTTAAACTTTTATATGACCCTAAATAGAGAAAATCTGATAAAATCTTTTACTTCAAAGTAACACCTTCTATAAGAATTTCTTCTATATTATTTGTTTGGACAAATTGCCTTTGTAAAGATCAACAGTAATCTGCCATATGTAACAAACGAGTCTACCCTTACCTTTCCATCATGAATGTTAGGTTCTGGTAGAAGCGTTCACCCTGTTCCACACTTAAATTGTCAACATTATCAGGAAATCCAAACCAATGCAACTATGTAGAAAGTGTTACTTTATGCTCATAAAAATCTTAAGGACCAGACCCAATTTAGTCCATGAATATATTCGCAAATTGTGTACTGGAAATTATAAAAACCTGCAGAGATACCTAGGGCATTTTTTTGTTTTAATTCTGTTGACTGTTACTACTACCAGTGCCGCGGGTCAACCTCTAGTGTATGCCTTTAAAGAGCAGGCGTTAATGCCGGTACAAAATACATACATTGGTCAAAAGTTTTATGTTTGTGCTATTTGCCCCCGGAGGAGTCACTGCACTATATACCGTACTAATATAACTATACCGTACTATATAATAATATAACTATATAGCAGTGTCATAACAGTCAGTACAATTATATTTTCTTAGAGATTTTTTGCCTTCTATTAGTAGGTACGTATTGCAGTAGATGTCACTGTTCTCAAATTGAACACCAAATGAAAGAAAATAATATGTTTCGTTATACGCAGTTGTTTTAATACTTGTTTAAGAAATATTTGATATGTTTTTATGTTTTTGCAAGCCATGTCAGCTAATAAATATATATTTTAAAGTGTGTAAATTCTATTCCTCACCTTTTTCAAATTATAAAGCTCTTTTTAAATTTAATTACGGGATTTTTGATGAATTCTCGATTTACCAAAAACTTATTTCAAAGATGTCAATTATGTCAAAACCAAAAAGACATTCCGATCGATACGAGTTACACTCGTGAATGTTATTTGTTTGTGTTTTGATAATTTTTGATAACTTGGTTTGATTCCTGGACTCCGAAGACTTCGCTTATCACGTTTACTAGTGTTCTGTGATCATCTTGGACTTACGCATGTACCCTGAACACCGATTTCCCTAACGATTTGTTCTCTGATGACTTGGATTATGGCTTCTTCTGAAAGAGGTTGTTGTGTGCCCAGATGCGGTAAAACTTGTAAGTAAATCATCATAACGGCACCAGATTAGATGTGGATACAAATGATGTTATGAAAATGTATGCCTTTGAATACTTTAATAAAAGGAAACATAATAAATCACGCTACCGCTATATTGTTGTTTTATTTACTAACAAATAAACATTTTTTGGAAAGGCTTTTGGGAATTGCAGGAGTTAAATTACTAACTCCCGCAATTTCAAACAGTCTAATATAAAAATCAAAATAATATTAGGCCCTCAGGACGGATTTTGCCGTTGAATAGTGTCGTATACCGATAGAGTGCGTTAGTATATACATTACGACTGTTGACTCTATACCAGTATATATAAAGTACTCTGTGCTATATAGTTACATGCCGACAAAAAAAAGTGAATGCACATTTGCCCTGCCATAAACCTGATTTATTACCTTTCCACGCATTTGGACTTCTTTTGTTTATATTGTGTTTAACATTTGCAATTAGACAATAGCCTATTGTTATTGTACTTGTTTTATGGCAGTCATTAGGCAACTGTGTCGAACTAATTCTTGTTGTTATTGTCTTGCGTCGAGGCATATCGTATTTGTATAGAATAAAAGGATGCCCGAACGGAGGGGTGAGGCAGTCCAGCGAGAAACACCATGAAAGCAAGACGTGTACATTCGATAAGCGATATAGTGACGGACTTTGCGCATGTTATTGAATCATGCAGTTTGTACTGGTTGTATCCAGTTATATTTGTACCTGTGTCATACGTGTTTTGTATAGTTCTAATAAACTCTATAGTAATTCCAATGGCATTTTAATTCGACTCCCATAGCTCGTAACAATATTTATTTTATTTAAAACAACAGAATATCCTCTTAATTTTTACCTCTCACTAAATATTCTTGGTCACTTTTAATAGGATTTCAATCACTCGAATAATTTTTTTCTTGCATTATACTACACGGTAATTGTCAATGTGTACTTTTTCCCCGAAATTTCACAAAAGTACTATATTTTACCTCTAAAAAGCAAAAATACTATAATATCTTGAAACAAAAGGTGGCAACCCTAACGAGCACTTGCCTTCTTCGGTGGCTCCTCCAGGTCAGAGTCCTGGCCGGGCTTGTACCCGTCGGCGAAGCTCACTCGCTTCGCGCCGCGCACGCTCTCGTTTATCGCCAACGATTTCCTAAAAAAAAAAACAATTGGGTACATTAACAAACCTATATTTACGTAAATACGATTGATGTATACATTGATGTCAAGTATGTTCATTCAAATATTAAAAGCTTAAAATTTGAGTAGCGCTCATTCGTAAGTAAGACAGAAAGAAGATTCAACTACATTGGGTATTTGATTTTTTTTTACACAAGTTCTATAACAAATTTTTTTTCGCCATAATAAAAATATTATGTCAGTTAATTGTACATACACTTTGGATCTCATTATAACACATCACAGATTTGTAGCACAACGTGCGAGAAATGATCATAGTAACGTAAATAAAAAGTAAAATAAATTTTTGAATTGATATAAATTTTAAATAATAGCGAAAAAAATAAAATAAAAAATATTTTGTTATAAAACATACATCATTATTATCTTTTCACTTATTACATAAAAAAAATTCAATTCAAACACCCAATTGTAGACCTTTGAGAGACACCAAAGGAGGGAATTTATGAGGCAGATTGAAGAAGCACAATATTTCAACAAGCCCACAATATATTACCAAAAAGATCAATTCAGTCAACAATTGAAACTAATGAATGACCGGTTCCTATATCTTACCGACCTTAAAATTTGACATAGCTCCATTGAACTCATGTCAAAATTCAACCGATGGAAGAGCAAGGGATCATCATAATCAGTGATATAATCAATAATATAACCATAATATTTATATGTAGGCATAAGGACAACAAACGGCTTGTAACCAAAACTACAAAAAATTTGTATGTCAAGGTGAAACATCATTTTTATCCGTGCAGGAACAGAGAAAGAATACAATTTCCTGCGGCCGGGCGGCCTGTCATAAGAAGCGACAAAACAACCCACAGCCAGGTGGTAGGGCATTTTCCCGACTGAATGGCTACCACCCCTGGTCTAGAGTATGTCGCCATAACAACCCTGAGTTGTGTTCCGGCATTAGTGACCAGGTTCCAGTCTCCCTTAAGAGAGCAGCAGCGCATTTGTAGCACCTTTGGTGTTGCAAATGTCCACAGGCGATGGTAACCGCTTTCCATCAAGTGGGCCGTCTACCTGTCTGCTGAACTCCTGCAATAAAAAAATAATAAATAAACATGTAACTTGAAGGCTAAGTCTTCAAGTTACATGTGCAAAAATGTTCATGCTTCACAGAAATCAATTACTTTGACTTTGACAAGTGAATAATTAGTAACATATAGGAATCGGAAATAAAGCTTTCAATGTTGATATAATTTAAAAATACATTTAAAATATTAATATATAAAAATGCGTGAGAAAAATAACCTACAATGCCATCGGGAATAAAATAGAAATATACTTTATTGTACGACGAAATTATCTACTCATCTATACTAATATTATAAAGCTGAAGAGTTTGTTTGTTTGTTTGTTTGAACGCGCTAATCTCAGGAACCGCTGGTCCGATTTTCGAAAAATTCTTTCAGTGTTGGATAGTACAATTATCGATGAAGGCTATAGGCCAATAGGAGCGGAGCACCAATGAATAATGTTTCAAAATCGGTGTGTTTTGAAAACAATTTTCACGCGGATGACATCGCGGGCACAGCTAGTGTAAGATGTACGTAAAAGTTACGTTACACAAGAGTACTTACGTAACTAATATTCCTTTATCAGGGCCATCCTTATCGATTTCCTTTTCATCAAGCTTGGCTACTTCACCCAACACTGGGAACAAAATTAATATATCGTAAAAACTGACTATTTATTTTTGTACAATTTCACTATAGCTCGATCTAAAACGATTGGCAATAAAGTTCACTGACCCCTATTTGTATGAATCTATAAGCTCGACGGAAAATGAACATTCATACAGTAACAATATCATACATAAATAAATTATATAATAAAATTAACATTCACAGCCTTATTAATAAAAAAGTCTTAATTCTAGGAGTAACCGCCTTTACGCCGGATTAGTTACTATTTGAGTAACTAAGCATTAACTTCGTCGTAAGAGTGTTATTAATAAACAAGGAGTATCCTCGGAGTAACAATACCTTCCTTACACCATAGATTAGTGAATAATTTATGGCAACACGTATCATTTAAAAGTAAAAAGACCGATTTGGTGAGTGGAAATGACAAGTAATGTCGACAATTGACATTAATAGTGTCTAATTGATTAATGATTTCTAATTTCCTGCACAAACGTACCTAAAATTTATTTGCATTTGTTTTGCAGTGCCTAGTTTTTTTTCATTTGCAAAGTTAAAATCACGCAAAAACCACTAAAACATGAATCAAAAACGTAACCACTCTATCAATTGGGATGAGGACGAATTACTTCGTAATTTTGAACCGTGGTATTTCATCCATAATATTAATAATGTTTTCTATTCCAGCAACTATTTTGCAGGATCGTTAAAGACTATACAAACATAATAGAGAATAGAATATACTTTATTGTATAACATTAAGATACAATTCAAGAAGTTTAAGTACAGAAGACAATAGGCAGTCTTATCACTAAAAGTAATTCAAGACAACCTTAGGATGGATAAGAAAAAAAAAATGTGTAATATGTGGGTTTTACATAATTAAAATAAAAAAGTATATATATAAAATATATAAGATATTAATTTTAAAATGAAACTATTTAGACACACTATTGTAGTATTTTCTTAAGTAATCTATGTTACCACACCGCTTCGCAACATGTCGCTTGAAGAGAAGGGCGCAAGAAAGTCTTCAACAAGTACTTACACTTACTTTTTCACGAACCCATATTCTTATGGCTGCTAAAACTTTAATATGAGGAGGTATACAACCTTCTTTCCTATGTTATTTAATTATGTTAATGTCAGTTTATTTGTCAAATTGTCAATCGACAGCGCTATCAGGGCTTACTCTATGCTTTATCCATCGTAAAACTAGCCAGCAGCTTGGAGTAACTTTTACTCTGAGACTAACGTCGAATTAGTCTACTCCTTGTTTACTCCACGTTTATTAATACTGATATTGGTTGCTACTGAGATAATACTAGGAGTAAAGTTGATCTAGGTTTACTCCATGTTTATTAATAAGA
Organism: Dendrolimus pini; assembly: GCA_949752895.1. Taxonomy (NCBI): domain Eukaryota; kingdom Metazoa; phylum Arthropoda; class Insecta; order Lepidoptera; family Lasiocampidae; genus Dendrolimus; species Dendrolimus pini. The sequence continues at coordinate 5,025,663 of OX457146.1, forward strand.
CGGTCAGTGTTTATGTACAGTCAGCGTCTTATAGAAAGCAGCGGCCAACATGGTCAAATAGATAAGAACATTGAAACTGATCATTAATATCAACCAAGGTAGTCTAATATTTCGCATCAGCCTTCTTATCCAAAAACATCGGCACACCAAGAACGCCAAATACGTGAGTGCATTCAAGTGATCCATATCATGTTAACAACCACCTCGCCAAATGTAACTAAGCAGACAAGGTGGCCAAAACAAAGTAACAGTCTAAGACGCTGACTGTACTTAGTTAAACATAATTCCAAATAGAAAAGGTTTATCACCCCCAATCGAACGACGAAAAGGTTAATGAACTCGGTTGCTAGTATTGTTGGTGGAAGGTATATCCTGTTTTATGGCAGTTCGTAAGGGAGAAACCCCTAATTTTTCAGTATAAGAAATAAAATATTTTTTCCTCTTATAACCATTGTAACATTTTCATTTGAAACCTAGACTTCTATAAGTGATTAAGATTTTAAATTCGTTTATTCTTTCTTTTTAAAAAGTTTATCAGTTAAAATGAAAAAGTTACAACCACTATATATTTTTTATGTACGATGGTAACTGTCTCGTTATGCACGCGTTTCTATATCTTACTATCTTTTTTTATTGCGAATCCAGAAAATACGCACACGGCTCACGTAATTTAAAACAACGTGTTGCAGCCTTCCGGACGGGCTGGAGGGGATCGGATAGGGGAATGGAATGGGAATATGGGATAGGGGAGGAGTAAGTGGGCCGTCGGAACTCTCACTCATAGTACAAAACAGGAGTAGATCAAGGCTATCTGTTTCACGTCGAAATTCTGTGTTCGTTCGGGTCTCACACCGATCGAGTCGGCCCTAAGAGCTATAATCAAGATCACAGTTCCAGCATAGCTCTGTCATGTCGAAACGTCAAATCGTTTAGTTGTGATCATTCGTATGGTGTATACGTCAAATTTTAGCCAGTAAGACAAATGAATATATAATAAGATATGACAACTCGACATTTGTTGGTTTGACTGTCAACTATCAAAGGAGACAGATAAGCTTCCATACATTCTTAGGCTCTGATTGAAAAAAGAAAAAAATGAGAGTGATAGATTTCCTTTTATTATGTTGATATTGTTTATAACTTTAGTGGGTTTATTTATTTTGAATGAATTGTTCGTGTTTTTATAATATTATTTGTTAAAATTAATTATGGTAATCGATAACTTATTTCACTTGTGACCTTATTTTTAAAATTTTTCGTCTTCCAGATAGAATTTAGGGATGATGTTTTCCATTTTGTAATAGAAAAATATAACGCTTTTTTTAAATCATATCTCAACTTATTTACATTTCATTGACCCCAAAAGTCCCAGTCTCCTTTAGTCTTAAAAAACGATGAACACACCTGTATTCTTTAACGCATGACTGATCCTCGCATCGAGCGTGCTCGTCGAGTGTTGCTCGAGCTTCGCTTCGCTCGTCTTCGCGCTCGTCCGCTCGTCCTGCGTCTCTATTGTGGCGAAACAATCGCCGTACTGAAGCCTATCTGACGCACCGTACATCGACATATAGGCTTCATCGTACCTGAAATCCAAGTTTGATTATTTTAAACTAGCCGTGCCCGACCGTGAAAGATAGGTATCTAGATAAAGCATGAAAATTTACGATAGTCCCTAAAATTTCAATTGTGACTTGTGCGCATGGTCTCCAGAGTTAATCCAGTTGAGTTTTGGACATTTGCCCAATTTGAGGAGTTTATTATGCCAGAATTAACATGGCATTCCGACCGTCGCCATTATTAAACACATCTTAGTGCTTGGCCGGAATTTTTATATACCAGGGACAAAAATTAATGATCCAAAAACAAAATGAGAAAATATTCCCTAATTAGTCTGTCTGCAGGGCCTTTTTGAGATAAAATTTCGGCCGAAGTGAAAAACTTAAATGATGCATGGTCGCCCTAGATGTAATTGAGGGATACAAATTTAGTGTAGTCCTGTGAGGTATCGTAATAATGCTTCTATGACTTACTTTTTTTACACTTGCTCCTATCCCATTTTTACCATACACTTTATGCCATCTTATGCCTTTCCCTTAATTTAGTTTGATATTCCTTCACAGAAATAGATCTTTATGAGTTACACTGTAGGTTGGTGTAATATATTTGTTTTTTGTTCAAATCAGTCAATTAGATTCCTGGCCAGGGTAATTGATTTTTCAAACATCTAATTACATCACTTTAATTTTCATCAAAATCAGCCCCGAGATTACTTTGAGTATTTTTCACTACATTTTACAGTTTCGGATATAGCTAGTCTCATTTGAAAAATTCACACTGCATATAAAGCATTTAGGCAATTCTCATCAAAACGTTATTCTTGCATACATTTTTGTTGTTTTGAAATCTCGTGCGAGATCCTTCATATTTGGCTACAAAATTCACTGATTGATGCTCATTATTGTTATCAACAAAGCACTTCAATCGAAGAATTATTTTAAAAGATACAGAATGTTTGAAAAAATCGTAGTCGCAGACGATGATAAGTTTTGATAACAATGATATTTGTTGAAGACAATAATTACGGCTTGTAACCATTGATATATAAAAAATCTATATATCAATACTTGTAACCAACAATGATTTCTGGTTATGCATATCTAATAGGCTATATCTAACATGCTATATCATAAAACTTTCTCATAAATGGGCTCGATAGCTTTTATATAACAAGGATTCCAAAATGATATAACGAGTGTTTTTTTTTAATTGAAGGAGTTCAGCAGACAGGCAGACGGCCCACTTAATGGATAGCGGTTACCATCGCCTATGGACATTTGCAACACCAAAGGTGCTACAAATGCGCTGCTGCTCTCTTAAGGGAGACTGGAACCTGGTCCCTAATGTCGGAACACAACTCAAGGTTGTTATGGCGACATACTTTAGACCAAGGGTGGTAGCCATCCAGTCAGGTAAATGTGGATTATGTATTGCATTAAAGAGCGTTATACGACGGGACACAAATGTTCACACCTCACAAATCAATCTAGCCATTTTTGGTGATTTTCGTTACACCACTGATATCTTTCACTGTGAGTAAATCACCATACACTTGATACCCACCCGGTATTAGAGGATGTGTCGGTCCTATTGGCTATACTCTGTATCTGGTAGACGCGATTATCCTCCGGGGTCGTATTCGCGAACTGATCGCTGCCATGACCAGTCAGGACTATATTCACCTCCCCAGGTTTCAAACCTATAATATTGGGAAAAATAAATAACTAATTTTTTGCCCACTCTACACACACAAATTTAAACGTGTATTTTGATGTAATAATGAATGTAAAATAGAATGTAATGTAAAAAAGTACAGAAGAAACAGTTGGCACTAAACGATGCAATTTCACCAGCTCATATAACTTGGTTTTCCTTTGGAAAAATTAACTAGACCAAAACTTCGTAAAATAAAGGCGACGATAACCACTTTTCATCAGGTGATGAGAGATTAGATCCTATTAGATTGTTTGCAGCAAATATGAATCATACGAAGAATCTAAAGTTGGTGTCATTAGCTTATGACAAAATAGACTCTTTGAGTGTAATAAAAAAATCATTCAGTATTTTTAAAAGCAAACCCATGAAAAAACGTTTGTTACCCCTGCAGTGCTCTCAAAGGTCAATGCCCGTTTTTAGCTCTACTAATACTAGCTGTCCCGAAGGCGTCGTCCTGCCCGGAAAAGCTTCAATCGATATGCCGACAGCATTAAAGTTTATAATTAATAAATAAAAAATAGGGGTCGTAGAGGGTTGAAAATTTCGGGATGTATGTATTTTTTAATGCGCATTAAAAAAAATCTAAAATTTTTAAAAATAATTGGGGACGACTACCCTTAACATTTAGGGGATTAAAAATAGATGTTGTCCGGTTCTCAGACCTACCCAATAGGCACACAAAATTTCATGAGAATCAAGCCAAGCCAAGCCGTTTCGGAGGAGTTCAACAACAAACACCGCGACACGAGAATTTTATATATTAGATAATATTGATGTCTAAAAAATACAGATCGCTTATGAACACTGTGAATGATACATTTTTGAGAATAAAATGTACCTCTGAAGGGAATGAAAAGCGACTCACCCCAGCGCGAGGGCCGGTGCGGCGCGTGCAGCACGGTGTCGTCGCCGGCGCGCCAGTCGCACTTGATCTCGCCGCGGCTGCGCGCGCGCACCACCGTCTCGATGCGCTGCGAGCACGCGCCCGGCGGCGAGGACACCTGCGCCCGACCACGCCTCATTACCAGGCTCAATACAAATTGTTACATTTGATCGCTCATTAGATGTCGCTGTTCGTTAATGAAAGGCGATAAACTTTTAATTAATTGTATTGTTTTATGTATCTAACCAAACGTTTGAATCAGAACTCAGAAGAAGACTCCAATATACGGGACATGGGTAACGGTTTTTTATTCACCCCCACTCAGTGTTGCCAACCCTAAAAAACTAAAAAACAACAGTTCGCCAATGAAAAAACAGTAGGTAAAGTAAAAAAAAGGCAGATTTCATACTTTCGTCATATAATTAAAGCAATATCCAATAACAATAACCGCCTTCTTAGTTATTGAGACTCACATACATTGTTGCATTAATAATCACAACATAATAATATATAATAAAAATTTCATAAATCAAAGTAAAATTATTTTCCACTTTCATACTCAATTGCCTCGTCTTCAGTATTTTCATACTCATTTTCTTTTTTAAAATCATACATATTTTTTATTAAATTTCTTCATGTGCCTTTCTGTGGCTTCAAATGAGTAGCAATAGGTTATTTCGGATTTAGTATGTAATACTCCTTTAATAGTTGTAGTTGATATTCTGTTGCGTTGCGTTTTATTACATAGTAATTATCAAAAAATATTTGCATAGTGTAATAGGTGGCACTGAACGCTAATTGAAAAAACAGTAAAAATTAAGAATGAAACAGAAAACAGGGACATCAATGTGAAAACAGCAAACCTGTTAAAACAGTAGGGTTGGCAACACTGCCCCCAGTGTACCCTGAAAGTACCCAGGAGTCGACCACCAGGTGTCCTTGTGTACGAGCCAATATTACTCGTACAACGTATTTTACATATAAATACGCAACAAATAATATACTAAAACAGACGTATTAACATTACCATCACGTGCGGCACTTGTACACTGCATGTTGTGCGCCTCAGGTCAACAAACAACCTTAATAAACAACAACTTAACGTAGTTTGGCTTTTTTTGGTTTGGTTTGCAAACACCCTTCAAACGGAGTCTATCGTTAACGACGATTAAGCCCTACATCTTTGGAAGTGTACAAACCGTACATTTAATGGTCCTTCGAGCCGGATTTGAATCAGTGACCTATGGATATTATTTTGACGAAGGGAGGACTGACCGCCGCAGGGAAAAACGTGGGGAGGGGGGAGAGCGGCATACGCCATGTTGGGATATTAATAGCATTGCTCCTTCACATTATGCTATGCCTCACTAACTTCGCGAACCCCATTTTTTATAACAAGGGAAACCTGTTCTTGGCCTACGCGGGCGAAACGTGGTGGTGAGTGTAGGATTCGCCAAGTTGTTGTGACACTAGCACCGCAAACAAAATTAAAGAAAAACACAAAATTAGCGGAATACTAGTAAAAACGCCAAAAATTCAAATATTATAACCCCAAAAATGCAATCTTATCTAAAATACTGGCTGGTTAAATAGTTTTTCATAAAACCAGCCAGTATTTTGGAAAAAAAATATTTATTTATTTAGCTTTCATTCGGAAAAATAAAAAAGTTTACAGGTATTTCCTTGATTGATTGGTTCGTCTTTCCCGCAAACACTTTGTTGAGTAAATCATAGCTTTCTTCTGTTCTGCTAATTGTACCGGTGTGTGTATTGCTTTAATAGAATGGATTATTATATTATCCATGAAGATTAATGAAATAGTTATCGTTTTATTACATTCTCACCTGACTCGCAACGTCGCTCTGGTACGCCATGGCCATCTGCTCGTACATCTCATAGCTCTCTTGCTCATAGCTTTCATTGAACTTGTCTTCTTCTTTTTGGTACTGCTCAGGAATTACTACAATCTGGCGTCTGCCGAGTGTGACGTCACTCAAGTTTCTGACGGGTGTGACGTCACTCAAGTTTCTGATGGGTGTGACGTCACTCAAATGTCTGACGGGCGTGACGTCACTCAAATGTCTGACGGGCATGACTTCACTGAGACATCTAACGGGTGTAACATCGCTCAAATGTTTCACAGATGGAATGTCACTCAGTCTGACGGGTGCAACGTCACTCACATGACTGACAAGCGTGACGTCACTCAAATGTTTGACCGATGCGACGTCACTCAAATGTCTGACGGGTGCGACGTCACTCAAATGTTTGACCGATGCGACGTCACTCAAATGTCTGACGGGTGCGACGTCACTCACATGACTGACAGGCGTGACGTCACTCAAATGTTTGACCGATGCGACGTCACTCAAATGTTTGACCGATGCGACGTCACTCAAATGTCTGACGGGTGCGACGTCACTCACATGACTGACAGGCGTGACGTCACTCAAATGTTTGACCGATGCGACGTCACTCAAACATCTGATTGGAGTAGCATCAGCAGTTTGGACAGTAGCGGATATGACGTCAATCTGACGTCCAACTGACGCGGAGGTAATCTGATGTCTATTACTCGCGATATCAATCAACTGTCGACGCTCACTCGAGACAGAATTAATCTGACAACTGTCCGAATTGATATCACTCAGCTGACTGTCAGTCACGTCACTTGTCTGACGACTGACAGGTCTGATTTCAGCCGTCTGGCTTGCGGACAGACTTTCACTCATCTGATGTTTTTCGGACAGGGTGTCACTCATCTGACTGTCAGTGACGTCAGTCAACTGACGACTCGCTGACCTGACGTCTTCCAACTGATGACTTGCTGATATGACGTCGTTGAAGCTGTAATTCGAGTTCTGGGATGAAGGTCGAAGGTGGCTCTCGTCCTTCTCGTAGACAGGACGGTCCTTGCTCAGGACCGACTCTTGGGATGAACATTGAGAGAGATTCGACTCCTCAGTAGCTGGTTGGATTTGAGGTGTGGTTCTATTGCTGTCCTGCGGTTCCTGTAGGACAAAAATTTATATTAACAAATTTATTTAAATAGTTGTTTGTATACTTTTGTATTTGATTGTCATCTCGTGACAGCCTTAGACATGAATAAATTCTCATGCAATTTTGATAAAACAAGTTAACATAGGCAACTTTAGATCAATGGGATCATAAAGAAGAACAATACAGGTAGCATTTTTAGCAGGTAGCGTTAAATTTTTGTTTAGAAGATTATTATAAAATTTGTATATTCATGAATTTTTCTGAAATACCAGTTATTTTCATACACAAATATATCAATAAAAGTGACATTATAAGAAGAAACTACCTTGAACTCCTCACATTTCTCAACGGGCGTTGAACAAACGCTTTCAGCCAATTCAGGGCTTTCTTGTTTTTTTTCCTCTGCATCATCTTGTACAACCTGTTTATCTTCTCTTTCCTTCTTTATATCAATATTATTCTCAACAAAGTCATTCTGAAGTTCTTTAACATTGATTATTTCTCTCGGTTTCTTCCTTGGCGAGAAATTCTTTTCATCGTCTGTTAATCTTTCTTTCTTTATATTGTTAAGTATGTTTACGTCAAATAGTTCTTCGCTCTGCGTTGATTCGGAGGTCGATTTCTTTCTCTTTTTCTTCTCTTTCCTTCTTCTTCTCCTCTCGTCCTCTGAGTCTGAACTGTCTGAGCTCGACGACGAACTATCCGAGCTACTAGAAGACTTCGGCTTGCTTTTCCTCTTCTTTTGATTTTTCTTCTTTTGTTTTTGCAATTTCTTCTGTAAGGATTTCCTTTTCTCTATAACAATTTACAAGTTTCATTAAAAATTGTCACTTAGATTGTTCTCGATGGTTTAGGATGATGGTTGTGATGTGATGATGATGAGATGTGATGATAGGGAAGTTGAAACGGGTGGATCTGAACCCTCAGAACTCTCTCTCAGACATTGTACGATACACGATTAACTAGGCTAACAGTTTGACGCCGATATTCTGTGAGGGCGTGGTACCACACCAACCGAGCTGGCCTTGAAAGCTGTAATCGAGCTAATGATTCTAGCATAACTCAACCACTTCAGAAACTGTTTCGTAATACTGACTAATATTTTGTTTACTATCAGTCCAAAAGGTAAATCTCTAGACTACTGGATTACTTACTCATAAAATAATCTTACCTAAAATTATAGTCGCAAAAATTTGTAAGAATGTATGGATGTATGTTTGTTAGTCTTTCACACAAAAACTACTGAATGGATTTTGATGAAACTTTACAATAATATAGCTCACACATCAGAATAACACATAGGCTATAATTAACAAAGATATAGTGTGAATTATCCAAAATAACGATTTTCCTTCACCACGCGGGTGAAACCGCGGTGGCAGCTAGTACAACAATATTCTGGATCACCAATATCACAATACCAATAATATCAATAATACCAACAATACACATTGACTCTTGACATCTTTGTCTTACGTGATCACGGCCACTGTAAAGTGGCCGAAACGTCGGAATAACCAAAATCAAATTAAATACCGCACTTAAAACCGTTAAAACATAGTTTTATTGTGATTTTATTTTATTTTGACATCAATATTAAAGATATAACCTTTTTTCATATCGTCTTCGCTTTCATCATCGAATGACTCTAATTTAATTTTCTTGTTTTTCTTTTCCTTCTCTTTGAGCTTCTTCAAATATTTCTTGCTTAAACGATGACGCTTTTCCACCTTCGACTTTAACTTCTTATTCTCCTGAAATTATATAACATTGTCACATGTATTTCAACATTCATGAATTTAGTTTTGTTAGAGAAATAAAGACATATCGAGGGCTTCATAACAAATGTGCGTACAGACAAAAGTACAGTTTCACACAAGGGACAAAATTGTGAATAAAACGAAACTATAGTAGAATTATTTTGTCCGTGCAGTTTGGGTCATAAATCAAACTCGGCCTCAGCCCGGCTAGGGCGGTGAGCATGTTGCGCGGGCGCAACGCCATTATCGATAAATACTCATTCTTATCAAAGAAAGATTATCTATCATTCTTATAAAAAACATTATTATCTTTTTTGCTGTTAATTTTAAACTTCGATATAAGTATTTATATTTATTTTTAATATAACTTGTTACATTCTAAACTTTTATACTTATAGTTTTTTAATACATAGATACCTAATTAATAATTTATTTTTAATCATTATTATTCTTATTTTAATAAATACGTTGTTTTATCTATTTTTTCTTTCATTTATATCACTAACCCACAAAATGACAAAACTAAATACACTATCGATAACGCTTATCGACAACAATAATGCGTATCACTATGCCTGCCCATAAGGCCCGTGAGTGGAAGGGAGAGCGAAATACTCGCTTCACCGCTCCGATTATTTATGAGCCAAACTGCACGGAGAAAATAATTCTACTATAGTTGATTGTATAAGGCTGAAATTTGGATTACCCGTCTATTTAGGTACACTTGCATACAGGTAAGAGTTTTTAAATTACAACATGCATAGTTTTTAGTAAACAACAACAAAAATGGCATTATTGCGTATACACCTATTATGTTATGAAGCCCTCGATATTTAGAAATGTTTAATTTATTATTAACTTTCATATTCAAAAGGCAGAATTGGAACCTTTATAAATTCCTCATATTCTGTCCGTTCATCTGTTATTTGTTATTATTCACTATTTCACTGCAACATGTACAAATTGAAATTCAAATTGATCGTGTATTAGCAGAAGGTGATGTCAGGAGCCTTAAGAACAGACGAGCGTGCATGACAAGAGCTATGAATGTCAAAGAAGCAAGTGAGGTGTGTAAGAATAAGCCTGTATGGCGCTCTGTTGTTCGTGCCTACCCCGCAAGGGACCTGGCGTGAAGTTATGTATGTATGTATGTATGTATGTATGTACAAATTGAAATTCAAAAGCTTTTATTCACAATAAGGTCCACTGGAGAATACTTTTTTCAGGTCATACATATAAGTTAAAAATTAAAACTTCCTATTCTATGTACACCGCTTCGCAATGTGTTATCACTGTCAAGGAGGAGAAGCGGCAAGAAACTCTCCAACAACACATCTAGCTAAAAATTGTTTTTCTTTATATTTCTTATTCTATTTATATCTCAAGGTCTTTTTTCTAATTTTCATACAGGAGTATGTTACAGAATTACTTTTCGAAGAATTTATGAAGTTGTAGCAAACAGTGGATGCTCACTAAGACAAAGTTATATAAAAGGAAAGAAGAATATCATTATCGTTATAATAATGAAGAGACATATTAAAAGTTTGTTACTGCCTAATATTATAAATTTGAATGTATGTTTGTTTGTTTGTGACACTTTCATGCCTTACCTATGCAACCGATCATTATGAGATTTTGCATACACGTTATCAGGTATCAAGCTTATGTCAAATGTTAACCGACAGTTTTTTTTCCTCCATCCTGACTTGATATGTCAGGGTCTTTTTTATCTGATTATGTTTTTTATATCTTTATTTTTCTTTTTATCTTTTTATTACTTTATTAATTTAACAACTCTTAAAACTATTACATTTTTCCTATGTTCTATTGTTACTTCTATACTATTTTATTTTACCAACATGTTTAGTCTTATTATTAGTACAATATTTTTCTATTGCTGTTTTGCTTTATATTAACCGGCAGTTAGGCAAATGAAAGGTTGGTAAGATATAGGAACCGACCATTAATTAATGTGCATATTGTAACAATTTACACGAGCCAATCATGAAGGAAAACATAGTGACGAAACTTACATATCGAGTTAACCTGTGTGTCAAACCCGCCAAACTGCCTTGGACAAGAGTCGCAAATACTTGCGACTATAAAAATTGGGAATCCCGAGTCCAGCAGTGGGGCATTTATGGGCTATTATAATAAACACCATAGTTTTCGATAGAGTTTACCATAAAGCGACATATGGACATGAGAAAATTAAAAGAAAAGTATAAATAGAAAATATTACCTTCTTCTTCATGGCTTTCCGTTTTCTCTTGACATCAATGTCACTGTCACTCAGTGAAGACACCGAGTGCTTCCTCTTTCTGACTCTATCTTTTTCTAATTTCATTTTTTTACTGCTGAAAAATAAAATAGAGAGTTTTGAAAGCCAGCAAAACCTGGGTCCCAAGTCTGCTATTTCAATTGCATCGGAACTGTTGTTCACTGGTATCATAATAACACCACGATAATTGTATTTTTTGGTGTTGCTGTTATTGCCTAGAGCCAAATCATGGTCACCAGCACCCTACTTATTCAAAAAATTAAGAACTCTTAATTATTTTTACTTGCTATCCATACAATGATAATAACAATTTTCTTGTATACAAAAAAATACATAAATTTCTTAATGTCTTTATTAAATTTACTGGGTGTTGTTAATCAATGGGTGCAGTGCCTAGAGTGGTATACATAGTTCACCGTATTTATGTTGTTACAACCCAGGCGCTAACAAAGACAAATTCCATGTACAGATTTGTAGAAGCACATTTATTACCCGTCGGCATTTGAACTAATTGTAATCTTTTTATGATCGTCTTCTTTTCTTCACTTATTTATTGGCATACGTTTCTAATTGGACCTACTTATGCAAAATGGAACCAACCCACTGACAGTTTTGAGAAAAAGCCGTTTTTATTAAAATTTAAATATTCTATATTCTAATATACAATATTCTATTTTTTTTTCTCCAAAATATAGACACATTATTTGTAGTATGCAAAATTTTAATAAAAACGGCTTTTTCTTAAAACTGTCAGTATGTGGGTTGGTTCCATTTTACATAAGTAGGTCCAATTATTGTGGAGAATAGCCTATTGTCCTATTGTACTCGATCATTAGCATCGTTAGCCAGGTGTTGCGGATTCAATTCCATTTGTGTAGTATAAAACGAAGGCCTGATGGAGAGGGGGCTGTCGAGCTACGATTACGATACTGGCGTGACGTGTGTACAATCGGGAATCTAACAGTGACGGACTTTGCGCGTTTTATTGAATTACGACCTTCTGCATTACATTTGAACTTGCTGTGTTTGGTTATATTTGTACCTGTGTTATACGTGTTTGTACAGTTTTAATAAACTCTATAGTAATTCCAACGGCATTTTAATTCGAGTCCTGCTAACTGGTAACTATATTAATACATGACAAAAATATAACTCACGTTTTTTGAGGTTCTTCTTCGATATCGGACTCTTGACTCCACCCCTCGCTACTCAGTTTGATCTTCTTCGCTTTCTTCTTCTCTTCTTCGTCTTCAGACTTCTTCTTCTTCCTTATGTCCAATGTGACAGGTGTCGTACTTCTAGAAGTCTCTTGTTTCGTCTCGGATACGTCTGACAGGACTGCTTGCATGAACCTAGAATGGAATCAATTCATCACTGTCAACTAATAACAATCCATCGCTGGAACTACGACTCTCTAAGTTTGCACATCTTTATTATTATTATTTATATATATATAATGAAAATGGTGTTCGTTTGAGGCTCAATCACGCTTAAACCACTGATCGTATCGACATGAAACTACCACCATTCGATGCGAAATTTTTCCTAGATGGTTTATGGCTATCTATCTATCTATATATATATAAGCAAAGTTTGTTTTCTTTGTCCGAGGTAAACTCGAAAACTACTGGACCGATCAGCATGAAACCACAACCATTCGACGTGGAATTAATCGTAGATGGTTATAGGCTATATATATTTTTCAAATTCTATGAGCCCTTTGCCATGTTTTCTCGATTTGTTTGTTTATTAATTTATTTGAATAAGGCGGTACGAAGTTCGCCGAGTCAGCTAGTTATATCTATATTCTAAGGGTCACAGATGATTATAGCTACTGTTATTGGTATTGGACCTAAACATGAACCCCTCTGAGCAGCAGATTGTCACCGAGTGGTACTCTGGGCGTCCACGCGTGGACAGCTTGAAAGCGATTGACCAATGGTAGTCAGGTGCCGGGTGTCTCTATATAGCCTTAAGAGTTCTAAAAGTTTTTAACAAGGTTTAATAGACTTTGACAAGAAGTTTTAAGAGATTTTTTGTTAAGAAGATTTACGAGGTTTTGATAAGAACATTTTCGGATAAGTCTTTGAGAAAGAGTCACTGCATGCTACCACTGCATTTTGAACCACAGGATGACTTTACGTATTATATTATCTTGTCCCTTCACTCACGTTAACCCTTGACACAACATGGAAGCGTTGACAAAACTTAAGAGACGCACGAAGGTTTGTATAGGTCTCAATAAACCTCAAAAACTTTAACAATGAGGACTAAATGGCTGACATGCTTTACATAGAGTGTCATAAAAGTAAATAACTCACCTCTGATACTCCCTGTCCAGATAAATCTCCTCGTTCCTTTGGGGGGTCATACTGGGGTCCCTGTGAACACCGCCCGTGTTGACCTCTTCGACCTCCCAATCGTCCGATGGCGGGGGACCCATTGCGGATAACTCCGTAAGACATTGACCGCTCTGTAGGTACCAGCTCCTTGCTTTACTGCATGGTGGATCTGGTATCCTATAGCATAAAAGAAAAATATTTTGAACAGCACAGGGACAACAGGGAGGCTTTTTTTATTGCAAGAGGTCAGCAGACAGGCAGACGGCCCACTTGATAGAAAGCGGTTACCATCGCCTATGGACATTTGCAACACCAAAGGTACTACAAATGTGCTGATGCTCTCTTAAGAGAGACTGGATCCTGGTTATTAATGCCGGAACACAACACAAGGTTGTTATGGCAACATACTTTAGACCAGGGGTGGTCGCCATCCAGTCGAGCATATATATAATACCCTACCACCTGGCTGTGGGTTGTTTTGTCGCCTCTTACGACAGGCCGCCCGGCCGCAGGAAATTGTATTCTTTCTCCGTTCCTGCACGGATAATTCAGACAAGCAGATTCCAAAAATGCAACTTTTTGATTTTTTGTCTGTATTTTACAGCATCAGGTGAAACTACTGAACAAATTGAAATGCCTGAATTTCGACGCAGAGCTAGCTTATATCCTGGGTCAATATTGTTGTTACCATGACTTGTATGTAGACTGTAAGCTTCCTAAAATAAAATAAACTAGCGGCCCGTCCCGGCTTCGCACGGGTGGATATATATTTTTTAAACGTTTTGGGATAAACGTACAAATATAGCCTATTGTTACTCAGGCACAATGTAACATTCTAATGGTGAAAGAATTTTTGAAATTGGACCATAAATTTTTGAATTTATTCATTACATAAATACAAATCTTTCCGCTTTTAAATATTAGTATAGATAAATAAACATTTAGGATACACTTTATCCTGGTGAATGACGACGTTGCCGTGGGTAAAACAGATATAGCTGACGATGTGGTCGTGTTTTTTTGGCGCTGACTGCAGCGTTAACCGCTTTTGGAAGGTGGTTACCGTTGCCTATGGACGTTGGCAACACCAGGGGCATTACCAATGCATTGCCGGCCTCTAAGAAATTTTATAACGCCCTGCTTAAACGACCCCAGGTCGTAGCGCAGAGGGAAAACCGCGGTGGGAAGTTCCCTCCAGATCATTGTTGTATTGATTGATGATGATGTAATTGATCTTTACCAAACACGTCTAGATCAGCCGGTTCAGCGGCGGAAACAGCTGAATCACTCAAGCGTCGCAAATATGCAACCCTCAGTGAGAGTTTTATTTTTGTGCCGTTTGCTGTCGAGACGCTTGGACCGTGGGGTCCTGAGGCCATGAGCCTTTACCAAAATTTATCGAAACGACTCATCGACTCTTCAGGTGATCAGAGGGCTGATGCTTACCTCGGCCAACGGATCAGTATGGCGATGCAGCGAGGAAACGTAGCCCGCCTCATAGAAGACGGTGATCTAGGTTCAGTATTCTACTTATAGTCTGGAGGGACTATGAGTAGAATACAAAACAAATAAGCTAAGTTTCCTTGCATTGTATCCGATTATATGTAATAGATTATATTAATAAATTGATCTTCTATACTCATGCCATAAAAAAATACGGTTTACTTACTGATCACACCCATACACGCGATCGACAAGATTCATCTTGACCATCTCAAGTTCTTCATAGACCACAGATCGGTCCTCGACACAATTGCATATTTTCGGGTTCTCCGTATACCACAATTTTGGTAACACCTCAGTCTCCCTGAAAATCTCAATTATGTTAAACTCTTTATTATCTTTGTCTTGGTTATCAACATTATCAATTTGGTTGTATCATCTAAAATTTAAAGACAGAAATGATTTTATAGTTGAAATGTTAGATTGAAGCGAAATGAAATATTTATTCTTGCATAAATGTAGTTGTATACAGATGTTATTCTTAGAAATACATGGTTCAGTACATTTTACCAGTTTCACTGGTGTGCAAGTAGGCACTATCTTAATCGTCATTATTTAATTGTTATTTACTTTATTAAATACCTTTTATCCAATTGAGTCGTATTTATTACATTTTATTTATTAATTAATAATATTTATTACCTTTATTAATTATATAGATGTCTATTTTTTTTAATTTATTATTTCTATCTTTTCTATTATTTCTATTTCTTTTTATAGTTGAAGCACAACAGACTGGCTGACGACCTGGCTGTGATGGAAAGGGGTTACCGTTGCCTATGGACATTTGCAACAATAGAGGTGCAGCCGGCCTTGAAGGAGAAACTGGAAACTGGCCGCTGATGCCAGAACACAACTCAAAGTTGTTATGGCGGCATACTTTACACCAAGGGTGTTAGCCATCCAGTCGGGTAAATGCCCTACCACCTGGCTGTGGGTTGTTTTGTCGTCTCTTACGATAGGTCGCCTGGCCGCAGGGATTAGTATTGTCTTTCCGTTCCTGCACGGAGAAAAGGTTAGATAATGAAAGGAAACACACTAAGTGACGCATTTTACCCCCCCCCCCCCCCCCTCCGCCTGTACTTTTCACGTAGTAATTCATAAATAAGGTTTTAAATCATTTTTTGCAGACAGAAAATTAAAAAAAATATTTTGCTCATTAGTCATTTAAAAAGCGCTAAACTAAAGCTAAACCAACTAAACTCAAGCGCGAGATGTGCTTACAGGATATTGACTACGTGACGAAACCCTTCTTTATCCGTGCAGGAACTGAGAAAGAATACAAATTCCTGCGGCCGGGCAGCCTGTCGTAAAAGGAGACAAAACACCCACAGCCAGGTGGTAGGGTATTTGTTCGACCGAATGGCAACTACCCCTGGTCTAGAGAATGCCGCCATAAAAACCTTGTGTTGTGTTCCGGCATTAGTGACCAGGTTCTAGTCTTCCTTAAGAGAGCAGCAGCACATTTGTGGCAAGCACCTTTGGTGTTGTAAATGTCCACAGGCGATGGTAACCACTTTCCATCAAGTGGGCAGTCTGCCTGTCTGCTGAACTCCAGCAATAAAAAAAAACCTTTACCCGCACCCCCCACGAACGGGTCACGTGATATAGGGTACATTCCCTAAGCCTATAAATTCATCATGAAATACACGTGAATTCTTCATTTCAAGACAGTATCAAATCTCCACACTCATAATATATTATGGACACTTAATAGATAGTAACAAATCAGTTAAAATTTTGGATGCCTTATGTAATTAGTTAAGTTAATTGGAAAGACACATTCTTCATATAAGCACATCTCCCTGCTGTTTTAAAATCTGTATGAAAATTTTGAATGGAAAATTTCTAATACTGAAATACGGAATAAGTTGATCAAAAATGCGAAAATGTAAACAACAATAAAAGGTCACTATATTTTACATCGACACAATTTACAATACATCAACGTCATGTTGACAGCTATTTAAAATGACTGTCTTAAAAATATTAAATTTTAAACGAAGTATAAGTATAACAACTTCTTTAGACAAGCAATATTTTTTGTAAAAAGAGTTTGTTCAAAATTCTAAATGCAATTATTTTACAAAAGCTGTAAAAGTGCTAAAGATTAATTTACCATCTTTTACATGCCTTTTTCTGAATCAAATAATTGTATGTTTAGCATTTGATCTCAGACGAAGAAAATATCATAAGTAGATCGAGTCGCGACCTTTCAGAGTGAACCGGCAAAAGAACGCCAATCGCGCCACAGTGCGTTACACAAACTTAGTATTAAACAATTGAATTAGTACCAATAAGGGTGGAATTGTTACCAGTGGATACATTACTAAACCACACAAACAACATGTATACTACATATGTTTACAGACACAAAAGTTCTTTAATACACTTGACACTTTTGCTCACATAGACTCCATCTATACTTTTGCTAGTCTTAAAGGTTGATAGCAAAATGGCAACAATGAAAGCCATATAAATGTGTGCAGTGTGCACCCATACGCTTTTATACTTGATATAAAACTATTTCGAAGAATGGAAATTTGGATGAATGGGATGATAAAAATACTGAACGGACTTAGACGAAATTGGTTAAACTGATAGCCTACATGCCGTGATATTATAATCAATATATCCTGGGATATAAGAGTATTATACATTTTCAATCATAAGAAGCATAAAATCTACTTACTTGTAACATTTGTTTCTATCGTGACGAAACAACAGAGGCTGGCAGATCTTCAAGACGAAACTCCAAGTTTCCAATGAATCAAGAGTAGCTTTTGATAGTGTTGTTTCCTCTTCAAATTCCTTACCCGACGATAAAAATGATAGCCTACGGCTATCAACACTATCTTTTGACTTGTAAGTACTATCTTTAGACTTGTAACCACTATCGGATGACTTGTAGTCGTCTTCGTACCTTCTATTAGACGACTTGTAATCTCTTTCTGGTTTATATTCAGTATCCGGTGATTTGTATCCAATATCTTCAGATGTATAACTTTTGTTAAGTTCATCAGACTTATAATCACTTTTATTTTTCGACGACTTATGACGTTTCTTAGATTTGTACTCTCTTTCAGTGGATTTGGAACTAGTTTCCGTTGATTTGTATTCATTATCTGATTGATAACTCTTAGACGACCTGTTACCGCTCTCTGTCGACCTATAGCCACTTTCTGTTGACCTATATCCGTCAGAATAATTACTTCTCTGACTACAATGGTAATCTTTTAACTCCGGTGTTATTGACCCGCGTGTTTCGTCTTTATCATCTTTCGGTGACATATCATATTCTACAAGTCCTTTCTCATCTTCGTCATCACTCATGTCTTCTTGTTTAATTTCATTGATTACAGATTCAAGAAACGTATCATCTATCGTACCGTCGAGTGACGTGTCTTTGGATAAAGATTGATCTAATTCAATCACTTCGTCTACAGGAGAATCGTAAGTCTCCTTTTTTACTGTCGTTTTTGTAAATTTATCAAGACTACAATCTTCATGAAAAATATCTAATATCTCATCATCATCGTCATCATTTGGATCTATTTCATAGGTCAAAGAATCGTTGACCGACTGTAATTTAGGCGGTATACTTAATGGGCTATCTGTGCCTTCTATTGTTCGCCTAGGAGTCTCTCTCTCGACAATTGGGAAATCATCTGGCAAAGGAATATTTTTGATAGCTCTCTCGTCTATTTTTGGACTTGAAGTGCTATTTTTATCGTCATTATCTAAAGACCAACTATCACATACTAAGTAATCATTTAAATTAACACGGGCTTCTTTCAATTTCCTACCTGATTTTTTATCTTTTACAAAATCTTTTTCTGGTTTGTCTTTTCTCTCACTCTTTCTGTCGTATTTGCTTCTTTCATCTTTGAATTTATTCTTATCACTCCGCTTATATGTTTCATATTTCCAATCAAGTTTGTAATCTTTTTGGGTGTCTTTATTTCTGCTTAAGTCTATGTCTCCTTTATGACTCTCTGGTTCTTCCTTTTTTCTTTGAAATGGATTATCATAGTCGGGTAACAGCTTATGGTAATCAAATTTAAATTCCTTCCCTTCGGCTTTGGCTTTCTTTGCTTCCCGGATTATCTCGTCGACTTTTTCTGGGTCTATAAAAATATTTTACTTCACAACTACTACATACTTTTAAGGTCATTACAAAACATATGTTGGATAATGAAACGATAAACGTACTTTTTTTTAAATTACACAATGCTTTAAAAGATGGCTGTATTAAATGTAAAATTTATTAATAGACATTAAAATATATATTATAACCGATCAAAGTAACCAGTTTCAAGATACAAATTCAATTTCAGTATTCAACTATGAATTGGAAGTTGAAATAATAACTACTTAATATTCAACCACAACAGCAGTTCAGTAGTATTCTATATAATAAAATTACTACAGGTACTACAAAAATACTGTTTCTAAACAAAGCATCCACGAATGCAGTCTTCATAGAAACACATGATGTATCACTTATTAAAATATTTCATAAGAAGTATAAAACCGACTTGGAGCATGGAAATCAAATCTTCATTTATTATTAACAGTAGACAAAAATGTCGATGACCTAGGGCATGGAGAAGAATGGATAAGCAATCTGAACCACCCTGGATATAATCCGCTCCAATGAAATAGAAGGGCCGACAGACCGAGCAACAAAATGTGTACCGACTGATATTAAACTGTTGTAATAAAACCTTATCATAGCTATTGTCATAAACAAAATATCCTATTGTATAGAATACAATATAAAATTCATTACTTCAATAAAAAATGGTGGAAAGAAGAGCACAACCTTTTCATTAAAAGATTTTCCAATACGATAATACTGTACTGTATATTGAGTATATATTATATGCACTATAAATGACTATTTACAATTCAATTAAACTAAACTGAAATAAGACTAACTTATTATAGCGCGAGTGCGAAAGTTCTCTTTCTAGACGTAGTCGACGAATGATGGGGTGATTTGCCGACGTCTAGCTGCTAAGCCACTGAGCTAGCGTTGTCTGGCGAGGAAAGACGCGCGGGGTTCGTACCAATATTGACTAGTGTACTTTATAACGCCTAGTCTACGCTTCAAGCAGATTAATCTACAAATGTCTTTAAATTAACATCCATATAGCACTTACCGACGACGCAACGTACACTTTTTCGTTGTGCGACGGAATCTACTAACAGGATATAAGCGGGTTAGATGCAAAGAAAATTTTAAGAAAATTCGGCGGACCATCACACAAATTGTATATTCTCAAATAAAATTAAAATATCAATGCAAATACAGTCGACTCTCGATATTTTGTCACTCGTTAATTTGAATCTCTCGCTAAATTGTTTTTTTCCCCGGTCCCTTGAAAAATACTCGATAAATTGAATAAAATCAATATTAATTGGTCTCTTCGGCAAGTTGAAGGAATAGTATCTTGCACGGCAATATGCATCAATTTGAAGTCCGGGCTTCCCTTCTCTTGGCTACCCTGCTTCTACGCGCTCAGAACTCAGAACCGACACAAGTGACGATATCTTCTCAGCTCTCACCACTATCGAAAATTCATTGTACAATAATAAACTTAAGTCGCTCACTGAACAGAAAATTAAGGACTCATTTTCAAAACGAACATTTGTGTATAATTGTTCAAATGTTTAAAATATTAAATCACGAATATTGATCACACTTTTGTTTACTTAATTTTTTTCCTTCCTTGGTTATACTCCTGTTATTTTGAATTCTTGGCAATTTGAAATTTTGGTCCCTTGAGTGTCAAATTATCTCTCGATAGTATTCGACTGTACTAGAAAAATCTCTTAGTTGAGACTTACTATATAAGGTTATTTAAACTCGAATTCTAGTGAAAAAAGCGAGCTGACACTCAGACCACATAACGGACATTTCAGCTATGCAATTTCAAAACCCAGGCATTGACATTGTTTCTATATGCATATTAGCTTCTGCCCGCGTGGAATACAAAAAAAAAACGATTTTGAAACATTCTTCATTGGTGATCCGCTCCTATTCGTCTTAGCGTGATGATATATAGCCTATAACCTTCCTCGATAAATGGGCTATCTAACACTGATTTTTTCAAATCAGACCAGTAGTTATTGAGATTAGCGCGTTCAAGCAAATAAACTCTTCAGCTTTATATATTAGTATAAGATTTGTGCATTTATCGTCTTGATTGGGATTTGGATGTATCAAAACCTGAAAGAACTTTATCAAAATATGGTATCGCACTGTTACATCCCTAAAATGCTGATGCTGACAAAGCATCCCATACTTCTCATCCGACTGCACCACACATTTCGAGGCAGTTCGGATCGCGCCACCTTTAGAGTTAGACATATATTTTATTATCCTACATTTTTAATTAAATTAGTTGTATTCCTTCTATGAAATAAATAAATCTTTTTTTAAAAAGAGTATTCTTTTAACCGGTATAACAGCACCTAACATAACCTTCATGACTAGTATTAATATGGCATACCATTGTGTTTCATGATTTGTTTTGGTGTTGCGGTTTATAATTTCTTAGAATGTACTTGCTAGGTTTTGAGATTGCAGAGTTGATTTGCCAACAACCTTGACTAGGTTATGTATAGCGTGGGTTCAATCAAACGTCGAATGAAATGTTGGTCAACAATGAAATGCCCTATGTCCCTGCTCCATCCGGGATAATGTTAGTGACTGTGGACACAGACATCTTGTTTATAGCGTTATAAATAACGCCGTTAATGATTGGCTACATTAGTATATGTACTTATATTATATGTATTACGGCCTCTGTGGTTGAGCGGGCTAAGCCTTTGCCGGCCTACCTCACTGCAATGTAGAGGCTCCGGGTTCGATTCCTGGTATAGTAAATTTCGGAAACGTGTTTTCTCCATTATTTACTATGGTCTGGGTGTCTGGGATCGGTCCTAGAAGAGTCCGTTCTATATTACCCATAACACAAGCATAGCTTGCTTAATTTAGGTATATATAATATGTGTGTTTGTCTGCCGATTGTTACATATTATATTAATATATTATTTTTATTATGTCAACGTCCAGCATCATAAGCAATGAATAACATTACAAATAAGGCATTTAACTCTTAGCTAAATATGCATGACAGTCACTAACATTCTCTCAGGTCTAGCAGAGGCATAATGAAAAACACATTCTGCGAAATATACACATATACTCTTTGAATTAACAATATTACATTAGGAAGAGCGAGGTAAAATAATTAGGAACCAAGTGAGAAGTAAAATTAATGGTGCTCATAGCTCTGTACAACTTGCATTTGGTGTAACCATGGAAATAAGTATTCTTTTTCCATGGTGTAAGCGAAAAAATATTAGTTGCAGAAAGCATTTAAAATTATCAAACTTACCCATAAAAAATAATTAAAAAAAACGTGATTATATTAAAACATAAGAGGAAACAGACTTGTGGCGTTCTCAGGAAATATACTTTCAAACAGGGATTCCCAAAGTGGTCGATATCGACCCCCAGGGGTCAAAATCGGTTTCCCAGGGGTCGACATAAACCTAAACTGATTTTGGGGGTCGACAAGGTCTAAAAATCGACCCCTATTAATTAACACAAGTTCTCATTTGAAACTTGGAAGATTCTGTACAAGTTGTGTTGCGTGTACAAACTTGTTACAAGAATGACTAACGTTTTTAACCAACTTCCAAAAGGGAGGAGGTAATATTACCATGTCCAAATTTTAAAAAAATACATACATACATACATACATAACTTCACGCCAGGTCCCTTGCGGGGTAGGCACGAACAACAGAGCGCCATACAGGCTTATTTTTACACACCTCACTTGCTTCTAAAAAAATAATTATCTTAATATATATAAATCTCCTGTCACGATGTTTGTCCGCGATGGACTCCTAAACTACTCAACCGATTTTAATCAAATTTGCACACCGTGTGCAGTTTGATCCAACTTGAAAGATAGGATAGTTTTTATACCGTTGGAACCGGTAGGTGGCGCTGAGATCGGGTTCTAGAATCCTCTTAACAACGGGGAGCGATTTTGTTTTTGTGTGTTTGAGTGGGTCCCCGGATGGTTTAAATCCACAATTGGAACCGGTAGGTGGCGCTGGGATCGGGTTCTAGAATTCTCCTAATCACCGGGAGCGATTTTGGTGATTTTGTTTTTGTGTATTTGAGTGGGTGTCCCCGGATGGTTTAAGTCCGCAATTGGAACCGGCAGGTGGCGCTGGGATCGGGTTCTAGAATCCTCCTAATCAACGCGAGCGATTTTGGTGATTTTGTTTTGTGTATTTGAGTGGGTCCCCGGATGGTTTAAATCCACAATTGGAACCGGTAGGTACTTATAAAATTCTAGTATTCTTATTCCATACCTGTGTCTATTTGTTAAGAATAAATCAATACATACCTAAGAAAGTTTTGATGGGAGGCATAGCTTTCGTTGGCATAGCTTTAGTTGGAAGGAAATCGTCGTTGAATGAATCAGGACAGATCAAACCAAGCGGGATACCCAGCTCCACCAGCTCCATCCTACGTTTCATACCCTCGATTTCCGATAGGGTTTTCCTTTGCTTCTCTGTGTATGATTCTAAAAATGCATTTTTTTTATTAATTCAAAACAACCAGTCTAGTGCATGTCTATGCAGAATGAAGTGACTTTTTATTTTTCAAATAACTCATATCAGTTACGCTTACAATATGTCCTTATATAGCACTCCTAACCATGGAGGAATAGTGAAAGAATACAAATACAATTTGTTGCGACCGAGTGGCCTGTCAGAAGAGGCGACAAAATATCCCATAGATATTCGCCTGTCTGGATGGCTACCACCCCTGGTCTCGAGTATCCCACCATAACAAACTTGAGTTGTGTTCCAGCATTAGACGCCAGGTTTAAGCTGCCTTTAGAGAGTGGAAGCACATTTATAGCACGTTTGGTGTTACAAATGTCCATAGGCAATGGTAACTACTTTACATCAGGTGGGCCTGTCTGATTACCTACTGCAATAAAAAAAAATTGGATGGCAAATGACACCTGTCACCTCAAACCATCTGGTCATGTATGCAGAAATAACAATTTAATATTTTACCATTAATAATATGTCTCTGAGCTCCAGGCTTTGGTGGCTTAGGTGGTCTTTCAACAGTTGAATGGTCCTGTTTTGGAGTTACTTTCACAGCAGACAGTTTCCCAATATACACTGTTGCATCTGGAACATTATTAACATACTATAATAATAATAATAAATAAATAAATACGTACATAATAATAACAATCATCAACCCGCAGGGGGGCTTTGTGGCGAAGCCTTAGGTGAGTGGCGACACCTCGTACCTGACTCCGGGGGCCAAGACAAGGCCCCCGCCTCCGTGCTTGCCTTAACCAGCCGGCACGGAGTGGAGATCGCTAAAGCGAAGACTCAAGCTCCACGGGTGGAAGTGATAAATGGCCTAACGTCGGAAGTAGCTTCGGTGAACCTGCAGCCCACCTCTCTACACCCCTTAGCCACTCACACCCATGTTGCCCCTGCCTTTTATGGCATTTTTAGGGGCCCATGCAGGGAGTGGCGAGTCACCGTCTGCCCATTTTTCCATGTTCCCTGAACATTGCGACGGGCAGACGCCATAGTCCCCATATTCCCAGACCACCAGTACCACTAACAGTTCACCCCAATAGCCCGGTACTTTTTGTCCTCATTTCCCACAATAGTCCTACACTGGCCGGGGCTTGTCCTTGGGTACATTATTATATGGTGTAGACAGGGATAATCGCCGGTCAGTGTCACGCCACATATTTACATTAAATTTGTCAAGAGGCCTCTACGTGTTGGCCTCCCCATGGCCCCACGCAATCCCTCCAAAAGTCCGGATGGCCCGTGGTTTTGAAAGACATACATATATAATAATAATCAGTAGATAAACGCACACATTATCCTCATATTAAGCAAGTTACTCTTGTGTTATGGATAATACACATTTGATTATTCTGGGGCCAATCCCAAACACCTAGACCATAGTAAATACCAGATAAAATTAGTTTCTGAAATTTACCACAATCGAGCCTGGAGCCTCTGCATTGCACTAAGGCTAAGCCTTTACGAGCTTATCGTAAAGGCTTAGCCTGCTCGACCACAGAGGCTGCACTTGTGGTATGGGCGAGGCTGCTCGTAGTAGAGAGTAGAGGTGGTAGTGGACATTGGAACATTATAGTATTAAAACTATAATGTTCCAATGTGAATAATGTCTTTATTTTTGTCATGTTTAACAAAATTACAGTAATATATACTACATTTATGCTATGTGTGCCAATACTTAATTATTGTGACTGGCCCCCCTTACAATGGACAATAAAAATGCTTACAATCCCCACTTGGCTAAAGTCATAAGGTGCGCAAGTCGTTTTTTAGGTCTCTTTGGTTGTCAATCGGGATGCGGGGAATGAGTCTACTCAACTGTCTCCTTCACACTTATAAGCTTGTCCGCGCGCGAGTGAGACAGACATACTTTTCATGATGCGAATGCAGTGCGACATCACACCACGCGGTTATTCACAGACACTACACAAGCACAACGTGTATATGTGTGTTGAGCGTGCCATGAGCGAACTTACCCCCACTATGTCAAAACGTGGCCAAGTTGTGTGCCGCGTACTATACATGCTACACACTATACTACCTGTTAACAGAATTTAACTAGGACATTTTATATAAAATTTATTTGTTAATAGATATGTTAACCAATTTCTAGCACAGATCCACAATGAAAAGAATTAAATAAAAAAGAAAAAATTCATACTTCCAGTTCCAGATCCAGCTACAGGTCCTTTGGCCACAGGGACTGGAGTTATTGGTCCCTTCTTCTGAATAGAAAAGGCACGGAGCTTAGATTTTGCATTCTTCACTCCTTTCAATGTGGTTGTCGGATGATGTGGTGATGACGGACTTGCAATCTTGATGTTCTTCTGAAATTTGAACAAATCATTCTTCTTTTCTACTAAGGCCAGGTAACTCTTTAGTGTATACCAAAGCATAGACAAACAGAATACAAAATTCATGCTATGAAAATACAATAGATAGTACAATACAATAGGCAGCCTTATCATTAAAAAAATATTCCTTCCAGGCAACCTTTAGTAGGGATTAATAGACTTTTTAAAACTGACTGTAGTGCAGTCTGTAAATAATTACACAAATACACAAAAATATAATTATATAAGAGATTAGGAATTACTATACACAGTAGAAAAGTAATGCTTCTGAACCTGATATTTAAAGCATTCTAAGGATTTGGCCTGTCTTATTGCAATAGGTAGTTCATTCTAGAGACACATAGCCCCGATAGTACAAAGAGTGATTATAAAAACAAGATGTATGTACAGGCAGTATAGGTGTGTTTATTCCACTTTCGAAATTCTTATTATTCTTTCACTAATATTGCACTATAGTATATAATATATCATAGGTCTAAAGTTGAACAAACCTTTCAAAGTCCAAAAGAAAGCTAGTAATCAACAGAAAAGAACCAAAAAAACAGTGTAAGTTATCAAAAAATAAAGAACAAACACAGCAGAGCATGTGAATGACATAAACTACAAAAGAACCATGAAACTATTTAAGAGGGAGGCTAATAAAGACAAAATTAAAAATCGTACATGTAAAATAAATAGTGAATGGTTGCCAGTCGGTTCTGGCACTCGCCGCCGCTGCCGCATGCTGCTTCGCTAACTCAGCTCGTACACTTTGGTCTGAAGCTAACCTAACCTAAATCCCTCTTCTGGTCACTGGTTGCAACCTTTCACCAGCCATCACAATAATATTAGTGAAAAATAGGTGAGGTTATGTTTACCAAAAATTAAAATTACATAAACTCCAGACTTTAGGCATCGCAGAAAGAGTAAGTATTCCTCGCCCCCTACCCACTCTGATATCTAAGTTGCAGCCAACATCATAAAAAATGTTTGCCAAAAGGTGTTAAACTAGGGTCACTACTGTGACTCTGAGGATAAGCCACTCAGCAGAATCTACATACACTAGCATCATTCGGGTTGATATTTGAATTATTATCTATGCTCACAACTGGACACTTCTTCAGTTTTAGCTCCCTATAAGATTGTACACCTAAGCTCTACCCTCCTTTCTATGGTACCCTTCTCTGTGTGGAACAACATCCACCTAGCTTATTATTTATAATATTATATTAATGGAAATATTCATGGTTTATAGCTTTTTATATTCATTTATTTTCAACCATACAAAATTGCATGAATAATAACTTATACCTTTTTTTATGTTATCAGACATGTTTTTCTAAAATTATAAAATTATTGTCCTTACAAGTATAAATACAAAAAAATAGTTAGCTCTGATACAGAACGCAAAATAAAACCTCATATGTCTCATAATATCTAGTTACGAAGTAAGAAAAAAGTTAGAAAACATGAATAAATCATTTGGATAGTATTATAATTTAGAACATCAGAAGTTTAAATATCTGTACACTTACTAGGTTAAATTTCACTGTCCCCGGTGGTGCCGGTTCATTGGAGTCCTGAGACTCCGATTTAGAGCCCCCGCTATCCATATTCAATATTAGCAATAACAAAAATCACTTATGAAATGAAGTTACAGGTAAAATATTTAGCCATAATTATAAACTAATCATAGTTGAAATTCTTACATAGTACAAATGTTATACATTTAATTTCAGAGAACATTAAAATTCACAAAATTAAATATTACAGTTCAATTTTAACATCGTAACACGCGAGATGAATGGCTTTATATTTTCAGTTTGGTCTAAATAATGTCAGGATTGTCAGGGATAAGGGCATAACAACAAATACAATTGAAATTAGATTAAACGTATATTTGATACTATTTTAGCACATTGCTTATCGTGTATGAGTAACTGAAATGAGTAAATTTAAATGCTAAACAATTTAAATGAATACTGTACTGGAACGGAACTGTCAATTTAAAAACTTCTTTCATTGTTTTCGTTTTGACTTCGCATATATTATAAATATAGCCAAATTAGGTATTTAATTAATTTAAAAAATACAGAAATTTGACCTCAACAATTTTATTAAGTTTTCGCGACTTGTATACATTATAAAACTACGTGTTAACGGTTTTAAGCGCGGCAATTTATTAAACTTTGGTTATTTCAACGTGATCACGGAAGACTAAGATGTCAAGTGTCAACGAGTATTGTTAGTTTTATTTAGCCTACCGCCAACTTGTTCATTTCAATTATTTCGTTGAAAATTTTTGAAGTAAAACTTCTTTAGGCGCGACTAGGAGGTAACTGGACAACAATGCAACGGAAGTCCGTTACGGCAATATGGCGTCACGTTTCTTTACCATCCGGTTTTCAATTTTTTTTTGTCAATAGATAGTTTATAAACAAATCAATCAAAAAATTTTGAAAAAAAAAATACTAAAAAAGTTTTACTTCAATCGCGTGTGAACGTTACACGCACTCTTTTGTTGTTTATGGCTATTATTTACTCTATGGGAGCCTAATCTAATTTACCACTGCTAGACCGCTATGCAACATAATGAACATATTATGGCTTGAAGTGACGAAGCGGCGCAAGAGATACTCTTCAACAAACATGCCTAGCTCTAATTATTTTATATAATATTAAACTGGGTGGAAGGAAAATAAAAGAAATCAGTCAAGTTGGTTTGTGTTCCGATGCACGCCGTAAGAGCTGTGTCTTGAGGTCTGGCAGTTGGTTTTTGCTGGGAAAGGGAAAATTGCGGTCAATGTGAGCTACTAATGGAACACGTTGAAATTGTTATTAACAAAGAAACGGAGAGATTCTTAAAAAGTATATTAAACAAAAAACTGGTTGAAGGCAATGATGCGCGCGGTTGGGCGTAAAACAAAATAAAAGTATTTTTTTATTTTATTTAAAATAGTATTAGGAATTTTTAAAAATGATCTCAGAATCTCAGATTAATAATAACACATTTTCAATAAATGATAAGTACATATATGATTTAGTACTTATATAATTTTATTTATTCGGTTTTACATTGCTCAGTTCATAAATTAATACAGTAATTTACAATTCCTGATAGATTACAGATTACAAAATAGATAAAAAATGTGGTTAAAATTTATAAGTAGTTTTCTGAGCATTCATCACAATCATCAATTCTGTGAAGTCATCACTCAGCTTCATGTGCATTACTGGTGGAGGTTCTGAATCTGTAAGTGTCAATATAAAATTAAGAATCAACTATTTAAGAAATTAGGACATATTTATTACATCTCACAAACAACAAAGAGGAAGTTGATAATAACACAATACATTCTGAAACAATGCTCATGCAAAAGCATCGTCTAAACACCATCATAACTTTAAAATATTGTTACAGGTTGGGCCACCTGCATACCTGTAGACAGAGCACATTTATTACCTGCTGCGGCGTTTGAGCTAATAACATTGAAACTATTTTATGACTATCTTCTTTTGTTTACTGTGTTTAAAATTTGTAATTAGAAAACAGTCTATTGTGTATTGTACTGGTTTATGGGCGTTCGCAGGCATAATTACTCAGGTGTGCGGATTCCGTATTCTGGGAAATTGCGTCGACACTCGCCAGGTAGACATATTGCATTGGTGCATTAAAAAGCATTGGCCCAATGGAGAGATGGTCAGTCTAGCGTGTTATTGAATAGCGCATTACGTTTGAACTGATTGTGTTCAGTTATATTTGTACCTGTGTTATGTGTTTGTATAGTTCTAATAAATTCTATAGTAATTCCAACGACATTTTTAATTCGTCTCCCGCACTCGTAACATCATCAAATCATAATAAAAATAATTTGAATTAAAATTAATACACTATTTGATTCGTTATAGAAACTCGTAAATAAATCATAAAATTTCTTCAAGGCCGGCAGCATGTGCTGGTTGCCGGTTGCAAATGACCATCGGCGACGATAACCGCCTCCTATTATGTACTATGTATATTATATATATGATGTAAAGGTTGCCTGGAAGAGATTGCTTTTAGCAATAAGGCCGCCCATTGTACTACCGTTTAGTAAGTAAGTTTTTTGTGTATTTGTATTTTTTCTATGTAATGTTGGTGTACAATAAAGAGTATTGTATTGTATTGTTAATGTCTACCGTTTTTTTCTGATAAATAGGTTCGCCTTTTGAAAAGATTCACATGAGACTTAAAGATACCCGGATTGTACTTTTCGAGAAACACGGGTTCCGGTAGTGCATTCCACAACTTGTGGCACTAGAAGGAATGTGATTTGACTTGCCCTTGCAATATTTTATTTGATTTTTATTCCTACGATTAGCTATTTTTCAGTAAATATGTTTAAAAGACATCAACTGTCCATAAATAATTCTCCAGCTATCCCAAATTGTGATAAATTTAATTTTTGTTTATGGTTATTGATTACTCTATGGGAGGGATTATTTTCTCTTTTTAACCGACTTCGAAAAAAGGAGGAGGTTCTCAATTCGTGGGGATCTTTTTTTTTTTTGCTTTTTTATGTATGTTCGCCGATTACTCCGTCATTTATGATCCGATTTACGTGATTCTTTTTTTGTTCGACGCGGAATAGCTGCCATGTGGTCCCCTAAAAATTTGACATAGTTTGGCCCAGTAGTTTTCATTTTACGAACATTTTTTTGTTCCCGGTTCTTTGGACCTATATTTTTTAAGAAGCGCGGCACCATTCGTAGGGCCTCCCATACATAGCTAGACACTAAAAAGTAACAAATAAAAAATAAAAACTTCGTTTAAAAAAACCGACTTCAAAAACTAAAAAACTAAAATGTATAAAATAACTTATTTCTAAAGCTATTATTATTAATATATATTATCTAAAACATCTTGAAGTCGGTGCAAAGCAAAACATAAAAATTACTATATTTTGAAAATTACTAAGCACCGACTTTAAGATGTTTTAGATAATATATATTAATAATAATAAGCTTTAGAAATAAGTTATTTTATACATTTTAGTTTTTTAGTTTTTGAAGTCGGTTTTTTTAAACAAAGTTTTTATTTTTTATTGAATTCATTATACAAACTCAACCGCTCTATACATTTATTATATTGTATAGATCAAAAATGGTGGAATATATTTTAAAACAGAAACAAACCTGTACTTTGTGCAATTGCATCACCACTTTCTGGTTTGACTGCTGCAAATTGTTTATCAAAATCATTGACATCAGCAAAAGCAACTTCAGGTACATTCGCAATTTCCATATTCAAAACCTTCTTGCCATCGTCAAGTTTTGGCTTTTTATTTGACACATTTGTTTCTGTTACATTTCCCACTCTTTTTCGCGCCATAGACAACTCATTTCTTGTTTTTAACTTCTTTTTGCTTTTTTTATCAACATCCGTGTATTGAATTCTAAGTACACGATCCACCTCACAGTTTATAGTATGTTTTATATCCTCAGATAAATCTATACCACTGTCGTAATTTTGATTGTCTTTTTTTGTGGCATATTTAGTGATGGGTTCATCATCGCTGTCGGTTGTGTCATCATTAGTGTCATTCTTTTGTTTATTGAAAAACTTGCGAAATTGGTGGACTATATCCTCAACAGCTTTCTGTAAACATAAATTTGGTTAAAAAATATTTTAAAAACTCATATTATCTATATCAATGTTATAAAAAGGTAAAGTTTGTTTGTTTATAGGATTATCTCTTGAACTACTAAACCACTTAAAAATTCTTTCATCAGTAGAAAGCTATATTATTCCTGAGTGACATATGGGCTATATATGATTATGATGGAGAATATTTTTTTTTTAAATATCAATTATAATAAAAACAGGCTGATGCATTGATGTATGTGTACGTATGATGTGATGCTCTGAGTAAACAATAAATAATTGCCAGGAGAAACATTTTCACTGGTGGGAATTGATTGACTTGAGAAAGGAGTTTTTCCCATGGGCAATTCTATGTTGGCCTATCTCCTTTAAAATAAATCAGAGAACAAATAACACAGAAACAATTTAATTATATAATTAATATAATACTTACAAACTTCAATGGCTTAGGCATCCTCATCATGTAATGCTCTGAATGTGTTTCCAACATTTCACAGGTAGAACATAAGTCATAGTCAAGACATGTGACACATTTATACCTAAATCCTTGTATAATGGTATTGCAGTTGTCACAGATTATGTTCTCATGGTCCATGTTGTCTCCAGATGAATCATCTGAAATTTAAAAAAAAATCAATGACTAATGTAGCAGTCTCATTCCAAAGACATAAAGGAAGGGAAGCATGCACTAGATGCTGACAGTGAAGGAAACCTGCAGCTATAACACCGAAGTGCAAGACCCATTCTATATCCCTATTAATATTATAAATGTGAAAGTAACTGTCTGTCTGTCTGTTCCGTTTTCACGTAAAAACTACTGGACCGATTTGGCTGAAACTCAGTATATATATATATATTTTCGATGCCGAGAATGAACATAGGACACTTTTTATCCCGAAAAATGGGATAGTTTCCGGGATAAAAATATATTTGTCTTTCTGTTTGTTATGTTTTTACGGAAGAACTAATGGGCCGATTTGGCTGAAATTCGGTACGTATGTAAATTAAATACCGAGGGTGGACAAGGGATACTTTTCATTTTGGCCTTTTCGGTAATGTTGGCCTTTTTAGTCATTTTTGCTATTTTACACTTTGGCCCTTTCGGTCATTTTGGCCATGTTGGTTATTTTGGCCTTTTTGGTCATTTTAGTCATTTTGGCCTTTTTGGTCATTTTGACCATATCGGTCACTGTGGCCTTTTTGGTCCATTTTGACCATGTCGGTCATTTTGGCCTTTTTGGTCATTTTGGCCTTTTTGGTCATTTTGACCATGTTGGTCACTGTGGCCTTTTTGGTCATTTTGGCCTTTTTGGTAATTTTGACCATTTTGTTCATTTTGGCCTTTTTGGTCGTTTTGTCCTTTTTGGTCATTTTTGCCTATTCCGTCATTTTGGCCATGTCGGTCACTATGGTCTTTTTGGTCATTTTGGCCATGTCGGTCATTTTAGCCTTTTTAACTATTTTGGCCTTTTTGGTCATTTTGATTATTTTGGCCTTTTTGGTCTATTCCGTCATTTTGGGCATGTCGGTCATTTTGGCCTTTTTGGTCATTTTGATTATTTTGGCCTTTTTGGTCTTTTTTGTCTATTCCGTCATTTTGGGCATGTCGGTCACTGTGACCTTTTTGGTCATTTTGGCCATGTCGGTCATTTTGGCCAATTCGGTCATTTTGACCATTTTGGTCATACTTTTTATCGCAAAAATAAAACTAAAATAGATGAAAGTTTTAGTGAGAGACTAATCGTTTCTCAAGTTTATTTGGTTGTGGTAGATTTGGTAGTTGTGGTAGTTTTGGTAGTTGCGGTAGTTTTGGTAGTTGTGGTAGATATAGTTAGTAGGTTTGGTAGTTGTGGCAGTATTGATAGTATTGGTAGTTGTGGTAGTTTTGGTAGATTTGGTTGGTAGTTGTGGTAGTTTTGATAGTTGTGTAGTATCGGTAGTTTAGGTAGTTGTAGTAGTTTTGGTTGTTTATGTAGTTTACAGATAGATAGACGGGGATATATAAATAAAACTAAAACGGGTTGAAATACAGGTTTGTATGGGAGACGAATCATTTCTCAAGTTTATAGATATAAAAATTCATAATTTATAGAAAAAAATGCGATAGTAACTCGATCTGTCCGTCTGAATACCGAAAATGGACATAGATACTTAACATCCCGGGAGATGGGATAGTTTGCGATATAAATAAATAATAAAAAAGTAAATCTTATGAGGGCAATTAGCACCAATATAAAAATATAAAACAATTTAACCTGTTTTAACGCCGGCTGTTTAAACAAGAGGTACGCACTAGAGTTTGACCCGCGGCAGAGCCGTGGGGTAAACTCTAGTGTAGAATAAGTATGGCAGGTATTTTTTTAAATAGGAAATTACAAAAAGTTGAATTAACAGTTATAGCATATTACTATGCCTGGCAGACATTATGCTACTCTGAAAATAAAAAAAAATACTTTAATCAGACTGCAGAATGTAATACATTCAGGGATCCATACAAACAAAAAGAAATCATCAAAATCAGTCTCATCCTTTAGACTTTGTTCGAGATGAGCTTAGGATTTCCGAGAGACACATAATTACTGTACAGAAGAATCTATCTATTTATATACATATTTAAAAATGTCTTCTCCTTTAAAAAATTGAGTGTCTAGCTACCACACTTGTTGTTTGTTAATTGTTGTACATCAGTAGTCCTGATATGCATATTTTTATATATTGTTATTCTTCACTATCAATCAACCTGCAATAATCAGGCAACACTAGCCCACATTCTATGCATTTTTGTGATTCACTTTACTGAGAAACTATCACACTTTCAGATTTGGGCTTTGACATAGTAATTTTTTTTTCTAGATGTGTTATCTATCATAAAAATATTATTTTATACACATGAAAAAAATTGAAGATATAACAATTTTTATTCATTAGAATTTTATTGTACTACTAATCCCATCTGACAAAAATGATAAAACAAATAAGACATGTGTATTATCAACCTATGATAGATTAAGTAGTCTTAAAAACTTAAATATGTCAAAATGTAGCAAACACGAAGTAATATGTATAAAGAATTTTGGTTGGAGAAAATAAAAATGAATGAAAATAATTTGTCATATGAATTTTACAGAAACCCAAATGAATAATTCACACATTAAAGAATTTTTTACAACTATCTTATAAATTATTACTAGGTAGAAAACTACGAGAGCCCTCCTAAATCACAGCTTTTTGCTAGTTGTAATATGCTAAGTCAAAAAATCTACTTGAGAAGTGCAAGCCAGTATTGAACAAAATCTTATTATGTGTAGTTATTTACCTTCATCTTTATACCCTGGTAAATGCAATGTGGGTACGGCATCAGGACACAAGTGTTTATTCTTAAAGTGCTGCCTGGAGAAGTGACGTGAACAAATCCTGTATGTTACACGTTTTTCAGGACTCTTTTTTAATATATCTTTCCTATCTGCTGCTCCCAGCCATAATTTTTGTCTGAAAATATTTTTTTAAAATATAATTTATTTTTTAAAATGATAAGAAATTCAGTAAGGTAAAAGCTATTTTTCAACATACTTGCTCATAAAGTGGCTCTATGGTGACCACAATTAGGCACAGAATGACACCCATAATCAAACTGTGACTAAAAAAAATTATAACTCACTAGTGAGTTATAGATTTTTTTTTTAATTTATTGGTTGAGTTGCTTTGTTCTTAAAAAAGTTTTTATTAAAAAAAAAGATCGTGTTCTATAGAACAAATAAATTAATGTTCCTATTGCTTCCTCATTTCATGCAACTTCTTATTTAAATAGATAATTTTAACCCATACGTGTTTAATAAATAAAACTTTCACTCATATATAACTTTTTTTTCTCTGTAATAAAAGAGTACTTTAAATTCCCCATTTTGTACGTGGCAGAATAGGCGCAAACCCTATGCGCGGAAAATAAAAAAATAACCTCATCCCTTTAGTCTGTGGCCGATCGCAATGCGCACGCATAGGAAAACTGTTATCTACTAAATAAAATGAGTTTTTGTTGTTATTTTATTCACAAGTGTGTTGAAAAACGTCGTATGATACACGTGTGTATTGATGATTACCGTCCTCGGCTCTCTTAAGACCCTCGCCTACGGCTCGAGTCTCAATGGCGCCTCAGCGGTAATCACCAATGTTACACATTACTACCATAATGTACTATTAATTTGTTTTTTAAGAGAAATTAATTATAACACATGTATAATAAATACTGTTTAGCCACTGTAGGTCAAAAATTCATAAAGCAATCCATTATACAAACCCTAACCAACTGGATATCAATGAATGACTCTAAGGCAGCAATGGATATCTTGTTTATATAATTTAGTGTATCTTTTTCCCTCATATTCAAAAAAAAAATCTTATAATTTCTTCTAATATCTTTGTTTTATCAAGTAAGCATTGTTTGCTACAACTCCATTAACTCTAGGAAAACATATTGTAAAACAAACTTCTGTATTTACTTATAAAAGAACTTGAGATGGATAAACTTGAAGTAAAATAACTTTAAGCTAAGCATGTTGCTGAGTAGTTTCTTGTCTCTTCTCCTTAAATAACTACAGTGTTTTGTACAATGTTTGAAAGCAGTGTACATAGAAAAGGAAGTGCTTTATTTTTAGATGTATGACCTTCAAAAAATGTTCTCCAATGGAACTTAATCTGGATAAAAACTTTTGAATTTGAAGCACTAAAAAAGTGACAAAATAATAATACCTCATAACTCAAAATTAAATATTCTATGTACATATATTTTTCAACACATTTGTTCAACAAATGTGTTTACGAAGCCAGTTCAAATGTACAGTAAAATACCAAAGAGTTTCACATTACGAAAATGAATAAGCTGAATGACCATCATATTAAATTATTTAAAAATAAACAGTATAACAGTTATTGAATACTTATGGTTTTTAAGCAAGAAATCTGTGTTTGTATTTAAAATCTCAATTACTTATTGAAGTTGCCTTTTCAAACTGCCATAAGAACTTTTTGTTTGGTGTCAGAATTTGGCTGAGGCGTTCATTTGAAAATTATTCCAAAACTTGAATAACCATGGATACTTCACATTGGTACATTACATGCCCAAATTGTGCAGCCATATCATAAGTCATATGATAAAAGATGATGTTATTTCATTTAACCATTAAGCAAAATATAATTTAAAGGCTACGTACGTACTACACACGTTTACCTTATAAATTATATAGTTATAAGTAATTACTAAAAACCGCATCGAAAAACATCCTTACCGTTCAGTTTCCTTGGGTATACCATAAAAATACAGATGTTTACTGTTCTTGTTATTTCTTCCGCATCCAGAAACTATACAGTAATTAACCATTTTATAAGAATATCTCGAATCATTAATATAATTATGTACTTTCTTTTTGTTTCCGGAAGAAATTTGGGAATATAAAATAAACGATTATTTACTGGCCGAACCAATTCCGCATAATTCAGATCACAGAGTACATTGAATATATGGAGATAGAGACTTCAGTCGGGAGTATCGTACTACTAGCACATCTAGCGAGTATCAATGGCGCTAACTCGTATATGAACGTACCTAATATATGCATGTGTGTGTGGGTGTTCATGTGTATATGTGTGTATGTGTACGTATAGCGAGTTTGTGTATACACTTTATCTTATTCATAGAGAGAGTAAGTTTGAACGCTTATGGTGCCTAAAGAAGCGTTCAAACTTACTCTGTCTATGAATAAGACCGATATTCTATATATTGTATGCTTAGGTATGGAGATTTCTTCCACCATGAATTCCAACTGTATTTAAAATAAAATTTCATATTATTTATAAATTGTATATAATTTTCATTAATACATATCACTGCACATCAAGTTTTGTGTTGATATAAAAATCCAATAGTGTCGTGGTCGAATTAAACAGATTCACAGGTCACATAATATAAATCAGTAACTTCGATATCCAAAAGCAGTTTTCCTTAATATATTCGCCAAAGTCCAAAACTAAATATTATAGATCGTTAATAATAATTCACTTAGTAAAACAAACAGAAAACTATCCCAGAAGTTAAATAAGTTGCAAATATGACGAAAGTCGGCACTTAATTAGAATATGCATGTTTATTTAGAAATATTAAATAATATTATATTCGATTAAATAAAAATGGTTTTCATTTGAGTTTTTTTGATAATGTCATTAATAACAAAATAATGCTAAGCAACGAGCTGCAGTCTATGGCAGGTACAATGAGTTTATTATCGACCATGTAAATACTGCATAATGTAGAACCCATTTCAGTATCGAATAATCGATAATTAATCCTGTCAGATATTTGTAAATTTTAAGGATGATTCTAGGCATAGGTGTCTTATGACTAACAACAGGTAGATGGAATCTCCCATAATAAAATCTAAAGGAAGGCGATTTTGGAATATGAAACCATATTAAGATTTACCATCGCAAGGATGAGATGCAGAAGTCTCCGAAGTAGCGGACCCACGTCCCACGTCCGCTACTTTCTACAAAACGGCTAATTTCTGCAAAACGGCTGATTAAAAAGCAAAGAGGGATATAGGTCATTCGCTCTAAGGAACTGTACTACTCCTTTAGCTCAGCAGTGACACGTAATAGAAATTGAGCCGACAACTCTCACTATAGCCCATTCAAGAGCCTATAGAGCTAAAGCGAGTCGTGTTGTGAGACGTAGCTACGACAACATTCTAGATCATAATATCACTGGCGTAAACATAATATTTTTGATCTATTTTGAAAGAATGAAAGATGTAATATTTATTAACGTTTTATTATCAATAAAAAGAATGTATCCATCATATACAAATATATGCTAAGTCTAGTCTAGTCTTCTCAGTTGTGAAGTTCGTTTAGGTAATCCACTCTTATCTTTCTAGTGATACTGACTGGTCGCCCCAAGTATGCTTTCTTCACATTCCAATCCTCCTCCATCCGTTCTACGTGACCGAGCCAGCGGAGATACTGAGCCTTTCTCTCTTCAATTATTCTAGGCTCGGCCACGAGGTTTTCTATGTCGGAGTTGGTTTGGACCCTTCAACTACTATCTCCTCTGTTTGTTGGACCCAAACAGTAAACTTGCCAATAACTTATTGTTTTAAATTATGTTTTGATATTTGATTAAGTTTTTAGATTTTCTGAGTAATAATTAAAACTAAAATTGGTAAGAATATTTGTGCATTGTGATTTGTTGTTGTTGTTAAAAAAATTCTAATTTATGTCTTAATATAACAAATAGATTATTTTATTAATACATCTTAATCCGTAAAATATAGCACATAAATATGTAACAACGTTGAAATCGTTTATATTGGGAACATTTGTTACCCATGCAGACGCAACCAATGTGTATACTACATAAGTTAACGCACATATCATTGTAAAGAATGCTTTACTCCATTTAATAATTTTATTTACGTAGGGTTTGTCGATACGTTAATCGCGAAGGTATCAATTAACTCAATTTAATAAGATCATAATAAGCCATCCCTAACTACATTAATAAGTATTGACACTGTTGTAATTTGGCACTTATTTTTTCAATGACTCCATTTACTTTGGTTAGTTATAAAGAGTCTTAATTAAATGTATTCAAAAATATATTAAATATATATTAAAAAATATTTATTTATTATAAATATTTATGTTTTTATAGATATTTACATATATATAAATAACTTAGAAAACAAATATATGTGAAGCAAAAACTTAAGGCTGCTAGCAGTGCTATCTGTCATGTAATGTTTTAATCATTCTACGAATAACCTGACTAAATTAAAAGGACCGAAAGATCTAAGCACTAACAGCAAATTGAAAACATTCATAAATCTATAAGTTAATAAGGATTTTTTTAAATTTTTTTCACACTCATTTGTTTTAAGTTTATACCGCATGATTCAGATTCAGATCAGAATCCGCGTTGTCACTGTCATAGCATATGTCGATTTAGGAGTGCACGATATATATCGATATTGAATAAAATATCGATATATGTACACGATATATCGATTCTTCGCGATATTATCGAATAATCTAGTATCGATATGTACAATCGATACATTTTATCCGATACATCAAATATCGGTAGAAATTATAGAATAAAGTTTTAGTTTTTTAAACTGATTTATGGTTGGTAACTTGAGTAAAAATAAAACGTAAAACCCTGAATTATTGAATAACTAGCCTTCCCAGTAACGAAAGTTTCGTTGTTAACAAAATACTCTAAATGACTTCAAATTAAACTCCACTACATACCTAACTTACAATGTATATTCGTCTCAACAGCTAAAGAGCGATTTTTGAGTTTCTCCAATAAACTCTGTTTTATTTTTTTGTATATTTTCAGCGCTGGTCCATTATGAGATATACTAATGAAATGATTCGATTATAAAATAAGTAAGCTACTAATTTCATAATCGATTTTCAATATTAATATTCGAAAATAATTCGATTATGACATTAGTCATAATCGCCCCCCGCTAAACAACATACTACTCCTACTCTTAGTAAGGGCAGCACTAGTATTAAAAATGGTATAATCTGTGTCTGTGGGTACTCGTTTCGGTCTCAGTACAAAATAACTTACAAATAAAAGCTATCTGTTTTGATTGTTTTGTTTGATACATTTTACGAAATGTAAATACAGTTATATAAAAACTAACTAATAAAAATAAATAGCACAATATATAAAAGCGGCTACAATTCAATTGTATAGAAGAAGCAAGCTGTGGCAATAAATTGATTACCTGTTTTATATATTACATTTTAATTTAAATTTTGTTTAAGCAAGGTCTCGACAAAAAGTATTGGGAATTATAAATAATTAAACTTGATTTGTTTCTTATTCCCAGCTATTTTTACTTATATCAACCTGATCCCTATCAAATACTTAATATTAAAAACTAACTAAGTAAGAAAATTACATTTTGTTACGATATATCGCAAAGTATCGATACAACATTACGATATATTATATCGAAAATAATATCGATATTTTTTTTGTATGAACATCCCTATGTCGATTTGAAAATAGACAGATTGAAGCACAGACAATACTTTTTACTTTTTTTAGAGTTCTTTAGGTTTTCAAATTGGACAAGTACCATAGACCTATATAATATCATACTTCAGTGACAAGTCATAGACCTTAGGTTTCATACTTCAGTGACAAGTAACTACATTAAAACTGCCCGTAACACTTCAAGTAAAATTTTTGTTGCGATTCATTTTGTCACTTGTCAGTTGAAGATTTTCCACTTGTCTGTTGCGATCCGTTTTTCCACTTGTCCGTTGCGATTCATTTTTCCACTTATCCGTTGCCATTCATTTTTCCACTTGTCCGTTGTGATTCGTTTTTCCACTTGTCCGTTGAAGTTTCACTTCTAATATGTGTCACACAGCACAGCACACATTTCGATTTTTTTTCTAAGAATTAATGGAGTTGTAGCAAACAGTGCATACTCAGTAAGACAAAGACATAATAAAAGGAAAGAAGAATATAACTAACTTGTCGAGTACATGTCTGCCCGAACGATGTTATGAACTTATTCGCAATAAATAACTTATAGAAATGTAATTTAGACTTTAGGTTCTGTTTTAATTACCAAAACTT
This sequence comes from Dendrolimus pini, assembly GCA_949752895.1. Lineage (NCBI taxonomy): Eukaryota > Metazoa > Arthropoda > Insecta > Lepidoptera > Lasiocampidae > Dendrolimus > Dendrolimus pini. The sequence goes on from OX457146.1 coordinate 5,067,001, forward strand.
GGCAAACACGCAAGATGCTCATCTGATGGAAAATTGATACGTAAGTACGCTTATGGACATTTGCCATACGTTGCAGGCTTCGAAGAATTAATATCAACCATTCTTCTTCGTATTGGAAATCCAAAAACCAAATCACATTGGCCTTGAAAACATGTTATAGGATAATATTGATATAGCAGCCGGCGCGGCGCAGTGTTATTTGCAAGGAATCCTGTCTGGTGCAATGCTCCCCGCCCAAGCTAAATATAGCACAGCAGTTGGCAGGCCAATTTTAACCTGCTTTTATCAAAATGATGGCTTAATGTATGTTCAATACTAAGTTTCTCATAATAAAATTAAATGAAAGAAAGAAAATTTTATTTCAAGAAATAGCGACGTAATTACACACACAGCATATATCGAGAATTTTTACGCCACATTTTCAGCAAACAAGGTTTGCACTCAGCACGCAGCAATGCGTCGAAATTATATCCGACACGCTAATTTTCACTCCTTCCTTTTGGCGTAAGACCAAACGACCAAATTTTGTTAAATTATAAATAATAAAACGAATTCTGATTATGTAATATTTAATTAGTAAATCAAATAAATATCTATATGTATAGAAAAAAGTCGTGTTAGCTACACTATTTATAACTCAAGAACGGCTGTACCGAAGTGGCTGAAAATTGGCGGGGAGGTAGCTTAAAAGTAGGAGACGGACATAGGATACTTTTTATCCCGTTGGAACCGGTAGGTGGCGCTGAGATTGGGTTCTAGAATCCTCCTAATCACCTGGGCCGATTTTGGTGATTTTGTTTTTGTGTGTTTTAGTGGATCCCCGGATGGTTTAAATCCACTATTGGAACCGGTAGGTGGCGCTGGGAATGGGTCCTAGGTTTTCATTTTTTCAGACAACGTCTGTCACCATCAATCATCATCTCAACTCAAACACACACAAAATTTTATCAAAATCAGCCAAGCTGTGCAAGAGAAGATTACTTAAAGACAGGTGAAAACAGATGGACGAACATGACTGTTGGAGAGGGAATAAATTATTTAATTAATAAAAGAAATAAAGTTTTTTGTTTCCACTTGAATTTATACTTGTTTTTATAAAAATATCAGAAATTATAAGTTTATACTTGCCAAAACTTATTTAAAACAAATATTACTAACTTAAAACATATAAGTGTTGTTCGTGCCTACCCCGCAAAGGACCTGGCGTGAAGTTATGTATGTATGTATGTTAAAACATAATTAAATACTAAAAATAAATTAACTTATAAATTTTAATATAAACCTAAATATAAACTACAAACCATATTATGAACTATATAAAAACTAAAACTAAATAAAAAAGGGAAAAACGGCTAAAGATGAGTTAATGGTCCACCACGGTCATTTGCCGAGAACGTTCCCAAAAGGCTGGCGGCGTTACCACGTTGTATAGCAACGCCTAATCTTTGCGCAAAATAGACAGCCTTCTGGTCGCGTGTAAGGTCTACCAGACGTTTGGCGAGGTCTCTGTAGACCTTTAAGGCGCTAGGACCCCACGGACCCAAAGTTTTCACCCCAAATGCCGCAAATGTTTTTTTCAAGTTTTTTGTATTATTATGTGTTATTGACTTTTCTAATATGACTTGTTACTATATTTAAAATATTAAATTAAAACTAAAAGAGAAATAAAACCTTTTTTGTTGTTAACATTAAAAATAAGGGTTCCGTTTATAACCAAAAGGCTAGAGAACCCTGAAAATTAGATCGTATTATTGCGGTCTTCATATGTCTCCGATTTCTACCACATTCAGAACAAACGGATGGAATATCATTCTTATTCATTGTTATCTGGCTAAGAGTTAAATATCGATCAATAAGTTTCCGGGTTCGAATTCTGGTTCAGTAATAAAAAATCGTTTAATTTTTCACTGAATTGTCAGAAAGAAAGAAAGAAAAAGATTTATTTAGAACTACAATAAACACCACTTAAACTATTTAAATTAAAACAAATAAGTAAATGTAGTCCTAAATTGTTCATAGCTCAGCAAAGTTGCCGGTTAAGATAACCAGCGCTGATCTTCCGCTAGGACCGTCTGTGACATACACGAACAGTTTATACCATCAACGGCGATGCTAAGCCACCGGCCTTATTCATAGAAAATAAGAGTAAATTTGAACGCTCCTTTAAGAACCATAAAGAAGCGTTAAAACCTACTCTAACTCTCTATGAGTAAGATTGAGAATGCATACGTCTGTGGCGGAAGATTTACGAAGCCTCTTTCATTTCCCAGACTGAAATTAACGATAAATAGATTGTGATTACTACTTAAATGTTGATAAAAATTAAATAACTCACAACTATAAAAATCAAAATATATAGGTAACTTGTTTTTTAAAAAGGCTTTTTAAATACAAGCTTTTGAGATCCTGGATATCATGTAGCAGCAGAGTGCTAGCCAAGACAAGTAAAACGAGCCCAAACACGACGGGTCTATCTTGTTTAGTACAGGAGTTCCTATGGCCACCTTCCGACTCCATCATCAGATCAGCTCCATGCTACCATATTATTGCATTGTCACGCGATATAAACCGGGAAGTTGGTAAAATTTAACTTGCAAGATTCCACCCGAACTTACATAGATACATAAGTACATGATACATCCATTGCAAGCATTGATATATATTTATATATCAATGATTGCAAGCTAAAAAGCTTGTAAAAATAAACGAATTTTTCGGCTTTCCAACTCACTGAATTTTTTCAAGTTTATGTCGTATTCTCATGAGCCTCTACCAAAATATATCAAAAGGACTCAGTGACTCTTCAGGTGATCAGAGGGCTGGTACATACCTCAGACCACGAATCAGTAAGGCCATGGAAGAAGAATTCCATGGTATAGCGATTCAATAAGGAAACGTATCTAGCTTTCTGGTTACTATACCCGTAGCAGACGGTAAACTAGGCTCGGTATTTTAGTTATAGTCTTGAGCGACTATGGGTAGAATTTAATATAACATACTAAGTTTTATTTTATTGTATTAGTTTATAAAGTCATAGTACTAAGTTAGACTTAATGTTATTAAATATTATTTATTACCTACTTATCGAGTATAAACAGCAGACACATAATTTCTTAACTTTCTACAATAATTGTCTGCATATATTTATAAAACAATCTTGCTTAAAATACTTAATTCACACAAAGTTACTGAGAAAACAACGTAATAAAAATCTACATAATATGTATTTATTTACAAGTCAGTGTTGCATAAATATTATATCCCGACGACCTTCGCGTGCCGCTCGATATCAGCAGACAACCCAGACAACCCGAGTCCCTGAATCTGACCCCTCTCAAGGTCATCGAATTATCCAGTATGAACAAGAACATTCCCGATGTTACGTTGCACCGATCAATAGAACAGCTGACACGAGCATTCCACTCTAGCAAACTTAAATTTGCAATTAATAGCGGCGCTAGTTTCTACACCAACCTATCAAAAAGTATTGTAAGAAATTAATTATATATTTATCCGTCTGTATGCTTAAGTTTGTTCAAGTTTACGAAAGTGCGCGAAATTTCACGAATGTTAACGAAATGCTACTTAATACTAGATGGCGCAATGGAGTTGGTAGTATATAAAGGCGCCGGCCGGCGAATTTTCATGTCAATATTAAACATACCTCGGTACAAGCTACTTGGTGTATTGCACTGCGTTTTAATCTCGTAATTAACAATTATACAATGTCGCTGCTTCCATTCCTACTTGGACACCAGCCTCGCCGTCTTGTCGATCAAGACTTCGGATTAGCCTTGACTCCAGATGACCTACTCACCGCCGTTGTTTCTCCGATGCTTTCGAGAGACTACTACAGACCATGGAGACAGATGGCTTTAGCTGCAAGGGACGTTGGCTCCACTATCACCGCTGACAAGGAAAAATTCCAAGTAAACCTCGACGTCCAGCATTTCAAGCCTGAGGAGATCACAGTGAAAACGGCTGATGGATACGTAATTATTGAAGGAAAGCATGAAGAAAAACAAGACGAGCATGGCTTCATTTCCCGTCAGTTTACTAGACGGTATGCGTTGCCTGATAACTGTGATCCAGATACTGTGGAGTCGAGGCTTTCTTCTGATGGTGTGTTGACAATCATTGCTCCAAAAGTGCCCGCTGTTGGAAAGAATGAACGTGCAGTTCCTATTTCACAAACTGGACCAGTTCGTAAGGAGATCAAGGACCCAGCATCCCAGACTGAAGCCAACGGAGCCGAGAAATAGGTGCCTAACCAGTTCTATTACCTAGTCTTTTTACCCAGTTAGTCTGCCCCAGCTATGCGTTAATTTAACTGTAAAATTATTAAGACTGACATGAAAACATTTGATCTTGTATTAGTATTAATTAATAATACCATTAATAAATTTCCTATCGCTGTAATACGTTTGTTTGATTTTGATTCTTTATCTTATCAATATTAGTACCTGTATATTTATATTTTTTATCTTTTTATTATTTATAAATTACTTTTCGCTAAGAAGTTATATTATGCAATTTACTATAAATAAGATATTATAGGTAATCTATACATATAATAAAATTGTAGAGGTCGAATTTCTGTACAATGAAAAAAAATGCTAATAACCGAGTCAGGGGGATGTAAGAAGTGAAATAGAACTAATTTAGATTTTTTTCAAATTTTTCGTTTCTCTGTCTGTTTGTACCGGCTAATCTTCGACCGATTTACATGAAATTTTGTATGGTGATAGCTTATATCCCTGGTCAACATATAGGATACTTTTGATCCCGAAAAATTAAAGAGTTCCCGTGGGATTGTTAAAAAGCTTTAATTACTTAAACAGCTTATAACAGACTGAAAGTAATTTCTCTGCAACGTAACAATTTAGAAACGTATATTTTGACAGGGTGTGGTGTCGGTAAGATTTTTATCTTGTATATATAATATATAAAGCTGATAAGTTTCTTTCTTTGTTTGTTTGCTTGAACGCGCTAATCTCAGGAACTACTGGTCTGGTTTGAAAAATTTTTTCAGTGTTAGATAGCCAGTTTATCGAGGAAGGCTATAGGCTAAAAACCATCACGCTAAGAGCAATAGGAACGGAGCACCAATGAAGAATGTTTCAAAATCGAGAGGTTTTTTTGTAACTATTCCACGCGAACGAAGTCGCGGGCAGAAGCTAGTTGAAAATATAATATAAAATTAAAAATTAATTACATATTAAACACTAAAACTAAATAAATAATTACCGCATCCCATTTACCAAATACGTCTAGATCAGCCGGTTCGGCGGCGGAAACAGCTGAATTACTCGAGTAGCGCAAATATGCAACACTCAGTGAGAGTTATATTTTTGTGCCGTTTGCTATCGAGACGCTTGGACCGTGGGGTCTTGAGGCCATGAGCCTTTACCAAAATTTATCGAAACGACTCATCGACTCTTCAGGTGATCAGAGGGCTGATGCTTACCTCGGCCAACGGATCAGTATGGCGATCCAGAGAGGAAACGAAGCCAGCCTTCTGGGCACCTTACCCATAGAAGACGGTGATCTTATAATTTAAATTTACGAGAAAATAAATAAGAATTAACAGTTTTTGATGTAATATCAGGCAAAAAAATTCATTTATTTTATTAAGCATATGTGTTTGTTAGGCAGCTTAATTTATAGTTATATAAATTAGAATGCTATTGGACTTTACACAAAAAGTGCTTTCATATACTTACCTATATTGTTCAACTGTGCAAGTGATATTTTGGCTGTTTGTTTGTTCTTTTCCCTTTCCTCAACTTATGAATTATTTTGTCTAAAACATTGTTTAAAACCATAAAATGATAAAGCAAGAGTAAATGACCTGAATAGTACCTATGTGATAAATATTTCAGTTTCTCTTTCTACTTGCGATCTTCTATGATACTCATAATGCCGTGTCCCTGTTAAACCAACGAAGGGATTCATTTTCGTGGAAAGCCCACGAACGTTCTAATGGGATCCCGCTAATTTACGGCGTGGGCGGGGTGGGGCCTTAGTTGGCCTTAGACCATTTTAAATGGTCTAAGTCGTTGGCCCAATGTGTACGCGACGTAATAGAACTAGAACTGTTGATTTTAATAAATAAAGAGTACACAGCATTTTATAATAGCATACTATCTTTAGCTTGTTATGTGCATTAAAATTTATGATATTTAAATTAACTTCAAGGCTGTATTCATTCAGTCTTTGATCATATTATAGATATCTATACCTTTATGATGTAATACGTGTACCTTAATGCTGCGGATTCATCTGCGTGAGTGTTCAAGATTTAGACTGTAGCCGAATGCGTCTTATTTAAAGCATTATAAAATAACGCCATTAACGTATATCCACTTAAGTGTTATTACACATACGTTATCTGTCAATATTTAACGTCATTAACAATTTTGCATCTCAAATAACGCCTTAAAGATTGATTTGGAGTTAATTATTATTTAGTTTTGTCCCTTGCTCTTATGTTTTGTATTAAGTATGTTTGTAGTAAATATATTTATTATATTTTATTAGATTGGCAGATTTTTCTTTTTCATTTAATTTACCGGCCAAATTTTTATCACCTGGCTTTTCTGTTCACACGACATTGGTAAAATCAATGCATAAATGGGATTGCAGCCATCAGGTCCGCCGCTAGGTGCTTCGTCGCCCGCGTGCCATACCGATTATGCCGCCCTATGATTAGCTCTGAGTTTTGTCAAAAAAAATACGCTTTTATAGAAAATCAAACTAAAAAATAGAAAATCATTTTAATAAATTTGAATTAAAAGTAGTGTAAGAAAAAATGATTTTATTGTAAAAAAAAGTGTGGTGTGCATGGTATCAATAGATATAAGTAGAAGGGTTATTTTGATAATATCCTAAAAAGCACCCTTTTTTTACAATAAAACATTTTTTTCTTACACTATTTTTAATTCAAATTTATTTTCAATTTTTTGTTGGATTTTCTTTAATTTTTTCTATTTTAATTTTTTTGTGTTTTAATTCTCTTATCCGTGGAAACTTTGAAAAAAGAATTAAATACACTTTTATGATAAAATGGAACGTTATGTAAAAATAAGCTTTTTATAAAAAGTTTTAAATACAAGCTTTTGAGATCCTGCATATTATGTAGCAGCACAGTGCTAGGCAAGCAAGTAAAACGAGCCCAAACACGACGGATCTATCTTGTTTAGTACAGGAGTTCCTATGGTCACCTTCCGACTCCATCATCAGATCAGCTCCATGGCACCATATCATTGCATTGCTAGCCAAGACAAGTAAAACGATTCCAAACACGACGGATCTATCTTGTTTAGTACAGGAGTTCCTATGGCCACCTTCCGACTCCATCATCAGATCAGCTCTATGGCACCATATCATTGCATTGCTAGCCAAGACAAGTAAAACGATTCCAAACACGACGGATCTATCTTGTTTAGTACAGGAGTTCCTATGGCCACCTTCCGACTCCATCATCAGATCAGCTCCATGGTACCATATAATTGTGTTGTCACGCGATATACAATAGGGTGCAAAATTTTAGCTCAATCGGAAACCGGGAATCAAATTTAACCTTAAAGATTCCGTTACATACTAACATACATACATACTAACATACGTATGAAGCTAATAAAAGCGTATTAAAAAGGATTTAGTAATGTTTTCTCATTATGCTGGGAAAAAGAAAAACAATGAAGATAAAACATTTATTTTAATTAAGTACTTAGATTCGTTTTCTTACTATTGTATAAAACTATATACCTACTTAATTATTTATCTACACAAAGATTTAACTCTTCTGGCGTTTAGATTTGCGAAATCTTCTACCGAGTTTCTTGTGTACAAACAGTCTAAAATTTCATGTGCAATTGAAGCTATAGCTAAATAAATTTAGTCTTTGCTGAAGCATTTTTGATCTTAAATAGTTCTTGATAATTTCTTTATTTTGAACAGGTTCTTTCACTAGATGGAACTGAAACACTGCCGGTTTCAGTTAGTAATATTCTTGGCGCTATCGCTGTGTTCGGAAATGTTGAAATTAAACCATTGGTAAAAAATATTGTAGTAGGGTTTGTGGATCATTAGACTGGTTTTCTGCAAAATGTAACTTTAATGCAATGATTTCATTAAATGAATCAATACAGTCAATGTCTGATTCACTACTTGCATCTTAATTTTAACGGATGCCAATAGATGTCGGAATTACCATTATACTTCTGGTGGGTATTATGAAAATGATTTAAATTACGTGACGAGTCGCTCGATTTGCCGCCCCCCTGGGTGTGCCGCCCGTGTGCAATGCACGCCTTGCACGCCCGCTTACGGCGGCCCTGGCAGTCATAATCTAAGAAAAAAAACGCCCTAACCCCAGCGCCATATCTGCGTGAAACCCTGTAACACTATCGCAGATGAAGCTCCCACCTTAATACGACGATGATTTTGTGCTACACTCTAAAAATATAAATTAGTTGCATTGTGAGCACTTATAACAATATTATTATATAACCTTGTAAAAAAATAAAATTAGGAGCGGACACTATACCTACATAGAATAGAAACTCTGGGGCCATGGGGTCTAGAAGCTCACCGCCTCTATCAAGACCTATCTACAACGTTGATAGAAGCCTGACGCGACGAAAAGGCTGGCCTGTATTTTGGTCAACGCCTAAGCGTTGCCACCCAACGTTTTGACACGGTCAGTGTTTTGGGAACGTTCCCGGCTGACGATGATTTGAGACCTTTTTTTTTTTTTAAATTCTTTTCTCTAATTAAGCTCTAGGAAAAAATACAATTAAATATTAAAAATAAACTAAATTATAAATAAATTAATATAAAGTATATAACAAATCGCTGCCAGGGGGAAGCGTGCCCAGGAGGCTGGCTGCATTGCCACGCTGTATGGCAATGCTTATTCGTTGAGCTCTAAGATATTTGTATATTTTAATTTAATGCTTGTGTGTTTAAGTGACTTTAAATCTTATACTAATATATATAAAGCTGAAGAGTTTGTTTGTTTGCTTGAACGCGTTAATCTCAGGAATTACTGATCTTTTTTGAAAAATTCTTTCAGTGTTAAGTAGTCCATTTATTGAGGAAGGTTATGCAGGAAGGAGTGAGGAATGTGTAGTCATATATGGCCTTACAAGATGTCATAAGAACTCCATTCATGGGCGTCGGTCGAACTCCTACAATTCGGCCGAGCTATACTGAAGACATAATATATCAGACAAGGCTGTATGGATCGTGTTTCTTTTTATTATGGCGTCCTCTTATTATGGCGAATTATACTACTACCATGGATATAAAATAATACTACTAATGTGACTACTGTAAATTGTTTATTTAATGTGTATGTGGTGAAAAATAAAGTGTTTTCTATTCTACTTCTATAAAATGAAATTTTGAATTTATCATAGTTGTAAAGCTTCAAGACTAATAATTTAAACGAAAATTTTAATACCTCTTTTCTGGTTCCGTAGCCAAATAACAAAAACAGCGGACTTTTTTCAGTTTTTGGAGACCTCCGTGTTGCGCGGATTGCCTAGCACTTACCTAACTTATTTACTTAAGCAAGTTCTCCAAATATCTGTCTTTATATATAAAATTCTTCTTTATGTATGTGACTGAACTCCTCCTAAACGGCTGGACCAATTTCGATGAAATTATTTGTGTATGTTCAGGTGGATTCGAGTATGGTTTAGATTCACAAGTATACCCAGTAGGTGGCGCTGCAATCGAGTTCACGTCACCAACGTATAAACGTCAGGGTCAAATGTCTACCGGGACAGCTAGTAATATTATAAAATTTTAAAAATGCTGTCTGTACATTGAAGATATGTATTTAAAAAAATATCAATTGAAGTACACTATATATAAACGATGGAAAACAATGAAATTCTTTTTAGATGTCTTGTCTGTTTGTCGATTTGTTCGGGATTCACGTAAAACTAATCGGTCGATTTTGACGTGTTTTTCAATGATCGACATCAAATTCTTAGACTTAAAATATGTGCTAGTTTTTATCCCGGTAGTCCTGCAAGAATTTTTGTGGGAATGATTAAAATGGCCAGATTTAAAAAAAACCATTCTGATTTTTCACTAATCGATAGCAAATTTTGTATAATAAAATGTGTATATTTTTATACCGGGAAACCCTCTCGGAATTTTCTCTGTGCGGTTTGTAGTTGTTTGGATGGATAAAAATTAGCTTATTCCGACACAGTTTTTAATAAAACAAAAAACCTATATTCTTTATCAATGTTGCAGTACTGTGTCCCAGAAATCCCGCAGCATGGACAAAGTCGCGGGCATATGGCCTAGTGTTTATATAATTTCGGATTATATGATACTTATATTAATAGATTTATCTATATACATATAATAAAATTCTAGAGGTCGAATTTCTGTACAATGAAAAAAAATGCTAAAAACCGAGTCAGGGGGATGTAAGAAGTAAAATAGAACTAATTTAGATTTTTTAAAATTTTTGTTTCTCTGTTTGTCTGTCTGTTTGTACCGGCTAATCTTCGTCTGATTTACATTAAATTTTGTATGATGGTAGCTTATATCCCTGGTCAACATATAGAATACTTTTGATACTGAAAAATTAAAGAGTTCCCGTGAGATAGTTAACAAAACCGCACCACGCGGACAGAAGCTAGTTTAATATATAAATAATAAACAAAAGAAAAAATGAATGAAATTTATTTGATATCAAATCAGTCTTTGACAGAAATTATGTTTGAATAAACTAAATATATATATGAGACTACGCTGATTCGCAGGACTTGTCACTAGCCTGGCAGGTCCCTTCGTTAGAACCCTTCGATTCCTTTGACTCCATTCTGACAGGTCCAGTCTTGGTAATAGGTACTACTCGTTCTCCATGTCCTGCCACTGGCTTCCTTGGAGCACTTACTGTTAGTATGCCATCACTGGACAATTCAGAAACAATATCCTCAGATTCCGTACCTTCAGGTAGACTATACCGCCTCATGAACTGGCGGGAGATATATCCATGTTCATCTTTCTTCTCCTCATGCTTAGCTTCAATCACTACGTAGCCATCAGCAGTCTTAACTGTAATTTCATCCGGGGAGAAATGTTGCACGTCGAGATTTACCTGGAATTTGTCCTTATCGGTCTTAATAGTTGAGCCCAAGTCTTTGGACAGACCAGCAAGGTGTCTCCAAGGCCGGACGTAGTCGTGGAAAGGCGAAAAAGACGGGAACCTCCATGGATTCATCATTGATGTCAGCATATCGTCAGCCGTCATTGCCATGCCAAACGCTTGATCGATGAGTTTATTCGGTGGTTTTTCTTCACATTTCTCTTCAGCAAACGTCTCACAATTTAGCAACAATAAAGAGACGATTAAAATACACGACTTATCAACACTTAGCTTCATTTTCTTAGGGTTTTATTACGGAATGTATTTAAATTGTTCACAGACTTTCTCTGTAGCTTGCGTTTTTCAAATTGACGTTTAGGCGCTTCGGTTCATTTGCTTATATACTCGATCCGACATCTAGCGATCAGTAGAAGGTTCTCGGACTTGCCACGCGTGCGGCGAATATTACGGCGAATGCACCACGTCACATTGTTTACGCTTATTTATCAACAGAATGCAATCAATACCTGGTATTATTAACTCATTATGATTTATGAAACGATAGTTATTGATAAGTTGTCTTCTATTTTTGTACTCTTTACTACATTGCATAAGAGGATGTTAAATTATTAAATTTAAATCACAGGGGTTTATTTATTTTAAGTTTTAATTCTAGAGAATTAGGTGGTGTGGGTTCACTTCCAATATCTTAATTTCTTTAGGATCTTCAGAGATAAAAAGGAGTAGTTCTTGAGTTTGACCTTTTATTTAAGGTTGAATTGAATTATTTTCGTGTAAGCTATTTAAGTTAGACATAGTTTCGAATTAATGCCGGGGAGCATGCATCGCTTAGTGAATTAATTTTCGAATATATTATTGCAATTACCACGTATACCACGAGCTGACAGTGAAGAAAAACGGCACATTGAGGTACCTAACCAAAGTGTAACTAGGCAATCCGTTGTAAACAAACGGAGTGGGTAAATGTCTGTTACGCTAAACAGAAAACTTAGGAGTGGATTTTTTGCGTTGCTATTATGTTTATATGTATAACGAGAAATATTAATGGTAAATAAATTGTCTTCATTCCTCTCACATTTATAACTTGTTGAAATTGTAACTTCACCAAATGAAATATAACACGTGTCTAGATATACTTGTAAGACATAGCATAAAGTTCCATTTATTTTGATACTTATCATATTCGTATATGAAGCTGCTTTAGGCCCTGTGTAGGTTCAATTCTTACAGAGAAATTTACTGCATCAATGAATAAAATACGAGTTTTAAATCTAAAGCGACAATAGAGCTTGCGTACCCTTGGCATGGAATAATAGTTAATCATACATGCCCGTCGCAACCCTTTTCGACATGTACAGTACCGCTATCTAGTATTGAGTGGAAAGTATAACAAGAGTTTATTTCGAGAACAATTCCTGCACTTGAATGAATGCAAGTACTCCTATTACAATGTTAACTGGGGTCACTGTTTAGGGTGCACAACATGAAACTGCATTATTTAGAATATTCGAGAATCGCCCGGAGCGCAGTGCAGTTACTGATAATTACATTGTTACTAACTGAATAATTACAAATGCATGTTTTGTAATATTGTTTTACGAATTGATATTATTACGTTATCTATGTTTGAAACGTATGTTTTACTTAGTTATATACTACTAGTTTTTATAAAACTTTGTCCATAGGTGGTGAACGCGGACAGTCAGTAAGTCTAATTTTCATAATCAGACTCTGAGACAATCACTGAAATGGATCATCTAAGTGAAAATAACTGTATATGTTACAGCTTTTACCACGGTCGAATCGACCGTGGTAGGGGCTTTATTTATTTAACCGACCGTATTCAAAAATACAATCAAAAAGTGAGGTTAACTGTTAATTACAATAAATACCACAATCCCACCCAAGTATTACAAAAAGCGATATAATTACTTACTTTTTTTAGAAATTCACAAAGTAAAGAAATATTACAATGCTCGTCTCACAAATTCAAAATCCATCTATCAACAACTCGTTGCTACGCAACCACCATACTACACTCGGCATTCTGAAAAACTAAAATGTTAACTATAGCTAACTTCATGGTGTAGCTTTTTCATGTGACAGTGTGCGCGCGCATCGTAAAAATTTACTCTCATCACGCCTAAAGGAGGAATACCTTCAAAAGCAAAGTAGATGATAGTAAGAGTCCCGAGATTAGAGTAAATCCACACCCGACGTTGGTCAGCGAGTCCATCGGACTTAGCGGCAAGTGTTGCTAGGCTGTACTACCGACCACTCCTCTGTCCGCCACCAGGGGGACGCTCCTCTACATCGCGAGGTGGCATACTTTTAAACAATATTGTATTTTTTCTTAATAATACTGCACAGTAAAACTTTATCCCTTTGATTTCGTGTCAAAAACCCAATTGAAACTTATTCTACATTTTATGTAATTTTTGAAAATAACTTATTAGTTTAACAGTTGTTAAAATTATTCATTCGTCCACACAAAAGGGTTTTTGTATTTGGGCAAAATAAAACTAGTTTTCTAAATAGTTGGTATATTTTCAAAAATATTGTATTACACGACCTGCACTATCTATTTACAAAAATAAAAACAAAATTACATTCTTAATCAATCCAGAAAAGACATATTTTATTCTATTGCGATATGTAACACTAAAAACTAGAAATGGCATATATAAAAAAGACGATAAACAATCAGTCTATATGAGGGACAGATTATTGTCAATATATTTTTTATGGAATATAAATAAAATTTTGCTAGATTTTCTTTGACCCGAGTTTGAAATTTTATTAATAAAATGAAATATGAAAAATTAAAGTGCCTAATCGCCATAGAATAGATAGTACCTCTTCTAGATCACATTATAATAGCCAAATTTTAATTTAAAAAATCATTATGTTATCATGGAAATCATATTCGATACTTTAGTATATGTTGTACCTAAAAATACATATTTACAGAAAAACAGTACTTTTTCGAGTTTCTCATGCAAACCAGAAGCAACTTTTCAAAACATATGTAGCAGTTGCGACTTTAATGCATAAAAATAAACGATTTCGACCAAAATTTCATTTTCATTTCGAGTTATTGCTGTAAAATTTAAAATGTACAAATCTTACGATCTGTTCTAATATGGTTACAAACCATTAGCAAACTATAAAAGCATGCGCAGTATAGTTTTACGAACGGAAATTTATTACTGCGCAGCGACTACCTGCTTTGAACAGTTTGGACTTATCATCGTCATCGATAGCAATGAATCGATAGTATGTTAAATTAAATAATTTTTAAATGTATAACACTGGAAAACTACTGACAGTAAAACCAGTTTTTTTAAAGATTTGCTCAAAATTTTACAGCAATCGTCTCTATTATAAGTGCAGTTAATTTTTACCAAACTTATTGACAGTCATCGTTCAGCGACGGTATTAAGATGGGCTTTTTAACAAAACCTACCATTAATCTGTCAATCTTATGTGACCAATCAAAAAAGCAGAAAATAAATATTACCATAAGCTGAGTAAGATGTTCGTCAGATGAGGAGCTTTAAGAACACCCATCAATAAGTTTAGCGAGAAATTATAATCCAAAACTATTTCAGCGTTTGCAAAATTTTACCGGTACAAAAAGCGCGTACCTCAAGCGGTTTTGAGCGTGGATTCTTTTACTTTAAACTATTTTTTAACCTATGAATGGAGCGCATCGCAATGGTGGCAACGAGTGTACGAGTTATCCATATTTGTTGGCAGTCCAATCATCTCGCACCGGTTCACGTCTTACTATTCTTTTGCCTTATTTTAATAAAAGCCCATAAACGTCTCAATGCTGGAGTCGGGCCTCCCATAGTTAGGGAGCAGGCAGTATACACGCCAAGGCGGCTTGGTAGGTTTGCCACATCGGTTATCGATGCAGGTGTCATTACGGTCTTTTCCTTCACCATTGTTAGTAAGCGGAAATTGTATACAATATGCATTATAGGTCAGAAAACTGCCTAAGTGGTGCATACAATCCAGCCAGGATTCGAACCGGCGCCTATTGAATTTGAGACGCGTGTGTTAGCTTTTGAGCTACCACTTCATTAAGGGTTTAAATTTTACACAAACACTATTAATAAGAAATGTCGATTTTCTACCAACGTTAAGATAAAAGACTAGATGGTGGGCTATTAGATATTGTTTAAGAATTTAAATTAATACTATTTCATAAGAACCGGCTGATATTTCTGTTTGCTTGCTAACAAACTGTCCTTTGTAAGTGGTACTCGTCGCCCAAAGTAAATTTCTTTAGAAGTTATTGCTAATACGGTTATATACTGGTTATTTTTGATATACACCGGGATTTGGTCCCACTGGAAAAAGAAAAGGTCAATGCGCCAGTACATGCCGGGGCTTGCGAAGTAGTCACGCCGTTTACTCGTGGCTTTGGCATGAGGCGTATGAACACGTTTTAGGTGGTCATAGTATCTCTTCGGAAGTGCTATCACCACCCCGACACGGCGAATCCCACAAATCCCACCGTGCTTCCTCCGCCTCGGTTAATATCAAATAAGATTTCCATTCGTTAAAAAAAATTAGTAAGGTATGAGCGAGATGGAATGCTCCTCCGTCTCAAAGGAAGATCTACCACCGAGGCTATTGTCGTTCGTCGCAGGCCTAGGCCCATCAGTTATTGTTGGACCCTAATTATTGCACAGTGCCATCTATTGGCGTATAAGTGTTCCAGTACAATACCATATCCCGTGTTATGGTCGAGTTATCTACGAGATATTACAATAAAAAAACGCCATCTAGCGTACAGTAGTATCAATTAAACCGAACCCATTTTCTATATTATAATGTGTATATTTCGTTTTATAAATTTGTCCTTAGCAGTAGTTTGGTATATAATCATGGAACGTTGAACGTGAATTATAGACCACTGCTATAGGTATACATAGCGGCCTCAATATATGCTATTTTATACAAAATAGCTAATGATGTCACCTGTATACTCGTAATTTAGAGGCAATAAAAATTTGACACAAACTAATTGCCGTTACCTACATCTCCTTACTATACATTCACTCGCCTTATCATCGCTAGAAAGACATCACTTGTATGGCGTTTACCTATGTCAAATAACCGATATTATGGCAAATGGACGAGTGCTAAAATATAGGAACGGGGCATGGTTCTTCAGTATCAAATCATATATGACACTAGCTGACCTGTGTCCAATTAGCTGGGCGTCATTAAGAAATACACAAGCACCCACGCACACATATCAAGGTTTAATGAAGCATTTTAACCTTTAATTAATTCATAAACGCCGAAAGCACTCGCAGTGCCTCTTACGAAGATGTGCGCATTTTTTGTGTGGAACGATATTGCCGTTACGTATTTAACAGGCGTTCCCGTACCCACTTAGCTGGGCGTAAAACATTTTGTTTTTTTTTAAATATTTATTTATCACTAATCACAATCAAATATAGCCTATGTCACTCGGGAATAATGTAGCTATCTACTGGTGAAAGAATTTTCAAAAACGGATCAGCAGAACCAGAGATTACTCCGAACATCCAAACACACAAACTTTACCTCTTTATAACATTATAGATAGGCACGGCTTTATACTTTGCGCCCTAAATAAAATAGGAATCACTCGTTTCACCCGTAACCATCCACTATTTAATTTAACGCGGCCTATTTCATAACTAACTATATATTACTTACATTATACATATAAAAAATTGTTTTAACATTCTTACCTAGTTTCTCGATATAAAAAAGCTAAAATAACCCACGCAATGTACTGTCAGTCGCACCGCGGGACTTGCATCGAATCTACAAGACCAAGGTTGTAGGGACACAGTTTTTGAGTAGTAATTATGTTTTATGAGAAATTAGAATATTCAGTAATTATTTTTTTTCGAGTTTACAGTTATACAGAATTATTTTTATTATTTTATTCGAGTTGTCACGAGAACTCCGTTCATTGGCCACTGGCGTCAGTCTAAAAACTTACAATTCGGAAAAAGAAAGAAGACTTCTACCTTGATTTTTAATCACCTGGACTAAAATGACAGGTGCAATCGACTTTTGTTTATGTTGCAAGCTTGGAGCATAGTGTTGTTGTATGGCTCATTCATAACTGAGTTGTGCGAGTCGTTGAAACAACTAACAGTGGTAAATTGTTGATTCAACTCACACAACTCACTTATAAATGAGCCATGCTACAACACTTTGCCCTAAACTGGCAACATAATAAAAAAGTCGATCACAGCTGTAATTTTAGTCCAGGTAATTAAAAATCAGAGTATAACACATGAGACGCGGCTATATAGAATAAAACCCTTTGCCAGTTATTGTGGCAAATACTACTTACTACTCTTCTTAATATCTATTCATTTGCCTTACTACCATTAGTTGGGGAGCTCAAGGTGCTAAATGTGGAGTTACTCGAGCGTCGCTCTACCTTTTGGATTGTGAAGATTAGATGCTAAAAAGAAAAAAGGTTATACGATGTATGTCCTTTCACTTGGACCGTGTAAAGGTTTAAAAAAAAGAGACACACAGAAATACGCAAGCGCGTCAGATATTCATAAGGGATGTTAAGTAATCTCTAAAGGAACTCCCATTCGAAAGACTGACGATTTGGACGCGACCAAAAGTCATGGCCGATTTATGAAAATGCAAAAAAAAACGTAACGTAACGTTGCATACATAACAAATACTCGAGAGCGTCATATTAATAATCTGACAATTATGTGGAGAAATCTTCTTAATTTGACGGTTTGAAAAAATTTGAAGAAAAAAAAATACCCCCACCCTATATGAAGGGTTCATATATGGTGGGGTACATAATGGGGTGCAAGGTTTCTCCCCTATGTTATTCTGCCCCGCCCGAGTAAATCACAAAATCCCCGCTTGGTCTCCCCTACTATAGGTTAAAATGACCAGTGACATTACATACAAGTAATTTTCTATGGTAAAGTACAGGCACCCAGATTTGAGAGTTACATCTTTCACTGTGGGGTTGCCAGGTAGATCTCATTTTACACCATTCTACTCAAGTTATTTTATTTTAATCTTTTGATAATTTCTGTGCAAAAACCAACTGCAAAATAAAGGAAAACGACGTATTTTTTTTACAGATTCGTATTATGCAAGTCCCTTACAATTTACTATACAATCTTTACACGTTTTAAGAGTCATTTTTTTTAATATATAAATAAACAAGAAATTAGTACATAAAATATAACTTAAACATTTTTTAGATAATTTAGGCCAAGAGGAAATAGATGTATAATCGCATCTTCAAAAATAAGCAGAATATCCACCCCCTTAATGCCTTACCTATCAGCCAATATGGCGGCAATCTAACAGATACACAAATAAATTAACAGCAGCTTGTTCAGTTTAAGTAATATACGTCACGGTTAAAAATGTTTATGACAAACAAGACAGCTGTGTAATTTAACAACTGACATTGATTTTTTTTAATGAATATTAGTACATTTATTGTCTTCCAGGCCAGTGTTCCGCAAACTATTTACATCTAGGAAAACGAAAATTTTTGGAGGTACACCATAATTCTTAAGCTATTGCATAGCTTTTATCGCGGGCTTTGAGCGCGGCGACCGAATCAAGAAATTCCGTAACGAAAATAAACCTAACACCTCCCACTCTGCCTACTATGCGCGGTGACGGGGGATTTGAGGCGTGCGGTGGCCACAGTGAGCCGCGAGCTCTCGTAGCGGTTCGAGGTATGTCAGGTATTGCAAATTATGGACGACGAGCTGCTCCGGAATCGGACGAATACGTAAGCAGCTGTTTATGAGAAAGTATATAGGTATCTATCATATCTATATAATGCCACACTCACCGCATGTGCGCCCCGTAAGTATACATGCAGGTATATAATATGTATACATAGGTGATTTATTTTCTTATCGGGCACCACGCTTAAAAAGTGTAACTTGAATTAATATCAAAGAAAAAAAAGTACTGCATATATTTTTTTAATTTGTGGTGTACCTTACATTTTTTAAGTAATATTAATCAACATTTATTTATTAATAATAGAAACAATATTGATGAACCTTACTTTTCCGAGGCACACCAATTAATGACCACGGTACACCAGTGTGCCGCGGCATATAGTTTGCGGAACACTGTTCTAGACATATGCTGTATTTTGCTAAAACATATAAAGACTGCATCCAAATAAGACATCGCTCCCAGTCAGCTTGACAAATTAATTGCCGAGCTGTCACACACACCTCATTGGGAAGTACCACAAAGTGGTCAAATACAGATAATTGAAACGAACGTTGAACTGAGGCTTTCTCCCTCTAACTACATAGAATTTGTATTACAATAAAAGAGACGGTACAATTGATCGCAGCTGGCAGATATTAAAAATAATTAAATTTGACACCTGGAAGGGCTTAATAGACAGCTTTGAAATGAGACATCACTAAAATTCATGTAAATTTTGTGCTGTGGTGTAAAACTTCTTTCAGCTGAATTTTACTAGTATAAAATTTCGGTAGTTTAGTTGATAGGACCAGAAATTCATTGTGGAAACAGCAGTGTAATTACTTCTAACATTAAAAGATTCACATGTTTATACAAACATCAACGCATTGTATATTTATTTAGCTCATACAAAATCTAATTACACGGCTTATACGCTAATTACGAATATATTAAAAACAGTCGTCCGAGACGTACGTCTCGAGGTATACGTCGCATATGTATAATCCCCGGCACGCACCTTGGCCAAAGTCGTAAGATGCGCAAAAGTCGTTTTTAGGTCTCTTTGGTTGTCAATCGGGACACGGGGAATAAGTCTACTCAACTGTCTCCGTCACACTCGTAAGCTTGTCCGCGCGCGAAAGAGACAGACATACTTTTCATGATGCAAATGCAGTGCGACGTCACACCAAGCGGTTATTCACAGGCACTAAGCAAGCACAAAGTGTAATGATTTCTTAGAGGTATTTGTTTGACGATATTTGTAATGCTTGTAAGAATAAGAACTAAATACTTAAATTTGCCGCGGCAGAGTCCTCCGAGCACCAAATTCTATGGACACCTTAGCGTATTTTACGTGCCGGAAAACCTTAAAATTTTTGTCATTTGTCCACGGTTTTTTTACTGCTCCTATTTGTGAATCGTAAAATTTTCTCAATTCACTGTAATAATTGTCTTTAAAACAATACTGAACACGTAGAATTTGCACTGTTTTCAATATTTTTCTGTGTCACAAAACCACTACTCGACGCAATTTTTCTTGCTTTGATTAGTAGCGCCACGCGCGGTAAGAATAAGAAGTAAACACTTTAATTTGCCGCGGCATTTTGTAAATGGCGATTGAATTATCTATCAAATATTGTGGCATATTATAAAGTGACAAGGCAATTTACATTTTGCCTTGGGCATATTTCAAAACAGCGAGCGTTTTTAAACAGACGACGCCGTTTGTAAAACGCGGAATCATACAAATTGCCCGCGACATGTACATACGTGTTGAGCGTGCCATGCACGAACTTACCCCCACTACGCCAAAACGTGGCCAACTTGCGTGCCGCGTACTATATGTGTACTGTTATAAAGCTAAGTATAATACGGCCGGCGTAACTTGGCGAATGTGAACATAGGCTCTGCGAACTTTAGCGCATGTAAACTCGCGAAGGAAATACAGTGACCAACTAGTAGAAAGCAATGAAAAATACAGGGATGAAGGGCGACCAATTGTATTCACTGACGAGTCGTATGCCCACTCATCACACGAGTGTACATGCTAAGTTCGCAGAGCCTATGTTCACATTTGCCAAGTTACGCCGGCCGTACTATACACACGATTATAATTGCCACTGGTGAGACAGTTATGAAACCAAAATATTGTTATTATTCGCATAAAAGACAACGGTGCGACTATATAACTACATTATTTTATAAAAGAAATTTTTTACTCCGATAGCCGTAGGCTATGTTGGGAATATATCTTATGGATAAAATCGGAAAAGAAGATATACCTAACAGAACCAAGGTTACCGACGTAGCTCGCAAAATTAGCAAGTTGGAGTGTGAAGAAGTTTGTCGCAGGACTTATGGCCGATGGGGCAGACGAGATCTGGAGTGGAGGGGCTGGATGAGAACAGCGAAGGACCGGGATAGGTGGCGCAAACTTGGGAACCGTGTGCCAAACATTTATCTGGCTCATTATTAGAGTCCTTTAAAAAAATTTATAACATTATAGTTTTCGCCAAATGTAACCGATCCATAGGTCAATTATACGTATATTGCTGCGTAATAATGGATTCTGAAAGATAAACTTTAACTGCTTTAATCTGGAGCCATCTATAAATTACGTCACACGAGTTTCATAATTTCCATCACAGCTGGTAACATTCGTGCAACTTCTCCCTCCCTAGTGTGACATCACATATTTTGTAATTTGACATCATGTTCACATCAAATTAAAACAGCAGTTTCGTATTTTGCTTAAATTAATTAGATTTTGAGACGTGACATCACGAAATTTAGGACCTCCCCACTCTCACACAATGTCACACCTCGTGTGACACCCCCAAAACGTGTGGCGTAATTTATTAATGGACACTTAATTACTGTCTTCTAGTCATACGTCAAAAGTTTTATTAGTGAAATAAACAAAACTTATTCCTCAAATAAATTTGTTCTAATTATTTCAAATAATTATTCGACGATATTTACGATACACTCAATATTTTCGCACCTTATTATATACTTTTTTAAATATTTGTGCTAATTGGGGTATTCATTTTTAGCCTTTTTATCGAAGGTTTTCATAAAACCCGAATCCATTCATATATCAATATACAAAATAAATTAAACAATAAAAATCGTAAGAAAATGCAATAAAATATGGCTTTTCCCAATATCAAAATAAATACATACACTTTAATATTATTATCATCATACACTCTTTCTTATTTAGTTCATGATATTTTCTTCTTTTTTATCGCCTACACACATCTCTTTGGACACGATTTCAATTTTGGTATATTATAAATACCAAAAAATATAGTTATCATAGAAAAACTTACACTTAGAATTACAAATATAGAGACAGATCTATTCACTAGGGATATTTGTAAAAAAAATGACAACTTTCTTAGGATAGAAATGATTAAAAATTACAATAAACTCAAATCAACTTTCTGCAGCTTATTTAGGCAGACTAACTTGCTCATTATTACCAGCGTTGAAATTAATTTAACAGTTTTATAATATTTCACGCAGAAATTAGTTGAAGCGCAAGCATTTTTCATTATCATAATAATAATAATTAATTAAACCTACCTAATAACTATGTTACTAGAGAACTAATATCCGAGATACAAAATGGTTGATTTGTACACAATAATCATAAATTAAAAAAAATACAATCATAACGCAAAAATATATTCACTATAATCAAAATAAAATAAAAAGTCGTCTCTCTCCTGTTCATATAAAAAGTTGCGGCAAATAGAAGATTACAAACATTATCAAAAAATGTTAACAACAACATCTAAAATTGTTTTAGAAATAAGGGAATCTGTTTATTGTCGACACCCCAGCATATTGATTGGCAACCCTATTATTTTATTCAAAACTTGGATATAGAAACAAACTATACAAAAAACACGTTTTTGTACCGCACTTGTCAGCAATAAAATGCACTATTTACTATTGATCCTTTCATAGGTAACTTATATCAATTTAAAACATAAATTAAAAAATGTTCTAATTTAGAATTATCCAATGACTTACAATTTTTAGAATAATGACAAACTTTTTTTTAATATTTAGATACTTTCCTTTTTATCTCTATTTTATCAGTAATTATTGTGGTGATATTTTTATTTATTTTGTTCAATATTAGGTCACTAATGTGAATTAAATAGACATTTTATGTAATTTTCGTATAATTGTATTTTTTTTTGTAATTAACCGTTAGAGCCAATTTTTACTTTTATTATATAAATTATTTTTTAGTGCAAACTTGATTGATATATGTATTAATTTTGTGTTTTATATTTAAGAATATTAATTATTGTATGTTTCCCAAACAAATTAAATAAATAAATATGCCTGCGAGGTATTCCTGGAACACAAAATACCGCAGCATTTGAAAAAGACTGCAAGCTATCGTTTCAGTGAAAATTGTGTCGGTATAAGCTAATTTTACGCATCCGAACAACTACAAACCGCTCCTGGGAAAATTCCCGCGGGATTCCCGGGATAAAATAATCAACTTTTCATAAAATTTGCTATCGATTTTTTTGATCTGGCTATTTTAAATCATTCCCAGAAAAATCCCAGGATAAAAAGTAGTGCAGAGTTTAAGTCTAAGAATTAGTTTTTACGTGAACAAACAGACAACCCGATAAACAGACGAGAAATTAAAAAAAAATTGTGTTCTCCATCGTTTATACAGTCTATTCCAGTTTTTTTTTAAATAGCTACAATGTAGTTTTACGGTATTTTTAGAACTTTATAATATTTTAGAAAAGATATTAAGAAGTCTTATCTTTTTATTTTGTAGCTATACAATGATTATAATATTATTGTTGTATGGGTATAAAACAAAAACTATTAGGGTTTTTTTTAATATTTTGAATAAATTAACTGGGTGCCAGTCATTGGGTGGGGTTGCCAACAATGGAAAAATTTGCCCTATATATAAAAAAAAACAAATAAATATACCAAGAATAGTGTAAAAATATCAAACATTTAATTAAGAAGAGTTAAATTTCATATGTTATTTGAAAATTGAGCAAAATTTCATCACGGCAAGGGAAAAAATTGTAACAAAAAATATTTACAACAATTTTCTTTGCCGGTGTATATTATAATATTTGTTAATCTAATGCCTTGTTTACACTATGCCAATTTCCACGGCAGCAAGCAGGAAAATCAAAAATAAGCATATCCGTAAGAGAACCGAGGTTGCCGACACGCAAGTTGCAGTGGCAGTGGGCAGGTCAGGTCACGTTTTTCGCAGGATCGATGGCCGATGGATCAGACGAGCCCTGGGGCCCAATTTCGCTGCCTCGAGATCTTCGCGTTGTGAAGATATTCATGATACGATTCCACAGCGATAGTGTCCAAATTCGTATTCTACTAAATCTAGAATAGCTTTTCGATATCGTCGCGGCAGAATAATAGTAGAAAAACTAGTGGTATTGCCATTAGCAGAAATGGCGTTAGCTGAAATGAATATTGAAAAGCTAACAGGATTTAAAACGCGTATTTCAAGAGTTTGTAGTCGTAATTATTTCTAAAGATATAGTAGCGTCCCACGGGTGCACCATTACAATTAATAGAATACTAAAATCAGGGAAACCTAACATTGAAATGGTAGTATCCGGCGATTTTCAGGAGATAGTAATGGCAGAATTGGGCCCCTGGAGTGGAGACCGCGTCTCGGTGTAAAGTAGGGCATTTGTTCAACTGGATGGCTACCACCCCCGGTTTAAAGTATGTCGCCATAACAACCTTGAGCTGTGTTCCGGCATTAGTGACCAGGTTCCAGTCTCCCTTAAGAGAGCAGCAGCGCATTTGTAGCACCTTTGGTGTTACAAGTGTTCATAGGCGATGGTAACTGCTTTCCATCAAGTGGGCCGTCTGCCTGTCTGCTGAACTCCTGCAATAAAGTAGTGTAGGAGCCCTCCAGCCCGATGAACTGACGATCTGCATAAGGTTGCCGGTAGGCGCTGGATGAGGAAGGCGGAGGACCGGGATGAGTGACGCAGATTTGCGGAGGCCTATGGTCAGCAGTGGACCGCGATTGACTGACGACGACTCGCACTGACCATTTCCCTGTGCAATTATTTATATAGCGAAGCTAGCAAACAGACAGACGGCCCACAGAGGTTACAATCACCTATAGATATTTGCCATACCAGGGACGAAGCCATGGCTTTACCAGCCTTTAGGATGGGATAGGAGAGATGAGTAGATAAAGAATAGCTCTCTATTCATATTGAGTTAGGGCAAGTTTGTAGGCTTCTGCCAGGGCTGCGGAGTGGCTAGGTCATATACCCGTAGCCCTGGCATAAGGCGAAGGACGGAACATCCAGGGGTTTTAGTGGGTATCCCTAACCGGGGAGTGGCAATAGCATGGCACCAGTTCTGACTGGGCATGCTAGTGCCACCCCCGATGTGGCGAATCCCACACTAGGTCGCGAATTATTCCCCCAAAAACGGATTTCCCCTGGTAAAAAAAAAAAGTTTGTAGGCTTCTTTAAGAACCTTAAAGGAGTCTACAGACTTCCTCTATATGTCTAGACATGCCACCTCCACTCGCCTTTAACGGGGACTCATGGCCCAGCGGAAATCTGCTTTCTGTCATAGAACTGGGCTTAATATAACCAAGATATAAAATATTCAGTCAATTCACGATTAATTTAATAAATTGGTGTTTTTCTTAATGAACATTCGTTTTAAAACACACAAACTTTTTATATAAACAGAAAATAAAACAAACTTATTTTCGGAAATACAATTCTCTGCAAAGCTCTGCTTTTTTCAAATTCAATATTTTTTAAATTTTTTCATGTAAAATGTACACAAGCGTTTGTCTGTTTAAAAACAAAGAATGAAATAAGCACCAACTTGCAGAA
Organism: Dendrolimus pini; assembly: GCA_949752895.1. Classification (NCBI taxonomy): domain Eukaryota; kingdom Metazoa; phylum Arthropoda; class Insecta; order Lepidoptera; family Lasiocampidae; genus Dendrolimus; species Dendrolimus pini. Next base: position 5,092,789 of record OX457146.1, read on the forward strand.
ACGTGTAAATATTAACGTGTGAACGTCGTCACATTTCGCTGTAGAATAGAGTCATTGTTAGCATTAAAATAAATATTTAACACAATATTGTGAACCAAATATACAAAACTTCATAAATAACCAAAAATAACTGTTTCAATACTAGGTAACATCGTATTATTGAAGAAGAGGTAACTAGGTAACACTTGCAACACTTGAAAGTGTTATAGTCTTGTGTAGTTCATGAACTACTATTAGTAACCGGTTCCCAACACTGTACTAAAAGAAACGATTCACGACCTCTCCGGCCTACCTTAGTGCAACACAGAGGCTTCGGGTTCGATTCCTGGTATAGTAAATTTCGGAAACATATTTTCTCGATTATTTACTATGGTCTGGGTGTTTGGGATCGGCCCCAAAGTCGTCCGTTGTATATAATCTATAACACAAGCGTAACTTGTTTAATTTACAATATGGGTGTTGGTCTGCCGATTATTATTATTATTACATTACCAAACACAACGGTGTATTAGTTCACTGGGTCAGCAGCCCAGTTAGCGATCTGAACTCGTACAATGCATGAACAATGGACAATTTTTATTAGGAACTGTGTTTCGATTGCTAACAAATATCGAAAAGTTCTAATGACCGAATAGTACTATTGTACTAGAAAGGAGCGCTCACTTGGATGACTAATGGCTGGTTGCTATATCTTACTATTGGTTCAATTTTGACATTACTTGTACGGAGCTTATGTCAAATTTTAACCGATAGTAAGGCAAAATGCATGGTCAGTAAGATATAGAAACCGTCCACAAATAAGCACAATTGAAGTGTTGCAATGATGCCAAGCAACGGCTGTGTGCTGTGACTTTTTAAATTGTCACAATAACAATTTAAATGTACCTAATTTAAAAAAATCACACTTAACTAAACAGTTTTAATTATTACACACACGTACAATGCTTCTTTAAAAACTATTAAAGGTGTTGGAGGTTGAAAAACGAGTAAGTAATAAAATATTGTGTATATAAGTAGAGACAAAAAATTTCATATGGTAATATTTATTGACACTGACATATCCAACTGTCAAAGTTCGAAGTTTTGCACGATTTATGTGTATATTTCTGTACTGTTAAAGCTGAATACATTACGATCTCATTTATTAGTTAATTTAAATAAATGAACATTAAATAGGCGTCACGAACCCATACAAGTGGTATTGAATGGTTACGATGTACCTAGTATAATACCTCAGGATAGCAACAGTTCTGCAAGTCTTACAAAATTTTACAATTCCAATATCAGGGGCTAGATGGAGGCATGCTAGATATCTAATTGTAATTAATACCAAATAAATAAAAAATATAAGGTGTAGTTTATAGATCTAAATGACTGATCGCTGTACTCAGAGTTTGATAATGCTTCATTAATTTTAATTAAAGGAGATTGAATATCTCATTTAAACTTCATTATTGGAGTATGTATGTATAGAACATGTTTAATTTAAATAACTAATAATTGAAGTATGGGTTCCAATACAAGAAAAACAGCATGTATAACACATATTGCACGTAAACATTGTGAAGAAATCTGCACATCCAGATTATCGATATGTAAAACCTGCTCATCTGCATTGGACAATGATGGTAGGTACACCGCCATTCCTCTGAAGTGGACACACAATAATGGGTCACCTATAGACTGTCATAATACAAATTAAATAGTATATAAATAATCTTAACTGTACCTTAAGTTGATCATACTTTAATTTACGTCTCGTCTGAAATGCAAAATTACATTACATTTAAGTGATATAATACAATGTCATTATTTTAGCTTAATGGACCATTTTTAACTCTGAGTGCAACAGTTACATTATTAGTACTTATTAGAGTTCCCTGTATAACTTCTATGAAAACAAGTCAGCGTTAAGCAACACATCATTTCGCCCCGTCAATCGATGTTCCCCATTGCAAAATCAACTTAGCATAGGGTATAAAAATTGAGATTAACCACAATAAATATGTAGATATATATTTAACTGTCTTCTAGAAGATTGTGCAGCTCCGCGTAGTTGAGTATGGCACGATGTAGAAACTCGTATTGTAACTGCGAATTCAAGTAAACAATTTAGTTAAAATAAATCAAGTATATTATTATATGAGCACAACTTAAATGCCACTCTGAAGTTCGTACACATTGCGCAGAACACGATTATTAGGCTAGCGACACACCTGCCGAAAGTCCGGCTAAATATGCCCGCAGTGTTTTATATGTAATCTATGACATATAGGCCGAAAATACGCAGCGTTTCGTCTAGCGGCTGTTTCCGAGCGCGTTTAATGCATTTGGCATAGCAATCAACACATCATGCGACGCGTTAAGAAAAGCCATTAGGAAAAGTTAAGCATCTTGAATGTTATTATATGTTAGAAACTTAGGTTTGTCTTAATTCTTTTTATGGTTTTGTTGGCCCCAATGTCTGTTTGTAATCAATAATGTTTATTTTTTTTTAATCTTTTACACATTGCTGATTATGGGGGGTATGTTGTAAATACTGGTTTGTAATATTTGTTCATTTATATATAAATATTTTTCATAGTATCTAAGCAACCTTTGTTACCTGTCTTTACAAAATAACTGACGGCCTCTGTGGTTGAGCGGGATAAGCCTTTGCCGGCCTACCTCGCTGCAACCCAGAGGCTCCGGGTTCGATTCCCGGTATAGTAAATTTCGGAAACGTATTTTCTCCGCTATTTACCATGGTCTGGGTGTCTGGGATCGGCCCCAGAGTGGTCCGTTGTGTATTACCCATAACACAAGCGTAACTTGCTTAATTTGGGGATATACAATGTGTGTGTTTGTCTGCCGATTTATTTATTTATGATTTTATTTATTTAACTCTTCAATAAAAACGGTCATGAAGAAGACTATTTTTAATTTCAACAATTAGTTATAAAACTAAAGGGAATTGATTAAAATTGAAAAGGAAACATACGAATGTGTCGATGGTGCGCGCGCGCTGCGAGCGCACCTTCCTCGCGGTGCTGCACACGTCCACGCGCCGCTCCGCGCGCAGCTGGCAGATCAGTATGCACAGAGCCACGAACAACGACGAACGCTCCGTGCCGTAGCTGCGACAGACACTCATTTTTCAAATATTATGCTTTACGTAATTACAAAGGCAAAAAGGTCACAATATCTATAGATCGTTTCAAACCGGCCTACATACTGACTGACCCATCCAGCTTCTTCTGGCATCCATTTATCCACCACTAATCCTATAGCACCTTCTCCGTCTAATTATATTCCTGTCCAAAATACACAAGATACAAAAATTTACTCGCTCGGGGCGAACTATACGGTTCCCCAATTTTTATCGCCCGTAGTGACGGTCTCGGGGGGGGGGGGGGGGGGGGGGGAGTGATGTGGCCTTCCGCCACATTAAATAATCACACCGTCTTTCATATAAGATTATCGTGTGTTTGTTATAATTTTATATTATATAGTAAATTTATATAACAACAGCTAATAAAATTATCAACTCCTATTTTGTGAGTGTCATTTGGTGTTGGAATTTTGGAAGGCTACGCCACCGACGCAACACCAAACAACGTCAACCGCCCCTACATGCATACTAGAGTTTAGCTTGTAACGGTTGATTAGTAATTAAATTTAATATACTAAAATATCTTATTATCGTTATTATCAAAGAAAGTGTCTATTCGCACTTTCCTTAGTTATTGTGGATTAAATACTTGTTTATTTATATTTTGTAATACTGGCTGGCCACTTGATTTTACATTACTATGATTAAAAGAAAATCGACTTTGTTGTGGTTTGATTTAAAAAAAGGTGTTTTATTTTCTGGGACTACAGATTTTAAATACAACAATTGTGCCTCGTTCGGGTCCATCACAGTTACTGTCTTAATAGACGCACTCACGTCGTTCTTGTGTGCTTTACAAACGTCACTTAAATTACTTTTTTATGTTACTTTTATAATACGATACTAACAAATACAAATAAAACGAAAATTATTAAATATATTTTACATACGCGTTAGTTAAGTGAAAGATAACACTAGCAGATAACTTCAGCCAATAAATTCGAACAATTAATATTTATACATATGGCCAGCAAAAAAACCCATACACAAAAAAATATTTTGTTATATAATAATATGTGCTCAATTGGAACAGACTTTGTTTTAAACACCAAACGTTTTAAAACGAATTTTCACCATTTTAAATGGATAAATACATATCTTCGGGATCATTATAAAGTGTTTGACGCTTTGCGGCACAAGAAGCTGTTCAACGATTACGACTTAGTTACAATGTTCTTGTTTGTTGTCAAGTTATTTTCCCTTTAATTGTGCGTTTTATCTTCTAGAGAGTATGCCGCCATAACAAACTTGAGTTGTGTTCCGGCACCAGTGGCCAGGTTCCAGTCTCGGTTTCGAGGGCGGCAGCACATGGTAGCACCTCTGGTGTTACAAACGTCCATAGGCGATGGCAACCGCTTTCCACCACTCGTGCAATAATAAAAGCACATTCAATTATCTGAGTAAATATAGTGAATGAATGAATGAAAGACTAACTGGCAGTGCACCAGCATCGTGCTGTGCGCGTGCGCATCACCGGGCGTGTGCGGGCAGGCCGCGTCCGCCAGCTCGGCCAGGCCGCGGGTCACCTCCGGCACGTGGCCGGGCGCCGTCGGCCACCCCTGGTACTGCAGCTGGTGCACCGACGACACGTCGCCACTCTAATTGCAATCAAAAATAATAATAATAATCAGACACTAAGGTATGGCCAAGACTTCGTCGACGCTCACTTGAAATTCCCGCGGGATTCCCACGAGAACCGCAGCATTTAAAACGGAATTTAAGCTATCCAAACAACTACAAACCGCTCCCAGGAATATTCCCGGGATAAAAAATATATCACACATATTACATAAAATTTGCTATCGATCCGTGAAAATCACATTGGAATTCATTTTTTTTAAAATCTGACCATTTCTAACTTTAATTGTATAATAAGTATAATAAAAGATAAATTTCAATATAATGTGGTAGAGCCATGCTAGCATCACTATCTAGATTACATATCTTATGTGATACCACGCTCTCACAAAATATCGGCGTGAACGATTCGCCTTGAGCTGTTCGTGCGGTGAGTGAGTTGCGAAGACCTACTCCCCCATCCCCCTATCCCTCTTATTTTAATCCCCTATCACGTCCTTTCTATCCTATTCTACCAATCCGATCCCATCCTCGTGGATTCGTTGCCAGTTTTGCAATGATAAAAAACTGATAACAATACAGCAAACTATACTAATTTCAAGATAATTAATCAATAGATTTGCAAGGACTATATAAAAACACACCGCAGCAGTCGTATCATTATTAGTGATTTATTTATTAAAAAGAAAAAATAAACTATATGATAAGGTGGATTCCTTTTCTAGAAGAGCTACTAGGTAAAATTATTAAAAGAAAAGTTGGATAAAATTAACTAATATATACTAAATCACAACTTGACATAAGAGTGACATGTCTGTATGGAACTTATAAAAAGAACTATATATTAAGGCTACGTTCCACATGCGACTCACAACAACCACGTTCACGACCGCAATTTTTCCCTTTCCATTTGCTTGCGGAAGTTACAATCATAATCTCTAGTGGAACAGATTATAGAGAGTTGATGCCACTAACGACGAAATACAAAAATGTCATTGGTTGATTTGAAAATCGCGCCTTTGTCAATGTCAATTAGTGTTCTGTGGTCAACGCCCACTTGGATTGACATTGAATGTTAAACTACGAGATAGATGGCTACAAATGTAGAGGTAGACTAAAAAAAGATGGCTGGATTGTGTGAAGGATCATATGATGATATGTGGTGTGATAGAAGATGTATGTAAGAGTAGAGGAGTGTGGAAGGAAAAGAAATATTGTGCCGACCCCTAATAATTGGAATATGGTGAAAGACAAGAGATTAGTGACGTTTTCGCCATGACCATAACGACCGCGGTCGCCATGTGGAACGGCTGACGGAGCATTTTGGGTGTTGTGAGCTTCAAGGCTTCAAGAGGAACGCGCTCTAAGAAGGATCGTTACAAACACTATACCTTATCATTAACAACTGCGAACTGCCGCCTCGTGTAGTACGGACACGACTCGCTCTTTTCGTATTGGACTGAAATGTGATCGTACTGCACGGTGCCGTCGTCCCAATATCTCGGACATTTTCCTTCGCCCATCTGAAAAGAAAAACAGAAAATAGTCGATTGTTACACGAGAGGTGAAATTGACCTATTTGAGCATGAGATGGTTTGATGCATAAGCGTAGCGAGGGCGCTAATAGTTCGAACGCCTAAATAGGCCTTTCACCAGAGGTGAACAGTCGGCTATTTATTTCGGATACAAGGAAAGAGAATAAAAACTGATTAGTTAAAAAACATAATGAAATCAGGCGTTAAATCCATATTCTCCTATTATATTAATGTACTCCGTGATCCATATCTAATCAGATGAACTCATTCAATACGTCACTTATGAAACGTCAGGTAAATTTGTTTCTCTGTGCTATTCCAGTATTTTTTTTTGTCACTGTTAGTAAATATTAAGCTCAGATTTATTTATATTAAATAATAATTTAATAAAAAGTAATGTATAGGTATAAAATGATGTTATTCAAATTCAAAAGTTTTTATTCAAAATAAGTTTCTGTGGAGAACACTTTTTGAAGGTCATACATATAGGTTAATATTTAATTTTACTTCTTAGTCTATGTACATCGCTTCGCAATGTGTTATTGTTATTAAAGAGAAGAAGCGGCCAGAAACTCACTAGCAACACGTCTAGCTTAAGTAAGAAAATTATTGTTTTTTTTTCATACAATTTATGCTGCGATTCAACAGTCCTGTAAAAAAAGCTAGAACATGCATGATTTATCTAGGGTTTCTAATTTTTTGACAGCAGGGAAAATCGTTTCCCATGGACGAAAAATACTATTTTCGTACCTATAATCAGGCAACGCGTAGATTAAAAAAAATTAAATAACTCACCTCACTTAACATGACTATAGTAGATACGTTATGTTCCGATACCATCCGCCAAAAGTCCGTTATTGTATTAGGCATCGGATCTTGCGTTATGATGAAACCTTCAGAGTTGTCGTATGCTGTAATTATTGAATTATTATTATGGTAATTGAAGTTTGTTTGGCCGAAACATTGAAATAAAAAAAACTTCGTTTAAAAAACCGACTTCAAAAACTAAAAAGTATAAAATAAGTTATTTGTTTTGTGTATTGTATCGTACTTGTACGACAAATTAACTTGGATGTCAAGTCGCAGGTCGATCGGGACAAGAAAGTGTGCAGTACAACTCTCGATGCAGCGGCACTCCTCAGCTTCTTTCAAAGGTAGCTTTAAATATGCTGCTTCAAAATGTTGGAACAACATTCCCCCGCCAATAAGGAACCTGCAGTCAGTCCAAGGATTTAGGGTCAAACTTAAGAAGTTTCTTGGTGACCACCAGAAATCACAGGCGGGCCAAAGACACGGCACCAGCATTTTATAATTTCCTTGCCTTGATTATCAAATAATATTTTGTTAATATCGTTAATTTAAAATATAATATATATATGTGTGTGTGTGTATGTGTGTCATTTATTGTAAGTATATATTATATGTATATGTGCTGTATTTCAATTTTTATATTATAAATATCTGGACATATATTGAACTATTTGTTTAATATAATGTATAGTTTGCCGTGACGTCGCTCTCGGTTCAAGCGGAAGATCAGCGTTGATCTAATAGATCGACATTATTGCTGAGCTTGATCCAATTTTTAGGACTTATGTATATCTCCTGATACTTTGTGGTTGTGTTCTGTTTTATTTGTTTTTTTATGATTTGTTTATTACTTTTGATGTGTTTAGTTTACTTGTGTATGTCCTAAAAATAAACCTGTTTTCTTTCTTTCTTTCTTCTTTCTTATTTAGCTATTTTAATGATAATATCTTATTTTTAATATATATTATGTAAAACATCTTAAAGTCGGTGCTTAGTAATTTTTATGTTTTACTTTGCACCGACTTCAAGATGTTTTACATAATATATATTTAAAAAAAGATATTATCATTAAAAATAGCTTTAGAAATAAGTTATTTTATACTTTTTAAATTTTGAAGTCGGTTTTTTTAAACGAAGTTTTTTTTATTTGTTACTTTTTACTGCCGCGCGCCTTAAAAAATATAGGTCACAAGAAACGGGAACGGAAAAAAAATCATAAAATGAATATACTGAACTGAACTATGTTAAATTTTTAGGAGATCAAATGGCAACTATTCCGTATCGAACTAAAAAAGAATCACCTAAATCGGATCAAAAATCTCAGAGTAATCGGTGTACATACATAAAAAAAACACCAACCAAGTTGAGAACCTCCTCCTTTTGGAAGTCGGTTAAAAATAAAATATCGCGCTTAAAACCGGTTATAACCGGCTCCAGGCCTTGGCTAGATACCTTCGATGAAGGAGGCGTTGATGTAGGTGGAGTAGTCCCTGCCCGGGATGGGCGTCAGGATGACCCTGTTCCGGTCGTAGGGGAGGCACTCGCCGCTGCGGTTGCGCGGGCGCAGCTCCTCGCCGGCGCCCGCCGCGCACGACTTCAGCGGCTCGCCGACGGGGCTGTTCAAGATTTTCTGCACAAGGAAAAAGGAAACAACACTTAGGGCCGCTTGCATAACGAGCGCGTTTAAATAAAATTATTTAATAAACTGCCTAAATACGCTTTACACAAAACGTATCGACAGTTCTTTAAACATATTTAGCGGCAAATTTTGCGTTGTGCAAAACGCTAATTGTATTTAAGGGTGTTAAATACTTTTGTGTTTCTTAAATAAATTTAAGCAACCTTATGCAAGCGGCCCTTAGTTTTAAATAAGCGATGAAGATATCAAGTATACGTATGCGCGCGTGGGTTCGAATCCCACTCTTGTCGCCGGTTGGAATAACTATCAATATATAGATAAATAAAATTGAAGTATCTGTTTGTAATGTTAAAATAGAAATGTGACAAAAATCAGGGGGATAACACGGACTAGGATATTCCAGAAATGCACCGTCTAATGTCTGAAACGGCATGACCGATTTTTACGGGACTCTAACTGGTAGATACGTGATGTTATACGGAATAACTTAGGCAATTTTTTTATAATTCTGGTCAATACTATATGTAGTAGTGGGTAACCAGCCGAAATTCCAAAAACAGTCATTCGGGCCGGTTAAAAACCAGCTAATGGCTTTTCGGCTTCAATGGTTGAATTACTCACCAACCGACAGCTGACAGCTAAAGCGTTAACTTGTCGGTTTTCATTCGACACTTGCCAGCTGGCGAATTGATGACTGAACTGTAAACTTGTCAGTTTTCAGTTTTATTCGACCACTATTAGCCAGTTGGCGAAGTGGACGACGGTCGGAAGCAATCGCTAATTAGCTAGCTCAACTAGCTACTACCTCTAAGTTTATGCATAAAACAAAAATTGAGGGAAAATTAACCCTTAAGGACGAAACCACCACAAATTTGTTGGCCGAACTGTTACACACGGCTAATTGCGAAGCACCACAAATTTATGGTCGAATACAAATAATTGAAATGAACGTTGATCTGATGCTTTCTCCCTCTAACTACATAGAATTTGTATTAAAATAAAAGAGACGATATAATTCTTTTGGTTTTGGCGCGGCAATTTTAATGGCAGCTGGCAGCTTGTGGAAAAAATAATATTAACATTGGTCGCTCAAAGAGGATGAAATATTACCTCAAACTCATGTTCCATGAGACATTTGTCAGCACCCTCGGGCATGTTCCTGAGTCTGTCGATTGTCGCCTTCAATCTGGACGCAGGTATCTCTGTATCGCCATAGTGCGCGAATTCGACCAAAGCACGATATACGAACACGTATTGTTTCTATAAAAAGAAAAAAAAATATCACAAAATAACTCGAAACAAGACATAAAGCATGTAGTAATATTTTTATGGTACAGGACATGATACTACAAAGACTATAAAAGAAAACTTTTTAAATATTGTTGCGTATTTATATATACAATACGCTGTACGAGCAATATTGGCTGGTACGTACAATTTAGACTAAGGACTACTGTAGAAAACTGAACAGGTGAAAGATGTCAAGAAATAAATTAGTAATTGGACTATTACAGAAATTTATAAAGAAGTAAATGAATATTTGGACTATTGTAGAAAACTCTAAAGAATTAAATTAGTAATTGAACTATTGTAGAGAGCCGTAAAGAATTAATATTTGGACTAGTATAAAAAATGTAACAAAAATACGTTAAAATCAAATAATTTATTTGGTCAAAGACATGGCAGATAAGAACCTTAGATGGCCATATGTTACTTATATTGGTAATAATGTAAATGGTAATTAAAAACACCTTCAAAATCAATATAGTCCAGTACAACAATTATTTTATATTTATCCATGACGAAATTGTTTTGCCTCTGGACAGTAGTTGATTTGGGGCTTTTGAAGAAATCTGTCCACAAATTAACTGACAACTGGCCTTTTGTAGAAAAATGTAAAAATTTTACTCATACATGAACCATCAGAAAATAATATGGAAATTAACAAAATATTTACACCATCATAGAAATTTTTGAGGAATTATCTCTACCAGTTATACTCAACTCATACGGCCCGCCGAGCTTTTGTAAGTGGCCTCGTGGCACCTCTGGTGTTGCAAAAGTCCATAGATGATGGTAACCACTTTCCATTAGGTGGGTCGCAAGCTTCTTTTATACTGTAGCAACTAGCCCGCAGCACCTTATCTGATACAACCATGTGACCCTTATATTAAAAAAAGGTTGAGTATCGCTGATCTATATAGCTAAATAAAATCAAAGTCTGTTGGTTCCTGAACATGCAATTTTTAGAATTTTTGTCTGTCCACCTGGATGTTCCGACTAATATCAGAAACGGCTGGTCCGATTTTGACAGCACTTTCACTGGCAGGTAGCTGATGTTATTATTTGTTTAAAATTAGGGTTCCGCGAAAAACGAAAAGTCCACGCGAACAAAGTCGCGGGCGCAACATTTTCAAATGAATTCCCACTCACCAAGGATTGCACCAAGAAGTTCCTTTGCCTCCTCAGTTCAGCGACAGTGTTGAACACGGCCGCGTGATCAGTCTCCCTCAGCTGGTCCAGCAGACAGTCCAAGGCCACCAGAGTGCCGGTGCGGCCCACGCCGGCGGAGCAGTGGACCACCGCAGGACGACCGACCATATTGCTCCATGCTTCGTTTACACGCTGTATACAACAAATATATACATATCCAGCCTTTACCGCCATTTTATCGTAAGCAACATTTGGACCTATAGTAGAATTATTTTCTCCGCGCAGTTTGGGTCATAAATAATCGGAGCAGTGAAGCGAGTATTTCGCTCTCTCTTCCACTCACGGGCCTTATGGGTAGGCATAGTCATACGCATTATTGTTGTCGATAAGCGATATCGATAGTGTATTTAGTTTTGTCATTTTGTGGGTTAGTGTAGTTAGATATAAATGAAAGAAAAAATAGATAAAACAACGTATTTATTAAAATAAGAATAATAATGATTTAAAATAAATTATTAATTAGGTATCTATGTATTAAAAAACTATAAGTACAAAAGTTTAGAATGTAACAAGTTATATTAAAAATAAATATAAATACTTATATCTAAGTTACAAATTAACAGCAAAAAAGATAATAATGATTTTTATAAGAATGATAATCTTTCTTTGATAAGAATGAGTTTTTATCGATAATGGCGTTGCGCCCGCGCAACATGCTCACCGGCCTAGCCGGGCTGAGGCCGAGTTTGATTTATGAACTGCACGGAGAAAATAATTCTACTACAAGTATATTTTTTGTTACAAAAATTTTGAGTGAGAGATATAATACTTTATTGCACACCAAAATATACAATTACAAAAATAGACCATATTAACAATATTTTCTAGGCAATACAATTGGCGGCCTTATCGCTCAAAGCGAGCTCAATCTCTTCCAGGCAAACTGAATGAATGAAATTTGAACTAGGCGATATAGATGTTGCAGGATAAAGGCAATAGATACATAAATACTCAAACTAATTTAAGAAATAAACAAATATACAAATACATACATATATACATAGTCATATATATAATAATACATTTCAAAATACATGTTATTATGATAAATGTATTATATTGTGTTAATCAGACATAGCTATTTATGGACAAATAGTCTTTTCTGAGTAAACTTCTAAATGTTGGTAAGGATTTGGCCTCTCTGACAGTAAGAGGTAGCATATTCCAAATTTTGACAGCCACACAATTTTAAACTAATATTTTGTTTTAAGATTTTCAATTTTAGTTAGATTAGATGATACAGGTTGCCAGGTGGTAGGACGTTTGCCTGACTGGATGGCTACCACCACTGGTCTAAAGTATGTCGCCATAACAACCTTGAGTTGTGTTCCGGCATTAGTGACCAGGTTCCAGTCTCCCTTGAGAGAGCAGAAGCGCATTTGTAGCACCTTTGGTGTTGCAAATGTCCACAGGCGATGGTAACCGCTTTCCATCAAGTGGGCCGTCTGCCTGTCTTCTGAACTCCTGCAATAAAAAAATAAAATAAAAAAACTGAATCAAAAACAGAAAATCTTAAAAGAAAATAAAAATAATAATTTAAGATACCTTTTGCAATAAAAAATATACTTACATCCAATGTCGCTTACGACAAAGTGGCGGTAAAGGCTCGATATACATTTTCTTACTTTGCAGATGAAATTAGAAAGTGGTTAACAGCATAGAGAAAAGCTACTGGAGTACTGGATCGATTTTGCTGTAATTTTGTACACATGTAATTTCTATACTGAAAATGGACATAGATACTTTTCATGCCGGAAGTATCTCATATTTTTTTTTGCCTGAAGCAGACAAACAAGCAGACGGCCCGTCCACCTGATGGAAAGCGGTTACCGTCGGCCATGGATACTTGCAACACCAAAAATGCTAGAAACGCGCTACTACTCTCTAAAGGTAGACTGGATGATGGAGCCTGGCCACTAATTGCCAGTACACAACTCAAGCTTGTTATGGCGGCATACTCTAGACCAGGGGTGGTAGCCATCCAGACGGGCAAATACCCTACCACTTAGCTTTTATACTATAACGAAAGTATAATTTATTATAGTTTAGGGTTGTCTGGCAGGGGGTAGCAACTGTCATAAGTGTCCGGGAATTGATGATTGAGATTGACGAGATTTCTTCCTTTCTTCTTTCTCCTAGTTATCCCGACGAAAATATAAAAAAATGAGTTTTATACTTAAACGAATTTAAGGATCTATTTTATACACCTTCACTACCTGCTACCTGTCTAATTAACCACAACCCAAACTCCATAGTCGCTGGTCGTTCTTTCAGGTTTTATAAAATGACGAAGGTCTGGCAGTCCGGGGCTCTTACTATATAAATGAATATTCAGAAGATTGCATAAGGGTAACGTTTCAAAGTAGACTGACCTTAATAAACTTAAGTATGGAATGTGGATGTTCAGGTGCTGCGAAGTCCTTCCACATCAGGAAATGGTATTGCCTCACGATGCGCGCTTCGCTCGTCTCCTTCACTTCGCGTGGAGACGTTGGGGCGCTACTCTCTGAAGGGTCTTTACAATCTGTTCAAATGATGAAACTTATAAAACGATATCAGTTACAGCGACCATTATATACTATGAATATTATTAGGGCGATGTCACAAAGGAAAAATTTCATTACATGAGTAAACGCTAACCATCAGTTCGTAATGAAGCATGGATCGCACTACGTCTGCTTGCATTAAAACACAAAGTCGTGGCTACATCCATTTTTAACTATTATGTCTGTCCTCAGGAAATTACACGTAGAATTGGATTTTTGAATCAATTTGTTTTTTTTTTAAATGGAAAGGTCATTATTTCATTTTTTCTGCTATAATCAAAAAGGTATATCAAATCTATACATATAATAAAACTGTAGAGGTCGAATTTCTGTACAATGAAAAAAAAATGCGAGAAACTGAGCCAGAGGGATGTAAGAAATAAAATAGAACTAATTTAGATTTTTTCCAATTTTTTGTTTCTGTTTATCTGTTTGTACGGGCTAATCTCCGAAACGACTGGACCGATTTAAATGAAATTTGTATGGTGGTAGCTTACATCGCCGGTCAACATATATGATACTTTTGATCCCGAAAAATTAAAGAGTTCCCGTGGGATAGTTAAAAAACCGCACCACGCGGACGAAGACGCGGGCATCAGCTAGTTAAAAATAAAATTTAGACCGCGAAACACCCGAGTATCGAAACACGCCGACTATTCCCGAACAAACTCGAGCGAGGACGTGACGTCACTATGTTAATTTCACAGAGCCAAATCGTAGCTCCGCTTAGGTCCGATTTCCGAGCGAATCATGTGCTCGCAGGGACCTTACATAGCCTATTTTGGCCATGAATGTGCGGTGACTCTTCGCATAGGCCAAAACAAAGCTATCACAATAGTTGTAGCTTATACCAATAGGAGAGCCAGTCTTTCTTTTACTTGCGTCTGGCATCAAGCTCATTTATTCATTTTACTTTAAAACAGTGCTATGAGTTAAAAATTAGTCGGTTTTCAACTCTGCGTACGCCAATTCGCAACGTATAATATTAAGTAGAAGAAACGACAAGAGATTCCCCAGCAACACGCGTCACTACGAATGATTTACTTTAATTTTGATACGGATATTTACTACATCTGATGCAGCAAGGTGCTGTGATGTGCCTATGAGGGCATCAGCTAGGACCCTATTAGTAGCTGGTGGCCATATCACATCCTCGTATCCTTCTATGAACTGGTCGTACCGGCCAACCGGGCCATCGGACTCTGATAAATGGACGAGATGGTGGGTTTGTACCAGAGCAACTGTTTACTCACTTGAATCTTCTGACTTCACGCTCAGATGAACCTTGGCATAATTTCTTGACTTGACAAGGTTCGCCGTTGACGGATACGTTAAGGACTACATTAATTTAGTTTTAACCAGTTGCTTTCTTTATTTAAATATATACTTTATGCTTTACTATAGTAGGGCCAACGAGAAGCGATACCAAATGTAAACAAAACCAATGCAAGGTCATTAGAAAATACAGGGGTGCGTAACTTTTTGAAAGTTGTATTATATATTTTAGTAGACAATTTATTTATTAATATGTTATTCTAAAAAGGTAACAATTAATATAAAGAAATTGAGTTGAAATGAGAATAATAATAATGTTTATGGAAATGAGGATAAAAGTGAAACATTTTTTTAAAGAAATCATTGTTTATTCAGCCTGACGCCGATTGTTCTGAGTCTGTAGAATCAGAATCTGTAACATGTATAATAAATTATTTATTGATTAAAAACGGAATGAAGAACACTATTATTAAAAACGGAATGAACTAAAAACAGTAACTCTTACTATAAAATGGCGCCCGAATGTTGGCGAACCCGTCTTGATCTTACGACAAAGACAGACAAATTACGACAAATACACGAGATGGAAAGAGATAGATAATAGATTGTCAGCTCCACAGTAGTTTTTAGGTGAATGACCTTTTGTATCTGGTCTCTTTGGCCCTAGTATAGTATTCGTAGAGTTGTAGCTAACAGATACAAAAGAATTTAAATTTTATTGTCATGACACTTCAACTTTAATTTTCTTAGTAATCTCTAAAATTCTATCTTAACGGTACAGACTAAAGAAAAATCAGACAAATACCTCCGTTCCTTTTGGCGACACCATTGTTCTCAACAATCGGCTGGCCCTCCGAGTTTGTGGGCAGCTTGGATATCTTCAACTCCCTTACTATGTAATCTGAATACCTGTGAATATGTTCAAATAAAAAAATTGCATGTACACACAATCAGTTATAACAGAGATTTATTATGCAAAATTAAAATACCATTAAGGAAGAAATGAGATAATGTTCTTTTATCTAAATAAAGTATTTAAAAAGAAATACCTCATTAAGGACTAATCTAAAATGATTAATAAGTAATTTGAATATAACCTAAATTAACTAAAAGTATTCTTAGTAAGTGCTTATCCGTGCAGGAACGGAGAAAGAATACAATATCCTGCGGTCGGACAAAACAACCCACAGCCAGGTGGTAGGGTATTGGCCCGACTGGATGGCTACCACCCCTGGTCTAAAGTAAGTCGCCATAACAACCTTGACATTAGTGACCAGGTTCCAGTCTCCCTTAAAAGAGCAGCAGCACATTTATAGCACTTTCGGTGTTGCAAATGTCCATAGGCGATGGTAGTTTATTCTGTGTGCACGTGTTTGACTTATGTTTTTTTTTTAATGTTTCATATACTGTGGTGGTGGGTCAAATATTTTTAAAATAAATGAGGCGGGGTCGGCACTGAAAATCAGCGCTGTGGTGGAGGAAACTCCAACACAGCATGTAGCTGAGTTGCCGACCTCATTTGTAGGAAATGCGGTGTAAAATATATATGTCATAAAAAATGAACGTATAAATATTTTTGTATCGCTTTCCTTGCAAATAAATTATTTCTTTCTTTCTTAGTTGTAATCACTTTCCATCAAGTGGGCCGTCTGCCTGTCTGCTGAACTCACGCAATAAAATAAAAATGAAGCAAAAGATGTATGAGAAGTCCATCGTCTCCGCTTACCCCTATAGGATACAGGCTTGGTAATACGTATGTATGTACATAGGGAACTCACCGTCTCTCTCCGACGTGTTGAACGACTATGTTCCCAAATGCCCTAGCGCCCCTCACTTCGTCAGGCCAGTATTTGGAGCACTTGACCTTGGAATGTTCCTCGAGATTTGTCAGCATCACGATCAACTCCAGTCCGTGTTCCCATATCATACGCCAAAAGTCGTTCACGGTCGTGTCCGTTGGACCTTGGGCGCATATGAACCGCTTGCGATCCTGTTCGACAAAGATAAACTACATGCATATAATGTTGATTTTTATATGATACCAGTTGTCCCGGCAGACGTCGTATTGCCTGGAAAAGCTTCAATCGATATGCCGACAGCAGCGCCACCTACCGGGTCCAATTGTGCACCAACTCAGAAATCTTCTTTGGCTCATGCACAACAACTTTGCTAAAGATCATCACATGATCAAATGTTTAGTTAACGATTCTATAAAAGACATACAAACATTCATTTTTGTATATAAGATGAAGACTAGGATATGCCCGCATGTTCACGCTTGACTTGAAGTTCCCGTGGGATTGCCGGGACACAAAGTACCGCAGCAAATAAAAAAGATTGTAAGCCATCGTTTTAGTGAAAACTGTGTCAGGATAAACTAATTTTTATGCACCCACACAACTACAAACCGCTCCCGGGAGAATTCCCGGGATAAAAATATCACATACTTTATGACATAAAATTTGCTATCGGTCAGTACAAAAACCACACTGTAATTCGTTTGTTTTAATCTGGTCGTTTTAAATAATTTCCAGAAAAGTTCCCACGGGATTCCCAGGATAACAAGTAGCGTATATTTTTACTCCAAGACTTAGCTGTCGATCAGCGAAAACCGCATAAAAATCGGTCCAGTAGTTTTTACGTGAATCCCGAACAAATAGAAAAGAAATCTAAAATAATTAATTGCATCATGTTCTTCATCGTTTTTATAGTCTGTGCGAGTTATAATATTTTAAATAACTTTAAAGTACAGATACGGCATGTTTAGAATTTTATAATATGATATATTTTATATTTAGATGTCGATATATAATTCAGATATACATATATACTTCCTATGTCCCTGTCCCACCTGCGTTAGTGTAAGTGATTGTGACCAAATGGGACTTACTTATAGCGTTACACAAATTACGCGTTGACTATTACCTATAATTTCATACAACTCATAAATCCAATCTGTAGTTTTTGTTTGAGCAGAAAAGTGACCGATTTCGGACATATAAATAATCAATATGAACTTTATTCGCAGGCGGGAATGACAGATTGTTGCTCGCTATGCAGTTTAGCTATGTTCCGCTTACACGATTCGTACACTATCGCACGCTTTTAAAATTGGTTTATGCACAGGTACATCGGGAAGAATGATTGATTGTGTAAAATCGTAAATTAGTGTATCGTATACATGAGTTATATCAAATAACGCATCAGAACCTGGGCTACATCTGCGTGGCACAATCACTAGCACTGACATAACTTCCTATGTTCCTGTGGCGGAGAGCTTTTTGATAAAAAACGGCAGGTAATCTGCGCCGGCGCGTCTTGCCAATGTTAAAGCAAGTGCTTGATAATGAGCTTACTTCAATCTAACATTACCCTTATTCATTATAGTTCCACGAGCTTTATAGGCTCATTAAAATATTTTATCAAAAATTCTTATTCATAATTCATATGGCAGATTGAACACGATTGTTTTATCTGGAGAAATCGTATTGTAAGTATGTTGTCTAGAGGTGAGAAGTATAGAAGCAGTATACTTGCGGACATTGCTAACCAGTTACACAAAACGTATGTAAATTACAGATATACAAACATACGCTAACCATTGCTAACCATCACGCTTGTGTGCCATGGCGTTAGTCAGAGATTATGGGTCACTACTTGCGACGATCCTAACAAACATCTTTCGCTTCATCTACTCTCATTAACTTCTTTATTCATGCACGTTATGTATGTATATTAGATTTATAAATTATATACTAACGTCTGTTTTAATATTTAAATTATTCGTTCAAATTACTTTTATGATTTATGTGGTTAAAAATAAATAAGTTATTATTATTACGATCGCATTAAAAACACGATTATGAATAACACTTTAAGTGGGTTAGAATTTTACAGCACCAATAACACTTATACTGACTTAAACGTATGTTTAATATATATTCTCCTCATGTTTTAGTTATTTGACTTTGCGACTAATTTTAAAGGATCTTTGCAGGTTAATATGATGCACTCTGGATTAAAGCGGTGACCAAATAGGTTATTATATTATAGTAAAGCTTGAAATTGGGAATGAATGAATGAGAATGGGATTATATTGATTGAGAAACACGACATGCTAACAAAAATATTAAGGTCAAAAAAATACAACTAATGTTCGTGTGTTGTTTTAGGCGGGATAAATAATAGTTTTTCTAAATGTGGGACGTCATTTAATATCATGCAGTACCTGGTTAAGCTCCGAAGGGTCCTTTAGTAAGCAGAGGAACAGACAGACAAACACAATTAAGTTAACGAAGGAAAGATGTCATGAAACGCGTAACATTACAGAAGCACAGTAGAGCGCATATAATTTACAGCTACATGTAGGTCTCTTTTGACGCAAACTTCAAGAGCGTTAACAAAAAACGTACAAACACGGTCGAAAACATGTTATTTCTTTTAAACAAGAGTTGTGCGTTTTTGTACAAAATTTCAATGATGAACAAGATTGTGATAGACGGGCTCGTGTCCAGCAGTGAGACTTTTATGGGTTATAACACTGTTCAACAAAAGTTTTATATTTATAGCACTTGATATTATTAAAAACTTTGCGAATTTTATGTTAACAACTAGCTGCACCCCGCGGTCTCTCCCGCGTGGTGATTGAAAATCGTCGTTATTCCAAAACAAACGTAGCCTAAGCTACTCCTTATTACATCAGCTACCTGCCAATAAATGTCCCGTCAAAATCGGTGCAGCCATTTCAGAGATTAGTCGGAATAAACAGACAGAGAGACAGACAGACAAAAATTGTAAAAAATGTTATTTTTGTGTATGTACCGTATATATATTCATATGCGTGTAGTGAAAAGCGGTTATTTCATAACTACAAACAGACACTCCAATTTTATTTATATGTATAGATTAATGAAACTGAATGATTTTGGAACATAGTCTCTAGCGTATATAGTCGTAAATAGAGAGAAAACTGGTAAAACCATTTTTTTTTATTGCACTACTTCAGCAGACAGGCAGACGGCCCACCTGATGGAAAATGGTCACTTGCAACACCAAAGATGGTACAAACGCGCTACTGCTCTGTAAATGTTGGTTGGAACCTGGCCACTAATGCCGGAACACAACTCTAAGGTTGTTTTGTTGTCTTTTGTGAAAATCCTGGCCGCAGGAAATTGTATTATTTCTACATTTCTGCACAAATTATGTGCGTGCGATAAACCTATCTTATACTTCAGAAAAAACACCTTTTATGAGGTTTTCTTCTGTTTTTGGGGAAAATATTATTTGTAATGACCACCAGTGATCTGCCATCACTTCACGGTCCCATCTACATAGATACTTTTCTACATCACTATTAACTACTGCTGGAAACACTTCCCGAATTCAAAATAACATTTCCAAGATTATCAGGAAGTCTAAACCAGGACAAGTGTAAATTTATGCTGACATTAACTTTAACGGTCTTGGTTTGAACGCTTCTTTAAAAACCAATAACAAGCTTTCGAACTTACTTTTACGTTTTATGAATAAGACCGTAAAACTCGACTCTTAAAAAGCAGACCCAATCCAGTACTTTCATGTACATTATTGTGGAAAGTTGCAGAGATACGGAGAACAACAATTAATTTTTTGTTAACTGTGTTATTATTATTACATGCATTTTGTAGTTATTTTATTACTGTTTTAAAGCGTTAGTTATTTTTCTGAGGCAATACTGGCAATTAAATTTCAAGATTTCATAATAATATATATTTTATTTTTGTCTAAGAATATGTTTGGCTATTGACTAAATTTAAGACCCAGTTTTCAATGGTCAGATAAAAGTTGTTCATCGAATAAAATACAACATGAATACATTAAAAATCACAGTTACGCTAATAAAACAGTTGAGCCGTTTCACTTTTACATTCTGGTACCTGACCAGATAATTTATCCAATGGATAAGTTTTATCAATAAATCAAATATCGAATTCTATAAAAATCCAATTATCAAATTAAGATATTACACCATTTATGGGCTAAAAATGAATATCTAAAGCGTGGGAGCCAATACGTTTAGCAAAAACACCCATAGGCAACGAAGTTAGCACTGACCTGATACCCGTTGACGTAGTTCGCGTTGATGTAGTCCGAGCCGGTGACGCTGTCGATCTGCGACAACTTCACTCTGGTCTGATCGTACGCCTTGATGTCCGGGTAACGATTCTTCGGCTGGTTCTCGCGAGCTTCGGACGCGTGCGTCGTCCTATCCGGATACCTTTCCGGCAACATCTGCAACAACTTTTGTTGGTTTTTCGGACCGAAATTAGAATTTGGAAATAATCAAATCGAATCAATCAAAAAACGGGACAGTAATTGTGTTGATAGGTGTTGCGGACAGAATCACCCCTTGACTTCTCCCCCGTAAATCCCGTACCCCCCCGCCCCGCGTACCGCGGATACGTAGCTCGCTCCGTTAGCTGCTAAGCGTCTGCATTTTTGTAGTGCCTTAGTAAGCGCGGGGCGAGCCTACAACCTAATACACCTCGGTCGGATATATACACACAAGGAAGACTCAGAAGACCAGGAAGATCGAGGAGCATTCGGAAGACTCTACAGCCAACGGACTCTCAGCGTGACTACGTGGATCTTGTCCACCAGTGATTGTGATTAGTGCCACTCGTATTGATCGGTGTAATCGATATAATTAGTGCTATCTACGTTCATTGTAACGTCCGGGGCTAGTGCTAAGTTGTGTCGGTTAAACTCGAACGTGCCGTTTGATACAGTTATGCTGATCGCACCTGTTGCTGTTGTAGCGCCTATAAATAAATTCAGTCAACTTGCTAAGGGTGTTTCATTTAGGGCGACCCCCGCCCCCACACCCAACAACAGGTATGTTTAGTTTTGTTTAGTTGCGATGATATTATTTGAAACTTGAATTATAATGTTTGCTTGATAATAAAAAACAGTCACGTCCATTTGATAAGATCATCAGACATTAGGCGAGCGGACACATGGATACATAAATTCTAATCTAATATATAAAATTCTCGTGTCACAGTTTTCGTTGCCATACTCCTCCGAAACGGCTTGACCGATTTTGATGAAATTTTTTGTACTTATCCGGTATCTATGAGAATCGGCCAACATCTATTTTTCATCCCCCTAAATGTTAGGGATAGTCCACCCCTAAATTTTATTTTTTAGACTAAATTTTTAATTTATATTTTTTTATGATACAACATACAAAAATACATACAACCCTAAATTTTCAACCCTCTACGATCAACCCCTATTTTTTAATAGCGATATTAGTATTTTTATAATTTTCTACTGGGTTGAATTAGATTTTAATTTGAACGATTCTCATGAAATTTTGTGTGCATATTGGGTAGGTTTGAGAATCAGACATCTATTTTTCATCCCCCTAAATGTTAAGGGTAGTCCATCCCTAAATAATTTTTTTTAATTGTTTGATATTTTTATTTTTTTATGATAGCTTTAAAAATACATACAACCCTAAATTTTCAACCTTCTACGATCAACCCCTATTTTTTACCGGGCAGGACGACGTCTGCGGGACAGCTATATCTATATATATAAAAGAAAGTCGTGTTAGTTACACTATTTATAACTTAAGAACGCCTGTACCAATTTGGCTGAAAATTGGCGGGGAACCAGGAGACAGACATAGGATACTTTTTATCCCGTTGGTAGGTGGCGCTGAGATCGGGTTCTAGAATCCTCCTTATCACCTGGAGAGACTTTGGTGATTTTGTTTTTGTGTATTTGAGTGGGTTCCCGGATGGTTTAGATTAGCAAAAAGAACCGGTAGGTGGCGCTGAGATCGGGTTCTAGAATCCTCCTAATCACCGGGAACGCTTTTGGTGATTTTGTTTTTGTGTGTTTGAGTGGGTTCCCGGATGGATTAGATTTGCAATTAGAACCGGTAGGTGGCGCTGAGATCGGGGTCTAGAATCCTCCTAATCACCGGGAGCGATTTTGGTGATTTTGTTTTTGTGTGTTTGAGTGGGTTCCCGGATGGTTTAGATTCGCAATTAGAACCGGTAGGTGGCGCTGAGATCGAGTTCTAAAATCCTCCTAATCACCTGGACCGATTATGGTGATTTTGTTTTTGTGTCATGAAACATAGTCTTTTAGGAATTCAGAAAATATGGCGGTACGAAGTTCGCCGGGTCAGCTAGTATTTTTATATGAAAAAAAAGAGATATCATAATAGAAATAATTTGAATTGATTTTCAAACGATAACTAATTCTTTATTTGACTCTTATGACATCATAAGTATACATCTTTCCTTGAAAACTATTTTTTGCACACACGATGTTCACAATGAATTACACTTATTAAGTATGAATCAAGTTAAAGAACATATAGAGTTACATATTGAAGAAAAAAAATATTTTAAACACAGTTTAACTGAAGCTTTATTAAAGCATGTATCTTGTAAGAAAAAACAAGGTATGGGTATAGATATTATGCTCGTACAAAATCTGTGAAGGTGTGACTTTTGGAAGGTGCTAATTGATTGACTTGATTGTTAGCTCCCCTAATACGTAACAAAAGACTTAATTTTAAGACGTAATTTGTTATATTTTTGGTGACAATAAAATTATTTGTATTATTATTTATTTATTATTTATAATCGAGTGTACACAGCCAGGTAATAGTTTTGGTTTAACAAGAACAAAAGGTAAGGGGATAGATATTTAGTATTTGGTTGCATTTGTTGTAGATTTTGGTACTGAGGTGATGATAATTCTAGAAGCATTAGATGTGCGTCTACATTCAGACTTGCAAACACGATCCGATCTGCGACTACTGAGGTAAGAAGGATCACATTCAGCATGTTTCCTCAACTATTTATTTTTATTAGTTTAAAACTATTTATTTATTGTTACAATTACCACGTGCTAAAAACGGTGAAGGAAAACATCGTGATGCAACCTGCACATCGAAATAACCGATGTGTCAAAAACCTGCCAAGCCGCCTTGGACAAGCGTGGCGGGTATACTGTCCGTTCTCCCTATAATGGGAGGCCCGAGCCCAGCAGTGGGACATTTATGGGCTGATATTTTTTTTAATATTTATTTATTACGTGTTTATACCTCGAATTCCTTCTGGAAGCCGTAGTCGGAGTCGGCCTGCCGCTGCGCGTAGGCGTCGGCCAGCTCGTCGCGGCGCAGCGGCGGCATGGTGGGCGGCTCCGCGGACGACAGCGGCTGCCGGTTGCGGAGGCTCTCCACGTACCTACACAATACGAAACTCACCATCAAGCGAGTGCCGGATGAAAAGATTTTTGTTCCTGGAACACAGCGTGCATGCTTGTCTGGATGGCCATAACCCCGCCCCCACCCCCCCTTTTTATCCAGGGAAAAAGGGAAAATCGCTTGAGAAACAAAAACCACGCGCGACATGGCGGGTGCATGGTATCAATAGTTATAAATATTTTATGAACAGATATGAGTAGAAGGGATAGTTTGATAATATCCTGAAAAGCACCCCACGCTTTTTTTTTACAATAAAATCATTTTTTCTTACACTATTTTTAATTCACGTGGCCACGACACACCTTCCATGATCAAATTGATCGCGTATTAGCAGAAGGTGATGTCAGAAGCCTTAAGAACAGACGAGCGTGCATGACAAGAGCTATGAATGTCAAAGAAGCGAAGTGAGGTGTGTAAGAATAAGCCTGAATGAAAGCCTGTTGTTCGTGCCTACCCCGCAAGGGACCTGGCGTGATATTATGTATGTATGTATTTTTAATTCAAATTTATTTTTTATTTTTTAGTTGAACTTTCTATAAAAGCGTATTTTTTTTAAACAATTATTTATTTTCATTTTTAGTTGAATTTTCTATAAAAGCGTATTTTTTTTAAACAATTATTTATTTTCATTTTTAGTTGAATTTTCTATAAAAGCGTATTTTTTACTTTTTTTAAACTATTATTTATTTTTATTTTTTCAGTGATTATTTAGTGATTTAATATCTTTCCCCGTGAAAACTTTGAAAAAAGAATTAAATACACTCTTATGATAAAATGGAACGTTATGTAAAAATAATGTTCTTTTAAAAAGATTGTTAAATACAAGCTTTTGAGATCCTGCATATAATGTAGCAGCAGAGTACTAGCCAAGACAAGTAAAACGAGCCCAAACACGAAGGGTCTACCTTGTTTAGTACAGGAGTTCCTATGGCCACCTTCCGACTCCATGATCAGATCAACTCCATGGCACAATGCTATTGCATTGTCACGCGATATAAACATACAAACGTATAAAATTTCAGCTTAACCGGAAACCGGAATGTCGATCAAATTTAACTTGAAAGATTCCGTTACATACTAATATACATACATACTAACATACGTATGAGGCTAATAAAAGCTTATTAAAAAGGGGCAAAAACTAAGGCAAATAACTGGTTAGTTAGAAATAGGAATGGGCTGCTAAACTAATAAAATAAAATAAACAATGAAATATTTACGTTTTTTTTAACTTACCTTCTAATCGCAGCGGGTAATCTGTTCATCTCGAGATGCGCCTGCGGCGGTTTGCGAGTGCGCGTCGTTTGCATCACACAAAATATTATCATCGCTAGCAACACTAACGCTGCTACAGCACAAACCACCTGAAACATATTCATCATTAATTGCAAATAATGATTGTTCTTTTTTTATTATAGCTGGAGTACAGCGAACAAGCAGACGGCCCACCTGACAGAAAGCGGCTATCTTCGCATACGGAAGTAGGCAACACCAGATATGTCATAAACGCGCTGCCAACCTCAAGGAAATTAAATGACACCCTTTAAAAAAAACCCTATGGCCTCATATTAATTGGCAAAGATTGCACGATGACACGATGCGTTTTCTCTTCGTGCGATGATTGAACATAAATGTGCCAAAAGATCGCGCGACGCTCATCGTGCTATACTAATATTATAAAGAGGAAAGATTTGTATTGTTGTATGTTTGTAATGAATAAACTCAAGAACTACTGGGCCGATATTAAAAATTCTTTCACCATTAGTATACTACATTATCCCCGAGTAGCATAGGCTATATTTATTACTAGAAAAAGTTAGGGATCCCTATTAAAACTTCAATAATGTAACCCAAGGTGAAAAAAATTACTGTAAAAAACTACTTTTTTCCTGCATAAAGATACATTTACTCTACGTTCATCCCAGTGTTTAAAAATAATGGTCCACCCGTGCGAAGGCGGGAAGCCATTTTAACAATAGCTATCACAAAATTATCATTTAATTTATATCAATTAGAGCTAAATATAATTTCATTAGTGATAAAAAAACCTGGCCGGTATGCCATAGAAAAAGAAATTTACTTAACCTTTCATATGTGACGTAGGTGATGACGTTCATCAGATTTAGATATGTATTTAATCCCTAATTTCATTAGAAAGTTGTTTGTTTAACTGATCAGTTTTTATTTACTTCCTCATATTCTACATGAATAGTCGTAGTAGTATATTTTGGAATCTGCTGGTCCAAGTAAGGTTCTCTTTTTTAAGAGTATTGAACGTACTTGCCACCCCAAACAGAACACTATAGATTAATAAGATTAATTTTTACCTGTAAAGTTATCTCCAAGGTACTAGACGGTACGGGTATTGGCGGCGTAGGTGCAGGTCTTAGCACGTTCAAGTAATCACTAAACAAGGGATCTTCGTGTTTTAACCCAGCTGAAACGAATAAAGTTTATATTAAGCACTTATCCGTGTAGGAACGGAGAAAGAATACAATTTCCCGCGGCCGGGCGCCTTGTCGAAAGAGGCGACAAAACAACCCACAGCCAGGTGGTAGGGCACTTGCCCGACTGAATGGCTACCACCCCTGGTCTAGAGTATGTAGCCATAACAACCTTGAGTTGTGTTCCGGCATTAGTGACCAGGTTCCAGTCTCCCTTAAGAGAGCAGCAGCGCATTTGTAGCACCTCTGGTGTTGCAAATGTCTATAGGCGATGGTAACAGCTTTCAAGTGGGCCGTCTGCCTGTTTGCTGAACTTCTGCAATAAAAATAATATATAATTGGAACCGGTAAGTGGCGTTGGCAGCGGGTCCTAGATATTTATTTTTTCAGGGCAGGACAACTTCTGCCGTTACCTAGTAGGTTATAAATAGAGATTATAACAAAACGCAAATCGTTCTTCATTCTGGTTGAAATTTACTAGTAATTATCGTGATTGTAAGTGTTTTTCACTCTAGCTTTAGGTGTTAATATTTTTCATTGTCGGTAACCCTGCTCGTCAAGTTATCATGAACGGGGAATAGCACAATATATAATGCGTTGTTCATCTCAGCTATGTAATTTAAAAACGTAGCAAATACATTCTAAGAACATTTTAGACAACAGCATAAAAAAGTTAATGAACTTAAACAATATGAAATTTGGTTATACACATATTTTGGTTGTCTTTATTGGTTTTTAACCGACTTGGAAAAAAGGAGGAGGTTCTCAATTCGTCGGGATCTTTTTTTTAATGTATGTTCACCGATTACTCCTTGATTTATGATCCGATTTACGTGATTCTGTTTTTGTTCGATGCGGAATAGCTGCCATGTGGTCCCCTAAAAATTTGACATAGTTTGGCCCAGGAGTTTTCATTTTACGAAGATTTTTTTGTTTCAGTTTCTTGGGACCTATATTTTTTAAGAAGCGCGGCACCATTCGTAGGTCCACCCATACATAGCTAGACACTAAAAAGTAACAAATAAAAAATAAAAACTTCATTTAAAAAAACCGACTTCAAAAACTAAAATGTATAAAATAACTTATTTCTAAAGCTATTATTATTAATATATATTATCTAAAACATCTTGAAGTCGGTGCAAAGTAAAACATAAAAATTACTATATTTTGAAAATTACTAGGTGACAAACCCCAAACAAAAGTACTGCAAAGTACTCACAAAACATCTAGTATAGATGAAAAGTTGAGCAGCATATTAAATCTAATGACATCTTTTGATGAAAAATTAAAAAAGCTCGAACTTAACGTTAAAATATAATAAAAATGAAACCTTGAATAAGATTTTTTTCATGGAACGCTAATGGACTCCTTCGACATCAAAATGAATTGCAGGTAGTCTTCAACACAGAAAATA
Source organism: Dendrolimus pini (assembly GCA_949752895.1). Classification (NCBI taxonomy): domain Eukaryota; kingdom Metazoa; phylum Arthropoda; class Insecta; order Lepidoptera; family Lasiocampidae; genus Dendrolimus; species Dendrolimus pini. Next base: position 5,120,945 of record OX457146.1, read on the forward strand.
TCGACGTATGCTTGATATCCGAATCTCATTTCACAAGGAAATCTTACATTAAAATTAAAGGGTATAAAGCATATCACTCTTTGCACCCAGATAGCACATCCAGAGGTGGTAGTACCATACTTATTAAAGAAAACATAAACCATTTTCAAGTACTTAAGTATGAAGAGAGGGAAATACAAGCTATTGCTTTATCTGTTAAAACCAAACGTTATCCAGTAATCATATCAGCCATATATTGCCCACCAAGATATGCATTAAAAGCCACTCAATATCAGAGCCTCCTTAAACAACTTGGTAACAGGTTTATCCTAGGTGGAGATTTCAATGCGAAAAATACATATTGGGGATCGAGACTTACAACCACAAAAGGACGAGACCTTCTGTGTGCAATAAGACATAATCAATGCGAAGTTATATCAACAGGTAAGCCTACTTATTGGCCAACAGATCCTAATAAAATTCCCGATCTTATAGACTTTTTCATATACAAGAATATATCACGTGATTTTCTAAATATTGAAGGCTACGATATGAGTTCAGACCACTCACCAATAATATTAACGCTGGACGAGGATATCGTTTTCAAAGAAAAATACTTTACTCTAGTCAATAAAAACACGGACTGGGACAGCTTTAGGCACGATTTAGATTCGTTTGTAAACTTGAAAACGTCATTAAAAACCCACGAGGAATTAGATTTAGAAGCGAGAACATTAACAGAAAATATTCAAAAATGCGCTTGGACAAACACGCGTGATATAAAAAGAAAGGTTAGGACTAATAGTTATCCTAATGAAATTCTAAAACTCATATACGAGAAAAGAAAACTTAGAAAAAGATGGCAACTAACAAAATATCCACCTGATAAAACTCTGCTAAACAACCTTTTTACCGTTACCCAAAATTTTAACGTTACCACATCTCAAAACCTCCAATTAAGTAGGCCTTGATTTTAAAATATAAACAAATACAACTACTCAATTATTATTACCTTTACCAACAGAACTCCACCACCCAAAAGGGGGTGTTAAAGCCCAGTTTGACAACGGCTGATCTAGACTTTACTGCACTTACTGATCAACTCCACGAAGAGTGTGTAACTGGAGTCGCCGTCAAGGGGTCCGTCTTCGACCTTCAGCTCGCGGTCTTCGTCAACAACCCGGTCCGCCATTGTCAGGTCCTTGCTGTAGTCTCTGCTAAGGAACGAAATTACTTTATTTTTTTATTGCTGGAACACAGAGAGGGTGACTGCCCAACTGTGATGGAAAGCGGCTACCGTCGCCTATGGACATGAGCAATACTAAAGTTGATACCAATGTGCTGTGCTGCCGGAACACAATTCAAGGTTGTTATGGCGGCATACTCTACCAGGGTGTGTAGGGTGTACCATACCTATAGTCTACTAGACCAGGGGTGGTAGCCATCCACACGGGCAAATACCCTACCACCTGGTTGTGGGTTGTCATGTCTAGGCCGTCGTCATGTCGGCCTAGGCGCCGACAAAATAAATTCACACCTGCATATCTGTAAAAACACATTTTATTTGCCGACCTGTCGGCATTTGAACTAATTGTAATTCTTTTATAATCGTCTCCTTGTGTTCACTTATTTATTGGCATGCGTTTACTAATTATTCTAGAGAAAAGTCCATTGTTTCATTGTACTCATTAATGGGCGTTGCGGTCGAATCATTAGCCAGATGTTACGGATTAGGTCGACTACAATATGGGCACAATTGCATTTGTGAGGTATAAAACCAGGGCCAGATGGAGAGAGAAGCCAGTCTAGCGAGAACCACGATCAAGGTGAGACGTGTGTCCATTCAGGAATCTAATAGAGATGGACTCTGTACGTTTTATTGAATTACGACCTTCTGCATTACGTTTGGATTTGTTGTGTTTGGTTATATTTGTACCTGTGTAATACGAGTTTGTACAGTTCTAATAAACTCTATAATAATTCTAAAGGCATTTTTACAGTATGTATGTGTATAGATATATATACTATGTATGGGTGTATTTATATTTATATAATAATATTAATATATATTTTTAAAAATATTGTGCAGCAAATCCTGCCCTAGCTTTTGTGCCATATTTCTCTTTCCATCCCAAGGTTGTCTGGAAGAGATCGCTAGCGATAAGACCGCCATTTGCACCTAATTCTAACCTGTTTTTGTGTATTATTTTATTGTACAATAATAGTACATTATGGTACTAGTGTGTAACATTGGTGATTACCGCCGAGGCGCCATTGAGACTCGAGCCGTAGGCGAGGGTCTTAAGAGAGCCGAGGACGGTAATCATCAATACACACGTGTATCATACGACGTTTTTCAACACACTTGTGAATAAAATAACAACAAAAACTCATTTTATTTAGTAGATAACAGTTTTCCTATGCGCGCGCATTGCGATCGGCCACAGACTAAAGGGATGAGGTTTTTTTTTATTTTCCGCGCATAGGGTTTGCGCCTATTCTGCCACGTACAAAATGGGGAATTTAAAGTACTCTTTTATTACAGAGAAAAAAAAGTTATATATGAGTGAAAGTTTTATTTATTAAACACGTACGAGTTAAAATTATCTATTTAAATAAGAAGTTGCATGAAATGAGCAAGCAATAGGAACATTAATTTATTTGTTCAATAGAACACGATCTTTATTTTTGAATAAAAACTTTTTTAATAACAAAGCAACTCAACAAATAAAAAAAAATCTATAACTCACTAGTGAGTTATAATTTTTTTTTGTCACAGTTTGATTATGGGTGTCATTCTGTGCCTAATTGCGGTGACCATAGAGCCACTTTATGAGCAAGTGTGTTGAAAAGTATATTCTATTCTACAGGCCGTGTTATTCCTTTAATCTCTCTCTGCCATGACACCAATGAGGTATACGTACGTGTCGACGTGCCTCCTGACCCTATTCAAGTCCAGGGAGTGGAGCGGGTCTTCAGTTTCGATCTCGTCGGCGTCCAGGAAGTCTTCTATAGATGGTACGCTGCTCACAGTGCTGGTAGAGGTCGTCAACCTCGGCTCCGGCCTACCGCTGAAATTTCACACATGCCAGTCAAAATTAAATCAAAAATTTATCTATAGGGGCCTTACTTATAATAGTTTCTTGAATTTAAAGGTAATTTATTGGGTAAGATTTTCACTAATCAGATACTGGGCAGTTTCCCAGTATCTGATTAGTGAAAATCTTACCCATACTCCAACTCCTCTTTAGTCGAATATTTTGGGTACAACCTACGTTAATCATTCAAATTTCGTTTATCTGTGCTCCTCTTAGATAAACAACAGGTAATACACCTTTATAAGTGAAAAAAAAGAGTGCGTGTAACGTTCACACGCGATTGAAGTAAAACTTTTTTACTATTTTTTTTTTCTAAATTTTTTGATTGATTTGTTTATAAACTATCTATTGACAAAAAAAAATTTGAAAACCGGATGGTACGCCATATTGCCGTTACGGACTTCCGTTGCATTGTCGTCCAGTTACCTCCTAGTCGCGCCTAAAGAAGTTTTACTTCAAAAAGATATTAATGGATTAGGGTCTGATTCTGATTATCTTACTTAAGAGATGCCTAATCGTTTCTTAACGAGATTATTATAAGTAAGGCCGTAAGTGTGCAATTTTAAAACTTAGCAAGTGACATTGATTTTTTAAACGAATAAAGTGAAACATTATTATAATTAACCTGAATAAATAACTAACGAATTTTAGGAGATTTAGAAATACCCTAGAATCGCCCGTAAGATGTAATACATAATATACTTTTACATTACGAATACACTTTCGCAAAATGCCTCTTTATAAAGAATTGATAAAAGTTGCATAACCTCTGTATACGGATTTTGATCAACTTACAACCTTTGCATAAGGTTTTTAATTCAATCAAGCCATCTAACAAGAATTCATGTCTGGAGATTACCTTTATATTCGTTTACCGTAAGACAATCCAGAAATTTAAGCTGTCATAATAAATGAATTTTTAGTGTTGTAAGTAAGTTCAGGACAGTATGTTTTATTAAGCTCACTAAAAGGAATCTTAGACTAAATTAACCTCTATATAATAAACCTCATTGTAACAAATTGTTTGATATAACGAATATTTTATAAATTTCAGGTTTGTCATATCAAGGTTACAATGTGTTTTGCATTTGTTGTCTAAAGCCGAAATTAGACTGTTTCATTTCGTTTCTCTCGCGGTAAAAAAGGCTATATTATATTGGCCGCACTTACCGCTTAGGCTTCTTCAAGCAACGCAGACACTCCGACTGGTTCAGGATTGTATCATTTTTGTTGAAGCGGTGTTCACCATCACCCATCATCAATTCCGAGTTTGGTGGAAAATCGTCGCTGTAGAATATAGTAATTTAACCTGATTTTAAACATGACACAAAGGAAGAAGATTATCGTCCAACAATAATACAAAGATAGCTTTGAAAAAGGATCACCAAGTCTTACATTTTTAGAAGCTCTGCAGTCTTTCGTTTCTTGGATTCTTATACAGAAAAACATCACTAGACCAACATTATAATACTTTTTAAACTAAATCAGCCAAAACTTGAAATAAATATACCTCTTTCTCTTTACTTTCACCTTCTCTCAATTATTTGGGGTTGGCATAATATATCTTTTCTCTCCACACTCCTCTATTCTGACATACATCTATCACACCACCAATCATCATATCTAGCATATCATATCATTAATCTAGCATTTTAACTATGTAACGAAAAAGGATGAAAGTCACGTGAGAAAAATAAATAAATATATCTATACTATAAATGCGAAAGTTTGGATGGCTGTTTGTTTCTCAATCACGACAGAACGGCTTTGGATGATATGGATTTGTATGAAAAATATATTAAAAGAGTAAAAGGGGCCGAGGTTTTAGAATAAATTAAAAAAGAGAAAAAAATCGGGATAGAGGATTATGAGGACGAACAAATTCCGAAAATGCAAGTTCTAAAATTTTTGTCTACCTGTCAGAGCATCATGTGGAAACGAGTAAATGGATTTAAATCAATCAATAAAATCAAAAATCATTTATTGAGTAAAACATAACTCACAATTTTTGAAACTCATTGGTCCCCAAACTAGATCGACCTGTATCTCGGGCATCTCCTTACTATTTGGTACAATTCTAATTGAATTTTTGATTTGATTTAAAGGACACTCGAATTAAGCTAGTTTATATCCCAGGTTAACACTTAGGATACTTTTTATCCCGTCAATGACGTCATGGGATAAAAGAATATAGCAAAAAAGTTGGCGCTGCGCTCGCGTTTTTACATGCCGCCATTGCGATTCCCGCAAAAATTTATCTTTATGAAAATAACAGGTAATACAGTTTTACATAACTAATATGTCCTCCCGATGTATCTGCGCAGTAGACCAATTTTAGTAGTGCGCGCGACAGTGTACGAATCCTGTAAGTGGAACAGAGCTAAGAATGCATAGAAGGCAACACTAAGGCATTTTCGCTTGTGAATAAAATTCAATATAGATTTTTTACATGTCGGAACCGGTTTGCACTTTTTACATACGTACATATCGAGGGATTCAAAACAAATGGGCATACAGACAAATGTGCAGTTTTACACAAGGGCTAACAATGGGAATAAAACATAACTAGTTGATTGTATAAGGCTGAAATTTGGAATACCTTTCTATTTAGGTACACTTGCACACCGGTAAGACTTTCTAAATTGTAACATGCATAGATTTTAGTAAACCACAAAAAAGTGGAATTTTTGCGTATACGCCCATTTGAAGCCCTCGATATTATAATGCCTTTTTCCAATGAGTAGGCAGAGACCATAGATCTCCACTTGCGACGATCCTGACAAAACAACTTTCGCTACATCTACTTTCATTAACCTCTTCATAGATGCACGTCTATTTGATATGCTTTTTACCTGACCTCGTTTCAACACTTCTGCTATTTGATCATGGTGTGTACTTTGTGGTCTACTGGTACCGACTCTACCATTCACAATACTGTCATACACTTGTTTTGTGATTCTATTTTCATCCATCCTCTCTACATGTCCAAACCACCTTAACATTCTTTTTTCAACTCTTGTTATTACATTTTTCAATCCACAAGGTTCCCTTATTACACTATTCCGTATCATATCATTCATGCTTACCTCCTTCGATCAACTATTGTTGATCGAAGCTTACCTCACATATACTTCTCGAAACTCTCAATCCAACTGCATTTATTCTACTTTCATGCTTCTTCTGCCAAACCCAACTTTCACTGCCAACACTAATGTACGACACATTAGTGTTGGCACCAACATCCCTTGATGGACAGCAAAGCGTGCCTTTACATACAGCACTTTTTTGCTCACACAAATATACATATATATATACAAATAGGAATTAAAAGTTGTGTATAGCTGTACAATACATCCCTTTTTCAAAAATGTAGGACAAAATATAGTCTTATATAGGGCGTGTCTAAAATAGATTTCTTAATACCACAAATAAATATACAGGGTGCCAATGACGGCATGGTGTTAACCATATAAGTGTTGCGGACAGAGAGCACCCCCCTGACCTGCCTGCCGGAGCACACCTACTCTCCGCGCCCCGCATACCGCCGACGCCCATAGCTCGCACAATTAGCAGCTAGGCGTCTGACGGTACGGGGAATATAGGAGCGGCCTTGGAGGCAAAAATTAATTAATTCTACACAATTCTCATTGACGACTTACTACTCTCTCTCAACTCAACTTTTTATGTATATTTCGATTCTAAGTTATAGTTTAATAATAATCATACAGTCCAATTTTATATCGAGTTTCATTACCAAAGAAGAAGCAACTGCCACCGATTATAAGTATAGGTAGTTAACTCTAATACAGTTTTTAATTTTAGTTACTCTTCTGAGGTTCTTACTTAGAGAAGATATCGGTGATGTAAGCGCCGGCCGTGGAGAGTTGCGCGTGCGCTTGTTTGTAGTCCAGAACTTTCACGTCCTTCGGAGACGCCTCGAGGTCTTTCATGTCCATGTTAGGCGACAAATGGACCATATACACTCTAGAAACATAAAACAGTTTTATAAATGGCAAAAAGGTCAACTCAGTACAGAGAATGGCCCCAGGATGAAAAATGTATTGTATAAATAAGTAATTAAATATACCTTCTAGGAAAAATAAATGAATTGCGAATCTTCTTAAGATATAAAAGCTTTTGTGATTGTATTAAAAATGAACAGTGCCATCTAGTTTTAAATTTTATAAATGTGATGTTTGAAAGAAGTTAATGAATGTAGATGAAGCAAAAGATGTATGTCATTATCGTAGCATCTACCTTTTAGTATTTAAAGCTTATTGTGTGTTTTCTCTGTAATGTTGGTGTACAATCAAGAGTATTGTACTGTTGCAAATGGAAATCCGTCGTCTCTGTCTAGCCCTACGGGAAACAGGCGTGATAATTTGTATGTATGATGTTTAAAGACTACTGCTAAACAAGGTGGAGGCAATCGTAAGAAGATACTTTTGTATTAAAATAAATAAATAAATAAAAATAAAAATAGCCTTTATTGCTGAAACAACAAGAAAACCTAATCCGCTAATTGGTATCTAGTTTTGTCTCCCTCTCAGCTTGTCCTTCGACAAAGGCCTCCCTCAAGCTGCTTGCTGCCCATTTATCCTTGTCTTTGCAGGTTCTGGACCACACTGTTCCTGCTGTTCGTTTAAGATCGTCCTCCCACCTCTTGTATTGTCTTCCTCTTTTTATTACAAACTTTTATCTAACTTGCAATGGATGTAACTATGTACTCGTATGTATGTAAGTTCGGGTGGAATCTTGCAAGTTAAATTTGACCAACTTCCCGGTCTCTAATTGAGCTGAAATTTTGCATGCATGTGTATATCGCGCGACAATGCAATAATATGGTTCCATGGAGTTGATCTGATCAGGAGTCGGAAGGCGGCTATAGGAACTTCTGAGCTAAACAAGATAGACCCGTCGTAACTTACAAAAACCCGCCTTCTGTGATCACATTCAGGCAGATTTAATATTGAATTCATTTCTATAACATCATTTTGTTTTGTTACTTACCTATAACAACATATGGGGCCATTTCTTTCAGACATCCTTGGCAGAACAACTTTGAATAGATATTTGTCATTTTCCAATACCTAAAAACAGAGTATTGTTGATTTTTTTTTATATACACACTATACAGCGTGAATTTTTCAAGTGGGCCTTCAGAGCTATATCCTAAACTATACGGAATACGTGTGTCCTAGTGTGCTCTTAAAAAACTAGCATGAGGCACCTGTTGCCTGGTACAGGCTGAACTGCACCTATTTGTATCATCGCAGGGTTGTTTTGTTGTATATACCTACATCGTTTAATGGATCGCCATGTGTCCCGCAATGTGAAGACCAAATAAACGTTTTTTGAAGTGAAACTTCTATATACACAGGGGGTCTTAGGATTTTTCTGTCCCGAAAAAGGTTTACGGCCGCGTGGAGGAGCGGCATCATTTTAGAGTAGCCTATGGATGCGTTTTTTGGTTCCGGATCGAATTCAGCTTTTTTGTTTGATAAAAAAAATGTGTTTAAATAAAAAAAAACATTCATTAAAATGTAACTAACCTAACTAAATCAAAATTTGCAGTAAACCTGCGAAAAATCCAAAATATGTTCTGGAACACGTGGTAGAAGTGAAACTTTAGCGGACAAGTGGAAAAACGAATCGCAACAAAATTTTAACTTGAAGTTTTACGGGCAGGTTTCCTTTCTTACTTTCAAATAAGAAAAATCAGACAAAGAAGTCTCAGGCCCGACGAAAACTAGTGGCATCTGGATGTGTGGAAATTCAATTACCCATGTCAAGAATCGAATCGACTGATTTTGAAAAAAAAAAAAAAAACCAAATGTATACACCAAGGCCGCGTTCCACATAAGGTCCACAACGACCACGCTCACGACCGCTATTTTTTCCCTTCCACTAGCTTGCGACTGCGAGCGTTTACAATCATAAACTCAAGTTGAAACGGATTATGGACCGTTGATGTCATTAACGACGAAATACAAAAATGCCAGAGATGGATGTATGGTCGATTTGAAAATCGCGCCCGTTGTAAACGTATCGATAGAGAGAATTAATGCTGCGCGGTCAACGCCCACAACGACCCACTGCTTGACATTGGTCGTTGTGAGCGCTGCGTGATCGAACATTATGCCGTCACTGGTGACGTTTTCGCCATAACGACCGTGGCCGTTGTGTGGAACGGCTAACGGAGCATACTTATGGAACATCCTGTTTGGGTAATTTTTTTAATAGCTTTATGTACGAAGACGGCATTTTTAGAATTTTATAAGTAATTAAAGATTTTATAGATTACGGATATAACAACATAACCTACTAACCTCACTTAAATGAATATGTAACGAACACCATGAACCATGACATGCAAGCATAAACCCATAGAATAATAAAACAAAAAACCAAATTACCATGTCAGGTTTGAAAAAAGTAAAATAAAAATAATTAAAAAGAAAATATTTGTAGGGGAAACTATACTATTGTTGGCACCCTAGCACAAAGATTGGCATTCTATTATTTTATTCAAAACATTAAGGAACCTTAATTATTTTAACCTGCCATAAGACAAATAAGCGATCGGTAAGAATTGGAACAGGCCATGGATTCAAATTCAAATACAAAAGTTTTTATTTATATAAGTTCCACTAGAGAATACTTTTTGAAGGTCATACATATAGGTTAAAATTTAATTTTATTTCCTAGTCTATGCACACCGCTTCGCAACGTGTTATTGCTGTTAAGGAGAAGAAGCGGCAAGAAACTCCCCAGCAACACGTCTAGCTAATTGTTTTGCTTTATATTTCTTGTTCTATTTATATCTCAAGTTTTTTTTTAAAGTTTTATACAGAACTATGTTAGAGAATGACTTTTGAAGAATTAATGGAGTTGTAGCAAACAGTGCATATTCAATAAGACAGAGACACAATAAACGGATAGAAAAATTAAAAAACTTCGTTTAAAAAAACCGACTTCAAAAACTAAAAAGTATTAAAGCTATTATTATTAATATATATTATCTTAAACATCTTAAAGTCGGTGCTTAGTAATTTTCAAAATATAGTAATTTTTATGTTTTACTTTGAACCGACTTCAAGATGTTTTAGATAATATATATTAATAATAATAGCTTTAGAAATAAGTTATTTTATACTTTTTAGTTTTTGAAGTCGGTTTTTTAAAATAAGTTTTTTTTATTTATTTGTTACTTTTTAGTGTCTAGCTATGTATGGGTGGACCTACGAATGGTGCCGCGCGGAATGAAATTTTTTTCATAATAAATGTTCATAAAATGAAAACTACTGGGCCAAACTATGTCAAATGTTTAGGGGACCAAATGGCAGCTATTCCGCGTCGAACAAAAAAAGAATCACGTAAATCGGATCATAAATTTCGGAGTAATCGGTGAACATACATAAAAAAAACTTGAGAGGTGTCAAGGGACATCCGGATGGAACGAAGTTCCTTTCGATTAATTAATGAAGGAATTGTAATAAAAATTTAAATTTTTAATAATATTTTTTATTATTATTAATAAATATAATGTAATATAAACTTAATCAGTAGGCTCAATATTAATAAAACACGCGCACGCCTTAAAACTATAGCAAAAAGTGTCGTTACAACTTTTCCGTCTGGGGACTAGATTTCGCAACGCGCGATAAGGAACTTCGTTCCAAAAAAAAGATCCCGACGAATTGAGAACCTCCTCCTTTTTTCGAAGTCGGTTAAAAACATTATTATAGTTATAAATATGTCGAGGATGAGGTGCCAACAATGGTGGGGTTCACCCTACGGGTAGCACTGACCTTCCGCCAGCGGGGCCGCGGCGGCACGTCCGGCGGCGCGGGGTCCGTCCAGCAGGAGGCGCTCTGCTCCTCCCCCCTGCGCCTCGTTCGCGTCATCGCGCTTATACGGACCGTGTAGTTCGTGTTCGGTTGCAAATCAGTGAAACTGGAAACAACAAAGTCAATAGCTTGGGTTGTGAGCTAGCAGTAAGAGTAATACTAGAGGTGAACGTGACCTATTTAGGCACAATTTTCAACAATTTGAGTGCCTAAATAGGCCTTTCGGTTAACACTCTTTTATCCGTGCAGGAACAGAGAGAGAATACAATTTCCTGCGGCCGGGCGGCCTGTCGTAAGAGGCGACAGAACACCCCACAGCCACGTGGTAGGGCATTTGCCCGTCTGGATGGCTACCACCCCTGGTCTAGAGTATGCCGCAATAACAACCTTGTGTTGTGTTTCGGCATTAGTGACCAGGTTCCAGTCTCACTTAAGAGAGCAGCAGCGCAATTGTAGCACCTTTGGTGTTGCAAATGTCCATAGGCGATGGTAACCGCTTTTCATCAAGTGGGCTCTCTGCCTGTCTGCTGAACTGCTACTATAAAAAAAAACTCTGATTTTCATTTTGAATATGGGAAAAGTAAGTGAAGAGTGATTAGTTAAACAAAAAACTACTTCTCTAATGAAATCAGGCGTTAAATCCACATGTAAGTCTGGTGTAAAACCATCACATATGTCACATAGAAACGTCAAGTATTTTTTTTCCTATGGCATTCTACCAGCCAGTATTTTTTGTTACTAATGATAGTAATTATTTAGGTGAAATTTATGTAATTTAAATAATAAATTAGAGAAAAGTAATCAACAAGTATAAATTTAAATTATGTTACAAAATTGTTGATATTTTTTTATTACAATTTATGCCGCGATTTAACAGTGGCTGTAAAAAAAAGTTAAGACATGAGTCGCATGTTATCTATGGTCTTTTGAATTTATAACAGCAGGGAAATTCGTTTTACAGGGACCTTAAGTACTGCTTTCATCCCTCAGATCAGGCAACTCAAAACATACTTTCAGAATATGAGAAATGAAAAACAGTGTTTAATATACAGTAGTTTCTTTAAGACAAACAAGGGTTTTCAATTTTGGAAACTTTGACAGCGGACACAACTTGTATACATATCCATAGCACAGCGAGAAAGAATTATAATATCAACATAGTTACACCAAACTAGTGACAACTGATACTATAGAGTATAGACATATATCTTCCTGGCCTTTGACACGGTATGATAACACGCCGACAAAAGTGAATGCACACCTGCCTGCCATAAAACAGACACTTTATTACATTCCGCATTTGGACTTTTTTGTTTACTTTGTGTTTAAAAGTTGTAATTAGAAATAGCCTATTGTATATTGTAATCCCTTAGGGCCTATTGTTGTATTGTGATCACTGCCAGTTGTTTCGTATTTAAAATACAAGCTGGTTCTAAGAAATCCGCCAAGCGGTCGAGTATTGTGTCGAGACATATTTGACAGTATAAAGCGGCAACGGAGTGGTGCACCAGTCTAGCGATGGTCACAAGCTAGAAAAGACGTGTGTATATTAGATAATCCATATAGTGACAGGCTTTGCTTGTGTTACTGAATCGTGTAATACGTTTGTACTGGTTGTGTCCAGTTATATTTGTACCTGTGTTTGTATAGTTCTAATAAATCCTATAGTAATTCCAACGGCATTTTAATTCAAGTCTGAGTTGAGTTGAGTAATAATATGTTTGTTAACACTATCATTCGTCCGTTGCCAGCCATACCCAGTCCAGCAGTGGACTGCCAACCTCCTTAAGTCGGCGCCATTCATCCCTGTCCTCTGACTTCCTCATTCAGCGCGTACCGGCCGGCGTCTTGCACAGGTTATTGGCCCATTAGGCTGGAGGGCGTCCGACACCACGTTTACTGAGATGCAGTCTCCACAGCACTCGTCTGCTCCATCGGTATATATATCCTCATTTCTAATTATATCCATAAGAGAAACACCCAACATAGTTCGCTCCATAGCCCGTTGAGTGACCTGGAACTTGTGGACCAAGCTTGCCATCAGTGTCCATGTCTCGGCCCCATAGGTCAGGACAGTAGGTTAAAACTAATGTTCCCAGATATATAATACCTAAACTGTATAGTATAATTAAATACATGAATAAAACCGGTAATGTAATGTACTGTTATCCAATAGGTAGTTACCAACTTTTCATGACCGGTGCAGCTGTTGGTTGGTTATAAATTTTGTGCTACAAATGACGTTGTACACATGATGTATTGAACAATTTAAACAGTCTTACCGAACACTTGTGGACACATTAGTTGTGAACTTAGAGAGAGGTCCCCAAGTTGCGTTGCTCATTGCACCGGTGCGATCTCTAAATGTTGCATGTCCAGTTAACTCCATCTGTAAGAAAAAACAGCCTATTACAATAATAACAGCCAATAAACCTCCTATTGCTGGGATCAGGTCTTCCAGTTATAGGGTGACGAACAGCATTCCCACCACACTTGTCCAAGGCGGATTTAACACAGTAGTTATCTCGATGTGCAAGTTTCATTATGATTTCCTTCACGGTTGTTAGTACGTGATAAATGTAACAACACATACATTAAGTCATAAAACTGCCTATATGGTGCTTACTTCTCCTGATACTACAACCTGGGCGTCTTCAAGTCTCGTGTAAATTATGTGAATAGAAAGTACCTTTCTAGTGAATTGTCCACAATTGTCTTCGCCTAGCACCAGATGAGATCATGGTCAAGCGTAAACCTTTTTCTATTGCTCGAGTTCAGCAGACAGGCAGAAGGGCCCACCTGATGTCAAGCGATTACCATCGCCTATGGACATTTGTAACGAAGAAAGCGATCAAAACCGGTTCCATGTCTTGTTAGTTAATACTAGGCCGAATTTAGCAAGAGACATAGGTAACGCCATCTCTTGACCATCTATCTGTTACACTGCACAGCCTTTGTAAGGTTTAAATTATTATTATAAAAGGCTAAAAAAATAAATATAGAGCCAAAACATAACTTACAGTGTATCCCTTTATCTCAGCATTAGGTTTCAGAGGTGGCCCCCAAGTCAAATTCATCAAATCAGAAGTGCAATGGGCCACCACATTGTGCGGTTTCCCTGGTGTACCATCAAGGGTGGCGGCTTCCATTTCCTCGGACCAATCGCCACATTTCTGGGTGTAATCGGAACAGGCTCGAACCTGTACAGAGTAGATACTTATTTTTATTGCCGCCTGATATAAGTTGTTACGGTCGCCTACTGACATCTGCACCACTAGGGGCGAAACCAAAGCGTTGACATCTTTGAAGTGATAACTTCTTATGGCAGGTAAACCGCTTTGTTACGGAACGCGTTACGGCACTAGTCTGTCTGGCTTCCCTTTCTGTCACGCATACGGCAGCGGTAGGCAGGCTGCTCCTCTCACTCTAACCCACAGCGCTAGCCATATTTCGGTAGTTAGATTAAATAATGAGACTAATAATATATATACACCAAATTCTAATGTACATAATCAAGAATTGTAATTAAGAATAAAATATATTTGATAATCTATAAAAGATTTTATTAATAAACTAGCTGACCCAGCAAACTTCCTACCGCCTCAGAATCAATAAATAAAAAACGTTGATTTCTGAACGACGCGAAGAACATAAAAATGTTTGACAGGTATGAATAGTTTCTAAGGGATAGCGAAATTGTTGTTTTTTACTATATTCCATATTTACACACCTTTTAAACCTTCCCTGGACTTCCACAAATAATTCAAAAATGAGTCAAATAGCGCATTAATATTATGATATTTTAAGTTAGATGATAAAATATTATTACGTTAACGCCTGATCTTTTACGATTATATTTGAATTTTTTGTAACATGTGTCCGCTTCTCTATTAGGAAGTGCAGAATTAAGAAGAACCGCCTCTGTATATGAAAAGATGTCTGTAAAGGGCATTAACATAAGACGTCGGGCTTTATCGCAGTTTGTTTTATACAGAATTGATTTATTTGCAATGATTAGAAGAGCTTTTTGTGTCAACTTTTCAAGCACGACAATTTGAATTTCATTTACCTGAAATACGTAAGTGCTGTGAGGCTCTAAATTACCAAACATGTACGGCAGGTTCCTATCGCCTTGCTGAACTGCCGAAAGTACTGTATTATTTACGTCCTTTTTCCTCGCTTTGAGTTCATAATAATGGATCAAGGGTTCTATATCATTAGGCGGAGGCGCCTTACCAATCGTGACTGACGTAGCTGAGAAACCATTGATCGATATATTCGGTAGAAATATTGGTTCCTTTTCCAACGTTTTCCCGACTCCATCAATCGGAGGACTCCAACCATACCTAGTCCGAACTTGTAATCTTATACGATATTCAGTCGAACTATTTAATCCATCTAGAATAAACGACGTGTTGTCTGTTCCAATTCTCTTTTCACCATACCTAAAAGTTTCTTTGGGTTTATTTATTGCGTATGATAACTGATATTCGTCTATTGGTAAATTGTAATTTTTAACTGTCCAATTTAGATACAACTGGGTTGTGTTCACTCCTATTACTTTGTCAATATGCACTGTTGGTGAAGCATAGACGAATATATCAACCGTCCCAAACATTTTTGTAGAGCTCACAGAATCATCCATCTCGCAAATATACGTTCCGTTGTCATCGTCAGCGTTTTGGATTGCTAAGAAGTAGGTGCTGACAACTTGTTTTGGATTCAATGGTTTAGGTTTCACATCTATGGATGTTTGGTTCTCTTTTCCTACTTTGTACCATTTGACTTCAGTTGGTTTGTAAACTGAAAAAAATACAAAAATAGTTTGTACAACGGAACAGGGGAAACTACTGGACCCAGCTAGTTGGGACTTCCCAGTGACTGGCACCCCGTCAATTTATTCAAGATAAGAAGTCTTGCGGTTAGCGGAGACAACAGGCCGTCACCCGTATCCAAAGCCGCCGAGTAGGGAGCGCATCGGTGTCCCGTGCGGACCCTTCTCATCTTTGAGTCAGGAGAGGCCTGCCCGATGGGGCGGGCCCTCGCCAGCCGAGTAAAGATCACGTACATCCCGTGACCCTAGCATATGGCGCCTAGGGATTCTAGTGGGTATTCCGGCACAGCTGGCCGACGAGCCCCGCACTACCCCCCAAAGTCTGCGTCCGGCGGGGCGTCCGCTAATGGATTTACCCTTGTAAAAAAAGCTAAGATACCTTAATATTTTAGAGCCATACAATAAAAATACTATTTTTTATTGCAAGACTGGCCAAGTGGATACTCTCACTTATAGGAGTTAGCAACTCCAGGCAATATGTTACCAACTTTTACGATGGCTTAGAAAGGATAGGTTAGGAGCAATGGGACAGAGAGATTAGGACAGGAGGAATGGTACAAGGTGGGATAGGAGAATGGAATAGAGAAGATAGGATATGGGGACGAGGAAGTAGGCCCTGGTTCATTGTATGAATAAGATACCCTGTGAGAGCTTGGTGTCACATCCGAGGCGACTCAGCGAGCTGTAATCAACATAATGATTTCAGCATGGATTATCTCACATTTGTGATGAACGTTTTTGAAGTTTTTTATATTGTTGGAGCACAACAGAGAGGCCGCAGATCCACCTGATGGAAAGTGGTTATCATTGCTTGTGAACATTTGCAAACGGTGCTCTCGGCAGTCTCGAAGAAGGTGCTGGAACCTAGCGACTACTGCCAGGAAGATTTTCAGATTATTATAGTGGCATACTTTAAATCCGGGGTGGTAGCCATCCAGACGGACAAATACCCTACTACCAGGTAAAGTTATAAAATATTGCACAATATTTTATAAATTAAAAAGATCATCACAATTTATGGAAAATATGTTATTTATACTAAGAAAACTAAAAGTTATTTTTAAATTAAATAAACTATACTATAAATAAAGCTATACTTACAATGTAACATAAATCTATAAATAAAAAATTGACTCCAAACCGCTGTCGGCGGAGCGTTCCCAAAATGCTGACGCGTTTCCGAGTTGGATGGCAAAGCTGATTCGTTGCCCTAGGTGCAGTGCAAGCCAGCCTTTTGGTCACGCGAGACCTCAATTAGACGCGTTGTGAGGTCTCGATAGAGGTGATGAGCTCCAGGCCCCACGGCCCCAGGGTCGCGACCCCCCAAGCCACAAATACGTACTCACTACCAATGGACACATATTTGCGACCTTTGAATTTTGATATAGACAACGCAATTCCAAAAATATTGTGATACGTGTTCCTAATTATGTCAAACTTACCTTCAAAGATGCACGACAAAGTGACGTTGGGATGCTCTGAGATGTTTAAATAGATCGGACTTTCTGTCACATTCAATAGTTTCCCTTTATATGTCAGGTTTAATAAAACAGCTCTCGTCTGCACCTCTTCATCCAGTTTCACGATACAGGAATAATCACCGGAGTCGTCAGACGTGACATTATCGATGTGAAGAGATGATGTTTTGAATTTCTTCTGATTGCCATCCAGGTCACTTTCGGATAAATTTCCTATAGTTTCAGTGACATTTATCCTGTTAAAAAGTTACATATTCATTTATATATGTGAATAATTCCGGGAAAAGTTTATTTCAAATAGAACGGTATAGCTGACACATACGTAACACGTAACTTGTAACATACAAAGTACACGTAACATACAAAGACAGACAGACATACATAACCAAAACATTTTATACAAAAATTTTTGAATAGAATCGGCAAACAAACAACCATTATAAATGCCCCATTGCTAAACGAGTTACGATCGTGTTATCTCTAAATTATAAAGAGGAAAGATTTGTTTTTTGTATGTTTGTAACGAATAAATTAAAAAATAAAACGGAACCAATTTAAAAAAAAAATCACCATTAGAATGGTACATTATCCGTGGGTAACATATTAGCGTGGCTTTTATATTTAATTATTTAAATAACTGAATTCTATTTTTTTTTCATGGCAGGACAACGGCTGCCGAACCGCTAGCGGGTAATATACAGCGGACTATTATGGGGCCGATTCCAGGCACAAGGATGGCAAGTGTGTAACTTTCACAAAAAAAAAACGGCGTCAGTGTGAGTCAAGATCCATTCAACTAACGATAGCCAGCTATCCGCAGTCTCTAAAATTCATATTGAATCAAGTCTCTACCAAATAAAGATTGATGCAATATCGAGCCGAGGATATACAGACTACCAAAATCGTTAAAAGTTACGATTCAATATGAGTTACAGACTCGGGTCCCTGGACTATGGTCTAGAAATAATTGAAAGTTCTTTTACAAAATTCACCAAGCCAGAAATCGAACCCCGAACTTCTGCGTTCTAGTGAGATCAGCCGGCAAAGCCCGTGATCTTCAATCTTTATATTAGGATTCCGTAATCATTTCGGCATAAGCGGAACCCCAAGTCATAACATCTTTTCCGTACTTCTTTGTATGACAGAATCATTTCCTCAGAAACAAAAACTGGGTCTATTATAGATAGAGCGGAATTTATGAAGAACTAGCTCATGCCAGCGACTTCGCCCACGTCACAGTCGCGATGTAGAATACTATCAGCGCCATCTAGTTTATATAATATGATGATGAAATACTCTATGCTAGACACTGTTTTTGTAAGGTTTTACTTTTTCGCGGAATCTCGTCTTTTTAATGTATAAATTGTTTTATTGTATGATGGTACAATACTTAATTAGGTGCGAAGTTGTATAATAAGCTGTTTAAGTAATTAAAGTTTTTTTAACTATCCCACGGAAACTCTCGAGATCAAGTATATTTCAAGTATCCTATACGTTGACCAGGGATATAAGCTACCACCATGCAAAATTTCATTTAAATCGGTCCAGTCGTTTCGGAGATTAGCCAGTGCAAACAGACAAATAGAGAAAAATTTGGAAAAAATCTAAATTAGTTCTATTTCACTTCTTACACCCCCTGACTCGGTTTTTAGCATTTTTTTTCATTGTACAGAAATCGATCGATCCATCAATATATCGACCTCTACAATTTTATTATATGTATAGATATAGATATGTAGATATGTAATATATATGTCACTGCATAATGTAATGAATTCGCGATTGTTATGCATTGAAAGAGGACATAGTGACAAAAGTTTAAAACAGTTATGATACTAATGAGGTCAGTTGGTTTTTACAGACGAGACCAAGTCGAGGGTTAACCACAGTCACGTGGTTTGTAAATAACAACGTCCGCGCGTATGTCATATAATGTTTTTCGACACACTGGCGAGAAAATAGTACTACAGATTTTTTTTATTGCAGAAGTTCAGCAGACAGGCAGGCAGCCCACTTGATAGAAAGCGGTTACCATCGCCTATGGACATTTGCAACACCAAAGGTGCTACAAATGCGCTGCTGCTCTCTTAAGGGAGACTGGAACCTGGTCACTAATGCTGGAACACAACTGAAGTTCGTTATGGTGACATACTTTAGACTAGGGGTGGTAGCCATCCAGTCGGGCAAATACCCAGCACCTGGCTGTGGGTTGTTTAGTCGCCTCTTATGACAGGGGGCCTGGCCGCAGGAAATTGTATTCTTTCTCCGTTCCTGCACGGAAACTAACATTTTCATTTGACTATTTTTAAAAGTAAATAAGTAATTACAGATAGGTCACTACTTTGGAAATTAATAGTAATTAGGCGTTTATTAAAATGGGGTCACGTGCGCGTGGTGAAAATTAAAACTAAATTTTTGTCTCATTTTCTTCTAGTATTAAAGTGTGAGGAATGCATTGATCAGAAGCTCCTTGGTGAAATTTCTACATTTTTTTTATTGCCTGTAGCAGGCAAACAGGCGGACGGCCCACTTGATGGAAGGCCGCGTCGCTTATGGACGCTTGCAACACCAGGGGTGTTGCTGACGCGTTGCCGGCCTCTAAGAAATTTTATAACGCCCTTCTTAAACGACCCCATGTCGTAGCGCAGAGGGAAAACCTCGGCAGGAAGTTCCCCCCATTCATTGATGTACGCGGTATAAACGTTCTAGAGAACCGTTGCGTAGTTGAGCGTGGAAGCTCAAAGAGATGAGGGTGAACATCCTACATATTTTTTTACTGAACTTAAAAAGTACTCCAAAGGATACGCATGACGCTATATAACGGGTCTGCGGACAACAGGTACTTAGGTAAGTGTACCTATTTTACCGCACATTCCGTTGTATGGTGCATAATTGTTAACTTTAGGACAATATATACGAGCTTCGTAAATGCATTTTTTGGGGAAATGTGTTGAAAAGGCGATTTGGACATGTAGAGAGAATGAATGAAAGCAGAATCAAATAACAAGTATATGACAGCAATGTGGGTGGTAAAGTTGGTATCGGTAGACTGCGACGTAATAACCATGATCAAATTGAAGATATTGTGAAGAAAGGTCCGGTAAAAAGTACTTTAAATAAACATGTATGTATGAAGCAATTATTTTAAGCTGATGAAGCGAAAATTATTTGTAGGGATCGCGGAAGGTGTAGGTTCATCGTCTCTGCCTACCCAAAGGGAAACAGACGTGACAATATGTATGTATTCATTAGGATTGCGCAAAAAAACCGTCATTGTTTTATTAGTTCCGGTTGAAAATTTGTAAGTTTTTGATGTTTTAACTCCCTCCAAAGGACAGCAAAAACTAAATGTAAAGGAAGCTTCACATTTTTTAAGATTTCAAAAATCGCCAAATACTTGAATTTTTTTGTAGATTTTTTTAATGCATTGCTTTAGATTTTTTCGAGCGAGTAATGCACTAGTAATTTTTAAAACATTATGAGCTACAAGGTATTTTTTTTAGTCTATAAAATTATACCGTAACGAGAAAAAAATTAATAAAAAAAATCAGTTTTTTGAAATCTTAAAAAATTTGGAGCGACCTCTTAAAACTCGGTTTTTTACGCCACCCATGCAAGCATGTATGAAACCGCCAAAAAGTACATACTAACTATGGCCGCTATACAGATAAATTAGGCTTGCATTATTTTTCAGGGTACAAGCCGTCCTTAGTGAAAATAATATCCATCCCTATATACTTGTGTAAATTGGAATATTAAAATAAACCAAGGCACAAATATTAACTTCTGTGGTATTCAGAACTCATGTATATCTATTTAACATACCGGTAACATGATAAGCAGTGTCACATATCACAGACAACAGTCTTTAATGAACTTATTGCTCCGTATTCTTACTTACATACAATGGATCAAATCGACGGTGAACCAACCATAAGGTTAAAATCGCCTGGCAAAACACTTTCGTTAACAGCGCAAGGACACGCACACATGAAAAACATCACTTTTAAAGGGGCGGGGTTTTATTTTAACCTGATTCGAGTTTTACAATAGGGCAATAAAATCGAAGTCTGTAAACAAAACGAGAGCAGAGTACAAAAGAAAAAGGGCGTCGTCAATAGGTAAAGTGCATTATGCACTGTGCATATTGCAATAGCAACTAAGCACGAGTAATTTTTCCTTAAGTTTAAAAATTTAAGAAACGTCCGATTGGTGTATTTGAAATTTGAAAGTGTGTGCGTGGATATCAAAAATTTAAGTCATTCAAAGTAAAATGTTAGAGAACTGATTAACCTTTTAAGACGGAACCACCACAAAGTTGCCGAACAGTCACACACGGCTAATTGCGAATTACCACAAATTTGTGGTAGAGTACAGATAATTGAAACGAACGTTGAACTGATGCTTTCTCCCTCTTACTACATAGAATTTGTATTAGAGTAAAAGAGACGGATATAATTCTCTTAGTTTTGGCGCCGCAATTTTGATGGCAGCTCCGTGGCCGTTTATGGACAAAAATAATATTAAATTTGGCCCCTTTGAAGGGTTAAGAAGGAATTGACCGATCGTACATGCATACCAACTGCAAAACACTAGGAAACAAATTATCTTGTGTTTTCGCTTTAATTAGAACCCAGTTGGAAGCAGAATCTTGAGATTCAACCATAATTTGGGAAAATATGATAGGACGACGACGGACAGATACCTACTATAATTTCATAAGACTTCGGTTTTTTGGCAAAACTGCTATACAAGAACCTCACAAAAATGCCATAGTCGCTGTTTAAAATTAACCGATTCTGAATGCGGCATTTAGTACTAATAGGCAAATACCTTACCTTTCACCCAATGTGATATTTTTGTTTTGGAATTTCCATTCAACTGTTGCCGTTTCTGGCGACACCGTGCAGTTTACCAAAGCGTCTTTGCCCACTTCACCTATCGCCTGTGTGTCGCTTATGTTTAATTTTTGACCTGAAACAACATTCAAGAATTTTATAAATAAATAGGATCAACTTCAAACATGGCTAAAATTGATACAGACAACCGGTGACATGCGACAAACTAATACTATATATTACCGAACCCCCGTGACCTCATCCGCCGGGATTAGGACGATCTTCGAGAGGTCGCGAAAATCTCTTCTACGCCGCAGAAAGGCCACCAGACGCTACACATGGGCCACCTAAAGCCATCGAACGCCTCAGACTGGCCAACTATGCCACAGACGGAACCAACGCGAAGCCCATGATGGCCACCGAACGCTGCAGATGGCCGACGCGAGCCACCGACATCTATTGTCAGGCGGCTCCCGTATCTCGTCACCAGGGGATAGTTGCCCCCTGCGGCTCATACTGGGGTAAAGAGCGTCAGCTCGACGCCCCAGGGTAGCTTTGCCAACACACAGGTAGAGACGATAAACCTTCTCTCAAACTAATGCTAGTCAAACTAAAAGGTCAGATATATAAATCTGTCATATGACCGGTCATATTATAAAACAGGTCCGAATGTTGGGCCACTAACGTAGACCACCAACATCTCCGCTCAGCTGAGATGGAGTGCGGTAAATACAAGAATGCATAAGGTGCGAAATGGGTACGTAAGGACATCTTAGAAAGCTGCCCGTGACTGGAAAGTTGAGGGGAAGAAGACAAACGCAGTATGGGCATATAATGAGAAGGGATAAAAGTCACGTGGCACTGAATATAAAAGCAGACCAAAAAAGAAACGGAATGGATTGTGTGAAGGATGACATAATGAATTGTGGTGTGACAGAGGATGTATATATGTCAGAATAGACATGATAGATATGGATGGAAAATATGTCTTTTTTTGTCGACCCCAAGAAAAAGAGAGAAGTTGAAAGAAAAGGGTTAAGAGAGATAGACTTCAAATCGTAACCGTATTACAAATACAATAAAATTTAATAATTAATTGTATTCCATGCTAAGTTTGATGAGATAGCTTTGGAAGTAGACGTTTGCTGTATGTATATGGATGATAATTAATAAGAAGGTGTGTATATATATATATATATATATATATATATATATATATATATTAAGGCGGGTTAATTTTTTTTTTTTTATAAAGCGTATAGCAAAAACGTAATCTATAGATGATTCTGAGAAATTTTGCTCAAGAGACCATAGCTCTAAGTCGGATTTGGAGCCCCCCCAAAAATTCAAAATAGATATTTTTCCATATATACCTAGAATAATTTAATTAAATTCGTCATAAAATCGGATAGAATTATAGTAGATTTCTCAATATGGGCTTGTTTGAAAGGTATTTTTATTACCTTTCAGAATCTAGACCAAGACCAGTAAATTGTGACATAAAACACCGGAGCCTCCTAGATTTTGTACAAAAATAATAAGATATGACGTCATAACTTAAACGAGTCAAGTAGCGTATTATTATTTTTATTGCTTCAGCCAGACAAACAAGCAAACAGCCCATTCGATGGAAAAATGGTTATCGTCACATATGAACGTTTGCATCACCAGAGGCGTTGTCAACGCGTTGCCGCCCTATAAGAAACTTTATAACGCCCCGCTTAAACAACCCCATGTTCCCATAAGTTTCCCTATAAGAAGGCATATCATAACCTCGGCGGGAAGTTCCCTCCAGATCATTTCGTACGCTATATCACCATACTAGAAAACCGTTTCTTACGGCTGAAGCACAGCAGACAGGCTTACAGCCCAACTGTGATGGAAAGTGGTTACCGTCGCCTATGGATATTTGCAACAACAAAGGTGCTACAAATGCGCTGCTGCTCTCTTAAGGGAGACTGGAACCTGGTCTCTAATGCCGGTAGGTATACAAATCAAGATTGTTATTGCGGCATACTCTAGGCTATAGAACAGAGGTGGTAGCCCTCTAGTCGCGCATAGCTCTACACCTGGCTGTGGGTTGTTTTGTCGCCTCTTATGACAGGCCACGCGGCCGCAGAAATTTATATTCTTTCTCCGTTCCTGCACGGACGAAGTGCACGAGTCAATATCCCGTCAATGGCGAGCGATGCTTTGGAAAAATGAGACGTTGGCACCAGATCAAACAATTCAAGAAACACAAGAACACTCCCCGTTGTACAGACGATAGAATACGCAGAGACGCAGTCTCACCGAAGGCTAAGCGGTTGTAAACTGCCTGTTAGTACGGAATCGTCAGCTATACGAAAGGCGTGACGGCGGATGGAATCGGGGAGTATCAGTCTGGTAAGCGGATGTTCAGGCCCACAGGTGTGAGCAGTACTCCATATGCGGACTTTGCGCTTTATAAAGAGGAGGTCTCTATCGTGAGGTGAAGTATTACTTGGATCGGTTTAGATTTAAAATTTAAATCTATAGTTATGAAGGTTTAAAAATTATTGTTTAAAGTTTAAACCTTCAAAACTATACTATAGATGTAAATTCTATGGATCATACTCAAAGCGAATGCATCCTCTATCTTTGGAATGTACATGGTCAGCTACTACCTATTTCAATAACGATATTATGGTCGTCATGTCCATAAAACGTAATTTGTAGCATTACCATAAACTAGACTTCAAATAAATATTGATTTTAATGATATAATTTTTCTATTGCTGAAATACAGCAGAAAAGTTGACAACCTACCTGATGGAAAGTGGTTACCATAGCCTATGTGGATACATGTCTGTGGTGCCTAGCAATGTGCTGTCGGCCTCAAAGGAGGACTGGATCGGCACCACTCATGCCGGAACGCAATTCCAGATTGGTATTACGGAATACTCTAAACTAGAGGAAGTGGCCAGCCAGATTGGCAAGGCAAATGTTCAACCACCCGTCCGAGGGTATCCCTGTTTCGTCGCCTTTTACGACAGGCTGCCTGGTAGCAGCTATTAGGATTATATCTGATTATGTTGCTATTTAATAATGTCATACTGAAATTCGCGATGTTTGTTTCTTTAATTACATAATTTCAACAAGACCCTAACACGCAAAATAGGTAGACCGGACCCCGTGCTTTCGGAGTGAAGTCATCGAATGAAAGCCCATCGCGCCACAGTACGTTACGAGAACTTAGTACAAAATAAGTATCAGTACGTGCAAAGGTGGAAGTCGTGGTAGAGTAATGGCGTAACGCACGCGTGGGTTCGATCCTGGTCGGAACGCATGCACCGTTTAGGCAATTTTCTGACCTAATGTGCATATCGTCACAATTACCAGGTGCTAACAACGGTGAAGGAAAACATCGTGATGCAACCTGCACATCGAGATGACCGATGTGAACCTGCCACGCCTCCTCGGACAAGCGTGGTGGGTATACATATATGGGCTGTTATTATTATATATTATTATATAAAGGTAAAATGTTTCCAGTGGATACATTATTAATCATAAGGATGTAAACTGCGTGTATACTACATAAATTTACGCATTTCAAGTTTAAAAAAAATACTACAAATTATTTGACGATTTTGTTCGCACAGGCTCCGGCCTAGTTGAAATCGACTATAGTAGGCAATAATTACTCATAAAGGAACTTCAACACATACAAAGTTGTGATAAGTAATATTTATAACCTTCTGTAAATAATTTATACTGTTCCACAACTCAAATGGAGATCTTCCTTGGCAAATATGTCGTGGATATTTTAGTCATCAATTAAATAATAGACAACCAACATTGTAAGGCAAGTATACTAACTTCCTCCTTCATATCTCTTGCTCGGAATGACTGATACCTTGACTTTTGGCCTTCACTCTTATTTTCGATGAGTAATAGTTTTTCTAGCAAAAAAGAAACCCGACTTCAAGTAACTAAATAGCAAAAAATAAATATTTTCTACATCTTGAAGTTGGTGCTAAGTAAACCATAAAAATTGTTATATTTTGAAAATTTTTTGTTTTTTGTTTACTTGGCACCGACTTCAAGATGCTGCAGAAAATAGAGAGAGAGAGAGAGATAACTCTTTAAAACAGACCATATTTACAATATTTTCTAGGCGATACAATAGGCCTTATCACTCAAAGCGATCTCTTCCAGGCAACCTAAATCAAAAATCAATTTGAATCAGGCGATGTATGTGGTGCAGGAAAAAGGCAATGGACACATAAATACTCAAACTAATTTAACAAATAAATATACAAATACATACATATGTATACATAGTCATAAATATAATATACAATAATATATTACAAAATACATATGTTATATATAATAAATGTATTAGCATTATTATATTGTGTTAAGCAGACATAGCTATTTATGGACAAATAGTCTTTTCTGAGTAAACTTCTAAAGGTTGGTATACTAAAATAGAACATTTCCATTAATTAAATAGTTTTTATTTTTTTCACATATTTATTTCATATCTAATTAATTACATTTTTCTTTCAAGACTATATAAAATAACATATATTTAAAAAAAAATGTAATAAACTGATGTCCGCCAGCAGCGGGTCCTAGGGTCCAAGCTAGCGGTGGTTAAGGCTCCAGACACAGCAACTACCTTACAATATGGGTTGTGTCTAACAGGGCTGCCTTCTGCGTCCGACCCTTAACCCAGATACTGAACGAGAGCCTATCAAGGCGGTGTCAAGGCTCTTCGCTACTAGTCCATTCACTGACAACACACACATTATTTTATTTATTACTAGTATAAGCCCGTGACTTCGTCTACGTTCGAATTGAAATTCCCTTGGGATAAAAAACCGCAGCATTTCAAAGAGAATACAAGCTATCATTTTAGTGACAACTATGTTGGAATAAGCTATAGTCTACATTAGAATATAAATAAGGCTTAAAAGGCACTAAGAAGTGTCCTTATGATGCAATAAGATTCATATCTTATATATATTAAATAATTCTTCTGTTTGTATGTAGGTCACTGAGTGCCTCCTAAATTGTTGAACCGATTTTGAGGATTTTATTTATGTGTGTTCAAGTTGATTTTAAAGTGGTTTACAATTGGTCCCTCGGTTCAAGGATTAAGACAATTTTTATATAATAAAGAAAAAAAAATGAGTGGGTTCCTCAGTGGTTTAAATCTACAATTGGGCTCAGTAGGTGACAGTGCAATCTAGACCCAGCCAGATTTTTATTTCTAAGAGTATCTTATCTTAGAATATCTTTTTAGAATGACACGTGATTTGAACTACTACAACAAATTTCCATATTAAACTTGATCTGCATTTACATTAGTTAAATTGTTAGTTAATTTGTAAATAAGTGCTTAGCATTGTTTGGAAAGACATTTATTTAATTAACATCTTACTACTTAATTGAAAAACTATTGTTCAGATAAGGTCTAAGTTTTGCAAGTTAACTAACAACAAACCACAATATGGACTTGGATGGAACTTCGCTCCGGTTTTCCCTCTGCACTATGATAAGGTGGTCATTTAAAAAGGGCGAGGCAGACAACATGTGGGCAGTGCCCACATGTTGTCTGCCTGTTTGAGAGTTTTTGGTAATAAAAAAATAACTTCTTCTAATGCAAATATAAATAAAACTTAGTAAAACAAGCCTATTACCAGTGTTGGACATGTTTGTGCATGACATATTTCATAATATTTCAATTGTATGATACTGTTTTCCTTAACAAAATTAATTTATTATAATAGTTATAATTTAACAATAACTTTCCTTAAGAGACTAATGAAAATAGTTTTCCTATGATTTATTACTTTACCCTTTGTATTTCATAAAATATAACTTAACCACAGTAACATTAACCAGGGTAGATTGGAGACAGTATCATAAATCCTCTTTTAATAAGAAAATAATGAAGTTAAAGGAAAGCAACCTTTATATTATTCACTAAACCATGAGATTTCTCCCTAGAGGATTCCCTCTAGGGAGATCTAGATCTCTATTGACTATGTGACAAAAACCTAAGCCGCCTCCCTTGCCCTGTGACCAAGTGTGGTATTTTCAAGACCTCCCTCGGCCTTGAATGTGTCACATAGTGAGGATAATTTCCTCATGTCCATTCTCAATATTGAAATTACATATATATCATAACTTCAGTCAAATTGATACAGTACTAACTCTGTGAAAGTGAAAAGACAAATATAATTAATTTCGCATTTTTAATAATATTAGGGTAGTGTAAGAGCCAAATTCTCCTACAGTGTATTTTACATATAAATATGCAACAAATAATATACTAAAACAGACATATTAACAGCACCATCATGTGCGGCACTTGTGCACTGCAAGTTGTGCGTCTCAGGTCATTACACAACCTTAATAAACAACATACAACAACTCAATGTGGTTTGGCTTGCAAACACCCTTCAAACGGGGTTTATTGTTAACGACGATTAAGGCCAGCATCTATGGAAGTGTACAAACCATACAGATAGTGTTCAAGATTTACTTTAGTCATACATAGGCCACTGCTTTACATCAATGAAAAAAATTAGATGGAGTGTATGTAAAAACTTAAGTGAAGTATGTTTTACAAAGTTGTGTGTGTAGTAAGATTATGTTGCAATAGGCTTGCATCTGTGTTGTTAATGATGCTGCTGAAAAACATAAACACCGCTTTTACATATAAATTTATTATATTTTGGAGGCTCAGAAATAACATTAAAATATTATGAGAATATATTTAAAATTAGAGGTGTTTATAATAAACACCACTAAGGCATATTAAAAACAAATAATGAAATAGATTATGATTAAACAGGTCTAGAAAAAGTAGCAGTGTAGTGTGCAGTAGTGGCAACATTCTAAAATTAATATTATGAATATGACAAGAGTCAAAATAAAATGGAACTTTATGCTGTCTTATATACACCAGTATATTTAAGCACATATCAATTTCACTAAGCAATTCTCCAAAAATTACCACTTTATTCCCTGAGACAATTATGTCTTTCCAAAATCATAAGAGTATACAAATGTTTAGTTTTTCAAATAACTATGTAACTGATGATATATAAATGGGAATAGATGGGATAGGTTAATGGAATAGGGGAAAGGAGGAGGTAGGCCATTGGAACTCTCACTCATTGCATTAAACACAATTACTTCCAGACCTATTGTGTTTGTGTTAACTATTTCACATCAAGATTCTGTGGAAGTGTTGTATCACACTGATCAAGCCGGCCCTAAGGGCTTTAACCAGCCTAATTATTCGAGCATGCCTCTAACACATTGAACATTCATGACACTTCTCTCAACATGCACTAAATAAGAATATAATCTATATAATCATCTCTCATGCTGGAGAGGTGGTGCAATAAATCCATTATTGATATTTGATATTTAATGTTTTTATATTCCAACTCTATACATTCTATGTTGTTTAGAAGATGAATAAATGAAACAACTAATTTTTTAGAACAATACATAGTGAAACTAAAGTTGTTATAAGTATTATACAGACTGTTTTCTAGTTGGATTTTAATATATAAAACAAGTACAATTTCATAAACTGTAACAGTACCATATCTATCAAACACCCAGTGATGTATCATTTAGATCATATATGGTATGGTACAAGTATCCAATATCATCAAATCAAGGCAAAAAGTTTTACATAAAGTTGAATTTTAAAGTGACACATAGTATGTTGTAGATACTTGAAAACCGAACAGGAATGCGTTCAAAGGGTGCATTTAATCACATCCGTTGACCGCAAATTTTGAGGAAACAAACCAATTGAAAAAAATGCGCGTATATAAAGACCTAAAACGCCTTGTTATCTGTTTTGTATAAAAACTCCCGGCTTATACACATATCTTAGAATGTTCTGTTATAAAAATACTTATAAGACTATGAAATGAAAAGTTGTTTATTACTCACCTAAAACTGTGTACCAAAATCCGAAACACATAAAACATAGTACAAGCGCTGCGGAACAATTTCCGACTGGAGGGCTCATTGTCATGGCGGAAGCACCAGCTTTTTACACACAGTGAACGCAGTACCGTGATAATAAACACATGTCACAAGAATCAAACCATCTTCTATTCACCTGTGGGACGATACCACTGATTATTTCTATAATTAACACACAAAATATGAAGCGGCTGACACCCAACGCCGAACAAACAATCGTACTAATGAGTGTTGCTAGTTTTTTAACATCCTCCACAATTGGTACCTAAACCTAATTGATAATTTTTTTAGTATTATAGATGAGACTATTTTTTACTATTTTAAATGTATTAAATATTGAAACTAGAAGCCATAAAAATAGTCCAGATTTTATGGTAGGCGGATTTTATGAAGTGCAGCCACTGGGGACATTCAACTTAAAGACCACCTTTTGATTATTAACCGACCGGCGCAAGTCGTGATCTTCCCTGTACATTGATTGATTGATGGCATTAAGACTCCTAAAGACGTATAATTAAAGCAAGGATGCCCCCTAAAACCCCTTAGTATTCCTTTCTCGGCCTTATGCCGAGGGGGGGGGGGAGAGGGGTAATATAGACCCAGCATCGTCCCTTTCACTCCAATATAGGTTGGCAAAATGATTCCTTTTACGGGAGAAGATATGAGTGCGCGCGGCATACTACGCACCTCCTCTCGACGCCATTATTAGCCGGTGGGAACCTTTATCCAGAGGCCCCACCCATACTGCTTGTTCACCGTGGGCGAAGGTCGAAAGACGCCCTACAGCCTTGGCACATTCTCTTTTAGTAAGCAATACGCTCTCGCAAAAGGAGGATACACCGCGTCCCATCCGGGTTCACTCTTGACTGTGGCTCGGACCACGGCCGGGAGGCCAACCGTAACCTTGTTTTAACCTGTTGACACAAATAATCCGTCATATATTCCAAGAACACTCAAAATAGTAATTATTCTTTCTCTTTATAGTAATAAACCCACCACTTTCGCTTTAGTTTCACTTCCGAAATATAAATTAGCACATCCTCAGAGGATATTTTTTTAAACACTTCTAAGTGTGCTCACTCTATATCACTGAATATTGTGGCCTGAAAAATGTTCTACAATATTTGTCTTAGGACCTTAGCTATTGAGGGACATGTATTCCAACATGTTACGATGTGCTCCATATTACTTTTTTATTATTGATATTATCAGCCTCTAACGGCTTATATCCGACGACAGATAAGCCATAGCCTTCAATGATTAAAAAGAGACATTAAGTTTGACATTATGAATTTATGACAGACGGCGGGGTCTTGCTCGATGGCATCTTGATTGAAACAATTTACGAATCAAATGACTTGTTAACGAGATTATTTCCGCTTTTGGCCGATAACATAGTGAAAATGCGGTTTATAAGTATTATTTAAGTTATACACTTATGTTTCTTACGTGCTTAGTGCGGTTTTAAAATGTATATCCATTACACGTTAGGAGCCATTTTTATTATATTTATTTTGTGTGTTCATTGTGATAATGCTGCTTCCGACAACGAAATCAAAGAGATATACGGTGAGTTTTGTTTCTTGTTATCTTGTGTTATTTCTGATGCGCACGCTTTACGTTTAGGGTCTTTACGTTAAGGCTCAAAGATAATCAGGATAGCTGCTGCAATAGACCGCCCACGATTTCAATTTATGAATAGGGTTCGAACGTTTTGCGTTCAATGAAAACAGTATACAACAGTAATAGTTTATACTTTATTATCAATTACAGTTTTCTAGAAGTGACTATTCCATCATTTTGATGATTTCCTATTAGATTTTAATTGTCATAAGCAATTACTGTCTTGAATTTGTGGCTCTTCTGTTTGTGATAAGTTTTCTCGAAGTCAACAAATTTATAGTTTGACATAATGTAATTATTGTAATTGAACTATGTAAATATGTAAAGTTTGGTATTATTACATTTTACTATTTAACTATTCTACAATGGATAAGCTTGATTGCAAGTATACTGTTCAAAGGCCAATCCAATATTCTAAACAACAATGATCTTATTGTCTCATGGCTTTATTTACTTTGTTCTGTAAAGGTATGACTTACCACAACAAACTGAAATTACAGTAAAACTTCTGTAAATGGAGCTTGAAGGAACACATCATAAAATTTGAGTTATTGAGTTTTCAACATATGGAGGAATTTGAATTTATTTATCATTAAATATAATCACATAACTCTGTTTTAACTCAAAAATCTAGAATATTAACTGACCATTTGGCTGCTACTCAGATATCCGGTACACAATTTTTAGTAGTGGGTGGGTGGAGCAGGTAGGTAAGTAGGTATACTTAACCCTTTCTGCAACCCCTATGCTCCAGAGTTCTTGGAATATGAATTTTTGATAAACATAACCTCACCTATTTTTTCACTAATATTATTGAGATGGGTGGTGAAAAATCGCGACCAGGACATCTTGAGACCAAAGTGCATGAGGCGAGTGAGGGCAGCAAGTGTGCTGCTGTAGCGGACAGCGAGTTCCAGAACTGACTGTAACCATGTACTATTTATATTATGACGATTTATAATTTAGTCTGTGTGGCGGCATTTTGTATATTTTCATGGTTACTCTTGTTGTGTATTTATGATATAAGTGTAATATTAATGAAAAATTAAGTGAGGTTAAGTTTATTCAAAAAGGAATACTCAAGATCTCTGGATCAAAGGTGTTGTATAAGGGTAAGTATGCCTAGGGCCTTCGGCCACCGTAAGCGAGTGGCGGGGGTGGAGCTTCTTAGGGTTTAGAGGTTCACACTCACCTGCACATGTCGTCGAGATGGGGGGGGGCTGAGTTTTCCACGCGCGCTCACCTCCTCCCATGGGGCGAGTTACAGACTGCCCCACGCCTAGAGAGATTGAAGATGCCGGGGATTAAAAGTTCCCTGGCAGTGGAAGAGGCCCATGCCAGCCAGAGCTGTGGAAGGGCTTGGTCACCCGTAGCCCTGGGATAAGGTGAAGGACAACGCCCAGGTGTTATAATGGGTATCCCTACCTGGGGAGTGGCAATAGCATGGCACCACTTCTGACTGGGCATGGTAGTGCCAACCCCGATCTGGTGAACCCCACACACTGGTTGCGAGTTATCCCCCCAGGCTTCTGTGCCTGTCGTGGCTTAATCCTCAAAGGGATATCCCCTGGCTAAAAATAAAATAAAAGGGGGGTAAGAATGCCTCCCCCCTTCCCACTCCACTACCACCCTACTTAAAATTTGTCTACCAAAATCTATAGATTTACTGACCATTCACATGTTTTTATATTACATATGAGGACTGTGGACAGTTATGAATTGGGGAGGTTCACTTTAAAATATGGTTACGAGTTTAGCAGGACTCAAATTAAAATACCCTTGGAATTATTATAGAGTTTATTAGAACTACTAACACATAACACACAATATAACCGAACACAACAAATCCGAACATTATGCAGAAGGTCGTTATTCAATAAAACGCTCAAAGTCCGTCACTGTTAGATTCTCATTATGTACATACTCAATCCAGGTCATCATTTTAAACTGCATAAATGAAATTTCGATCCTTTCCTTGAAGTATGAGATATTATTGTCCTTTTGAAATAAAGGGACAAAAACATATTGACAATTCAATATGTAAATAAATCTCACTACATTGGTTATGATTATTGCACAAAGCGATCCCTACTGTTCTGACTGCCTAAGATTCATGCCGGGAACTATACCAGTTGACTTGTAGAACCGGCGAGGTATGCTCTTATCATTGTATGGGCAGAAATTCCCCAATTAAGTTCTTAAAGTATAATAAATAATAAGTTCTTGATAAAGTGAATGTCTGTCTAAACAACAATAAGGACTTAAGTCACCAGTCTCGAAGTTTAACTGGGTCTTCACTAATGCAAATGTAAATGAAGTGTAAATAATGTAAAGACTTGATTATTTCTCAAAATAAAGTATTGTTACATACCAACAAAGGAATGTGCATCTGGTTTATTACCCTTCCCGCAGTTGGAATTCTTTTGTTTACTTTGTGTTTAAAGTTTGCAATTAGTAAATAGCCTATTGTTATTGTTTTCGACTTTGTTGGCCGTTCACAGGAATAATTAACCAGGTGTGCAAATTACGTTTTCTCAGAAACTTCAGTCAACGTGTTGTTTTGTTGTATTATACAGTTTAGTATAAAACGATGCCCAAATGGGAGGGGTGGGGCAGACAAGCGAGGATTACGATACGAGTAAGACATACATTCGATGAGCGATATAGTGACGGACTTTGCGCGTGTTATTGAATCGTACAGTGTGTACTGGTGGTGTTATATTTGTACTTATGTTATACGTGTTTGTATAGTTGAAATAAATTCTATAGTAATTCCAACAGCAGTTTAATTCGAGTCCTGTGTAGCTCATAACAGTATTATTATCTGCTTTCCTTCATAATCCTTGCAAGTTTATGTTAGGTTTTTATTTATTGACTTTTTAATGAAAAAATTGGCACAGATTTATAGTGTAAAAATTTTTAGGTACTATTCTTGAATATGAACCTGTTTCTTCTTTTTTCATGACATTGTATGTAATCTGATTTTTGTTATATATGTAACCTTATACCATATGCTATAATTTATAAAGATATAGTGTGAATTATCTATACATATAATAAAATTGTACAGGTCAAATTTCTGTACAATGAAAAAAATGCTCAAAAACCGTGTCAGGACCATGTAAGAAGTGAAATAGAACTAATTAAGATTTTTTTCAAATTGTTTGTTTCTCTATTTATCTGTCTGTTTGTACCGGCTAATCTCCGAAGCGAGTGGACCGCATTACATGACATTTTGTATGGTTGTAGCTTATATCCCTAGTTAACATATAGGATACTTTTGATTCCGTAAAATTTAAAGTTTCCGTGGGATACTTAAAAAAGCTGTAACTACTTAAACAGCTTATAACAGACTTAAAATAATTTCTCTGCAACATAACATAATAGTAACATAATAGAAGCGGAGATTTTGACAGGGTGTGGTGTCGGTGAGAGAGTTTTATCTTATATGTATAATATATAAAGCTGATAAGTTTGTTTCTTTGTGTGTTTGCTTGAACGCGCTAATCTCAGGAACTACTAGTCTGATTTGAAATTTTTTTTTGTGGTAGATAGCCCATTTACCTAGCGAGGAAGGTTACAGGTTATATACCATCACGCTAAGAGCAATAGGAGCGGAGCACCAATGAATAATGTTTCAAAATCGCGGGGTTTTACCCATGCGAACAAGGTCGCGGGCAGAAGCTAGTATTTTATAAATTAAATATTTACAAATATATATATATATACACATATACACACAGACTACACACACACACATATATTAAATAGTCTATGGTATAAGAATTAGGCATAGTTATTTAAGGAAAAGTAGTGTTTTCTGAGTGCGTTCTTAAATGTAGGCGATGTTTTGGCCTCTGGCAGTAAGAGGCAGCGCATTTCGAAGTTTGTCGTAAGATAAATCTATCAATTTATATCTTCGATAGTGTGGTCACCCAGGAGCGATAAAACATGATCCATTAGGAGCTCTCTAAGTAAAAACGTTAAATGCGTCATGCCGTTTGACCGGCGCTGTTCCATGCCGGCGTGGCAAGGTAAATAACACGCGTTATAACCATATGCCCATTTACTTTTACCAGGGGAAGACTGATGGTCTTCAACACAAGCCGCGCGAGGGGGGAAAGTCGTGGCCCGCTTATGGGATTCGGCTCGTCGGGGTGGCACTAGTATTCCCGCAAGAATGCTATTGCCACACCACGGCTTAGGATACCCACTAAAGCCCCTGGCCGATCCTCGAGTAGTATGTTATACATGTATATGTTATTATACCCATTCTCATAAAAATACATATTACTTCTTCTAGACGACTTCTAGCTCCATTATGAAACAGCAATGGAGTGTTAAACGCAATGCTTTTTTAAATTAAATTTAATTAAAAATGAAGTATGACAAATATACCTTTAATTAGACTTAAAATTAAACTTAAATGTAATATTGCAGTAATTAACCTTCAAAATGATTCTTTTTTTCTCTCAATTTTCGAAATTCAAACGTACGTAACGTACATTTTCACTGTTTTCATGTCTCACTTTTAGAAATTAATTTTATAAAATACAATTTTTAGTCACTGTTAGATTATAAGAACAAATTTAATGTAACTGTTAGTTTAAGTTGAAATGTATATATCTGTTTAATACCTAAATAAAAGATATTTTTTTATTTATTATTATTTTGTAGCGATTTAAAAAAAAAAATTACTCCAATTATGAGACTTAAAAGACGTTAGACGACATTAAACGTAGTGCAGTGGTTTATATATCTGTATCTGCCCGTTTAAACCTGAATAATGTCCTTCGAAGTAGTACTCGTACCTACATACCCCATGGTTTCTCAAATCTGCAAAGACCCATTGTCTTATGAACCAGTGTTTCCACTGTAAAATTACTTTGGTATCTGAGTCGAAGGTGTGTACAGGTATAACATACTCCAATATAACTGAAATCGGAAACTTCAACCTTCTCTTAGTGTTCGGTTTCACGTGAACATGCTATGTTAAATTTCAACCGATAGTAAGGCAAAGTCGTTAAGATATAGGAACCGGTCATGAGTGAGATATTACGCAAAATATGATAACAACTAATAACTAGTAGTAAATCACTGATGTTTTATCTGTGTTCGTGCTATTGACTCATTCAATGGAAACGACCTTCCTCCGACGCGCGTTTCCTACACCCTCCTGCAGTGCACTTTTTATTATTTTTATTCCAACACTTATCTGATGCGGGGCCCGCAAATAGTCTGATGACGAATAAGTGCACCGGATCCCTGACTTCCAGTCTTTTTGAACGGAGTCACTTTTGCTTTACTATGTGAATACATTTTATCGAGTGCAACAAAGGCAGTATTGTATGTATAATTATGTAAAGTTGTTATAAATATATTTTCTATCAAGCTTCAGAACCATTAAGAAAGGTATTTTACGACTGTTTGCGTAATTTTATATTTATACTAGAGTTTATCCTTTAGTATGTATCTCTTGTTTAAAGAGCAGGCGATACATTGTATTAATTTTTTATGTGCCCCAGGAAGTTTCACTTCATTTTCCTTATATCGTAAACTGTATTATCCCTCGTCTATCTGTAAACTACATAAGTGACAAATCTTGACAAAAACGACAAAAGTGGACCAAGGGTACCAATGGGTCCAACGGGACCAATGGGATGAACGGGCCCCACGGACCAACGGCACCAATGTGCCAAACGGGATGAACAGGACCAACGGGACCAAGTGGATGAAATGGACAAAATCACAAAACCTATCCTAGTTTCCGGGATAACTTTTACATAAATCTATCCGAGTATCCCTTGGCCACCCTCGGTATTAAAATTACATATGTACCGAGTTTCATTTAAATCGGTCCAATAGTCTTTCCATTCAAAGATAACAAATATATTTTTGGAAACTATCCAATTTTTCGAGATAAAAAGTATCCTATGTTCATTCTCGGCATCGAAAGTATATTATTATTCTTTAACACGTTAACAAGATATCTAAATGAAATACACTGACGGACTCATAAACTGCATCAAAGTAATAGACGACTTTGAAATAAATATTTTAACCAAGTATGCAAACTTTCTATACAGATTTAAATTGAAACCTCTAGATTGGTTCGTGAACTTTAAAACAGCGTAGGGTCATATCCTTAAGTTTAAGTTTGTGTACTGGAAAGGACCTTAAGACTTTTTTTGAAGAAAAAACAGAAATTTAAGGAAAATTGGTTTAATTAAAAAATTGGTTTTAAAAATAGACACAAACTTTATGCAAGGGTTTATTTATGTTTTAATAAGGTGTATTATCTCCACGTGCCCTTATTACGGATTCTAATCGGTTCCGCATAGATTTTATTAGGGTTATTAAAAGATCTTGCGGAATATTGTCCCATTCTTCTGAAAGTGCTGTTCTTAGTGCTGCCACTGTAGTGGACAAAGGGTTTCTCGCATATACAGCTCTTTTTAAATTGTCCCAAACATGCTCAATGGGATTAAGATCCGGGCTGCGTGCTGGCCAATTCATTGTTACGTATCCCAACCTCTTCGCAATATTGTCTAACTTGTGCAGCAGCGTGCGGCCGGGCATTATCCTGCATTAAAGTAAAATTTTCGCCTATGAATCCTATGTAAGGCACCACGTGATCTTCTAAAATCTTTGTTATGTAGCGATGTGCAGTCAAACCCCCTCTATTACCGTTTTGACGGACCATGTCTATGAACACAAGTTCTGTTCGCCCGTTCATCGATATGCCACCCCAGACCATACACGAACCGCCTCCAAAAGGAACACGCTCCTCAATGTAACTTTGAGCATATCGCTCCCCACGTCGACGATAGACTCTTCTGCGACTATCTGCACCTTATAAACATGTCCTACACTCGTCCGTGAACAATACGGAGGTTCATTGCTCTTCTGTCCAATTCAGGTGATCACGCGCAAATCTTAAGCGAGCTTGTCTGTGAGCTACAGACAACTTTGGACCATTTGCTGGTCTAAAAGGGGTGATATCCGCTTCCTTTAACCTTCTTCTTATTGTTCGTGCACTCACGTTTACTCCACGCACTTCATTATGCTCTGTTTTGATGTTAACAGACGTGAGGAAACGATTTCGCAGGGAAGTTGTAACAATAAATCGGTCATCACGACCGGTGGTTGCTCGAGTCCTGCCTGTACCACGTCTCCTTCTGTAAGAACCTGTCTCCACAAACCTTCTGTATATTCTAGAAACCGTAGACTGGTTTAAATTTAAATTTCTACCAATCGTTCGTTGATCCAAGCCCTCCCGCACCAATGCTACAATTTGAGCCGCTTGTTCGGACGAAGTATCCATATTATAGTTCAAAAACTCTCGATGAGTTAAAAAAATAACCCAACAATTCTGCTGGTAACAATAATTCAATTGACAAAAGAATAAAAAATCAATGAGAATCAATTTAAAACTTTGCTATAAATAACACGCAAATCTGATACTACGAGTAAATTTTCTTTTCCCGGCTATATTCATTTGTTTTACTGCAGTTCTATTTTTAAATATTCTTTTTTTTTAGATTAAGAGCCAGTCTCTCCATATTTATATAATTTAATCTAAAAAGTCTGCATACTTATTTAAAAAAAATCATTGCAAAGTAATCCTGAACTTTGATGCAGTTTATGAGTCCGTCATTTTATATGGAAATCTATAACATTACAAAATTCTAAACATGCCATGAAAGTATTTAAAAAAAACAGGAATAGACTACCATTTCTTGTCTGTTTGATCGGGATTCACGTAAAAACAACTGGGCCGATTTTGATGCGGTTTTCGCCGATCGACAGCAAATTCTTAGACTTAAAATCTACGCTACTTTTTATCCTGGGTCTCCCGCAGGAATTCTACCGGGAACGGTTTGAGTTGTTCGGGTGCATACTATTAGCTTATTTTGACAGTTCCACTAAAAGAAAGAAAGAAAAGATTTATTGTCGTAAATGTATGTAGACAGAAAACGGAATACGTTTTGTAAGACGTTGTACATTAAAATAAAACATATACAATTGTACTTTACAAAACACACAAAAATGCACAAAAAAAACGCAAGTACATAACATTCACGCCAATGAGGCTGAAACTCAGCATTATGCTGCGACAAGGTCTGACGCAGCGCTGATTTTCAGTTCCAGCCTTTGTACAAAGAAAACAATAACCCAAACAAAATAAATAATGTAAAACGATAGCTTACCTTATTTTTTAAATACTGCGATACTTTGTGTGTGGCGATTAGCGTCCTCCTTGCGGCTGGTTGCAGGCATTCGGTGTGATCTTGTCTCCGGCTCTGCGTTCTGGTGAGGTCTCCCTTTCTTCATCTTTTCTTTTTCTCCTTTTTAGAAGTTTTTCTTTTTACTCTCTTTTGCTTTGACTTACAGTAGCTGATATAATTTCAATTACTTAATATGTGGCAAATGATGTTGGTATTGTATTAAGTAATTCATAATAGGTATTAAATTCTGTATAATACTGTTCTTTTGTCCAAATACTTTTTTATATTTTTTATTGCAGGAGTTCAGCAGACAGGCAGACGGCCCACTTGATGGAAAGCGGTTACCATCGCCTATGGACATTTGCAACACGAAAGGTGCTACAAATGTGCTGCTGCTGTCTTGAGGGATACTGGAACCTGGTCACTTAGGCCGGAACACAACTCAAGGTTGTTATGGCGACATACTCTAGACCAGGGGTGGTAGCCATCCAGTCGGGCAAATGCCCTACCACCTGGCTGTGGGTTATTTTCTCGCCTCTTAGGACAGGCCCGCCCGGCCGCAGGAAACTGTATTCTTTCTCTGTTCCTGCACGGATGATACGGAATTAAAAAAAAATAACCTCTAACTAAAGAATATTATTTCAAAAGCGGTTAATTTTGAACCGGTAGCGTCGTCTAGCCATACGGAAGTCCGTAGATTTCTTCAATAAAAAAAATCGTTTCCGAGTATCATACATATTCACACAACAAATTCAAAACCAGCTTATTATATCGTCATTCTTCACGCTAACGAGCCATTATGTTATGTTAATTTAATAATCTGACAATTACGCAGTCCAAACGAGACGTGAACTTGAGAGGATAGCATCTATCTTACAGCATGTGTCACCTTGTTAATTGATGTACAATGCCATGCCAGACCATTTGAGTACACCGTTGTCTTATTTATGTATAAGGATATATTACTATTACGAGTGCGGGACTCGAATTAAAATGCCGCTGTAATTACTGTAGAATTTATTAGAACTATACAAACACCTATAACACATGTACAAATATAACTGGACACAACCAGTACAAACTGCACGAACCAATAACACGCGCAAAGTCCGTCACTATATAGCTTATCGAATGTACACGTCTTGCTCGTATCGTAATCGTCGCTTGACTACCTCAATCCCCCCCCCCCCCCGTTCGGGGATTGTTTTATACTAAACTGTATAATACAAAAATCGAGCGCGTGGATTGAGGTTTCCAAGAAAACTTAATCTGCACACCTGCGGCCATAAACAAGTACAAAAACTACGATGTTTTTTAATTACAAATTTTAAACACAAAATAAACAAAAGAAGTCAAAATGCGGGAAGGTAATACACTTCAGGTGTGCATTCACTTTGTCGGCGTGTAACATTATTATTATTTCTATCAGTGCAGGAACGGAGAAGGAATACAATTTCCTGCGGCCGAGCGGCCTGTTGTAAGAGGCGACAAAACAATCAACAGCCATATTGTAGTGTATTTGCCTAAGTCTAAGTCTGGATGGCTACCACTCTTGGTCTGAGTATGCCGCCATAACAACCTTGAGTTGTGTTACGGTATTTGTGCCAGGTTCCAGTCTCCCTTAAGAGAGCAGCAGCGCATTTGTAGGACCTTTGATGTTGCAAACGTCTATAGGCGATGGTAGCCGCTTTCCATCAGGTCGACTGTCTGCCTGTCTGCTGATCTCATGCAATGAAAAAAATACTAGACCTCGAACGACCCACTGCTGAGCTTGGACCTTCCGATTTTAGGGGAATAGGCAGTACGCTCCGGAGCTTCTTGCCGCTTCTCTTAACACTGCGAAGCGGTGTATATAGGAAGCGGTAATAGATATAAATTTTAACCTATAATAATTAGCTTCTGTTTTTTTCTTTTTTTTGGACAATAATGTTAGTGTTAGTATATTGTATTTTATTAATATTTTTTAGTATAATTTTATATTTTTCTATTGTATGTAGTACTAAGTACTATAAATTATAGACGGGAAAGTTTGTAAGAAGCTATGGATGTATGTTTGTTACTTCTTCACGCAAAAACTACTGAATGGATTTTGATAAAACTTTACAATAATATAGCCTACACATCAGAATAACACATAGGCTATAATTTATAAAGATACTTGCTGACCCGCCGAACTTCGTACCGCCATATTTTCTGAATTCCTAAAAGATTTAGTTTCATGACACAAAAACAAAATCGGTCCAGTTGATTAGGAGGATTCTAGAACCCGATCTCAGCGTCACCTACCGGTTCTTATTGCGAATCGAAACCATCGGGGATCCCACTCAAACACACAAAAACAAAATCATCAAAATCGGTCCAGGTGATTAGGAGGATTCTAGAACCCGATCTCAGCGCCACTTACCGGTTCCAATTGTGAATCTAAGCCATCCGGGAACCCACTCAAACACACATAAACAAAATCACCAAAATCGCTAAAATCATTCTCAGTGTGAATAAAGATGTTTCATCACGCGGATGAGACCGCGGGGCGCAGCTAGTATTTTTATGTATTCTAGATAGAATCTTTCGGATAACATTTATAAGCTACCACCGTTCCTAAAGCGATAATGTAAATGACAAAGTAAATAATTTAATTGATAATACAGCAAACAACACATCAATGGATAATGCGAATGATAAAATATCTGAATCTATTTCAGTCTTACATATTGCAATAGATAAAGATAAAAACAATCTTATCACAGAAATGGAAAGTAATTAAACTGGCGTACATAATGCTATTGTAAGACATTGACCTCTTACTCAACTATTGTTTCTAGTTCTAACAATTAGTTATGCTATAAACTATGCATTTTTTGTTCGCTCGTAAAAGCATTATTATGATTATCAAAATTTTGGAGTGTAATCTATGGTTATTCATCCTCTTGTCAGATTATGAATGACTGAATGAATTTTTCGCATTGAATCTTTTTTACTTACATATTAAAAGAATCTATGTATTAATACGTAAAGCAAAAACGTTGTACCCATTTTTACGTAAATTGCGCTGACGGAGGAGTATGAAATTTCACACACTTATAGTTTATATAGAGAAGAAGCGACTAATGATAAATTTTTTTTTATTTGTTCATAAAAAATACATTAAATCAATAAAAAAAACATTACACACACTACAATGTATTTGACAAACACTTGCATTTATACTCTTTTGTTTATTGTTCCAGTCAAATTAACAGTGTAGCCTTGGCGAAATCTGTAATTATAGAAGTATTGTCTTGGACATTAATTATTATGGTCGAATTTCGACCACGGGCGACTACTAGTTAAAAGGAAAAATGAGAAGGCTTTTCTAATTGCGCTTAACGGATATTCCTGCCCGAAGACATACAATATTAAGTTGTGGTATTTGCATCGTCTACGGGTTGTCGATTAATACTGCCATATTCGTTTAAAGGGCTGCCTGAATTCAGTTTGCTATCCCGCTCGAGCATAATCACATTTTTGAATACACAAATTCACAGAATTTACTACAAATCTGTATTAAACAAATCTGAACGATGAATCAAGCTATATAAAACAAAGACGTGTTAGTTACACCATTTATAACTCAAGAACGACTGGACCAATTTTTATGAATTCAGTGTTTTCGGAATTGTCTTACATACATACATTACTTCACGCCAGGTCTCTTGCGGGGTAGGCACGAACAACAGAGCGCCATTTAGGCTTATTCTTACACACCTCACTTGCTTCTTTGACATTCATAGTTCTTGTCATGCACGCTCGTCTGTTCTTAAGGCTCCTGACATCACCTTCTGCTAGTACATGATCAATTTGATCATGGAAGATGTGTCGTGGCCTTCCGCGACTTCTGCATCCATCCACTTTTGCATTGTATATCTGTTTAGTCATTCTTTCATCATACATTCTTTCC
This sequence comes from Dendrolimus pini, assembly GCA_949752895.1. NCBI lineage: Eukaryota > Metazoa > Arthropoda > Insecta > Lepidoptera > Lasiocampidae > Dendrolimus > Dendrolimus pini. Next base: position 5,164,799 of record OX457146.1, read on the forward strand.
ACATGCCCGAACCACCGGAGCATTCCTTTCCTTACCTTCACCCCGACACTCTCTTTCAGTCCAACTCTCTTTCTTACTTCGGTATTACGAACGCGGTCCGCGAGCGTCACTCCGCAGATTTTGCGCAGTGCTCGCATCTCGACCGCGTTTACTCTACTTTCGTGCTCTCTATTCCATACCCAACTCTCGCTTCCATACGTGAGCGTAGGTACCAGCACCGCGTTGTGTATGGCAAGCTGGGCCTTCTGGCTGAGGTTCTTAGCGCCTAGAAGTTTACCTAACGCTCCATTCACACTATTCCCCAAATTCACTCTTCTTTCTATATCAGCGGTGTACCTTCCATCCCTGCTAAAAGCACATCCGAGATATACAAACTCATTCACTTGTTCCAGCATAACATCATCGACCATTATCCTTGCATTCGTTCTGGTTGTTTCTCTTTCAAACACCATCACCTTTGTTTTCTTCGCATTCAAACGTAAGCCTCTCGCCTGACAATCATCTTTCATCATTGTGACTAGTGTTTGCAGTTCTGATGGCGATTCGGCTAAAAGCACGGCATCATCCGCATAAAGCAAGCTGCTAACAACTAGATCACCCATCCGCACCCCAACATCCATCAATCTTAATCTCTGGAGACAATTGTCCAGATATAGGATGAACAGCAAAGCCGACAGCACGCAGCCCTGCCGGACGCCAATATTGACGTCAAACCAGGGCGACAAGCTGCCGTTCACCCGCACGCATGCCATACAGTCCTCGTAAGTGGACTGTACAGCACGCAGCAAGTGGCCATCTTCTTCTTCTTCTTCTTCTGCGAGCGGGCGGTTTCCGCAACTCGACGACAGAGCGCCTATTTTGCGTGCGAGGGTGGATGAGGGTTTACTCCATCCAGCCCAGCTCCTCCAGGAAGTCGACCAGCTTCTTGACGTTGCTGAAGACTTCTCGGAGGCTACCTGGGGCGTCCAGATACTTCGCCCTGTATTGGGCCACCCCTCCGCATTCAAGCAGGACATGGGCGGCTGTTTCTTCTGCCTCCAGGCATGCTCTGCACAGGGGGCTGTCGGTGACACCTATATTGAAAAGATGTCTGTTAAAATTGCCATGTCCAGTGGCTGCGCTAATAACTAGTCTCAGCCTGGACCGACTGAGCTTTAGGATGTTCCTGGAGAAACGCAGGTCTACTCGAGGCATAGCCAGCTTAGCTTGCCTGCAGTCCTCCAAGTTGTCCCAAAGTTGTTTATGTAGTGCCCTTGTCCTTTGGTTTATGTGTTTTCTGAACCAACTGTGTGGCAAAGGCAGGAAAGGTTCCGGTCCAACCGGTAGGGTTTCTGAACCTCTCCTTGCCAGTTGATCCGCCGCATCGTTGCCTCGGGCACCACTGTGTCCCTTGATCCATTGAAGGGTCAAGGTATTGTTCTTACCTGCCGCCTCATTTAGAGCCGAGTGGCATTCGTAAATTAAATTTGAGTAAATAACCCTGCTACTAAGGGCTTGTAGTACCGATCTGCTATCAGAGAGTATTCTGATACAATGATCATTGACATCTCTGGCTACGATTGCTTTAGCTGCAAGCAGGATTCCCATGCTCTCTGCTTGATATACTGTATTAAACTTACCCAGGGGCTCGGATATGTTAATATTTAGGTCTTCCGAGAAGACTCCCGTGCCTGAGCCCGAGCTGGTCTTTGACCCATCAGTATAAAGGTTAAGCTCATGATGGGAAAGAAAACTGTCGTTACCTTCCTCGAGTTCAACCTTGTATTTTTTATCGAAAATAAAAGCCTTCTCTATTCTGTCACTGACCGCTTCCACCAGAGGTGAGTTTGACCATGCTTCCGAGAGAATGCTGTAATGTCTTACCTTGTCAAACTTGAGGGTTTTCAGGTGTTTTAATCTTAGGGCCGCCATTGCTGCCTCTTGTTGTACGAACAAGTGCAGTGGAGGTATGTTAAGAGCTACTTCTAAGGCCGCGGTGGGCGTAGTCCTCATACATCCCGTCACAGCACAACACGCTTGTCTTTGTAGTCTCTGAAGTTTGGTCGTGCAGGTTGTAAGCTTAGTCCTTGTCCACCAGACCACAGAGCCATAAGTTAGCATGGGTCTGACCACAGCTGTATAGAGCCATAGGAAGAGTTTGGGGTGCAGTCCCCAACGCTTACCGATCATCCTACGGCATTGCCATAAGGTCACACTAGATGCATTGACTTTGTTGTCAACATGACTGCTCCAGTTTAACTTGTTGTCTAGGGTTATCCCAAGATATTTGACCTCATTTGATAATTGAAGTGTGGTTTCGAAGAGGGTCGGTAGCCTGTAATTACCTAAAACTCTCTTGTTTGTGAAGAGAACAACCTGCGTTTTCTGTGGGTTGGCAGAGAGTTCATGCTCGTTGCACCACCTCTCCACTACTCGCAGGGCTGTCTGTAGCCTATCACACACCATGCTGGCATTATTACCTACATTTAGTATAGTGATGTCATCAGCGTAGCCAACTGTGTAAAAGTATTGACTGTTTAATTTGGTAATGAGATCGTTCACAACCAAGTTCCACAGAAGTGGGGAAAGTACTCCTCCTTGAGGACAGCCTCGAACCACATGGGCACCTTCCGTGTCTTCCCCCACCTTTATAAATCTGTTGCTTAACATGTTAATTATCCAGTCGATTAGCAGGGTTTCCACTCCGTGGAAGTGGCCATCAATCCCATATCCGGGCAATATGTCCCAGAGGTCCTTCCGTACAACCCTGTCAAATGCTTTCTCTAGATCCACAAAACCGCAGAAAACCTTCCGGCCCATAGCCAGCTGCTTCTCCACGATATTGCGGAGCGAGAAAACTTGATCCATACATCCCCTTCCATTTCTGAAGCCTCCTTGTGCATCCCACAGTAATCCATCGGATACCACTCTCATTCTCCTTTCAACAATTTTCGCATACACTTTAGATGCTGTGCTGATCAAACTGATGGCCCTGTAGCTGGCGCACTCCATACGTGACCCCTTGCCTTTATACAAGGGCACGATGACAGCGCGCCTCCAGTCGTTGGGAACCTTTCCCGTCCTCCAGCACAAGTTGCATAAGGACAGGAAAGCGTCCCGGACGCAGGTGCCACCATATTTGATCATCTCAGCAGACACACTATCGATTCCTGCCGCCTTTCCATTTTTCAGACTTCTTATCGACCATTCGATCTCTTCCAAAGTGATCTCGGATGCTGACTCCTCGAAGTCAGTCACAGACTCAGTCGTGGTGCCAGCATCCGGGATATTATCATACATTTCTCTAAAATATTCACTCCATCGCGCTAAAACCTCTTGTGGGTTAGCAAGAATGTCCCCTCCTTTAGATTTAATTCTTTCCATTCTGGAAGCTGACGAGCATCCCCGAGACTTCTTAACCTCTCTCCAAAAGAGTTTGGTATTTGCCTCGAAGTTCTCCGTCAGCTTCTCTTCTACTTTCAATTTTATTCTTTCACGCTTCTCTTTCACTAAAGCTTTGGTTTCATTCTTGAAGAGGCGATACATTTCTTTCTTCATCTCTTTCATGCTGTCATTCTGATGCAAAGATGCAATATAATCCAGCCAGGCTTTTCTCTTTCTCTCTACGCTAGATTTAACATCCGCGTCCCACCATTCGTCACCTTTCGTTGTTATATGCCTCTTTGCGCATCCACATGCTTCTTTTGCGCTTTCCACTATACTTTCTTTCATACTATCCCAGTCATTATTCACATCTAAGTCGGAGAAGTCCGCTTTTGCAAGCCTTTCTTCGACTAGGCGCGCATACATACTCCTTATACTAACATCTTCCAATTTTTCACATTTTATTCTTTCAAGCTCCCCGAAATTGGTACGCTCTCGCCAGTGCCTCCACTTCTTGAAAAGGCCCACAAACCGGCTTATCACCAGGTAGTGGTCCGTTCCAAGAGTGGGGCCTCTGTAGGCTCTTGTATCCATTATTGTGTTTCGGAGGCGACTATCTATTAAAATCAGATCAATCATACTTTTCTGTTCGTTCATTCTCCATGTATACGTGTGTATATCCTTATGATGGAATAAGGTGTTCGACACAAGCAAGTTTCTTTCCATGCATACGTCTATGATTGGCTTACCAGCATCGTTTGCTCTCTTGTCGCCATAGGGTCCAAGGACAGCCTCAAAGCCGTCTCGTTTGGTCCCCACCCAGCCATTAAGATCACCACACATAATTAGTCTTTCGTTCCCTTCAGCCAGATCCAGAATTTCTCTCACAGACTCCCAAAACTTCTCGAGTTCTTGGGGATCCGCTGAGCTTACGGGAGCATAAGCTGCGACCAGAAAAACTCGCGTGATCCCCAGTTTTAGACGGACCCAAAGAAGTCTCGGGTTCACCAGACAATAGTCTTTCACTCCAGACACAAAGCGGGATGAGAGTACGACGCCTACCCCCCCACTTGCACGCTTGTCCAGGTCCACGCCGGACCACAGAGCAAGCATGCCATCGGGGAGGTCATCGACGTCACACCCCTTCCGCTTTGTCTCTGTCAGACATAAGGCATCCAGGCTTCTCTCATTCATTATATCAATCATTTCGTCCATCTTATCTTTCATTCCACCTCTCACATTCCACGTGCCTATACGGCACTCTGCTCCTCTCGACCCGCCAGGTTTGGCGCTGCGTGAAGGGTGGCGGCCCCCTTCGCCGCATGCGCAAGAGTCCACACCGACGGGGGCGCATCGGTGAGCGTCGCCTGCGGGGGACGCCCTATTATGCTCTGCAGTCAGGTGGATTCTGGTCAGAATTGTGGCCCTCTGGGCCAGCGGGGATCGCGACGAGCACGCTTCTGACATGACCCCTTGTCAAGGAATTGTCTTCGTCCGGAATAAGATGATAAGTATTGAAATATGATATTTATCAAGAAAAAAATTATCATAAAAAAACATCAGTCACAATATCAGTGTAGCCATTCATTTGTTATGCTCTTTCGCGGCCGATTTCGGCAATATAATTGTGACTCCATTCAAACCCGTTTTCATTTGTCTCATTTAGGTGAATTATTTTGTTTGTGTTTGAGTGGGTCTCGGGATGTTTTAGATTCAAATTTTAACCACCTAGATGGCGCTGTAATCGTGTCCAGGATTTAGGTCAAATGATTTTTGTGTGTGTTCAAGTGGATCCGGGGATGGTTTAGATTCACGATTGGACCCGGCAGGTGGCGCCGCTGAACACCTCTTTAACGGTGGGACCGATTTTGATGAAATTTTTTGTGTTTTTTTCAAGTAGATACGAGAATGGTTTAGACTTTATATTAACAATTGGTCCCGGTAGATGGCACTGCACTGCTGTTTCTAGATTTTATACATACTATTTACTATTAGGCCCCACAGCCACAGACGTTATTCTACCCTTAAAAATAAAAAAAATAGAACCCTATTGCGCCACCACCTACCGGGTTCAATTGTGAATCTAAACCATCGCGGGACCCACTTAAACACACACACAAAATTTCATCAAGATCGATAAAGCCGTTTTTGAGTTTTAGCCACACTAACGAACAGCAATTATTTTTTATTATATAAAAATCAATTGCTTTGATTAAATTTTGTGTGTTCGAGTGGGTCCCGGGGTGGTTTAGATTCACAAGTGGACCCGGTAGGTGGCGGTGCAATTATATGAGATATTCTTATATAAGAAGAGAATTGAACATCAAAAAAACTTCGTTTAAAAAAACCGACTTCAAAAACTAAAATGTATAAAATAACTTATTTCTAAAGCTATTATTATTAATATATATTATCTAAAACATCTTGAAGTCTCCAGTCATGCTCCTCGGACTCCGACAGCCATGCTTCGGGGAAATCTGTTTGAGAACTAAGCCGCGAAGGCGCAGAAGCCTGGGTGGATGATTCGTGACCCGTGTGTGGGATTCGCCAGATCGGGGGTGGCACTAGCTCGCCCAGTCAGAACTGGTGCCATGCTATTGCCACTCCCCATTTAGGAATACCCACTAAAACCTTTGGGTGTTTCATCCTGCGCCTTATGCCAGGGCTACGGGTATACCGGATTCCCAGCTCCGCGTGCCCTGGCAGGCGTGGGCCACTCCAGTCATACTCCTGGATTAACGAAGTTTACCATTATTGGTAAAACTTCAAATTGTACATACCATTACACCATTACCTATTTGTCACACGCCTTTGTGTTTATTATCACATACTAAAAGGTCAGTCGACTACTGTCTCTCATTTGTGTTGGCCTTTAATTGTCTTACTTAATTACACATTTTTCATTATTTTCATACAGAACAGGTATTCTGTGAACGGTAATCAACTCTATACTTAGATGTTATGGTCGAAAATTGTATGTGTTTATATTGTGTATTGGAGTCATTGACTGCGTGGCCGCCTTCATCTTTTCTAAACATACTATTAGCATTAATTTTGTTTGTATATGTAAGTAGCTAATGAAGTAATGACCTTACTGTTTTTCGCTTGGATTCGTAATTCGACCATTTTAGATTTTTGGCCTGTTTGTAGGTGAATGGGTTTAGCGCGTGTGAGAAGTCGTAACGTTTAGGCCGTTGTCATAAAATGCGCTATTGGTTAGAAACATGAAATACCACGGGAAAAGGCCACTAGTAATGCCAATCGACCATTAAAAACTGTAACTGTGACGAAGCTCCTAGTTGCTATGCTTCTGAAGAACGCAAGTCATTCTTCTAATGTGTTTTTAAAAACTAGCTGTACCCGCGACTTCGTCCGGGCGGATTTTTTCGCGTATACCTAATAGAAGTAAAAGTAGCCTAATTTACTCCTTTTAATACCAGTTATCTGTCAGTGAAAGTCCCGTCAAATACGGTTCAGCCGTTTCAGAGATTAGCCGGAACATAACAAGAGTATATGTTTCAACTATACTTATAGCTTTATAAGTAAGCCCAGTTCTGGTGATTTCAGCACAAGAATAACTTATTTTTTAAGTCGTTTCAGTGAATAGAAGCGTGGGTCGTAGTTCATGAAAAACCTATAATAATATTTAAAGGTCCATTGAGAAGCTTTCATCCCTATCGATTTATGTGTAGGTGTGAATTTTATTTATAAATATGTAGCAGTTTGACAAGGTACAGCTAATTTTAGTCTCATATTTTTCAAGATCTCGAATCGGATTAAAAGATGTTTTCGTTTATTGCCAAATTCTAATTGGAAAAGAACATTAATAATTTGTAGGCTATCTCAAAAGATTTTACTACATACTTTTCCTGTAATATTTGCAACGATATTAAGTAGGTAGCTTTTATCGCATGCTATTGGTACATGTGATGATTTGTAGCGTGCTAATTGACAATTAATTTTAGACCAGAACCAATCGCGTTTACGGTATATAAAACCAAGACGATTCATTTACATTTGGTCCCTGACCTATAGTAGAATTATTTTCTCCGTGCAGTTTGGGTCATAAATAATCGGAGCGGAGAAGCGAGTATTTCGCTCTCTCTTCCACTCACGGGCCTTATGTGCAGGCATAGTGATACGCATTATTGTTGTCGATAAGCGTTATCGATAGTGTATTTAGTTTTGTCATTTTGTGGGTTAGTGATATAAATGAAAGAAAAAAATAGATAAACACAACAACAAACAACGTATTTATTAAGATAAGAATAATAATGATTGAAAAGAAATTATTAATTAGGTATCTATGTAATAAAAAACTATAAGTACAAAAGTTGAGAATGTAATAAGTTATATAAAAAAATAATATAAATACTTATATCTAAGTTTAAAATTAACAGCAAAAAAGATAATACTGATTTTTATAAGAACGATAATCTTTCTTTGATAAGAATGAGTTTTTATCGATAATGGCGTTGCGCTCGCGCAACATGCTCACCGCCCTAGCGGGGCTGAGGCCGAGTTTGATTTATAACCCAAACTGCACGGACAAAATAATTCTACTATAGTAGTAGTATTCTTCAAATGTCTGGACTTATTGACGTGACTAAACAACATATTTAAAGCATATGTTTCTCTTGTTCACAGTTCCGTCCGCTCCACAAATCCTCACCGCCAAAAATGTGACAGCTAACGAGATCCATCTATTGTGGGCCCCGCCACTGACTTTCACATTACACGCTCTCCCCAATCCTGTGACGCCCGCCGTTAATGTACAAAATGAGCCTAGCCTCCCTGACAATGGAAAGAAACCTCAAAATGACGAGCCAGCCAATGACGTCATAGCCGCAGATTCCATTACCCCAGAAGGACTAAAAGACACATCGTATAATTGGTATAAGAATGATAAACAGAAATACAGCGATGAATATTCAAACATGGAATTGCTTTCAGACTCTTACAGAATCGGACGTGACTTAAGTTTTAAAAGGCACAGAAAGAGAAGGCACGATAGTGCTAATGATACTAAAAACTTGAATCTAGAAAATTTCGAATACGTAGAGACACATCAAGCGTTCGAATTTCCTGTAGTGGTTGTTAAGAAATCGTCCCCTGCAATCAAACAGCACAAGGACTCAACCCAAGTTGCCTATGTTTTGTATTATGAGCAGGGTGTCCCAAGGTATGATCTCAATACGGTCAATGGGGTCCAAACTTCGCCAGATGTGAAGAAGAAAAATGTGTTCCCGAGCGATTTGGGAATGGAGGAATATTCGAGGGCGACGAAAAACTTGACTCTGCTAAACACGTCTGGGAAAGTGACGAAGGTCGTGTTTTTCCGACTAAAGAATTTGAGTAAGTGGTTATTGATTATTTATTATCCGATAAACGTAATTTGTTCAAATCATTATCTGAGCGTTAACTCTTAATTGCCTTTGGAGCGTTTGCATCGAATCCTGGGGCCCGTTTTCCTACTTTTTCTTCTCCACTTCGCGCGATCTTCAGTATTCCTTGTTTTGAGACCATTGGAACTCATGTCATCTTTTCACGAGCAAAACATCTGAAGGTAAATGGTTGTGTTCCACACGGACTGTAGTACTAAAGATGAACCTGATGCTGTGGACTTGTACTCGATTTAAGGGTTTAAGGAAATTTGTGCAGCAGTATGGAATCAGATAAGAGAGTATATATACTAAAATACTGTACGAGTGCTTGTTTAGCTACTAGCGACTTTGGTAGTCCTGGTATTCCAGCCAATGTTCTTGGTTTTATGTAGCATTTTTGTACAATAAAGTGTAATCTATTCTACAAGAGCCTAACTCTAAGTAGTATGTAGTACGGGTAAGGTATTTGTGGTTCTGATCCATTCACTTTGTATTCAAGTAGATTCGAATTCGCTCGCATGTTACCGATTCCAGCAGAAGGACGTTTATAGCTTGATGTTACTATTACAAAATAACCTAGTATCCTATGATACTAGGTATATGATACAGTAAAAGAAATTTTAAACTTTTTGGGATATGTTTGGGTATGAGTGCACGTTTGCTGAGGTCAAAACGTGGTAAATAAAACATTACATGACGATATGTTATTTTATGTTTCATATGTTTTTGCCCTTTGAGGCATGCAAATAGTAATTAAAAACTTCTTAAAAATAATTTTGTTAACAAAAGTAATGTATGTATACATATATAGACTATATGTACATGAATAAATTATATCAATTAATTCACAATAAATTGAGCAAATTTTCTTAAATCTTGACATATAAAAATATTTGTCTGTATGTCCTTTATAGAATCGTAAACTATACATTTGATCATGTGATGTACTTTAGCAAAGTTGATCTGTATGAGCCAAAAAGGTTTCTAAGTTGGTGCACGCTTCGACCCGGTAGGTGGTGCTGCTGTCGGCATATCGATTGAAGCTTTTCCGGGCAGGACGACGACTGCCGGGACAGCTAGTTTCTAATAAAATTTTTGATTTTCAGTACCCTTCACGCCTTACAAGATTTGGGTGCGTGCGTTCTACAATTTTCCACTGGAGAACGTCAGTTCTTCCGATCTTCTCCAAAGGCTCGGCCCCAAATCCGATCCGTTGTATGTGTTGACTGATGTCTCGCCACCTTCAGCGCCGATTATAGTGAATTTGACATGTGACCGGCCTAAACGTAAGTGTAGTTTAGTTTCTTGCACATTCCCAGAGCTCCTGTTCTTGTCATTCATTTTTAGCTGAAGTGAGAATTCTGCATGTATATCCTACTGTCTAGGTGTAAAATGCATGTAAACATATTTAGTATCAAATGTTTCTTATACACATATATTCATATTATCACGCCTGTTTCTCATGGAGGTACGCAGAGACTATAGATCTCAACTTGCGATGATCCTGATAAACAACATTCGCTTCATCTACTTTCATTATCCTCTTAGTACATGCACGTTTATTTGATATGCTTTTTACCTGACCTCGTTTTAACACTTCTGCTATTTGTCATGGCGTGTACGTCGTGGTGTATCGGTACCAACTCTACCATTCATAATACTGTCATACACTTGTTTTGTTATTCTACTTTTATCCATTCTCTCTACATGTCCAAACCATCTTTACATTTCTTTTTCAACTCTTGTCATTACATTTTCTTTCAATCCACAACATATTCACTTAGGATTTTAGCGGGTTTTAAAATTACTTTTGTACTCTATTGATTTATAAATGGGTTTGAGTAGGTTTATTTAAAATTTCAAGTACTGTCTCATTTTGTGCACCATCTACCTCGCTAGAAAATGTAAAATTTGCCTGAAAGATATTGTAAATAGTCACCTTATTTCTCATTACAAAAATAGCATAGGGGTTTTTTGTAATACTTTGTTTTGGTGACTAAAAAAGTATTCAGGAATATCCGGGTTAAGGAACTTTATTTCTCATAAAATAATTTTTACAATTCATTTAAACTATGAGAACCTTTATCATTGAGCAAATGTATTTATCTAACTGATTTTGTTTTATATTTCATTTTTTAAGGTACACTCCATCTACAATGGCGCCAGCCCCTCGAATACAACAACTCTATCGACCAATATGTCGTGACCCTGAGGAAACTCCCAGAGCAACAACCCCGGACAAGATTGACTCTACCCACAAACAAGAACGATATAGAAACTATTATGAATATGGTAAGATAAAAAAAAAAACCTCAAAAAATGTGTAATTTATACTTTTTTTAATTTTTTTATTGCGGTAGTTCAGCAGACAGGCAGACGGCCCACTTGATGGACAGCGGTTACCATCGCCTGTGGACATTTGCAACACCAACACCGCTCAAATGCGCTGCTGCCTTCTTAAGGGAATCCATCCTATAATTGTTACCGTTATATCCGTGCAGGGATGGAGAAAGAAAACAATTTCCTGCAGCCGGGCGACCTGTCGTAAGAGGCGACAAAACAGGCCACAGCCAGGTGGTAGGGCATTTGCCCAACTGGATGGCTACCATCCCTGGTCTAGACTACTCTAGAGTATGCCGGCTTAACAGCTTTGAGTTGTGTTCAGCTAGTGGCCAGGTACCAGTTTCTCCTTCAATCCCGGCATCACATTGGCACCTTTGGTATTGCTAATTTTCGTAGGCAACGGTGACCACTTTCCATTACAGTTGGGCCGTCAGCTTGTCTGCCGTGCTACAGCAATAATAAAAAAATTCGTGACTATTATTTTCGAGTCACTAGTAGCGAAGAACTAAACTGCAGTGCCCCGAGCGTCATATCCCTAATAAGCAAGGGAAAAGCTTACCGTAAGGTTGTTCTTAGTCTGGCCAGCAAACAAATCCCGCGGGAACTAGACCCTAGAAGATCCTTTCCTTTCCTGTAATATTTTCTTAAGTTTTCGCGACTTGTACACATAATAAAACTACGTTTTAACGATTTTAAGCTCGGTAGTTTATTTGATTTTTGATCACGGAAAACAAAGATGTCAAGTGTCAACGAGTATTGTTAAAGTTTTATTTAGCCTACCGCCAACTTGTTCTATAATTACTAAATAATTAATTAATCTAATATTAATTATTTAGTATTAATTTTGTTTGTAGTTATTATTTACTCTATGGGAGCCTAATCTAATTTACGACCGCTTCCCAACATGTTAAAACGTAGTTTTATTATGTATACCAGTCGCGAAAACTTAGAAAATATAATTTAAAAAAATGTGTGTGTGTGTGTACTTATGTACACGCGTTAGATGTTATATTCTTTGGCGTATCAAGATAAAAATCTTTTCAAAAATTTTATCTTTTGCCTTATTCTACGTTTGTAGAAAAAACGACACTAACAATAGAAAAACTAAAATATTGACTATAGCTAACTTCAAAGTGTCGGTTGACTATAGCTAACTTCGGGGTGTCGGTTTAACGTGACATTGTGCGCGCGCATCGTAAAAGTATAACTTCAAAACTAAAATGTTGACTATAGCTAACTTCAGGATGTCGGTTGACTATAGCTAACTTCATGGTGTAGGTTTTTCGTGTGACGGTGTGCGCGCGCATCGTAAAAATTTACTCTCATCATTTTTTCCTAACGCGCCTAAAGAAGTATAACTTCAAAAACCTTTACTAATAGCGAGGAACTAAACTGCAGTGTACCTGGGTGTCACATCCCTAATAAGCACAGGCAAAGGTCACCGTAGGGTGGTTCTTAGTCTGGCCAGCATACAAATTTCGCGGGAACTAGAACCTATCATTTATTATAATCACCTCTGGACACATAGGTACATGGAAACGGTGCAAGACGTTTGTTCTTTTGTCTTAAAACCCATTTAACCTTCAATTAGATACAAGCCACGCGTAACAATTAATTTTTATTATGAAATAAAAGCTGCTATTTAATAATAACTGTACACATAGGATCACGATGTTTATTAATTTATGGAATTTTATATTTGATTAGGAAGTGGAACTCTGGAACGTGACACGCTACGAAGTCAAGATATATGCTGTAACAAAATCTGTGACCAAGCAGGATGGTGCGATAGTTGGAGCGGAATCACCACCAAAGGTTTGAAATAATTTTTTAAGATACTATTTCTATGTAGAAAAAGCTCTATTATAGTCTAATAATAATAGTCAGATAGAAAAATCTGTAATGAGACCAGGCATATATGGTACCGAATGTTGGGCTTGGATAAGGATGGATAATGGCCTGGATAATGTGTTACAAGAATGGATAAGGTAAGAAATGAGTAGGTAAGGGGATCTTTGAAAGTCGCCCGTGACTGAAAGATTGAGAGGTAGAAGACTAAGGGCGCGTTCCCAATATGTCCCATTATAACGATTGTTTGTTGTCAAAACTTTTTATCGTTTAGACTATCGTATCAAGCTGTTCCTATTGGATCGCGACGACATTCTATCGTTTCACGGCAGTCGCTTGTCGTTTACACATCATCAGCGAGGGGGAAGGGAAAACACATGTAAACGACGAGACGACATTTTTATCGTGGCTACGATAGATTTGCCGTCACGATTTAGTCGTAACGATTTTTTATAGTTTTACGACTGTCGTGCTAGCCGTTCCCACTGTCATGACAATCTGTCGTCACTGCAAAAAATGTCGTAGACGACAGTAAATCGTGTCGTTCTATATGTGAACATCTCCATTTAAACATATAAGCCACGACACTTAAAACTACACTATTATCTGTCGTCACGACAAAGTGCGAACGCGCCCTAAGGTGGTATGTACACTGTATATGTAACGAGGAGGGATGAAAGTCAAGTGACAAAAAGAATGTTAAACTGGAAGATTGATTGATATAAAAGTAAAGGTAGAACCCTAAAAAGAGATAGATGGATTGTGTGTAGGATAACATTATGATTCTTGGTGCGACAGATTACGTATGTATGAATAGAAGAGTGTGCAAGGAAAAAATATTTATTGTGCTCTCCAAATAATTGAGAGAAGGTGAAAATAAGAGGTATGGTGTACTCAATTAGTGAATGGCTTAAGAAGTAAAAATGTAATTCATTTATAATGTCAAATGTAAAGTAATTTCTTTCTATTTGACATTATAAATGTAATACTATAATAGGTTAAAAATTGAGATTAATATGGTGTAACAAAAATAATAAATTGAAAAGATAAAATATTTTTCTTCCTTTTGAGTATTTTGGCATTGTATGTAGTTACATATATACAATATTTAGAACTCTAAATAAACATTTTTCACTTCTTTCGTCTTTCACCGAGTCATCAATATTCCAATGCAATTGGTTTAAATTTAAATAAACATTAGATCGTCTATTGTAACTAGTAATGTCGAAACGTCCGCGACAACCAATAACCCCCTCTTTCCCCCATTTAAGAGCAACAGTACTAGGTGCTACCTATCTCTAGAATGTATAGAATTCTCAATAGCAGCAGTGATGTTACGGACTTTGACTTATATTGATTTACTTTTACTCCAAATATTCATTTTATAAAAAGACTAGCTGTCCCGGCAGACGTCGTCCTGCCCGGAAAAGCTTCAATCGATATTTAACAAATAAAAAATAGGGGTTGGTCGTAGAGGGTTGAAAATGTAGGGTTATATGTATTTTTTAATGCTGTATCACAAAAAAAACATATTATTTTTATTTAAAAATAAAAATTTTGACTACCCTTAACATTTAGGGGGATAAAAAAATAGATGTTGTCCGATTCTCAGACCTACCCAGTATGCACATAAAATTTCATGAGAATCGGTCAAACCGTTTCAGATGAGTATGGTAACTAACATTGTGACACGAGAATTTTATATATAAAAGTAGTTAAGCCCAAAAATACGTTAATTATAAGCCACATGCAGAAGGTTTGCCGATGACTACTTACTATTAGTGTATTGTATTCCTATTGGATATATTTATTGCAAAAACTATTTATGTAACCTTTTTTTGCCAACCCTACTGACCATCGACGCGTGACGTCATGAGGCTATCGGCCAACCTTCTGGGCACGGGTAGTAGACATGGACAGACTTATTTCAATATCTTACACTTTTTTTGTTATTTTTATTATTAGCGCTTAATTAAATAACAATGAAGTAAAGTCCACCTTTTTACATCGCTTTATAAACTTTAGTCATTAGTTTGGTGATCTTTTCATATATAAAAATGTTGTTGAATGTTTGTCTGTATGTCCTTTATAGAATCGCAAACTATACATTTGATCATGTGATGATCTTTAGCGAAGTTGTTACGTTTGTTACGTTGTTGTTGGTACGCCACCTGTATCGATTGAAGCTTTTCCGGGCAGGACGACGTCTGCCAGGACAGCTAGTACTTAATAAATAAACTCTGTTTTATGTGAATAAATTTTCATTTGTCTAAGTAACTGCTGATAATTGAATTAATTGAATAGGAAATATCCAGCGAATGGTGTGCAGCACATTCGGAGGCGATGTCGCCGGCGGACATGCCGCACACGCCGCACGGCGCCAGCACTGCGGCGTTGTTGGCAATACTGCCCTTGGCTCTGTTGGCCGCTGTTGGTATCGCCCTTTTGTACTGGAGGTAAAACATTAAATGGTATATAATAAGGCCTTAAAATATATGTATATACTTAATATGTAAAGCTGAAGAGTTTGTTTGCTTGAACGCGCTAATCTCAGGAACTACTGGTCTGATTTCAAAAATTCTTTCAGTGTTAGATTGCCCATTTATCGAGGAAGGCTATATAGGCTATATATCATCACGCTAAGACCAATAAGAGCGGAGCACCGATTAAGAAGGTTTCAAAATCGGGTTTTTTTTTTTACTTTTCCACGCAGACGAAGTCGCGGGCAGAAGCTAGTACTTCATATATTTTATTAATTGCCTATTTCGATATGCAATTTATTTAAATACTACTGCCTTAGGAAAAGGAAAGCTAGGAATAGTAATGGTCTGATAAAACATGTAGCCTTGAATATGCGCCTATAAGCTTGCCAAATAGATTTGCCTGAAGCTTAATATTATGACTAGAGTAACTTTGATACTTATTAGTAGTCCTTAGATAGGGGTTTCAAAAAACATCAAAATGGCGGATTTAGAGCACGAAATAGTAATACTTACCTGTATTACCAATAAAAATATGTACTTATAGAGTAGGGTATCAATATAAAGGAAATTAAAAGGCGATTACAAATATATTTTATTGATATTTTGATATGTTTTCCACGATATAAGTATAAATTTGAACTTTTTAGGTGCAGATCTCGTCTTAGTAAATGTATTAGCGCGGCCTATAACTATTTGGAAGAGGGCGGCGAAAGAGCGGCCAGAGCGCCGCTCAACAAGAAACCGGGTGAGTTGCCATCAATGCACTTTTGTGGAAAGGGAGGGTAGAGTGTTGCCAGTTCAGGTAAAAAACATCCTCAGCAGGTTTTGTCGATGTATGGATTCCAGTGAAAATTATAAACGGCACGCCACATTGTCACGGGAAACTTAGAGAACATTCTCTTGTACTTTCCTCGCGAGAATGTGTAGTCGTCTTTTTTTTGCCTTTTTTACAGAATCTTATTTTTCGATATTTGAATTTCGATACTTCTTATTAATCATTTTTGTTTGTTGTTTGATATAATATTATATTTTAGAAAATGCCTAAATCACACAATTTTGAAAACAATTATTTGACTATATCTTAAAACTGGTTCAGTAAACTGCTTATGTTATCCATGTTTTCCGGCTAGAAATCGTACCGGCGCCCTTTTGGGTTTGGGACGCGAGTTCTTGTTTGTTGTTGAGTTTTGGGACGAGAGACTTATTATGTTTTAGTGAAATGCACTCCACTCCGCGCGTGCGCAACGGGCGGGGCTGAAGTGGAGGGAGAAGGTCTCGGGGAGGGGGAGCCCCCCTCGAAACCCCCCCGGATGGCCACCAAGCACCATCCCGCTGTACCGAGGACGGACTTCCCCCAGCACGTTGCAGCTTTGCACGCTGACGGAGATATTGGGTTTAGGTAAATATCACCACAATTTTTTATATATTTATTATTTTTTTATTCACCTTCCTGACACACATGATCTGTCAGGGTTTTATTTACTTTTTTATATACATTTTTTACTTTGTGATTACTTATCTAATTACATTCTTTCTTCTATTACGTAAATGTTTACTAACATAATATCAGTATTTTATGTATTTCTACGTAGTTTATTGGCTATTTCTTATTACTTATTTATATTTTACTATTTTTCTTATTACTATTTTTGCTTATTCATTCTATACTTATATTCTATTTGTTCCCACTATTTATTTATTAGTTTTCACAATAAAATCATAATGTTCAATGTTAATACACTAATATTATAAAGGTGAAAGTTTGGATGAATGTGTGTTAATTAATTACACCAAAACCGCTTGATGCTTCTGGATCTTAGACCATTCAACCAAAGGACGAGCCTCGTATGAGCATACCCCTCCGCCAAGGTACAAGATTATAAAATCTAACGCGTTTATAAAAACTAGTTTAATAATCGATTTCTACCAGTCTTATTATCGTTATCGCTGTGTGAGGAGCTCCTCAAAAATGCCAACCTGTGCTGTTAACGTGTGCGATAAGAAGTCAAATACCTCAAATCTAGAAAAAGATGGTGTAACATTTCACATGTAAGTATTTTTTTGTCTAATTATTGCTTATTTTTAATAAAATAACTTATAGTTGTTTATTAAACTTGATGTCTAAAACATCGTTTCTATAATCGAATTAATGAAACAGCTCGCATCGACTTCCGCCGAATCTCTGTTTTACTTTGAACTGTTACTGTGAAGAAATTGAGTCTATATTTGTATGAAAATGCCCAAATAACAAAATATTGCAAGTGTTACGCGTCTCTAGCGCACTCCCCACGAGACTATTGCGTAATCCTTCAAGAAATTATAGCCCTTATTGCGTTTGAGATTAATTTAAAATTTGAATATCGAAGTTTGTTTTTTAGCTACACGAGACTATCTATAGTGATGTATAATCTGTACATAACTCCGTGTCGATATCGATAAAACTACCTTTGATACAGTTAAGTCTAAAATATGATTACGTTATACTAATAATGACCCACTTTTAGGGTTCTATTGTAAAATAAGGAACCCTTATGATTTCGTCGTGGCCGTCTGTCCGTCTATTTCCTGAGATTAGGTCTACACTGCTGAAATTTGGTACATTTAACTGTAACCTATACTAGGAAAAATATTTAAATGTTGTGAGTTTTTTTTAAGTCTTTAAAAAAAATCTCCCACAACATCAAAAATCAAAATCATCTGCATTAGTTTGTTACATTAAATAAAAATAATATAACTTGAATATACTTCTATATTTTGCAGATTTCCAAAAGTTTTGTACTTTTTTACACGCTTTATATTAGCTTCACTTGTATGTCAGTATGTCTGTAACCGACCCCTTTGAGCTCGATTTTGTCCTACTTTGAACGATCAGATTTAATTCATACTTTGCACACCTGTCAAAGGTCGATGACAATGCAATAATATAGTATCATGGAGCTGATCTGATGATGGAGTGGGAAGGTGGCCATAGGAACTCCTGTACTAAACAAGATAGACCCTTCGTGTTTGGGCCCGTATGTTTATATCGCGTGACAATGCAATAATATGGTACCATGGAGCTGATCTGATGATGGAGACGGAAGGTGGCCATAGGAACTCCTGTACTAAACAAGATAGACCCTTCGTGTTTGGGCCCGTATGTTTATATCGCGTGACAATGCAATAATATGGTACCATGGAGCTGATCTGATGATGGAGTCGGAAGGTGGCCATAGGAACTCCTGTACTAAACAAGATAGACCCTTCGTGTTTGGGCCCGTATGTTTATATCGCGTGACAATGCAATAATATGGTACCATGGAGCTGATCTGATGATGGAGTCGGAAGGTGGCCATAGGAACTCCTGTACTAAACAAGATAGACCCTTCGTGTTTGGGCCCGTATGTTTATATCGCGTGACAATGCAATAATATGGTACCATGGACCTGATCTGATGATGGAGTCGGAAGGTGGCCATAGGAACTCCTGTACTAAACAAGATAGACCCGTCGTGTTTGGGCTCGTATGTTTATATCGCGTCAAAATGCAATAATATGGTACAATGGAGCTGATCTGATGATGGAGTCGGAAGGTGGCCATAGGAACTCCTGTACTAAACAAGATAGACCCTTCGTGTTTGGGCTCGTATGTTTATATCGCGTGACAATGCAATAATATGGTACCATGGAGCTGATCTGATGATGGAGTCGGAAGGTGGCCATAGGAACTCCTGTACTAAACAAGATAGACCCGTCGTGTTTGGGCTCGTTTTACTTGTCTTGGCTAGCACTCTGCTGCTACATGATATGCAGGATCTCAAAAGCTTGTATTTAAAAACATTTAACAAAAATCAACTAAAAAATTACAAAATAAATAATAGTTTAAAAAAACTAAAAAAAACACGCTTTTATAAAAAATCCAACTAAAAAAACAAAAAATAAAATTTAATATAATATAAAAAAGCGTGGGGTGTATTCAATTAATAATATAATATCTTAAAAAGCGCTTTGAATACACCCCACGCTTTTTTATATTATATTAAATTTTATTTTTTGTTTTTTTAGTTGGATTTTTTATAAAAGCGTGTTTTTTTTAGTTTTTTTAAACTATTATTTTAATATAATATATTAAAAAAGAAGTTGACACAATCGTGCATGAGAAAGCGAAATTGGGAATCTACTCGTACAAGCACTATTTGTTTTGTACATTTTGATCGGTCTCAATTCCAAAGCTTGGCTAATAAACGACGAAAATTGATAGATAATGCAGTACCGACACTAATGTTATCAGATACCAAAAGTGAAACCCTAGAGGAAAGCCAACTTCCAGGAACTTCGCAATGTGTACCGTCCATTGTAAAAAATGATGTAAATGTGGAGAGCAAACCGTGATCATAGCTGCTGTAAAGTAGCCGAAACGTTGGCAAAATAAATCAATATCGCGCTTAAAACCGTAAATAACGTAGTTTTATTTATGTGTAACAGTTGCGAATATCTAAGAAAATACTATAAAATAAATGAATTAAACTTATAATCTAGTTTTATTCCACTGTCATCATATCTATAGTATTTAAAATTATTATTCCTAGTAAAAATATCGACATTAAAGTATCGATATTTACTATCCCTATGAAATTAACAGTTTTGTACAGTAGTAATACCAGCATTTTTTTTCTCAAAATATAGGGCATTTAAATTACGTTGCAAGTAAATATTTGAATTATATGTACATAATTATATATTATGTTCATGGATGTTTTTAGCGATTAGGATTTACATAACATTGTGAAAGTGTTAATATCACACATCACAATATTCATCACACAATAACTAAGATCTTATTTCAACTAGTGCTAGTTTAATAAATCATCATTGTGGTACTGTTTAATTATTACAATATTAAAGTTTATTTCATAATCCAATATTATAATAAAAAATAATAATGAATATTTAGTAAATTATGATTAAATTACGAGGCAAATTGAATAATGATATGGCAATTTCTTGTATTTTGAAATGTGTGAGTCGTCTTTGTGTGCGTAATGAGTGTAAATATACGCTGTCTCTAAACTAGTGTTGAAGATTTGTACATGTTTGCGTTTATGACAACACAAATAATATTTGGGTGTATGCGATTGTTTCAATGTGTGCTTTACTCTTCCCCACGCAGAAAATGGCTGAACTTTTTGTTAAAAAACAAAAATTAGACGCGAGCCTTGTCCTTTGGTTGAATGGTCTAAGTAAGGATGAAAGGCACACACAGATTAATTATTTATCCCGAAAAATGTACGGTTCCCGTGAGATAACATTAACACAAGCGAAGCCGCGGATATAAGCTAGTTTTGTATAACTGTTGTATTTTATTATTGGTTATATTAATAATTATGCATTTCAAAGAGTTATAGCTATATAAAGTATATATCACCATAACAAATCTGAGTATTTTTTTTAAGTTATACTTTGTTTTAATATGTACTGTAACAATAACAAAAATATAGAGCGATTGTCAGTCTTATAGTAATTTTCTTCCCTTTTTATTACTAAAAGATCAATATTCATATTTCAATTGCAGCAGAGAGTATGAAATCGTTGTGGCACAGTCCAATGCTTTGGGCCACACCAGCCACCACAGCCATCGGCCTGAAAACAGACTGAAGAATAGATACCTCAACATAACAGCATGTAAGTAAATTTAAATTTGAAGAAGTATTGTATTTACGGCCATTATAGTATGAATACCATAATTTACATGGGTGCTGCTCTCATTTTTGGGACGGCTCAGTGAAATACCAGCTCAAGATACTTGAGTTATTGGGAAAAGTGCTAGGAAGCTGATAGGCATTAACCAGCTTTTCGACAGGAGGCTTCAGAGCTTAGATCATCGACACAAAGAGTCGCTCGTTTTTATTAATTCAACTCTTCATCAATCAAGAGTTTCTATTCAATTATTCACTCGGATCAATCAAATGTTTCTTGTCATTCATTCTACTTTGTTATTCGTTTTTATTATACAAGACGAGTTTTAGTTCGTGGTGGCTTGGCTGGTGTGAAGATTGGGCTGTGATACTTTAATGTTTGGTGAATAATAAAGTGTTTCCATTCATTTATTTCTTCGTCATTACTCGCTATACTATTGCTAACGATGATTCGGGCGTCTGCCTCACAGCAAGTGGAAACTTCGCACTAAAAAGTGGTTTTATTTTTATAGTATAACTAAAGGCTACCCCGCGGGTCAAACCCCGATCAAACTCTAGTCCGTGCTTCTTGTTTATAGGCGTTAATACAGGTGACAACAACTGTACAAATTTTTTATATTAGTGCTATTTGTACTCGGAAGATTAATTTCATTTTATATCGCAAACTATATCTCCCGGGATGAAAAGTATTTATGTCCATTTTCGGTATCAAAACTATATTTAAACAAAATTACAGCAAAACCGATCCAGTAGTTCTAGTAGTTTTTTCGTGAAAGCTTAAGAGATAGACAGCCCGAATCACTGTCTGAATCTTTATAGATGATGAATTTTTATATCTATAAACTCGAAATGATTGGTCTATTTCAACCAGTTCTAGTTTTATTTTTGTGGTAAAAGTAGCAGATTGTATGTGCAAGTCTCGTCTATCATCTGTAAACTACAAAAATGGCACAACTGAGGAAAATGATAAAACTGACGAAAATGACGAAACAACGAAACTGACAAAAATGACATATGACCAAAATGAACAAAATAACCCAAATGCCGAAAACGACCAAAGAGACAAGAGTTACTTTCGCATTTATAATATTAATAGGGATTGTAATATTTTCTGAACAATACAGTGTTTTCATTCATTTATTCATTCTTTGTTAATGGATTCCACTATTTTCGCCTTTTTCGTATTTATTTCTAATATTATTCTAATGTCGGGTTGAAGGTAAGGAAAGGAATGCTCCGGTGGTTCGGGCATGTGGAAAGAACGAATGATGGAAGAATGGCTAAACAGATATACAATGCAAAAGTGGATGGATGCAGAAGTCGCGGAAAGCCACGACACACCTTCCATGATCAAATTGATCGTGTACTTCAAGGAGCCTTAAGAACAGACGAGCGTGCATGACAAGAGCTATGAATGTCAAAGAAGCAAGTGAGGTGTGTAAGAATAAGCCTAAATGGCGCTCTGTTGTTCGTGCCTACCCCGCAAGGGACCTGGCGTGAAGTTCTGTATGTATGTATTTCTAATATTTGGTGGCCAATAAATAGTTTCATTCACTCTTAGCCGATGACATGTTTCCATTGATTCCTTCTTCCTCGTCACTCGATGCGACTGTCGCAGACGACCACTCGCGCGTGTGCGTGTCGGCCGGCGGCAAGTGCGGCGCGTCCGGGTGCGTGGGCGCGGGCCGCGGCGCCGCCTGCGACTACGTGAACGCGAACTTCATCGACGGCATGCTGCCGCACCTGCAGCCGCACCACGTCGCCGCCATCAGGAGGAAGCTCGACAGGCGGAACAGGCCGCACAGGTGCGTCTATAATAAGAGACATGTTTTGAATGGAAAGAAAGAAAATATTTTATTTAGAACAAAAAAACTAAGTTAATATAAATAGAGAAAGAAACAAACAAAATAAGTCCTAAATTGGACCCAGCCTCAGCATAATGCTAGCCAACAAGGACTAGCGCTGTTCTTCCGTCTGGGACCATAAAGTGAAGTTACGGTGGACAATACAACACATAACAACAACAAAATATAAAGTATAATGCAGTTTGATTAAGTTTAATAAAATGCAAACTTAAATATTAAAAATATATATATATAAAAAGCAATAATTTAAAAACGTAACATGTTACATTCATATTATTTATATTGCATGCGTCCACTAGACAAGCTAACTGTAAACGGATAGTACGCGCGCACGACGCATTCATTCAACTCTTGTCTACACCACTGTTATCTATCTTAATATATATATAAATTACGTGTCACGTTGTTTGTCCGCGATGGACTCCTAAACTACTTAACCGATTTTAACCAAATTTGGACACCGTGTGTAGTTTGATCCAACTTGAAAGATAGGATAGCTTACATACATCTTAATACGAAGCTCGCCGGGTCAGCTAGTAATATTATAAAATTCTAGACAAGCTAAGTCATTGAAGCTATTTAAAAAAACAACTGGAATAGATTACAATTATTTTTTTTAGATTTCTTGTCTTTTTGTTCGGGATTCATTTAAAGACTACTAAGCCGATGTCGATGTGGTTCGCTGATCGATAGCCAATTCTTAGATTCAAAATCCCGCGGGATTTTTTCTGGGAGTTATTTAAAATTCCAGATTGAAAAAAATCGAATTTCAATGTGATTTTTATTACTGATCGATAGCAAATTTAATGTAATAAAATGTGTGATATTCTTTATTCTCGTAATCCCGCGGGAATTTTTCCGGGAGTGGTTTGAAGTTGTTTGGATGCATAAAAATTAGCTTATTCCGACAGTTTTCACTAAAACGATAGATTGCCTTCTTTATTAAAATGCTGCGATACTTTGTATCCCGTCAATCCCGTGGGAATTTCAAGTCAAGCGTGCACGTTGTCGCGGGCAAATCCTAGTGTTTTAATATTTTTTATTTTATTGCAGGAGATCAGCAGACAGGCAGACGGCCCACTTGATGGAAAGCGGCTACCATCGCCTATGGACATTTGCAACACCAAAGGTGCTACAAATGCGCTGCTGCTCTCTTAAGACAGACTGGAACCTGGTCACTAATGCCGGAACACAACACAAGGTTGTTATGGCGGCATACTCTAGACCAGGGGTGGTCGCCATCCAGTTGAGCATATATATAATACCCTACCACCTGGCTGTGGGTTGTTTTGTCGCCTCTTACGACAGGCCGCCCGGCCGCAGGAAATTGTATAGGGCGTTGCCTGGAAGAGATCGCTTGTAACGATAACACAGCCCTTTGTTCAACACATATTGAATATTTATATTATATACTCCCGATGTTGAAGTACTAGTTCGACTATTAATTATTTTTTTTTCAGACAACCATCAGTGAAACCTGCGAAACCACCACCTAACTTGGCAGAGGGCATAGAGTCAGCGTTCTTGAATATAGAGTTCAGTGGCATCGTGGAGTCTGACGAGCAGAACGAGGACTCCGACAGCGAGAGGAGCGATGACGACTGCGAGTTGGATGACGTCTATGTCGATATAGGTAATAAAGTTACTACTACATTCGGCTAATGATAGCTCATTAGCCTGCTAAGAAACCTTTTGGTGGTTTTTTCGAAACTGAAGAAAGAAATCCCTTTGTAGATAACTAGATAACATTTTTGTCTTTAAGTTCATTTTTGTAATGGTCTATAATAAAGTGTTATTTATCTATTTTACTACATTTAATATTTACTATCTTCGTTTTCAAATTTCTGTTACCTGCATGGCTATATATATGCTGCTTTTAGTTCGAATTCATATTTATTTTTAATGCCTCATATACCAACGCTATGTATCTATCAATGTATGTGTGTGTGTAAGTATATACTTATTTCACTATTATATATATATATTGCATTTTCAAACTAAACTAATTTTAATGGAAACATTTGTTCACAATTAAATTTACAAAATCCTGTTATTAGCCCTACCTTATAAGTACTTTTGGTTGTATTATTGATATGCACTGTTTGTTTCTTTTCCAATAAATAAATAATGGTGACGTTAGTTACGTTATTTGGCCGTCGGAGGATGTTTTAGAAGTACAATATTTTTTAATTCATTTATTAATTGAATAATTTATTAAAATTAGGTACTTAATTATAACTTAATATATAATGTCTGGGCTTCTCCGCGATGGAGCACCAAGACGACGCTGGTACGTCCCGAGTACCCTTTATGGGTTTGTGCGATGTTTCGACATCGTATGGTCTACTTGGAAGATCGATGAGTCGTGTCGTGAGAAGCAAACGAAGTAAGTTAAGGGTTCGTCCACACGAACACGTAACACGTTTCGCGCTGTTGAAGTAAAACTTCTTTAGGCGCGACTAGGAGGTAACTGGACGACAATGCAACGGAAGTCCGTTACGGCAATATGGCGCACCATCCGGTTTTCAAATATTTTTTTGTCAATAGATAGTTTATAACCAATCAATCAAAAAATGTAGAAAAGAAAAATTCAATTTTTTTTTCTAAATTAAATTTTTTGTAAAAAAGTTTTACTTCAATCGCGTGTGAACGTTACACGCACTCTTTTTTTTTGTTTCTTTCCATTAAATGTATAATGGTGATGTTTCAATATAACTTATGTGTTTCGTAAATGTGAAAGAGGGCGTCCCGAGCCGCGTGAAGCTCGAGTGGCTGGTGTGGCGGCGCCGCTACATCGCGACGCAGGGCCCGACGCCGGCGACGCTCGACGCCTTCTGGCGGATGATATGGCAGCACCGGGTCCACACCGTCGTCATGATCACCAATCTGGTCGAGAGGGGCAGGGTGTGTTAACATCACTTTTATTACAAGCTATTATTTAACTCGCAATGGATGTACCTAATTATAACACAGGTACAAATATAATAACACGCGCAAAGTCCGTCACTAATAGATTACCGAATATAGTACACACGTCTTGCTCCGCTAGTGGTTATCGCTTGACTACCTCACCCCTTCGTTGGGGCATTGCTCTATAATGTACAAATACAATATGTCTGTAGAGTGAATTTCTAAGAATCACACCTGGCTAATGACTACCATAAAGATTACAATACACAATGGGCTATTTTTCCAATCACGAATTTGAAACACAAAGTAAACAAAAGAAGACGGTCATAAAAGCGCTTTAATGTTATTAGCGCAAAACCCCGACGGGTAATAAATGTGCTTTGTTTACGGATGCAGGTGGCCCAAATTGTAACAGTATGTTGTTAGTGTAAGTTAAATTTGACCAACTTCCCGGTTTCCGATTGAGCTGAAATTGTGCACGCATATGTATATCGCGTGACAATGCAATAATATGCTACCATGGAGTTGATCTGATGATGGAGTCGGAAGGTGGCCATAGGAACTCCTGTACTAAACAAGATAGACCCGTCGTGTTTGGGCTCGTTTTACTTGTCTTGGCTAGCACTCCGCTGCTACATGATATCCAGGATCTCAAAAGCTTGTATTTAAAAACCTTTAAAAAATAAGTTATTATTTGCTACACCTGTAGTTTAGCTATGAATTACTCAAATAGTCATCAATTGATGTCTTTTTTGTTCATTGAAATAATCCGTGTTGGGTGAGGGCTACTTCTCTGATATTGTAGGAAGGGTGGAAGCCATTCTTTCTACTTTTGTGTGCTATTGTGTCTGTAATTTAAAAAAATTATATTAATTGTTCTTATTATTATTAGTTCTATAATTGTTTTCGTAAAAATGTAATGTTTAATCTGGGAAACGTACCCATAATACTACGTGATATATTTTTTTTACGATTTTTTACCCCCGTCCCCCCTCTGGTACCACTCGTACTATATACCACTTGTGCCCTCCCTTCCCCTTGAACGAGTCGCGTAATATGTCTCCCTTCCATCATCGGACAACCAGACGTACTGGCATGCGGCACCCCTATTTTTATTACTTTGCATTGCTGAAGCCCAGCAGACAGGTTGACAGCCCAAATGTGATGGAAAGTTGTTACCGTCGCCTATGGACATTTTTTTATTATTAATTATTGGAACGAAGTTCCTTATCGCGCGTTGCGAAAGGGGGCTAGACGGAAAAAATTAAGACCAAAAGTTGTAACGACACTTTTTGCTATAGTTGTAAGCCGTGCGGCGTGCGCGTGTTTCTCTGTCTGTCTCTCTCTCTCTCATAGAAAGCAAGCCAGTTATTTTCGTTTCGTCTTTTTATTTCGCATTGAACAGTGTGGTGTCGCGACGATTATTTTTGTTGAGTGTACACAGGTTTTTTGTACATAATAAATAATAAAAATTAATCGAAGGGAACTTCGTTCCATCCGGGTGTCCCTTGACACCTCTCAAGTTTTTTATTTATTTCAGCACTCATAACCCCTTTCATGTTTTAAGAAAGCGAATATTAATGATCTAGATCACTATTACATTTATAGCATACAAATACATAAAAAATCATTTAAACTGACATTATATATTATTACTCTAATTTTATAGACAGACATCAACATCATGTTTATTTTACATTTTTGACTAATTTTAACAAGAATAGTTTACAGTTGTTTTACTCCTCATATTTTATTTATTTATATTTATTATACACATTTATTTTATATATACCATACTTATACTACACGTTTAATAATATTTAACTATAACTAAACCCAGTTCACATTATCATATTTATTTTCACTTGCTAAGCTATTTGTATTAAAATTTATTTGCAGGTCTATACACATCCTTGTATCCTATCTATCTATATGTAACAACTTTTTTACTGTTGTGTCTATTTTTACCTAATGTTTTGTTACGTATACTCATGATCTGACTCTAAAGAAATATATACTATTATATCGCCTATGGACATTGGGCAATATCAGTAGTGCTGCTAATACGCATCCGGCCTTAAATGAGAAACTGGCACCTGGCCACTGGATGCCTATATGGTCGACAAACTACTTGTATAATCAAAGCGCTATGAGTCCACTTTCATACGCGCACCGCAAAGGGACTGCCGGTACCTTATAGTTAAGCGTGATCCACTTTAAGACCATATCTCCGCTCGAAATCTCGCGAGATAATGATCGAACGAGACCTATACGGGAATAAAAAATATAGATAGATAACACTTGTATGATTGATTGGTGTGGGGTGTTGATTGTACACCATTACAGAAAACTTACGGACAAGTATTATTCTAAATGTGTACAAAAGACGGTCTTATCGCTTAAAAGCGATCTCTTCCGGACAATCGGTGGCAAGAATATTGCTGATATATATATAAACATATACAAGATATGGTGATAATAAGCAACTATTTAAACATAATAAATATATAACTATATGCAATATAATATCTACTAATTATATAAAATTATATAATATCATAATATTGCAGATAGAATTTCCTGACCATGTTCTTAAATGTTAATTTTGGTTGTGTGACAGCAACAGGCAATGTATTCCAAAGTTGTATAGTCTTAACCGTGAAAGAATTATTGAAAAATGTTGTATTATGAGTAGTAGTAATGTGTATGTTGACTGGAAGGGCGTAAATTGTAAGAGCAAGAAGTAAATTCAAAGCGTTCTTTAAGGTACTGTATAGTAAGTAGGGATGAATAAAACACTAAAAAGCAATGAAAGAATGTGAGTATTCCGGCGAAAACGAATAGGCAACCACTTGAGTTTTTTTCGTAATTCAGAAACGTGGTCATACTTATAATAACAACAGCCCACAACTGTCCCACTGCTGGGCTCGGGCCTCCCCACTGAAGTGGAACGTACAGTATACCCGCCAAGCTTGTCCAAGGCCGCTTGGCAGGTTTTTGACACATTGGTTATCTCGATGTGCAGGTTGCATCACGATATTTTCCTTCACTGTTGTTAGCCCCTGGTAATTGAAACAATATGCACATTAGGTCAGAAAACTGCCTAAGTGGTGCATGCGTTTCGGCCAGGATTGAACCCGCGCCCTTTGAATTCAGGACGCGTGCGCTAGCCATTACGCAACCACGACTTGCGTAACCCAAATATGAACCTTATAGATAAGTTTTGCAGGCGCTCAAGTTTATTAACTTGTTCTTTAGTTAAATCTAGATAGCTGGCGTCGGCATAATCAAGTACCGTAAAATGGGGGGGGAACAGGGACACTTTTTAAGTTCGACATTGATTTTTATCGTTTTTTTTTAGTTATAGTGATAAAACGGAGATTATAATGGTTCCGGTAGTTAAAATTTTCATTTCTAATGCATTAAGATGTAGTTTATTAAAGAATAATCATAAAAAGTTACAAAAACTTACTTGTCCCTATTCACCCAGGCGTTGGGGTGAATCGGGTCGCTTAAGGGGTTAATAGAGTTTTTCGCTAGGGCTGACACTTTCATACTATAGGCAGGTACCTACAATACAAATTTCACACAACTTTGACCCAATGTTTTGAAGTACGTTTTTTTAAAATACTTATGACAGGATGACTGAGTGTTGTCGGATTATAGAAAAAATATTGCAAGCTTCTAATTTAAATCATACCACAAAGTGTAACACGTAACATAAATGTGTCGCAAATAAAACTTGAGGTTTGTCCCAATTCACCCCCTAGATCCTATTCCCCCCATTTTACGGTATGGGTACAAGTAGCGACTCCTGCTGTGTTTGTATGTGAACGGATAGTTGTTGTTGTGTGCAGCGCAAGTGCGACATGTACTGGCCGGCCGGCGGGCGCGGCAGCTCCGCGGAGTTCGGCGGCGTGCACGTGACGCTGCTGCACGAGGACGTGCGCGCCGCCTACACCGTGCGGCACATGCGCGCCAAGAACACGCGCCCCGAGAACAACTCGGTGAGTTGGGGTCCAATTCTAAACGTGCCGTGTCTGTACGTTGCAGCCATTAAATAAATTAAAAAAAACTTCGTTTAAAAAACCGACGGTAACTCGTGCTTAGTAATTTTCAAAATATAGTAATTTTTATGTTTTACTTTGCACCGACTTCAAGACGTTTTACATACATACATACATACATACGGTCCCTTGCGGGGTAGGCACGAACAACAGAGCGCCATTTAGGCTTATTCTTACACACCTCACTTGCTTCTTTGACATTCATAGCTCTTGTCATGCACGCTCGTCTGTTCTTAAGGCTCCTGACGTTTTAGATAATATATATTAATAATAATAGCTTTAGAAATAAGTTATTTTATACTTTTTAGTTTTTGAAGTCGGTTTTTTTAAACGAAGTTTTTTATTTTATGTGTTACTTTTTATTGTCTAGCTCTTTGGGTACGCCTACGAAAGGTGCCGCGCGGAATGAATTTTTTTTTCATAAGAAATGTTCATAAAATGAAAAGTACTTGGCCAAACTATGTCAAATGTTTAGGGAACCAAATGGCAGCTATTCCGCGTCGAACAAAAAAAGAATCGCGTAAATCGGATCATAAATCTCGGAGTAATCGGCGAACATACATAAAAAAAAGATTCCGACGAATTGAGAACCTCCTCCTTTTTTGAAGTCGGTTAAAAAAACAACTGAAAGAGACTATATTGTTACACGAGCTACACAGAACTCGAATTAAAATGGCGTTGGAATTACTATAGAGTTTATTAGAACTGTACAAAACATGTATAGAACAGGCACAAATATGACAGGACATGGCCAGTAGAAATTGCACGATTCAATTACACGCGAAAATTCCGTCACTACAACGCTAATCGAAAGTACTACACACGTCTTGCTAGTATCGTAATCGTCGCTTGACTGCCCCACCCTTCCGTTCGGGCATTGTTTTATACTAACTATACAGTACAAAAAATCGACCGCGTGCACTGAAGTTTCCGAGAAACAGTAATTTGCACACCTGGCTGATTATATTCCTGTGAACGGCCAACAAAGTCGGAAACAATAGGCTATTGTCTAATTGCAAAATTTAAATACGAAGTAAACAAAAGAACTCCGAATGCGGGAGGGACAATAAACTAGGTGTGCGGCATTTCTTTGTCGGTATGTAACAACAGGTATGCAGGTGGCCCAACTTGTAACAATATTAACCACGTAAAACACAATGCATTTTTTTAGATTTCTAATCTGTTTGTTTGTCCGAGATTCACGTAAAAACTACTAGGCCGATATGGATGCGCTTTACGTTGATCAAGGGATTCAGCAGACAGGTCCACCTGATGGAAAACGATGCCATTGCCTATGGACACTGGCAACACCAAAAGTGCTACATAATATGTGCTGTTGCTCTGTAAGAGAAGCCTGATACCTGGCTACTAATGCCGGAACACAACTCAAGGTTTTTGTGGTGGCATGCTCTAGACCAGGAGTGGTGGCTATCCAGACGGGCAGATTTCTCTCTCCGTTCTTGCACGGATAAAACGGATCGCTGCATGTATCACCATCACCCTAGTAATAACTTGATTGAACTAAATTATACCTAACATATTTTGATACTAAATATGTTTTTATTAAAAAATATTCTTTTAATATTTTATAGCATCCTTAGAACATGTTATAGGTGACAGTAACTAATTGTAATCAGGTTACATGTTTGTTTCTTGTAACCTGGTAATAAAAAAAAAAAATGTGTGTGTGTGTGTGTGTGTGTGTGTGTACTTATGTACACGCGTTAGAAGTTATACTTCTTTGGCGTATCAAGATAAAAATCTTTTCAAATTTTTTATCTTTTGCCTTATTCTACGTTTGTAAAAAAAACGACACTAACAATAGAAAAACTAAAATATTGACTATAGCTAACTTCAAGGTGTCGGTTGACTATAGACAACTTCAGGGTGTCGGTTTTTCGTGACAGTGTGCGCGCGCATCGTAAAAGTATAACTTCAAAACTAAAATGTTGACTATAGCTAACTTCAGGGTGTCGGTTGACTATAGCTAACTTCATGGTGTAGGTTTTTCGTGTGACGGTGTGCGCGCGCATCGTAAAAATTTACTCATCATTTTTCCCTAACGCGCGTAAAGAAGTATAACTTCAAAAATATTTACATATTATCCGTTCCAATCTTGTAGGGAAGCGAGTCAACTAGCCCCGACAGTGAGGCTAGCAACCCCCTAGGCCGCAGCGTGGTGCAGTACCACTACACGGTGTGGCCAGACCACGGCACCCCCCGCCACCCGCTCGCGGTGTTGCCATTCGTGCACGCAGCGGCGCAACACCCCGACACTGTCCTCGTGCATTGCAGGTAACATTAGAACTGTCAACCAAAAACAATCAAAATGGCCGACGCCATTATTTATAGCAATAGAATTTAAGTTCTTGGTATTTAAACATAAATACCTACCAATGTTTAAATGGTGCTCTCTATTTTATTTCACCGTATCCCAATTATTTGGGGTCGGTACAATATGTCTTTTCCTATCACACTCCTCTACTCTGACATACCTACATCTTCTGTCACAGCACATATCATCATATCCATCCATCTTTTTTTGGTCCACCTTTACATCTGTACTCATCCATCTTGTAGTTTAACATTCTTTTTGTCACGTGACTTTCATCCCTCCTCATTATATGCCCATACCAACTTAATCTTCTTCCTCTCAATTTTATGTACTCATTTCTCACTTTATCCATTCTTGTACCACCACACATCCATCTCAACATACTCATCTCAGCTGAGTGGAGAAGTTTGTGGTTTATCACCTTAGTGGCCCAATATTCCGACTCATAGCATGACTGGTTGTATGACATTAAATGTAAACTGCTATTAGTAGATTATTGTACTATATCTTACTATTCATTCACTTGTCCTAATTTGTATGATGCTTATGACAAATTTTAACCAATAGTAAAGCAAATGAATGGGCGGTAAGATATAGGATCCGGGCAAGAGTAAGTAATTGCGGGTAGTTGTGATTGCTTGTCGGCTGACTTCGTCCTCGTTGGGATATAAAAACGAGCGGATCTAAAGACAGACAGTCTCACTTCGGCTTGCGTCTGATGAACATGTCGAAGTAGCGCTTAATCCCTTCCAGGGGTCTAATTTAATATAATTTTTGCGCGTTAAAACCAAGATAGTCTAGTCGAGAAGTTTATTTTCTGCGAATAATAGTTACCAGTCACTTAAAAATATGGTTGATGGCTCATTCGATCCGGAATAGCATCTAGAGAAAGTAGTTTTTTGGATTTTTTCTCCCAATAAATATTACAATTGTTATTAACAAAAAAAGTGAAAAAAAATTAGCCGTTCAGCTTTTTGGGAAAATCTCAAAAAGTACGAGAGATATGTAAAATATTATAAAAGTTTGTGAAAGAGCAGGAAATTTTAGTAAAAAACTTCTCGACTCCCGAAATCGTAGCACCAATATTTATAATTTTTATCTAACGTTGAAAATCGGGTTCCGCGCGGCAGTTTCGACATGCGCGCGCCGCTACTTTAATGAACGCAAGTTTTAAATTATTATTTTTTTGCAATTAAATATTAATTTAAAAATTTGAAAAAATTCAGATATTATCTTAAAACTTCAAAGAAAATGATCCCGCGAGAGTAAAAGTTTTATCATCATTATTTATAAATTTATTGAATTGTTAATTAACCATTTTTTCGTGGGTCTCTGTTGTTATAAAAGGCAATATAAAAGTTGACTAAAATTTCCTGCTCTTTCAGTCGGCAATTTTTTTTCACTTTTTTGTTAATAACAATTGTAATATTTATTGGGAGAAAAAATCCAAAAAACTACTTTTTCTACATGCTATTCCGGATCGAATGAGCCATCAACCATATTTTAAAGAGACTGGTAACTATTATTCGCAGAAAATAAACTTCTCGACTAGACTAAAGAGAATTATATCGTCTCTTTTAGTCTAATACAAATTCTATGTAGTTAGAGGGAGAAAGCATCAGTTCAACGTTCTTTTCAGTTATCTGTATTTGTCCACAGTGGTGCTTCCCAATTAGTCATTATGACAATTCGAGAATAAATTTGTGGTGGTTCTGTCTTAAAAGGTTTAAACGAGTTGCATTTTATTTCTTTTATCTTAGCCGACATGTGTTGAGCTATTACTATATATAGGTCAGTATGTGTGAAAGTTTGTTTGGTATAGGTTAGCAAAGCAGCTCATCGGAATTTAATGAAAATTAAAACAATTTTTTTATCCTAAACTAGTTGGCCATGTTTTACATTCGCTCCGTCTTAGGTATTTCCGAATTTCCCATATCTGTGGAAACTTTAGGATAAAAAGTGTATAAAAGACTATTGATATATTTGTTTTACAGTGCTGGTGTAGGCAGAACCGGCACGTATATAGTACTAGACGCACAACTGAACCAGTTAAAACTAACTGGCACGTTATCCCCACTCGGCTTCCTTTGTCGTGCGCGCACGCAGCGGAACCATTTAGTACAAACCGAGGAACAGTACGTGTTCGTACACGACGCATTACTAGAACATGTCAGATCTGGAGACACCGAAGTGCACTTCTCTAAAACACGAGACTACTTGACCAAACTTCTCGAGCCCATAACTGAAGACGAGCTTGCAGTGTTAGACTTCACCCCACCGAGGCGTAAGAGTGTCAACGACTTGAATGGGGTCGAAAATGGAGAGGGCTCGAGTTTGAAGTCGAGTCAGATCTGTAGTGCCTCGGCAGAGGCGGTGGAGAACGGGTCTCAAGTGTCGATAAAGACTGACGACTTGAACAGTGAGATGAGTAAGAGTTCGGCGAACAACGAGACCCAGGACGATCAGAAGGTTTTGACTAACGGAGAGGAGTCTGAAGGAGTTTATGATCTAGCGCCGAGGTCCACCGACACGTACACGAAGAAGATGGCCGCGTACAATAATATGAGTGACGAAGAGAAAGAAGAGATAAGACGGTGAGTCAGATTTCAATTAACCTATTTTTTTATAATAAAAACAAATTATTTATTTCAGACACAAAGATCCAATAACAGTAAAGTATAATAACAGATTAAATAATTAAATTAAATTTAAAAAAATCTTGTGGCACTCGGGGACTGCCGCAGTAAAGCTATTGCATAGCATTTTTATAATTAGCAATTATAATTATTTATTTATTTTTTATTTATGCAGTATTTTATTTTCTTTGATATTAATTCAAGTTACACTTTTTGAGTGTGGTGACCGATAAGAAAACAAATCACCTATGTATACATATATACCTGCATGTATACTTACGGGGCGCACATGCGGTGAGTGTGGCATTATAAAGATATGAAAGATACCTACACACCTATACACTTTATCACAAACAGCTGCTTACGTATTCGTCCGATTTACATGTAGACGTTTTATTACCTTTGCGGCATTTGGACTTCTTTTGTTTACTTTGTGTAAAAAATTGTGATTATAAAAACAGCCCATTGTGTATTGTAATCTTTTATGGTAGTCATTAACCAGGTGTGATTCAAGGAAATACAGTCCACGCGGTCGAGCAGACATATTGTACTTGTACAGTATAAAGCAATGCCCCAATGGAGGGATGAGGCAGTCTAGCGATAGCCACAAGCGAAGCAAGACGTAGGGACGGACTTTGTGCGTGTGATTGAATCGTGCATTACGTTTGGACTGTTGGTGTACAGTTATATTTGTATATATCCGTGCAGGGACTGAGAAAGAATACAATTCATGCGGCCGGACGGCCTGTCGTAAGAGGCGACAAAACAATCCACAATCAGGTGGTAGGGTATTTGTCCGTCTGGATGGCTACCACCCCTGGTCTAGAGTATGCCACCCTAACAACCTTGAGTTGTCTTCCGGCATTAGTGACCAGGTTCTAGTATTCCTTAAGAGAGCAGCAGCGCATATGTAGCACTTTCCATCAGGTGGGCTGTCTGCCTGTCTGTTGAACTCGTGCAATAAAAAAAACCAGTACCAATACATTTTTGTTTGGTGTAACCGAAATTGTACTATTTCTACACCCCTCAACCCTGGCCAAGAAATTTGCAATGCAACTTCTCCAGCATAAGCTTTTTTGAAAATCTCTCTGAGGCTTTGGAGAGTGACCTATAGCTGAGTAGTATTATTTTCAAAAAAATATATTGGTTAATAGTGAGATAGAGCTTTTTCTCAAGAAATATTATATTTTTCTGTTTAAAATTTCAACTGTCTAGTAAAATGTGTAAGTTTTTCACATATATTTTTTTAAACTGGAAGCACTTATAATTCTTTACTTTTATAGAGTGAATAGGGCTGAGAACTACGCGTTATTAGAGCGCATGAGATCTTTAGCAAATCGTCATCACACATACCAGGGACCTCCGCCTTCAAATCTACTAGAAAAACAATTCCAGGTTTGTTGTTTTTTTCATTAATCGGTATTTTTCAGTACAAACAGTTCTCAGTTGTCTGATCTAATGTGCATATTGCTGACGGTGAAGGAAAACATCGTGATGAAACCTGCACATCTACATAACCTCGAACCCGCCAATCTGCCTGGGACAAGCCTGGTCGTTCCACTATAAAATGGGAGGCCCCAACCGCACCAGTGGCACATTGAAATCAAATCAGATTTATTTTGCATTAGACACTGTGTCAAAGGATGTTACTGTTACTACAATTATAATGTTAATAGTTTCAAGTGTGCTAGCCATATTAGCATGCAAAATTATTCTTATGGTAGCTACAATATATTTACAATGTAAATTTATAATTATTTTGTATTATTATGATTAAATTATATTTTTAAAGTGAAATTGAAAACAGAAAGTATAAATTTCAAATACAAGAATCAATTAATATGTTTATGGGTTGTTATTATTATACATGCCAAAGTTAGATGTGTCTTGAGAGAAGTTAGTTCCGTGAGTTTCCGTAAATTCAGTGTTAACGTTTATTACACTATACGACACGTAGTGCGAAAGAGATAGAGTGAGAATTTGGATAGAGAGAGAGCGAGCGAGAGCGCCATATTGCCAGATTTAAATGTTATTGTGTTCTGGGCAATAACATGTAAGAACTTCAAGGACGCATTTAAGTTTTGCTCGTAATGTAAACTTTATAAAATGTGTTTACTAAAAATTATTCTCCGATATTAAAACTTCATTTTTAAACTTACTAGTACGTGGATTAACTTACACTAAAAGTATCTAGTCTGTAGTTCAGACAAGCAAGAGGTCTTTCTACTACAGATAAGCATTTTATTGTATCAACAAAATATGTACTTTACCGAGAGCTGATTAAGGCTTGTTTTTTTAGCAATATATTCAAAATTAGATTTTAAATGTTGTAAAATGAAACTATGAAACAGATTTTTTCCTCCATAGTTAATAACACGTTCGTGCGTCGACGCGAGCGTATGCGCGCGCGCACCGCACAATGCGGAAAAGAATCGCGTTGGTGGCGTCCTACCCTCGGATACAGCGAGGGTCATGCTTGTTCCTAAACCAGGTGTTGAAGGTAATTAATAGTATTTTAAGAAAATGTAGTTTTTAAATACCATTTTTTGAGATCATTTCATAGAGTGTAAAAGAAATAGTAAAGCAACTTTTCTATGAAAATATTATTTTTACACGACGAAAGATTTTCTAGACAACAGTACTGAATTAGAATAATGAGATCGCTACCAATTCAGTAATTAT
Organism: Dendrolimus pini; assembly: GCA_949752895.1. Taxonomy (NCBI): domain Eukaryota; kingdom Metazoa; phylum Arthropoda; class Insecta; order Lepidoptera; family Lasiocampidae; genus Dendrolimus; species Dendrolimus pini. Next base: position 5,202,389 of record OX457146.1, read on the forward strand.
TCATACTAATTACTTTCTACTAGTTCAAAATACATATAAAAAAATCACGAACATAATATGTATGTCAATAGTTATGAAGTGAAAATATGTTGCTGGGGAGGTCGTTGAGCCGCTTCTTCTCCTATAACATTGATTAAAATGCATGCTTTGGAAGTGGTAGTAAACTGAATAACTTTCATCAAGTAATTTATAAGATTCCATTTTGATATGAATAGTTGTGCAGGTGTTTTAAACTATTATTTTGTTTTAAGACTTCAGCTTTTGATTCAGTGGGGTCTAAGCTAACTAAAACTGGAAATTCTAATACACAATAATATTACAATATCTCTTTTGTAAAACAAAATATTTTTTGTAAAACAAAATATCTTTTGTAAAACAAATTATCTTTTGTAAAACAAAATTAACTTAGGTTCAAATGTCGCTTACGATAAAATGCCGGTAAGGGCTCGTCCTATATATTCCTTTTCATTTTTGATAATTTGTATATATGTTACGGCTAATACCCGAAGTGCGGCTACACCTAGTTCTAGCCGGCTAAAACTAGGTGTAGCCTCACTCCGGTGTTTAAACCTAGGTGTAACAGATTTGTTCACGGCTAATATTAGGTGTAGCCGATTTCATTTGGTTAAAACTAGGTATAGCCTTCTTTATGTTGGCTACAACTAGATGTAGCCAATCCTACGTGGTCAAAACTAGGTTCTATTCTTCGTATTGGCTGAATCTACAATAAAACAAGCTACAATCAAGGAACGTTATTATTTATTTGAAAAAGTAAACATAATAGACATTTAGATGCACATACTTCATGTGGAAAGTCCTAGTAAGTTAAATTTTGTAACAGGTAGCGAATACGTGAACGCGTCGTGGGTCTGCGGACGGCGTCGGTTGCGCGAATACGCGGTGGCCCAGCACCCCATCGCTGAAAGTGCTGCTGACTTGTGGAGGTTGCTATGGGATCATACCGCACAACTGGTTTTGCTACTCTCCGATACTGCTGACCCGGTAAGAGAATATTTTGGTTTAAGTATCAAAGCCAATAGGGATGTGGACACATGTTACAATAAAGCCTAATATGTTTACACATAAAATAGTCATCAAATTGACATCTACTCATCTAACTTTTAAAATACCATCATAGAAATAATTACTTTTGAAACATTAATGAATGTGCTATTTCACTACTTTTACTTATAAGTTACTTTTACTGTCGTGATAGCGTAATGGCTAGCGCACGCGCCCCTAGATCGAAGGGCGCGGGTTCGATCCTGACCGGATCGTATGCACCTCTTAGTCAGTTTTCTGATCTAATGTGCATATTGTTACAATTACCACATGCTAACAAGGGTGAAGGAAAACATCGTGAAGCAACCTGCACATCGAGATAACCGATGTGTCAAACCTACCAAGCCGCCTTGGGCAAGCGTGGTGGACATACTGCCTGTTTCCCCTATAATGGGAGGCCCGAGCCCAGCAGTGGGACATTTATGGGCTGATATTATTATACTTACAAGTAAGTATGCTCGTACAAAATCTATGTGGTTCAGTTGATTTGATTGTCCGCTCCCTTATTGTCACATTTAATAGCGCAAGTATTATAAATTAATGCTAAATGTAAAAAAAGTTACTAATGGCCCAATTTAATTTCAGGAATGTGAAATATTCTGGCCGACGGAGGATGAAAAAGAGTTATTCGTTGCGAATTTCCGTGCGAGTTTCGTGTCGAAAGACACGTATGTCGCCTATCGGAAATCAGAAAAGAAATCTCCTATGCAAACCCCAGCAGAACCCGAAACAAACGGCTATAGAAGACAAGAGAGCGAATGTGCCGATGATGAAAGACTGATACCTGAAAATAGTTCACCGATTAAAAGCACAGAACCAGCCTACAGGTTCGATCGTACAGAATTAAGATTGGAGCGGTTAAGTTCAGGGAATAGGGACTTATCTGCTCGCAAATCGATAGCGAACGGTGATTTATTCTCATCGCTATCAGATCCAAAGAAGAATGGCCCGAAATCCCCAAGAAGTCCATCGAAAATGTCTCTGAAGAATTTCAAACTTAGTTCACCGACTAAGTTTAAGTTTCCAGAGTGGGGTTCTAGAGTGGCTGGTTCTCCACCGGATACAGCTCCACCACCGCCTCCAGTGGCTCCTTCGTTATCTGTGGAAGAAGAAACAGAACTACGTCGACCATGTTATAGATTTGATAAAGTGACCTCCGTACCGGATAATGTGCCATCGGACAGAGTGATAGAAGTGACAAACGTCAGTGTGCATTCATTACAAGACGACTATCAGTTAAGTGTGAAGTTTATAAAGTGCAGTGGTTGGTTAGACGGTGATACAACTGAGTATACAATAGGGAAACCGGACGAAAATGTATATGTTAAGGCTTTGAGGGCAGCGAGTACGGATTCGGAGAGGCAAGAGGCTCTTGATAGGCTCACGGAGCCATATCGGGACTCATTTGCCTTAATAGAATATGTGGCTGGTTGTCAGATGGAGTACAAGAACGGACCGGTCGTTGTTGTTGACAAGTAAGTGAAATATTTGTTGATTTAAAAGTATTTGACATATACAACTCGAGGGCTTCATAACAAATGGGTGTACAGACAAACGTGCAGTTTTACACAACGGCCAAAATTGTGAATAAAACAAAACTAGTTTATTGTGTAAGGCTATTAAATTTGAAATACCGTTCTTTTTAGGTACACTTGCATACGGGGTAAGACTATCTAAATTGTAACATGCATAGATTTTAGTAAACAACAAAAAGTGGCATTTTTGCGTATACGCCTATATGGAAGCCCTCGATATAATTGATACATGATAATTAGAACATACCAATTTAATAGGTACGGCGGTTGGAAAGCTATGTCCTTCTGCACACTGTCAGCAGCGTGCGGTGGGGTCCGGGACCCAGCCCAGCCGGACCCGTGCGCCCAGTTCAGGCCTCCGTCCGACGACACGGCCTCACTGTACTGTTGGGGGGCTCTAGGGGCCCACGCGAGGTGTGCCAGAGACAGGGATTCCGATACAGGGGTGCATTCACACTCGGCTCTATTGGCCCAGTACTGTGCGTTGGCCAAATACGGCCAAGCACTGCAAATCAGAGCTGACAGGTGAACCAGGTGGGTTTCCATAGTTTACAATCATCAAGTACAGTGTAGTGCAATTTTGAAACAATATGGAAAATGCATGTGTTATAGTTTTTTAATTTGTCGATTATTTATATTGCCGTTCAGTAGAATTTATAAGCAATAGGGATAATGTGTGTACTATTATATTTAACCGACTTCGAAAAAGAGGAGGTTCTCAACTTGATCGGTATATTTTTTTTAAGTATTTACACTGATAATCTGAGATTTATGATCCGATTTACGTGATTCTTCTTTGGTTTGATGCGGAATAGTTGCCATTTGGTCCCCTAAATATTTAACATAGTTTGGCCCAGTAGTTTTTAGTTTTTGAAAATTTTCCGTTCCCGTTTCTTGGGACCTATATTTTTTAAGAAGTATGGTACCTTTCGTAGTCCTGCCCATAGTTATTTCGCGATGTGATGCTGCGATCCGCGATGAGGTTTGGGATAATTTAAAAGTCGAATATTTTAACTTATTTTATTACCCCAAAGCTACAACCTCACTCACGCTCGGGTCGGCTCGCAGTGGCCGCCCGCCTTTCATACATCTCCTTGCACGATGCATTTTGCTTACCTAGCACGCTTACATGTTCCCTACAGTTAGACACTGAAAAGTATAAAATAACTTAATAAAGATTATTGACTATCTAAATATCTAAACTAGAAACCGATTGCAAGGCCATCGACCGGGATCAAATGTCAAGCTAAACCATTCTCGAATCTACTTGGAAAAATACAAAAAATTTCATCAAAATCGGTCCCATCGTTAAAGAGGTGTTCAGCGGCGCCACCTACCGGGTCCAATCGTCAATCTAAATCATCCCGAGGTCCACTTGATCACACACAAAAATAATTTGATCTAAAGCCTGGAACCCTACTGCAGTGCCATCTACCTGGTTCAAATTTGAATCTAAACCATCCCGTAATCCACTTGAACACAAAAAAAATAATTCACCTAAATCACACAAATGAAAATGGGTTTAAATGCAGTGAGCATTGCCAAAATTGACACGGGAAAGATCATACATAACAAATGAATGGCTAGACTGATGTTTTTTATTAATGATTATTATATTTTAAGACTTTTATTATCCTATTTCGGACGATGACAATTCCAAAAACACAAAAATCACGTAAATTGGTCCAGTCGTCCTCGAGTTATAAATGGTGTAACTAACACGATTTTGTTATATATACCTATAGAAGATATGGAAAATGTATATTTTATTGTAATCCATTATTTTACATTCATATAAACTGCAGATTATAATAAATAGGAATTATGTATGTATTATTTATGTTTTATTTTAATTAATTATTTACATTGTCGTGCATTGAAGTTTATGACTGATTTTCCAAAAGCAGATTACAATTTTTAATTTAATCACTTACTTATATTTCCGTTCATTGGAGTTTCTACACATTAGTGAAGATTATTATAATTTACTTTACTCGATTATTTAAATCATGTGAAATATTTTGTCTTTATCGATTGCCATGCCACTGCTAATGCCATGCAGTGCGATTTATAAATAATAGAGAAATGTATGTAAATACATTGTTACGTTTTGTTTTAGGTTTATCGACCAATCTGAATCAGAGTCTCGGTAAATAGTTACTCAAGTAATAGAAGATATTATACTCGGAGCGTTGTGTGGCCGGACGCGTAGACGCGGGCGACATCTGCACGACAGTGGACCGTTGGAGTTTCATAATATATTGTCGTATACATTAGACTTTTAATATATCGAATTCTTTGATTAGTTCTGGCGGGTGAATATAATTTCAATTTTTTATTTATTGTATTTCTCATATTTAACCTGAAACATGTTATGGAAGCTAAACGAGAAATTTAGTTTGAATATTACAATACACTCATAGAATGTTATAGGTGTTTTCCGTCTTGTTAAATTAGCTTGCTGTGTTTCAAATTCAAGGTTGGTAAGATTTAAATAACTAATTCGTCAAAATATTTTATAATATCTGATGAAAAATTATACCACTCCAGGCTGGCTATATACCGAATCAGTATAATATATTGTGTAACAGATATTGTACCATACATTCGTATATTAAATTATTTTTATATTATGTTATTTTATCATAGGAGCGAATATTTTTCGCATAAATTACATGCTGACGGTACTTTGCCTAAATACCTGAAGTAATTATATAATTAATTGCTAGAGGAAGACTGCACATTAAAACAATGTTAAATGCACAACAGATAACAACAATAGATTTCGTGAAATAAAACTTTTATAAACCAAGAATGAATCGGAGTTGAAACACTATTTGTTTTAAGCGACATTTTGTGAGACTTAACATGATAATTTTTATTCATCTTTATATCTTACACATAAGGATATATGAATAACATAGATTCCGTTTAAAATTTGTAGAACTATACGTTTTTCTTTCTTCATACACTACACAGAAACTATATGTTTGTTGGCATTCATTCATTGGCACTCTATTATATATATAGTCAAGTTAAGAGCGAAGAGGACACCAAGTGTCCGAGATATAGGATGTTTAAAATCTGGAATGTCGGCGACACAACCATCTGTCTTGTGACGAAAGAGAAGTGATTCGTTTTTTTTAATAAATATATTTTTATGGCTTGTCTCATTTTCCGAAAAAAAGTCCGGCATTCTAGGGGAACAGAACTGACTTGCAGTATATTTAAATTAAAATATACTAAATGAATATATGAATTAAAATTATCTTAACCTAATCTTCTTAATCAAGACCTAAGCTATCCGTTTGCCCGGTAGCCCAGGGTGGTCTTATCAGCGGTAAATCGACTGTAATAGGACGTTAGGCTCGGCCACGTATTAGTTTATTATCTATGGGATCGGTCGAGGAATACAGAACTATTTCCTTTTTGTTTTGTAGACATACAATGATGACAATGATATTGTTACGACTTGCAGGACTCGAATTAAAATGCCGTTGGAATTATTATAGAATTTATCAGAAATATACAAAAACGTATAACACAGGTACAAATATAACTGTACACAACCAATCGTAATGTACGATTCAATCACACGCGCAAAGTCCGTGACTAACGTCTTGCTTCGCTTGTGGCTAACGCTAGACTGCCCATCGCTGCCTTGGGGCATTGCTTTGTACTGTACAAATACAATATGTCTCCTCGACCGCGTGTACTGAATTTCCAAGAATCACACCTGGCTAATGACTACCATAAAATATTACATAAAATACACAATAGGCTGTTTATCCAATCACAAATTTTAAACAAGAAGTCCAAATGCCGAAAAGGTAATAAAATGCAGGTGTGAATTTGTCATTTGTCGGCACCTAGGTCGTAACAATATTAATGTATGACTATAAAATGATAATATTAAGATTTCTTAATATCTCAAATAATTGGGTGCCAATCATTGAGTGGAATGCCTACAATGGTATAGTTTAAACTAGTTTATTATTGATATGTTTTTGGGATGTTTGAAACGTTAAACTCTTCTCTCGGCATTTTTTACAAATGCCGCTTGAAACATATAGCCTTTCATCCTTCGATATGTATAAATGTATTTCATTATAATCTTTCTGTATTAACTACACACTTAATTTGTTTTTTAGCATGAAAATATCGTATTTTTCGGTACATGTATCTTTGTTTGTTTGAAAGTTTTATTCGCTCGCCATAGCTGATAATTTAGTCTTGAAGCTTAGTCATGATACTGCAAGTGACAGTAACTTACTGTTTTATTATTCTTAATAAGAATAGCAGTCCATAAATGTCCCACTGCTGGCCTCAGGCCTCCCACCTTTACGGGGATTTCAGTTTCTTTTTGACTTCTCCATTTCACAATCGTTAAACACAGTCTCAGCATCATAGTCAGATGGATACACAATTTGTGAAAGCAAGAATATTGAACACTTGGTCGTGTGTTAACAGAGATATCAATCTATCTTTATATCTAGAATTTTCAATCTGTCAAATAAAAAAACCGAAATAGTCTGCAGTGGATGGGTTGGTTTGAAATATTTACATTTGCATGTCAATAGAAGAGTGTGTTTTAAACAAATTAGGAAGTATAATAAAATTTAAGTTACTGTTGTTTTCTACAATCATGACTTAATCAAAGTGTTTGCATTTATTATTTATAGATAAATATTGTCCTTTTGCGCCCTCTATACCACGGAATGCTCAAAAATTTAATACAATAATGTAGTGGATACATTTTTATGTGTGTTGAACATAGAAGTTGGAATACTAGGGAACTACAATAGCCCAGTAGAAAGTTTAGCTCTGAAAAGTTTCTACATACTATATAGCTAGATGGCGCTACTGGTTACGCTCTTATATCTTATTATATTTTACTCTAAGGCCGGTGTGCATAGACATTTAACCTATGGTTGAAATAAAATAATCGCTCGAACTACATGGCTAAATAATGATTGTTTTATATTAATATATTAACCGTTGGTTATATGTCTATGCACGCCAGCCAAAATCAATCGATAATTGATTATAAACTTATTTAAATTTTTCAGTTTTAATTAAGTGCTGTTTGCTCTTTTTTTATTCTGTTTTTTTAGGGGAGGGGTTGTCCACACGGATACGTCAACCCCATCGTACCCTAATCTACCTTACTCTACATACATTATATTATAAAAAAAGAAACACAAAGGCAGTCTTTGAGATATTTCTGATGTGGGCTCAGACGGAATTGTTTGATTGGCACCAATATGCATAGGACTTTGTCTGATATCTCTCATCAGCGCCTGTCTTTCCCTTTTGTTTCTGACACAATTCATCAGCAAATGTTGGATATCTTCCAAATCACCACAAGTAGTGCACTTTGGTGAATCTACTTTCCTCATGAGATATGCAAACTTTGCTGATGGATAGTGACCAGAACGTAGTCGTAAAATCAACTTAATATAAGATCTGCTTAAAAAAAGAATAATGTGTTATCTTGAAAATTTAAATTTTAGAGGAGTGTTTAACTTTCAAAAAATAATTGTGTTGAAACGAATTAATGTTTTAACTCTCTATCCACAATTCATTACAAAAAATACCAAGAGTTTTGGAAAATAAAATCGAAACGACGTTTAATTGTCAAATTAAATTTTTTTTTATGTGATAAAACAGCAAAAATCTAAAAAAAATACTGTGGTGCCAGTTATGTAGAATTTAGAAGTTTTACCTTTTCACTGGGCGATGGTTATTTCTAGTATTCATTTCATCGTTTGGAATAATAAATTGCATTATTTTATTTTTGTTTAAGCTTCGACTCTTATGAAATAAGATGTGGTTGTGTGCATAATTCGACTGTATTGAAACTTATTGGATAGGTAACTGAATTTTTAAGATTTTTCTAGCATTTTTTATAAATAATACTTTGCGATATACAAATACGCGCAAAACTTATCTGCGTGTCGAATAAAGTCAGTAGTAGCTCCAGTCAAGTGTAACTTTTATTTCACCTTACGTAGTGCGATGCGAAAGAGATGGCATACGAGTCTGGATAATGAGAGAGCGAGAGTGCAACATTTACCACTGGCAGCTATGTATTTTACCCCCTGTTAACATTATTATTCTGTATTGCGGAATGACGTGAATGAACTTCAGGAACGTATATAAGTTTTGCTCGTACCAAAAACTACAACTGTGATTGCGTATGCAACTATTTTCTATTTCTATTTTTGTTTACGGTTCATTTTTAAATATGTGACTGAATACGGTTGTTTATAGTTGTACCTATGTTTTGAGTTTTTCCTATTGTATTTAAATTTCTATCAGCAGCCATTTGGCTCTTGTATAAATACAATATCTGCCACCGTATTTAATAAGTACATACATTCGCATTGACATATATGTATTCACAGGTGTGGTTTACTTCACTCAAAATAGCGTATTAGCCACAGTCAAATAGTAGATTGATTTTTTGTACGCCATAAAATGAGAAAATATTTTTAATATCGTTTTCTTTATTAGATTGTAGTACATTATCGACTTTTAATTGTTGTACACAGTGACGGTTTCTATTAATTCCGCTGTTCAAAATCAAAACCTAGCAACTGAAATTGTTTCAAATGAATGCTGGTATATTCATTGTTCTGGTACGCATTTGTATATGTATTGTGTTTACCAAAACATGTGAAGACTGTATTAAAATCAAATAGGCCGTCTGCTTGTCTGCTAACCTCATACAATAAACTAAAAAAAAATCGGCAAATATCTAGTAGTTACAAGGGCCAGCACCGATGCCGACGATACACACATAAAGCCTTATTGAAAGTCGATAATGTCAATGTATCCCTTTAGGGAGAGTATTAGTGCTGTACTGTATGCAAAATATTTTATCGATGTCGATAATACGTTTTTCTAATTAAAATATACATACACGTAAAAATTATTTATAGCCTATTTTGGTAGGGCCGACCTATCTGTACTGATAGTTTTACTGATGTGGAATGGTTAGTTTATTCATAGAGAATGTGAATAGTCCTTTAATTACATAATTGGCAGCTATTAGTTTAATAATATGATATCTAGATAGGAAAATTTGTGGCTATTGCTTCAAATATTCTTAATCTTGTTGGGTTAATATACGGCCTATACAACGATATAATAAGGACATCTTGTCGATGGAATTACATGAATTTAATTAAACAGATAAATTTAAAGTTTCGAAATGCATAAAAAATCAGCAGTTTCAATTTATTAAAAAGTACGTTTTAACGGTTTCAGCGCAGAATTTTATTTCCTCTTGAATTTTGCCATTTCGATTAGTTTTCAGTAGTACCGATAACGGAAGAAGTCTTCTGAAAACTGTCCGAAACGTGGTAATAAAAATCAAATAGTCGCGAAAACTTTGTTAAGTTTTCATTTGAAAGTATACTGTTGTATACTTTCAAATGAATCCTAAATCCAATGAAATATTCTGTGTTTATAAAAACTATAAACCATCGTCGAGACGATATATAAGGCTAAAATTTTAAATAAAAAAATATAAAAATTATCATATCCACGTCGGTAGAATACGTTGCGAAGTCGGCACGCCAAAATCATTTCTAATTCCTATTAAATGAAGTTTATGGTCCAGTATTTTTACTGTAGTAATGATAAAAAAATGTATAATCTTAATGGTCTAGTTGTTATTCGATATGATTTTGAAGACTGTTTTATTAGTGGATCGTCAATTAATGATGTAACAGGTTCCGTTTGAAAAGGACACGGTAAAGTTTTATCGATAAGATTTCTATCGATAATCCGACAACACTAAAATAATGATGTAACTATATGATTAAAATAGATTTTAGTTTTGGCTTTGTATTAAAGATTTGAGTGAATTTTATTTTGTATTTGAATTCAACTATGGACTTTCATTTTGATAAAATTTTACTGTGTCGTAGAAAATGTTCATAATGAAATTATCGAGATATAAGAACGATACACTTATATTTTGGTAGGTTTATACCTGAACTTTGTTATTCAAAATTTTACCAATGTGATGCAGTTAATGCGTTACGACTTAAAAACAATATCAAAGTGGGTCCAGGGTTCGAATTGGTGATATGATATCGCAAAATAGCATGGCCCGTTTGTTAGTTTTTATTATTTTGCTGTAATCGTTGTTTCGGGAAGAAGACTAATGCTGGCCTTGTATGTCGTAATATCAGTGCTCTTACGTACCATTGGTAGAGAATTTACATGACTTGTATGAAGTTTATGTGAAATTTAAACCAGTAGTAACACAAATGATTGGATAGTAATATAACGAAATTTAACAGAGGTCACTTAGCTATCTATAGCTTACTTACAACAAACCTTACTAGATAATGTGAGCCCAATACTCTTTATTAAAAGAAACACAGATATTGTAACTTAACTACGATGTTTGCGCTCAAACCGATTGCATTAGTTGCTTGATTGCATAGAGAGTAAAGTATACCATTGTTGGCACTTTCCCCCCGCCACACAATTAATGGTACCCGGTCAGTTTATTCAAAAAATAAAATAAAATCGAAATATTTTTTTGCGATATAATATTATTATTGTATGTCTTTGAAGACCACGGGCCATAAACATTCCCCGGACTTTTGGAGGGCTTGCGTGGGGCCATGGGGAGGTCAAAAGTTAGAGGCCCCTTGGCCCCTTGAAAAATTTCACCTAAATGTAGCGTGACACTGACCGGCGATTATCCCTGTCTACACATATGATAGTGCACCCAAGGACACGCCCCGGCCAGTGTAGGACTTTTGTGGGAAATGAAAAGAAAATGACCGAAAAAAAGAATGTACCGGGCTACTGGCGTGAACTACTAGTGGTACTAGGGGTCTGGGAATATGGGGACAATGGCGTCTGCCCGTCGCAATGTTCGGGGAACATGGAATAATGGGCAGACTGACTCGCCACTCCCTGCATGGGCCCCATATTATTATTCAAGTATTTATTTATATCCAAAAGTGTTAAAAGTTTTTAAAAAATCACTAAAAATATTTATTTTAAATATTGTATGGCTAAAAGAAAATAATAAGATTTCTTAAAGTTTTGTATAAAATAATAGGGTGCCAATCGTTGTATTGGGTATGTTGTTGTCACAATGTCTATTAGTGTTTCGATTTTTTTACTTGAAGAATAACATTTACTCTTTCGTATACTTTAATGTTTAATCGATTCTGGTATCTCGATGATTTAAAAACGATTCGATGTGAGTGGCGAATTATCATATAGTGGAAGGAATGGAGGCGGGTTATGTTTGTGCAACAGTTCTCGCGCCGTGCCATGCGTTTTTATATACTCGTATCTACAATAAATTAGTTCAAATTTAAATTAATTATTTTGCATAAAACATGGTGGTCGTAACTTATGTACATCCTGTACATCAGTTACGATTATAATCGGCAGACCAACTCGTACATTTTATATCCCCAAGTTCGCTAGTGTTATATAGGTAATATGGACCACTCTGGGACCGATGCCAGACACCCAGACCATATTGAATTAAGGAAAGTTCGTTTACGAAATTTACTATGCCGGGAATCAAACCTGGAGCCCCTGCGTTGTAGTGAAGTCAGACGGCAAAGGCTTAGCCCGCTCAACCGCAGAGACCATCAATTTATTATAAGTACTTAGTACACGTGTTTTTGCCACATTGGGTAAATCTTTAAAAGCTCCTGCAGATAAAGAATTTTTTACATAATATGTCAAAATTACAATGAAAAAAATAGCATTCATAATCAAATAATAAGAACGGGCAAATTTTAAGAAAACTAGTAATATGATTATCATTATTAACTATGAATTATATTTTATTATTTATCATGTGTTCATTTATACTATTATAACATTTATTAGCAAAAATTTTTATGCATTTAGCAAAATATCTTTATGATTCATTGTCTATTTAGGGCAAAATTCGATTGACTTGCTACTTCACGTTTAATATAGTAGTTTATAATTTGCAACAATTATAATAGCAACCATGATTTAATATTATCGACTGTCAAATTTTTGTTAGTACTTACGTATTAAAATGTCATATTTACATGATTTAGTACAATCACCAGCCGTTTGAGTTAGTACATTTATATCGGGTGCAAAATCTTTAAAAAATTAATTATATTATTTTTATATATCCTTTGCAATTTTTTTTTAAATATGCAAGTTAGTAAGTAGGCTTTAATGATTTTATTTATAGCAATAATTTATATTTTTCTTTATCTGTATTAATTGAATTGATTATATTTAATATATGTATACTTTTGGTCTTCATCTGGAATCAAAAATGTCGTAAAAAAATTACTTGGGCTCTTCAAATCTAGGCCATCTTTTGGAGTAAGCGTGGTATTACTCCTGAGTCTTACTACATTACTTGTCAATTTTTAATCTATAGTAAGGCAAACGGTTAATAAGATATAGGAACCGGATATTAATAACCAACAAGACCGAGGTCAAATGTGGAAATGCAATGTTATAGAAATACCTACATATAAACTATTCAAATAATCCCACATTGTTAACGCCTACCGGTCCCGTCGGGGAGAGAGGGGAGCGCTGCGAGCGACGCAGTTCGCCACACATCGTCCGGCGACGCATGCAGTTGTCACGTCACATATGTGTAATTAATTATATTGTAATAAAGAGAATCATCCTACAACAGTCCACTAATCATTGCTGCACCTTACCATCATCAAGAAACAACCAGGAGGAGCCTAGACATGATTAACATCCATAGGTCGCTGATTTAAATCGAGCTCGAAGGACCATGTCTAGGCTCCTAAGGTGTTTTAATGATTAGTGGACAGTTGTAGCATGATTATCTTTATTACAATATAATTAATTACACATATGTGACAAATGTATGCGTCGCCGGACGATGTGTGGCGGACTCCGTCGCTCGCGGCGCTCCCCTATCTCCCCGACGGAACCGGTTGGCGTTAACATACAAATTATATACATTGCGCACAAACATCTCCCGCCTGTACATGTAGAACCAAAGAAACGCGTCGATGTATATTGTACGGTGAATAGGTAGTGAAAGTAGGCAAAAATGGGTGTCGCAGTTATTATAAATTAAAAAACTTATGTTTTAGTGTAAGAAAAAAAATGTGTAATTTGTAATTAATTATAATAATCGGTGTACGTGGTGGCTTGGGTTTGGGATTGGAATGTATTAGAATTCTCAATATATGAAAACAGTACTTTTTACATTATGCAGACGAGTTTTCCAATAAATACAGTGGAAGTCACAAATATTGGTCGCGTATGTTAAATCGTGGCAGAAGAATACCAGGAATAAAATTTGTACAATAAATAATGCTACTCCCCAAAAAACCCATAGAACGTAGGATGATAGGAGGGTATATAATATGTCTAACGAGTTAAAAATCATTCTTCACTTATGTTTTGGTATCATAAAAAATCACTTTACTTTTGACCAACATTTTATTATTTAAAAGAATTTTAATTATGTAGTATTTTTAACTTTTAAAATATTTGAAATATATTAAAAGTATGATATATTTTAAATATTTATAGTGTTGATTGAAAGTGAAGCGGGTTTTTTTTTATTTTTTATTGCTGGAGTTCAGCAGACAGGCAGACGGCCCACTTGATGGAAAGCGGTTACCATCGCCTATGGACATTTGGAACGCCAAAGGTGCTACAAATGCGCTGCTGCTCTCTTAAGACTTGAGACTGGTATCTGGTCACTAACGCCGGAATACAACTCAAGGTTGTTATGGCGACATACTTAAGGCCAGCTGTGGTAGCCATCCAGTCGGACAAATGCCCTACCACCTGGCTGTGAGTTGTTTTGTCGCCTCTTACGAAAGGCCGCCCGGCCCTCAGGAAATTGTATTCTTTCTCCGTTCCGTGCACGGATAAATGTTTTTGGAATGACATGTCGCGCCCTCTATAAATGTTGGATTTAGCGTTAAATTAATTAAAAATTGTAATTCGTTTTTCAGTCCAAAAATGCTGATCAAATTTTATAAAATCGATAATTAACGGTGACAAAGATCGTAAATAATGATTTTGACATTTATTTTTTAATTAACAAATTATAATATATTGATGTTTTCTAATATATTTGGACCTCAAATATCGCCACAAAAACTAATGCATCTATGACCTTATATTGATTAGGTACTAATGAATATTTAGATCAATCTCATATTTAAACGAGGTGAAAACTAAGTGTTAAGCGGACGATGAAGTCTTTTAGCGTATAGTGTACGATTATATTTAGCGACTGCAAGTTGCATATGTTTCAAACGAAGTTATAAAAGATTTAAGTGTTTTGGTTTTTTAACTACCTACAGTAGTTGTGTAGATTAAAAATCTTCCGGCCGCTTCCTATGTCTTATCAACCGTTTATTTGCCCTACTGTTGATTAAAATTGGACATAAGCTCTATACTCTATACAACTAAGTTAAATTTCTATCGATGAAAGTAAGTGAAAGAATAATAAGATATAGTAATTGGCCATTAGTAAACACGTCTACGGTGTAAAAGTGACAAATTAAACACTTACATAAATTGTCGTCGTATATCTCATTCATTTTCTATAATTTGTCGAAAATTTCATTAATGTTTGTCATTTATTCGTAGATCACATTTATGTTCATTCATTATGTTCGTCGTACATTTCATTCATATTCCTTCATTCGGGGTACATCTCATTCATTTTCTTTCATAAGTCGTAACATATTTGCCACTTACATCTAATTTTACATGTATGTATTTAACTTACATGTAAATACTTAAGAGACTATGTATGAGAATATTCTGTGTTTTAATGGTATGTTATTCACTATAAATTTCTTGACTGTGACCGTGCCAAACTAGAAGCGGCCATGAAACCATTTGACCGCTCTGAATACTGCGCAATAGACTCTTTATGCAAAATCACTTATAGCACAGCATTCTGCAGATAATTCGGATATGCCATAAAGTTTGGCGCGATTTACGAGTATATACACATCGCGGTTAAAAGACTACATCGTCCGTTAGCGATATAACTTTTAACTTGTCAGTCAGCTTTTCTTACTCAAAGCCGTGTTTATATTTGCACAAATGTTTTTAATGTTAGTTCTAAATCAGGGTACTGTAATGCAATCATGGAATATAATTAAGTGTCATTCGACATTAATTTTTTTCAACGTAGAATAATCTTGGTAAATTGTAGTGTGCCGTGTAGACAAGTTAATGCCAGCTCTTAAAGAATATATTGAAAATGTATGGCAGTGACAATGACTTAGTGTAACGGTATGTCATTTTAATACATTTTCTATTCTATGCGTTTAGCGCTTATGCCACTTGTCAACAGGGCCTATAGAGATACAGTGCGGAATCTGCGAGCGTATGTAGTAAGCGTGTAATTCCTTTTGTATGAAAATAGTGTCAGCAGTGTTGCGAACGCGCTTTGTCAAACCTTAAAAAGCGCTACATTAGAATGACCTCTACAAAATATAATATAAATTACATTATTATAATTAATCGTCTTTTGACGATTACATTATGCCTTACACGTGAAGATTTCAGTAAAGAATAATATAATTTTAAAAGCGCAAAATATGGCTCTGTGTTTTAATTTTTTTTTTGGGTGCCTAAAGCGCTACGTTGGCGACAGTGTCAGGGTAGTGGGTGCGAGGAATCTAAGGGCTTCAAGCTGCTTTATATTGATTACAAATTCGAAAGAAGCCACTGCTCACCTCATACTGGCATCGTGCAAATTGTTTTGAGGTCAGTACATTGCTACTAACCGGCCACTAATCAAAAAACACCAATCGGCCATTAATCGTAACTATTATTTTTTGTTTCAAACAGAAAAATTAATTCTATTAATTAATTAATATATGTATATACACATTGTTATTGTTCAGATTCGTGGAATACAGATTTCTAAATTTGATTTTATATACATTTCTATATATACAAATTTTATATATAAATCTACAACTTTGCATTGCTTCGACTTTTGTCTCAAGACTACCCTCACTTATTATAAATGAAATAAATAAATTGGCTGACAAACACACATATTATATATCCCCAAATTAAGCAAGTTACGCTTGTGTTATGGCTATTATATAACAGACTACTCTGGGGCCGATACCACACACCCAGACCATAGTAAATAACGGAGAAAACTGGTTTCGGAAATGTACTATAACAGAAATCTAACTTGGAGCCTCTGCGTTGTAGTGAGGTAAGCCTTTAGCTGGGTCAACCACAGGCCGTCACTAATATAGTAAAGATCATTCGAAAACTAATTAAAACATTAAACATTACAATAATAAATTGACAGATGGTGTAATAGGGTAAATTGTTTTGAGAAATAAATGTCTTAAACCTTAAAATCGTAGGCTACATTATCTTACTGGATTGTCGTTCGCAGTATTCTTTATCCATACCTAAATCTAAACTAAATGTTCCATGTTGTATGTACGCCCTATAGACAGTGTTGCTATTGTAGCTTGTAAGTTGTAAAAATGTTGCCAGTTTTTTAACGATGATATTAATTAGAAATGCGAAATTAATGATTTTTACCAGTAAAATACCGCCTTCATAATTATTGTGCCAATTTTTAATACTTCCCCCTACCGATGACGCATTCCAATTTTTTTTACTTTTTTTGTGTCATAGTTATCATGTTTCGAGACTGGATAGAAGAATATATTGATTCATTTCTTTATTTATAATTCCATTTACTAAAGAAGATAGATTGCGCCTATTTTGACAGTCTTTACAGATTAGTTACGAAATTCAACTCAGTGAAAGTTATTGAGAAACTATCTAACTGAATTTAGTAACAGATGCGTCATATATTGGTGCGGACTATATACAAGATATCCCAGAAATCTTGCAATAATTCATCAATTGTAAAAATGACAAAAATAGCTGAAGATCGGACTGGACCAGGAGATCTGAGGTCTAAAGCGGCCATACTTGCATGCAGATTCGTCTTACGAATGTGATATATATCAAAATAAAATGGAACTTTATACGTACCAGCTCAGTGAAATATACACTTGCCAATTTGACTGAGCGATTCACCAAAAGTGGCCGCTTCAGGCCCACGTTATATAAAACAAACTGATGAGTTATATAGTATTGTTTTTGTTATATTTGGATAACAGCTGGTCTAGGGTTGTTAAAGCAAATTTTTGACATTTTTAATATTGATAATTAATTCTAGGATAACCGGGATACCGAGTATAAAGTTGCACGACTGATTTTGTATGAATTTTTTTAGTAATTTAATTTCTAGCCGGTTCCTGTGTCTTACTATCCATTCGCTTACCTTACCATCAGTTGGATTTTGATACTACTTGTATATGTGATAGTAAGGCAAATGAACGGTTGCTAATATATAGCAACGGGCCATTAATAAAGTTCCCCCATGATATCATATTTTTTTCAATTTTAATGAAATGCCCTAATCTCACCGAACTTAGTACTTGAATTAGAATTTTTGTATATACGTCTGGTCTATCTCAATTTTTTTTTACAAATAGTTTATTTATTATTGATATAGAATAATGTAGTAGGTATTATGGTGGGAACATTATACCAGGAAGGATATAATGAAGGAGAAAAAGGTATATTAATTTTAGTTGTAAGTAAAAATGCACAGCACTTTTCGTTAACAAAACAGATTGTAAGACAGCCTCTCGGCGAGCGCCATATATCGATGCCAGAGACAATGAAATGTTTGATTGCACTCTATGAAATTTCTTTATGGTCATTGTCAATAACTAAGACAGTTTACTCATAAGTATTGTTCTAAAAACGAGTCTTGTGCAGTAAGTAACAAAAATCCCGTTGTTCTTTTTAGCTGCGCTGTTTTGTAACTTTGCCAAATTTCTTAAAATTTTAATCTACGTGTCGTTTTTTTATTTTATGAGTTCAGCGGACAGGTAGACGGCCCACTTGATGGAAACTGGGTACCATCGCCTATGGACATTTGCAACACTAAAGGTGCTACAGATGCGCTGCTGCTCTCTTAAGGGAGACTGGAACCTGGTCACTAATGCCGGAACACAACTCAAGGTTGTTGTGGCGACATACTTTAGACTAGGGGTGGTAGCCATCCAGTCGGGCAAATGCCCTACCACCTGGCTGTGGGTTGTTTTGTCGCCTCTTACTACATACAGGCCGCCCGGCCGCTGGAAATTGTATTCTTTCTCCGTTCCTGCACGGATAAAACAAAACAAAAATCCCGTTGTTCTTTTTAGCTGTGCTGTTTTGTACCTTTGCCAAATTTCTTAAAATTTTAATCGACAACGTGTCGTTTCGCAAAAGCTATTTTTTATTTAATATAAAACATTACGAATACTATGATGATCTTATTTTTCTTCAAAACTTTAGAGACAACAAATCTATTTTTGATAAAATTTGAAAGTAATTTACTGGATATTTGCTATACGCACTACCCGATTAAATAGGCACTAAATACATACTATACGATAGTCTTTGAAGATGCAAGATTTATTACGCTCTAATTAGGAACAACGAGAGTTTTGTTATGCCTTGTATACTCGTAGTGGTCCTGAAGGAAAAATTAGGCATGCTTTAGTATAGTTTCCTAATTTTTGTCTTTTAGTAAAATAGATTGGTGAATTCTCTTGGTTGTTGATGTGATTGGTGGTGTTACGGCGTATATTTGATGGTATGAAATGACGTTTAAATGTAATGAAGTTTTGAATAGCACCAATTGTCATTTTGTTTGCTTCCGTATCCTGTAGGTTTTTTTTCATATTTTAATAATTCAAGATTTCACTACAGCGTTGTATAGTGGTATATAAAATACGTTTTCCCGTAAATTTTCATCTAAATAGATCCAGTAATTTTGGAGAAAAATGACTGGTTCAGTTTTTATTTTAGTTGCACATTAAAGTGTTCAATATTTTTCATACACAGACACTCACTTGACGGGTTTGTAAGGGTTCTGATTTTACCAAAACTTCGACACAGATACAAGTAATTTCATATTGTCAATAATATTCCTAAACAACATCAGTATTATTTTTGTTTCTTTGGAGCACAAATAGCCATGATTCTAAAATTGTGGGATATATTCCTTGATTGGAAATTTTAATGATTAATTGTACAGTTAATTAATTAATATGATATTATGTAGTTGAATGTAATTGTAATCTGTCACTTTGTTTCGTCTTATAACATCACATGACTGACGTATAATGTAAATCGTACGATGACTATTTATTATTTATGTAACCGCCTGTATTATTTCAAGTGTAAAAATATATAAGAAATTATGTATGATGTGAGTTTTATTTGAAAACCTTGTAAATTGTCGCTTCTGTGAAGAATTTATCTATATCTAAGTATACAATATATAAAGCCGATAAATTTGTTTCTTTCTTTGTTTGCTTGAACGCGCTAATCTCAAGAACTACTGGTGTGATTTGAAAAAGTGTTAGATAGCCCATTTATCGAGGAATGTTATAGGCTATATACCATCACGCTAAGAGCAATAGGAGCGGAGCACCAATGAAGAATGTTTCAAAATCTCCGGGTTTTTTTTACTTACTTTTTTAAAACTTCCACGCGAACGAAGTCGCGGGCAGAAGCTAGTACATATAATAAAACCGTAGAGGTCGAATTTCTGTACAATGAAAAAAAATATGCTAAAAACCGAGTCGGGGGATGTAAGTGAAATAGAACTAATTAGATTTTTTCATTTTTTTTGTTTCTTTGTCTGTTTGTCGATTTGTCTGTTTGTCTGTCTGTTTGTACCGGCTAATCTCCGAAACAAGAGGACCGATTTAAATGAAATTTTGTATGGTGGTAGCTTATATCCCTGGTCAACATATAGGACACTTGATCCCGAAAAATTAAAGAGTTCCCGTGGGATAGTTAAAAAACCGCTCTACGCGGATGAAGTCGCGGGCATCAGATAGTAATGAATAAATCATTTTCTTCAAGACGGTCATTCGAGGATTTTGAGACCATCTTTGAAATACCGACTAAGAATGCCTACACATACTACACAGTTTTATGACAAATCTTTTACTGCGTAAGCTGTAAGGCTTTGGAACTCACTAACTCAAAACATATAACTTGTTTTTAAAAAAGGTTTTTAAATACAAGCTTTTGAGATCCTGGATATTATTTAGCAGCAGAGTGCTAGCCAAGACAAGTAAAACGAGCCCAAACACGACTGTTCTATCTTGTTTAGTACAGGAGTTCCTATGGCCACCTTTCGACTCCATCATCAGATCAGCTCCATTGTGCCAAATTATTGCATTGTCACGCGAAATACATATGCGTGCAAAATTTCAGCTCAATCAGAAACCAGGAAGTTGGTCAAATTTAACTAGGTACAAACTGCAGGATTCAATAACACGCGCAAAGTCCGTCACTATATCACTTGTCGAATCTACGTCTTGCTCGTATCGTTATCCTCGCTTGACTGCCCCTCTCCGTATTGGGCCATTGCTTTATAATGCACCGATCCATACTTGGCAAGCTTTGACGCATACAATAACAACAAGGATTAGTTCGACACGAATGACGGCCATAAAACAAGTAGAAAAACAATAGCATGTTTTTCTTAATAACAAATTCTAAACACAAAGTAAAAAAAAGAATTCCTAAATCCGGGAAGGCAATGTCTTTCAAGACAACGGGCTATAAAAATGGCTCGGACTTTTGGGGAGCTTGTGTGGAGCCATGGGAAGAAAAACAAGGCCCCTTGATAAATTTAATATAAATGTGACGTGACACTGACTGACGCCTATCCCTGTCTACACCACAATTACATTTCTTGCAATATTGTAGGAAATTAGAAAAAAAGGTACCGACCGTGCATAGATAATAGGGCGGTATTTTTTACGGTGCCCCAGGGCGGCACTTAGGGTAAATCCGGCCCTGCATCCTGCATGCTGAATTTATACAGAAAAAAGTCGAGTAACTAGCAGACAGCCCAGCTCATGAAAAGTGGTTGGCGTTGCCAATAGACGTCCTTATCACCAGGGGCAAAGCGAACTCCTTGCCAGCCTTTAGGAAGAGATAGAGGAAATAGACAGGAGGAATGGGATACGCCATCGAAACTCTCTCATAGCACAAAACACAATTAGCTCAAAGCTAACCGTTTCGCCCCGATATTCTGTGAGAGTTATCGGGGTATCTGATTCAATTTTTTTTTTCATTTAGGTCGCCTGGAAGATATCGCTTTGAGCGATAAGGCCGCCTATTGTATTGCCTAGAAAATATTGTAAATATGGTCGTTTTTGTAAGTGATTTCGTAGTGCAATAAAGTGTTATCTCTCTCTCTCTCTCTCTTTATCACAGCGATCGAGCCCGCCCTAAGAGTTGTAATCAAGGTAATGATTTCAGCACTTTACCACACTAGTTATTAAGTTGGATATTGAAAACTCTTTCGTCTGAGGTTGGATTAAGTATTAGAGTATTCACGAGCAAGTCTATTTACCACAGCTTTTGTTTACCGCATGAGTTCAGCAGACACGTAGATGGCCCACCTGATAGAAAGCGGCTACCATCACCTATGGTCATTTGCAACAAAGGTGGTACAAATGCGCTGCTGCTCTCTAAATGGAGACTGGAACCTGACCACTTGTTTAAATCAACGTTATTATGGTGGCATACATGTTCGACCATCCAGTCGGGAAAATACCCTA
Organism: Dendrolimus pini; assembly: GCA_949752895.1. NCBI lineage: Eukaryota > Metazoa > Arthropoda > Insecta > Lepidoptera > Lasiocampidae > Dendrolimus > Dendrolimus pini. Next base: position 5,224,683 of record OX457146.1, read on the forward strand.
CTACCTGGCCCTGGGTTGATTTGTCGCCTCTTACAACAGGCCGCCTGACCGCAGGAAATTGTATTCTTTCTCCGGATAAAAACTTGTTTAACTAGAAGCCAGTGTACAAACCTATAGTCTATGGCCAAAACGAAGATTGAGTTTACTTTGTTTGGTTCCCAATAGCTTTTGCCCCAAATCAATCACAACACTAACATTACGAAGTCTGAGAGCTAATCAAACTTTGTTAGAGCGATTCAAACTTTCTTTCAAGTTTGACTGATTTCTTGAACGATTGTGCCAAGTTTGGACTGTATTTATTAGGCCTCAGTTGTTGTGATTTGGTTACTAACCAAGAACCATGGAAAAAGAGAAAATTATGTTTGTATTAACATATATATACATGTGTGTATATGTATATGCATGTGTTTATTTATTATGATTTATGCAGTTAGCAGCACTGTCAGTGTTAAGAATCTATCAATCCCTGCTAAGGGTTGCCAGGAAGAATTCGCTCTTTAGCGATTAGGCTGCCCGTTTTACTATCTCTTATCTTTTTCTACTTCTATTTATCTATGCTTTGAATATAATATACTTTATTGCATTAAGATTAAGATTAATTAGATTAAGATACAATTCAAGAAGTTTAAGTACAGAAGACAATAGGCGGTCTTATCACTAAAAGCAATTCTTCCAGACAACCTTAGGATGGATTAGAGAAAAATTGTGCAACATGTGGGGTTTGCAATATAAATAGAATAAAAAAGTATATATATAAGATTTTGAAATGGCAAGTATAAATAGACATAGAAATAAGACAAAAATATACATATATTGTTATATATAAATAAATAATAATCATAGTAATAATGTATAGAATTGCGTTACTATGGGAGAGATGAAGATGTTATTATTGGCTATAGAGCACGAGGTAATAATCCTTCAAGAGTGCGTTGAACGCCTGAAGAGACTGGGCACGCCTGATTTTCACAGGTAGCGCATTCCACAGGCACACTGCATGAACTGTGAAAGACTGGTGTACAATAAAGAATTATTATCTATGTATCTATCTATATATTATATGCAGGATTAGAAAAAAAATACGACAACTAGAATAATGCAACATACCTCTGATCTTATCAAATTTTTTGTCCATCCAAAGATTGTCTGGAAGAAATCGCTAATAGCGATAAGACCGCCTATTGTATTCTAAAATTATATTTTTGTTAACTGTATCTTTAAAACACAATAAAGCATATTCATTCATTCATTTATTCAATCATTCATCCAATACCTGCGGCCGGGTCGCTTGTCGTGAGAAGTGACATAGCAACCAACAGCCAGGTGATAGGGCATTTGACCGGTGGGGTGCCACTGTACCAAGGGCCCAATGCCATTACTATATCGTCAAAATTGCTGCACACTGTCGTCTCGATCGTAGGTGTGCCTGGTTTCGGCATTCTACGCCACTTTATCATTATATTAAAGGTGAAGCAAAAACACAGCAAATCTCTGCAATCTTGTACTCATTTTTACGAAAATTGTGCGGACGGAGGAGTATAAAATTTCACACACTTATAGTTTACATAGAAGTACAGTTTAAAAAGTTACTAGCATAATCGAAGCATAGCGTAAGCAAAATTGCTATATTTTGGATAATTGAGACTATATCTTTATAAATTATAGCCTATGTCTAATTCCGATGCGTAATCTATATTATTGTAAAGTTTCATCAAAATTCATTCAGCAGTTTATGCGTGAGAGAGTAACAGACATACATCCATACATTCTTACAAACTTTCGCATTTATAATATTAGTAGGACTGTATTTTTTTTTTTTATTTACTTCCTAACAATGTGGCATCACAAATAACGCATTAAACCCTTCGATACAACTGCATGAAACGGTCACTAACACTAACATTATCCCAGATGGAGCAATAACATCAGAATAATAGAACTGTCTTTAATTTTTTTTTATATTATCAAAGATGCTAAAGCTATGAGTATTAGGAGTCATAGAATTGGATCAGACAATAATAAAATAATTATGCTCAGGAGTATGTAACTATCTTTATTTAAAATAAAACATCAATCAATACACATTTGAAAATCTTAACGTTATTTTTTATTACAATCGGCCAATTGTTAAACTTGCATAATATCGCTTAGTGATATGATGCCATTAATTTAAAAATATTATTGTCATAGTTTTTTTTTTAAATATGCCGATACATTTAATTCTCGACATCTAGAAGCTATCGAATGTATTGTAAAATTATTGGCAATGATGTTGTATTTTACTGTTTAATCTGTGGTCTCGTAGTGTTGCTATAAAATGTACGTATGATTACCGTTCAATATCAGGAAAATAATTCCAATGGCTATAAGGAATACGTTCGACAGCTTTCTTTACGTTTTAGTTAAATAATTAAAATTGATACCATTTTTTTTAACCATTTTCAATAAATTTGATTTGATTAAGCACATCATGATAAGTAAAGATGATGTCCTCACAAAGATATTGCGAAATTCTACACTTATTACATCTTCCATAATATTTATTTATTTAAACAACTATTTTAATTGTAATACGCATTCAATAAATACTACTCAATGTTAATTTTATCCACTAACTACCTAAATATTAATGACTTTTAAAAGACAATAAAATAATTTGTAAAACTTTACAGAATATTGTTAAAAAATTATTCATATAAATAATAATATTGTATAGATATTCTCGCTAACCGTAATAATGTAGGATGGGACGCGTATTCCGACCGTCGCCTTTAAAAATAGAAGAATGAATTCATTGACTCGCTTAAAGCCATCATACATGGTTATATTATATTTTAAAGCCAAATTTTATAGTCTGTGAGGTCATGTCGACTTGTTGCGTCGATTAATAAGTCGATAGTTGATTAGATATATATTATAATAAATATAGTACACAAATAGGTAACAACTTCCTTAGAATTACAGCCTTCAACTTTCAGTGCGTTACTAACGTAATACAGCAAGTGTTTTCCACATAATTGAATTGGTGTGGCGGAGGGAATGTCATAGCTTTGATTGACAGTACGATGTGACAGCTGTCACTGTCACCCGAAACTGTCTTTTAAAATAGTATTATACTTCGTCCAACGATTTTACTTTTGAAGTTAGCACGTAGTCAATTTTACGTGTCAGAATTATTGTCATGTTCTATCCTTCATTGTTCCAGGCGACGTAATAATGTCGCATGTGAGCCATCTAATGCATAATATACTATTAACAATCATTATCATATCTAAATTTAATTGTGATTAATCGTTTTGAAATGAAAATATTTTAATTAAAAGGAAATGACAGGCATTTATTTAGATTTAAAAATAAATATTTTGCTTTTATGTCACTTTTAATTATAAATGTTTGGGTTTTATGGTTTTTTTATTATGTAATACTGTAATTTTAGCCAATGACATAGGTTAAAATTTATCACTTATAAAGAAACACGATTTTTATTTAAAATCGAATCGATAACTCTTTATGGTTTATGCTATTACTACTTGATCAATGACCTGTCAATTGTAAAACAAACCGTTGGACGTAGTATAGTTCTTCAAGACTTTGGTTGTTTATCTTACTATCGTAACATTTTTCAAGAGGCTGCTTCACCTATCTCTAAGATCCAATAATACATGAGTATGATTAGGCCGCACAACGCGCGTCCATCGCTAATTTACAAACTATGATAAACATGAAACATTTAAATGTAATTAAAGCATTTATCTGTCGGAATTCGGTTGCGTAACCACTTCAAGTTCGAAAATTCATAATTTATTTCCTGCCTTCGCAAAGCCGAAACCGACGTAGCCGTCTTGAAGGCTTTTGAAATATATAATAGATGATAACATCATACTTAGCGTCTAATCACAACAATTAATTAATTAAATGCAGAGCTGCCAGGATTCAGATAAACAGATATGCGAGCAATCAGTTCGAGAGCATGATATAAATCATATTGGATAATTCCAATTTTAATATGTTCATTATTCGTAATTAAATAATCTCCAGCCTTAGAGACATAAAAAAATATTAATTGTTAACTATTTTTAATTATTGTAAAATCTGGCAACTCTGTGAGTTCATGCGTCCAATAAGATTTGTGGTTTGGTATAATTGAATTTACTGGTATTTTTTGGTCATATATACTGGCAATATTAGAAAATTTTGCAACTGTGACTAGAATAATATTGACCACCGCGTGGCCATAAAAGACAAATAATGATTTAAAAAAATATATAAAATGAAATGATAATCTCTGGTCATCAACTACGTTACTTTTCAAGCCATGGTGTTTAATTAATAGCTACGAATACAAATATAATTAGGTAAAATGGAATATATTTAACACCAATATTAATCTAATTCTAAATATTGTTAAACAGATAATAATAAACACGTATAAAATTAGTTAAGTACTAAATATATGAATACACAGGGCCAAAAGACTAGGAACTAAGAAATAAATTCTCGACTTGAGGTCGTCGGGCTCGGACTGTACCTCAGAAAAAAAAAACATTTCAAATTAAGAAATGCGTGGGATTTTCGCAAACTTTTTTACTTTTAATATCGCTGTATAAAAAGGAAATTACTCTTAGTTCAAAAGAAACTTATCGGAGCGAAAACAAGGCGATATCTTCCACGCGGCTACATACCGCCATTAAAAGCAATATAACATTAAAACCTTAACATTTTAAAAGAATTTTGACTCTTAAATTCTACCAAACATCGAGTAAAACACTCATTTATTGTCAGATTAAATTTTTTATTGTCATTATACATTAAAATTATTGGGAATTGACGGCAATGTTAAATAATTGCTCGTAATTGTATACGTAGTGATTTTTTTTATTGTCAATTTTGGAAGTAAACCCATGGAAGGAATGCCAATCGCCAATTAAAAACGTAACTCAGGAAATTAAAATCCTTCATGATTAGAAGACCTAGGTGGGCCTAAACCGGCCGCGTTTGAAGAAACATATGCCGCATTCCTTACTGTCGGTTAAAATTTGATATAAGCTCGATACAAGTAATGCCAAAATTCAACCGATGTTAAGGCAAAAGGGAATGAATAATTGAAAAGTGAAATTCACACATCTCTACATAAATTGGTAGGTATAAGATAAAGTTCCAAATTATTTTGATATGTTGCATTCGTAATATGAATATATGAAGCGGCCATTTTAGGCAGTTTAGGTCTCTACCGTTTTTGAAGTTTTACTTCAAACATTTTTTTAGTCCAAATAATTTAAAAAATGAACGTCTAATTACGTTTCTTTTGCAACTTGTGCAACTTACGTTGTTTATTTTGCGATTGCCACTCCTAATATCCTTTCTCCATGGTAAAATATACTTATACCTATAGAAAAATACGATTATTTAAAAAGGGGGTATATTAGTTGCATATCTACACAGTAAAGTCAATAACTATTTTTATTATAAAAATATTGGAAGTTAACGCAGAGAAAGCTCGTATTTTTAAGACGAGAGTCTTGCTAAGCAGAGGATATGCTCCCGATATGATTGTTTAATATTGATATATTAAAGCCCGCAACGTGTTTGTACATTCAAGGGTATTTCCCGACAGTGCTAGAAACATCTGGAAGAGTCCGGAGTTGCTTTACGGTTCAGTACGCGAAAGGGACGTAATCGGGCACGGCGTAATCCATGTACGGGTGGTAGAAGGTTCGGCGTGCCGGTGGCAGCATCAAGTCGGAGTAGCGGGAGAACTGGGACACTTGACGGCTGTTCGCTGGGGGTTTCCTGTAATATTGATGGGGATTAACAATAGTCTCGGATATCGGATAATTTTCGGTGAGTGTTTCTTAGAACTGCCCGAGCTGGTTCCGCCATCTCCATTTTACCATCGGACAACCAGACGCATTGCGCCACCATTACATGATGGAAACACCGTCAGTCAAAACCAAACGCTTCGCTTCATCTTTTCTGGTTCGCACTGCTGAAGAATGGAATAATATCTCGGAGTCTTTGCAGGAAGGACAGGAATTTGCAGGAAAGCCTAATAAATACAATGAAGTCGTTCAGTCACGAGTGAATAGGTATCTTCTAAGTAAGCGTGCTCCATCCTAGACCGCCTCTTCACTCAACATCAGGTGACACAGTGGTCAAACGCAAACCTATACATTTAGAAAAAAAGACATTTTAGGATAGCTAGTACAAATATCCTTACTTGCTATGCCGGAATGAACTTTCGTCGGGGTATTCTACCTGCACGGGCTGGAGACCTCTGGGTTCTTGTTCACCGTAATTTGCATACACGTAATCATCATTTCTGAAAAGAAAAATAAAGATCAATCTTAGTAAACCTGTGTTTCTCCAGGATTATCTTAAAGCTCACTCGGTCCCGGCTGAGACTAGTTATTAGTGCAGCCACTGCACAGGGCAATTTTAACAGACCTCTTTTCAATATAGGTCTCACCGACAGCCCCCTGTGCAGAGCATGCCTGGAGGCCGAAGAAACAGCCCCCCATATCCTGCTTGAATGCGGAGAGGTGGCCTAATACAGGGCGAAGTATCTGGACGCCCCAGGTAGCCTCCGAGAAGTATTTAGCGACGTCAAGAAGCTGGTGGACTTCTTGGAGAAGCTGGACTGGATGGAGTAAATCCTCATCCACCCTCGCACGTAAAATAGGCGCTTTGTCGTCGAGTTGCAGAAACCGCCCGCTCGCAGAAGAAGAAAGATCGATCTTAAGGGAGGAAGAGAGATAGAGAGCTTGCGTTATAATAAAATGGCAACATAAACCACGGTAAAAGCGTACGTGTCCTGGGACCGGTAATATGCGATAAAACTGATAGACGTAGATGCAAGTATGCGTACTTATGACTCTATGACTTTCTGCGTTTCTGTAAGTTTGGTTTCTTATGGTAACACATGGACAAAAAAACAGTGAGATCTCTTTGGGACACCTGGTTGGAACGAAATTTCGAAGACGATCGGAAGAGATAGGAAGCCATCAAAGACCACCAAAGAAATTTCATATTAATAAGGGCAATTACAAGACCTTCAAGATTTTCAAAACAGCGTATATTAATTACACTAATGCATTTTATTTTAGATCTTAACATTTTTTATCAGTAATATATAATAAACTTTGCATTAAAGTACAAAATTGTATAATAATGATAGAACATAGCATTTTTTCTTTCGCTATGATTTTTTTCCCTAGCTCCTATCCGCCGATTAATGTGCGATAAAGAACTTCGTTCGCTTACAGTACGAGAATAACGTAAATGCGTCCCTGAAGGTCGTACACGTCATTCACGCATCACAATTATAAGGTTCGGAGCTGAGAGGTGAGTGTTGCGCTTTCGTTTGACTGCTATCCAGGCTCGCATACTATTTCTTTCGCACATTACATCTTAAGGTGTATTTAACGTTAAAATTAGATCAGACCTGCGCAAACTCAAGAAACTCACTTCACTCGAAGCGCATTTAAGTTTTGGGCGTACTTCACAACGAATTTGACTCAAACTTGAAATACGCTACGTGAACTGCTTTGCGTACGTTTTGAAGTGAAACATCTTTAGATTCGTTGTGATTTAAAACTCCTTGAAACGAAAAAGAGATAAACACATAAATATATAGGACTAAGCCTGCGAGAGAATGAAAGAATATATTATATTTAGGTAATCATTGAAACACAGATATAGTTGGAAATGTTTTGAAGTTTTTCGTTAATACTTCCAATTACGTATCTTAAAACTTAAATATATTATAACAATATAATAGATATATGAAATGTGAAGTCACGAAAGTTAGAATCCCTCCCATCCCTTGCCACACTTTGGTTCACTTCTTTTCCGTATGAATTGCACACACACATTATTTTCGGTGTATAATATTGTTATTTTATTTTATTAAATATATTTAATAACATACCAATAAATTATACTATCTAATCAACTACTTTTATTAAGTTTTAGCAATTACTTAGCGATTTAGCACTTTTTAAAATTTTTGGAAAATCTAGCTTTTTTTGAGATTCTGTCTAACCCATAAAACTGATACTGAGTTGGCTGGCAACACTGCTCGCAAGTCTATCACTCGCATACACTAACCTCCATATATACAAGTACGCTGGACCTATGATACCCTATGAAATGACAGCTCTATATTGTGCCTATTTGAAGCGCCCCCAATGGGTGGGAAGAATACTAAATCTGACGTAACTTGCAATTTAATAGTGCTGTCAAAGTTACCTGTCAATAAAACTTATTGATATTTTTCCTATCAATATCTTATTATCCTATCAATATATTATTATCAAATACATATAATTTTAAAATAATACACAGGTTTCCGACTGACAAAAGAAGACTGGAATTATGGCTGAAAAACAATGAAAAGCCTAGTTTGCTTCCGAAGAAATATGATTACATCTATTCAAAGCACTTCGCTGATGACTGTTTTATTAAACATAACTCATGCACTACTTTGAAAAAGTGCAGTATTCCAACAATTTTCTGTAATAGTGCCGGTAAGTATAAAAATACCGTATTATTTCTAAGATATATAGATAGGTCATACATAAGATTTTTATTCTGATGAAAATTCAGTAGATTCTGATTTTTAATGATGGGCTATACACCATTTCAGTTATTTGGGAAGCTGTCCACCATGTATTAAAATAGTATATTAATAATTAATATTGTTTTTTGCTTCCGTCTGATGGATTAAGATTATGATAAAGGCATAAAGGGTTTTTATTTCAAATTAAAATATATGTTTTTGTAGAACACCCATCTTCAACGCATGAAAGTATGGTTTTATATACTCCTTCTGTATCTGGAACAAAGATGGTTACCCCTGCACCCCCTGTACCTGAGACAATAGCTGTAGAAGTAAAAAGAAGACCAATTATGGAACAGAATGATACCAACTTGAGTTGTTCGTACTTCTACATTGACCACAAATATATTGCTTAGCTGATATTGTGAGCTCGTTGGCCCAGTGGGCGTAAGAACTGTAAGCGCTTACGCATGTAAAGCAACTCCAGGCGCGGTCCCCACTTGGATAGGTGACCACAAGTAGTAAGGCATACTTACACACACGAAAAACATAACAAGCTAATATCAAGTGAGCTGAAAAATATAATAGCTCCATTATTACCGGTATCGGGTCGATTATGTACTTATTTACTGTATTATATATTTTTACTTTTGATTTGTAGTTTAATTGTTGATTAACAGAAATTTTGTTTTCAGGTCGAAGGCGTCAAAGTCCAAAACCTCCTGTAGAACTAAGTTTTCCCGCAGTATTAACTGCAAGGGTGCTAAAAGATCTGATACATAAAACAGAAACATTGTTTCCTGATCTACAGAACTACTTCAAGGATACTTTAGTGTAAGATAATTTTAAATATATAGACATCCGTCTGTACGCAGCCGTTAAAAACCAATGCCTATATATTACAGGTGTAAATGTACAATTTTTTTTGTCGCGATAATTAAATAAATGTTTGAGAATTTTATTTGGGCTCGCCAATGAGTAGTTTGTTGCTGTTGGAAATGTCTTTTATCGATGTATTTTATCTCATTGTCCCAACTCTATTATTAGTTTCGTTCCCACCCACTTCTGCGATCAGCGCCAAAATGGCGAAAATCAAATCGTCACACTATGGCCCGGCTAATCATAGGTCCAGCGTCCTTGTATATATGGAGGTCAGTGCTCGCATAACAAAACCTATAGTCACTTAGGGCAACGATTGTCAGATCTTGAAAAATCATTACAATTTCATTCATTACAAGGGCAAGACATTAATTGCTAATGTATTAAATGTAAGCAAAATACTGTAGAAAGAAAAATAAATTCCTCTTTCTTGCCTTATGAAAGAGGAGGGGGCGATTACGTAATAAACATGATAATTCCATAATTGTAGAAAATTATGTCCCAATTTTCATTTGATTCTTTTTTGGGTTTCGTAAACAAAAAAAACAGTAGAGGTTAGTCTCCTCTACTCTTTTGACTGACGACCAGCGTAAGGTCGTCGGCAGACGCTGGATAAGGAAGGCAGAGTACGAGGATGAGCGGCATCGACTTGGGGAGACCTACGTCCAGCAGTGGACTGTGATTGGCTGACGACGATGTAGCCCTTCAACATGCATTGTCTGACAGGCACTTGGCTAATTTAAAAGAAAGAAAATAATTCTATTTAAATATAAAACTAAGCCATAAAGTATCGTCACGGTAGACATAAACCATTACATAGCATATTTATAACAACAATAAGATTTTATACACATATATATGCAGAGAATAGTATAAACTTTTTTTATTGCAGGAGTTCAGCAATCAGGCAGACGGCCCACTTGATGCATAGCGGTTACCATCGCCATGGACATTTGCAACACCAAATGTGCTAGAAATGCGCCGATGCTCTCTTAAGAGAGACTCAAACCTGGTCACTAATGCCGGAATATAACTCAAGGACGTTATGGCGACATATTTGAGACCAGGGGTGCCATGGGGTAGCCATCCAGTCGACCTGGCTGTGGGTTGTTTTATCGCCTCTTACGATAGGCCGCCCGGCCGCAGGAAATTGTATTCTTTCTCCGTTCCTGCACGGATCAAACTATACTTGTAATTTTGCTTCATATATTAAATAAAACCACATTTCAGTAATCATAATGTATATAATAACCTCCATGTATTTTCAACGACGCTCACTCCCGGTGTTGCCACATCTATATCTAAATTACCCTACAACACTATCAACTGTATATACTATAGTTTAGTAGTTGATAATTATAATTAATTAGCTTTTACGTATCGGCACCTTAAATTTTGAGATGAGAAAGCTACGCCTTGAAACCTCACTCCGTTACTACAGTAACTCGTTTATGCTCGAACTATATTGTACATTAATTACGCCCTTGCCATATTCTAGTGGTGTAAATTCCTTCAATTAATTTGAGTACCAACTTTAACTTCGTGCGCTCATAATAGTTATACCACTTTGAAATACTCGGTTTTAATGTACTGTTCGCTATTAACTTGCTTTGAAAGTCAAATATATGCATGCAGTATGTACGTATAACGGTGTGTGGTATGTTTCAGTTTCATTATACTCAGTAACTAATGAGATTGGTACTTAAATGTATTAAGAGACTGTAAAGTACCTACTTAAGAGCATATTAAAGAGCTACCGAAAAGATATCCGAGCAGGAACGGAGAAGAGTACAATTTCCTGATACCTTTTGATAAGAGGCGACAATTTTTTTTCATAATTTACTTTAAAAATAATCGAATGAAATTTGTCCCAAAATATCAAATTACTATTAATTGTTACACGCCGACAAAGTGAATGGACAACTGTAGTTTATTACCTTTCCCGCATTTGGACTTATTTTGTTTACTTTGTGTTTAAAATTTGTAATTAAGAAAAACATCCTATTGTTATTGTCCTCGTTTATGGTTGCAGGTGTGCAGATTACGTTTTCTTGGAAAATTTAGTCTATGCCTACGTTAAGTCGATTGTTGTATTGTACAGCTTAGTATACTAGTATACAACAATGCCCGAACGGGGGGGGGGGGGGGGGGAGGCAGTCAAGCGACGAGTGTGCTGGTTGTGTCCAGCTATATTTATACCTGTGTTATACGTGTTTGTATAGTTCTAATAAATTCTATAATAATTCCAACGGCATTTTATTTCGAGTCCCGCACTCGTAACATAATTTTAATTAAAAATACTAGCAGGCTCATTTTTATAGGCAAGCAAGCAATTATGTATATAATTAATTAAGAAATCGCGTGAGATAATGCTCGATAGTGTAAAAATAATAATAAAACCTTAACCATAGGGGAGGACTTCAGGGGGCCAAGGCAAGGCCCCCGCCTCCGTGCTTGCCTCAGCTAGTCGCCACGGAGTGGAGATCGCTAGAGCTAAGATTCAAGCTCCAGGGGTGGAAGTGATAAATGGCAAAATGTCAGAATTAGCTTCGGTGAATCTGCAGCCCATCTTTCCACACCCCTTAGTCACTCACACTCATGTTGACCCTCGCCAATCTTGTACCGCATTTTTAGGGGTCCATGCAGTGAGTCGCGAGTCACTGTCTGCCCATTTTATCCACGTTCCCCGGACATTGCGCCGGGCAGACCATAGTCTCAGATCGCTAGTTCCACTAGCAGTTCATCCCAATAGCCCTGTATCTCATTCTGCATATCTCATTCTCATGCCTTGTTCTCATTCCCTACAATAGTCCTACACTAATAGGGGCTTGTCCATGGGTGCATTTTTGTATAGTGTAGATAGAGATAATCGCCGGTCAGTGTCACGCCACATTTACATTATTGTCAATAGGCATTTAGCCTTCCTACAGCCCCACGTAACCACTCCAGAAGTCCGAGTCATTTTTACGGCCCGTAGTTTGTAGAGACACAAATAATATTGACATTTATAAGTTCGAAGCGGAAAATACAAAAGCAAGCCTTGAGCGAGATATTGTTCATATTTATAACAAACTAGCTGTCCCGGCAGACGTCGTCCTGCCCGGAAAAGCTTCAAACGATATGCCGACAGCAGCGCCACCTACCGGGTCCAATTGTGAACCAACTCAGAAACCTTCTCTGCCTCATGCACAACAACTTTGCTAAACATCATCACATGATCAAATGTATAGTTTACGATTCTATAAAGGACATACAGACATATATTCATTTTAATATATAAGAAGAAGATACTAGGCAATAAAAATATTGTATCATAGTTGATTAAAATAAAAACCTCTTTAGAAATAATGTATATATGCTATTAAGTACTGAAAAGAAACCGACAAATCAATTTAGGGATACCGGATTACGTTTCCCTCTGGCGGCGTATTTAATTTTTGTAAAAAGCTATAAGGGAAAAATGTCGGGCTTCAACATTATTTGGTTACGTTGAGTTTATACAAATTGGAATATGAGGTTCTATATATAATCTCGCATGTGCTTTTAGCAGGGATGGAAGGTACACCGCTGATATAGAAAGAAGAGTGATTTTGGGGAATAGTGTGAATGGAGCGTTAGGTAAACTTCTAGGCGCTAAGAACCTCAGTCAGAAGGCCCAGCTCGCCATACACAACGCGGTGCTGGTACCTACGCTCACGTATGGAAGCGAGAGTTGGGTATGGAACAGAGAGCATGAAAGTAGAGTAAACGCGGTCGACATGCGAGCACTGCGCAAAATCTGCGGAGTGACGCTCGCGGACCGCGTTTGTAATACCGAAGTAAGAAAGAGAGTTGGTCTGAAACAGAGTGTCGGGGTGAAGGTAAGGAAAGGAATGCTCCGCTGGTTCGGGCATGTGGAAAGAATGAATGATGGAAGAATGGCTAAACAGATATACAATGCAAAAGTGGATGGATGCAAAAGTCGCGGAAGGCCACGACACACCTTCCATGATAAAATTGATCGTGTACTAGAACAAGGTGATGTCAGGAGCCTTAAAACAGACGAGCGTGCATGACAAGAGCTATGAATGTCAAAGAAGCAAGTAAGAATAAGCCTAAATGGCGCTCTGTTGTTCGTGCCTACCCCGCAAGGGACCTGGCGTGAAGTTATGTATGTATGTATGTATATATAATCAAAGGAGTTCGCTTTAATGTGTCTTGTTTTTATAGGTATACGTTTCTATTTATAATTATTCGCGTGGTGGAAAGAGCCTATCTGGGCAGACCAACGAGGAGGCGATCAGTTGGTCGGCCCAAATATCGCTGGAGGCTGATCATTAATTTTATTAAATTGCTTTATACATTAATATTTACTAGTTTATAAACTAAATTATTGTACAATTTTTATTTAATGGACCAAATTCCATACCAGAACCGAGAGACCATATGGTTTGTGGTTTATAAACTACCGAATTTAGTTGTTCGTCTTATACTCCATATCCACCTATCCAAAAGTTGACTGGAAGAAATCATCATAGGCGATAAGACCGCCAATAATAATTGAATATTAGTTTTGTACAATAAAGTATATTCTATTTTAACACTAAAAATAAACTGTCTTATAAATAGGTAAATATAAGTTATTTCTCTCAAAATTGCCCGTAAAAATATTTTTATATTCTCCTCCTTTTCCAATGGGTTTCATCCTACTATTTTTTTTAGCTCTTTACCTACTTTACTCATAGGCTTTAGTTAGCACTGGTCTATAGATATTTTCAGAATTTTCCGCTTCATTAGTTAAAATTACAGGGGCTGTGAGGGAGACCTAATTTTCATAGACATAGGCGACACTTTATTGTTCTTCAAAACAAAAGTTACAAAAATGCACAAGACGATAGTTACTTGGTAAAACAAAAGGCGGCCAAATCGCTAAAAACGATCTCTTTCAGGCAACCTGACTCAAAGGAAATTCTTAAATTATCTGTACTAATTATGCAACAAAGGAAAAGGTTAAAAAAATAGGTTTAGGTTTCGGTGAATTAGATAACCTTACATTGTAAAGCTGTAAACATAACTTCTGTACCAATAGTGTATCGATAGAACACCGTAGCTGAAAAGTAGGCAAACGGACCGCCGGATCCGAAGCGGACGGTTCGAACGCAAGTGAAATTACTTGAATGTAATAATGATGATTAAAATTATGCTATTAACAAGCTTGTAAGGAATTTATGGAGATATGTTGCAGCAAAACAAATAAAAAAATGTAGTACGTCATGTCTTTATTATAACTATAGTAATATTTTTTTTTACTTTTATTGTGTCTCTGTCGTATTGAATATGCACTGTTTACTACAACTCCATTAATTCTTCAAAAGTCTTTCTGTAACATACTTCTGTATAAAACTTATAAAAAAAGAACTTGAGATGTAAATAGAATAAGAGATAAAAAGATAAAGCAATTTTTTTTTAGCTAAACGTGAAATTAAATTTTAACCTACATGTATGACCTTCACAAAGTGTTCTCCAGTGGAACTTATTTTGAATAAAAACTTTTGAATTTGAATTTGAATATGGTCTCTCGGTTCTGGTATGGGATTTGGTCCATTAAATAAAAATTGTTGCATTAAATTAACGTATCTATTGTTTGAATGTGTATATATATATGTATGTATGTATGCATATCTGTATATATAAGTATATAGTACTTTATTTAATTTAATTTAATTTTTTATAATACACCACCAAAAATCTTATATTGAAATTTCGTTTAAAATCTCCTTAGACACTGGGTTGCCTGGAAGAGATCGCTATAAGCGATAAGGCCGCCCATTGTTCTAATACAAATGTATCCATATCAATTGTCTAGATTTAAGTTTATGGCGAACAATAAAGAGTTTTCATTCATTCATTCATTCATTCATTCATGAGGTGTTGCCAGGATAGAACAGCAAATTCTTACCCGCGCCCTGATATGATGTCCTTGAGTTCTTGCTTTTGCTCGGTCTCATATTTCCTCTGCAACTCACGCTCATGCTCCTGCCGTATCAGTTTCTTCAGGGTTTCAAACCTGCATCAATTTTTATGTCCATTGAGAAGTGGAGTGAATAAATTCAAATGTAAAATCTTTATTCAAATTCAGTTCCGGTGAAAAATATTTTTTGAAAGTCATACATACAAATTAAAAATTAAGTCTTCTACTCTACTCTCTTCTACGGGGAGTGCTCTGATTAGCTATTTGATGTGGTGCCTACGTCGCCCTTCTACCATCGCACCACTCGCCGGCGATTGGGTTCATCCACACTTCCTAGACACTTGGAAGTCCTCCACGGTACGTGGCGGACGCTCCTTAATGCCATATGTGTCCAAGTTATGGAATGAACACCCTCCCGCGGTTTTCCCAGAGCTCTACAATATGGGGGTTTTCAAAAAGGGCGTGAACAGATACCCAAAGTCTCAACGAGGAAGCCAACGCATCGCCTCCCCTAGTGTTGCATATGCCCATGGGCGACGGTAGCCACCTATCACCAGGTGGTCCGTTTGCCATTTTGCCTACTAGCAAACAGAAAAACAATCTACTCCTACTTACTTTTGGTTATCTCCACTCTCTGACTTTCGAAAACGTATAAAAAAAATTTATGTTGTAGATCTTCAAAAATCCTTTAATACAATAATAAAATACTTTAATCGAAAATTTAATCGAATATTTCTCTGAACAATAGCCTTCGAGACATTTTTGAGATATGAGTTCTTTTGATTAAGTGCTTTCTATATAGTTCCGTAGCTAAATGAGGTATATATACAGCGGAGATTTGTCACCTCTATAAGGAACAGAGTAACAACTAGAGGACAGCTACAGACTTGCAGATTTTTATCATAGTCCATAGATTGTCAATTGTAAAAAGGGCTGCATGTCTATGGCGGCGTGTTGTCCACGCAGGAACGGAGAAAAACTACAAATTCCTGAGACGAGGCGGCCTGTCAGAAGAGGCGTCACAACAACCTACAGCCAAGTAGTAGGGCAGTTGCCTGTCTGGAAGGCTACCATTCCTGGTCTAGAGCATGCCGGCATAACAACCTTTAGTTGAGTTCCGGCATTAGTGACCAGGTTCCAGTCTCCCTTAAGAGAGCAGCAGCGCATTTGTAGCACCTTTAGTGTTGCAAATGTCCATAGGCGACGGTAATCGCTTTCCATGAAGTGGGCCGTCAGCCTGTCCGCTGAACTCCTGCAAACATCGATTACGTACACTTTCTTTTTTTATGTATGTATAGGTTTGTGTTTGACCACTGTTTCACCTGATGTTGAGTGTGTATGTACCTTAAGTCGTGTACTGGAATTATTGGCCAGGTTCTAGTCTCCCATTCGAGGCTGGCCAGCACATTGGAAGCGCCTTTGCTGTTGAAAATATCCATGGGGGACGGTGACCACTTTCCATCAGCTAGACCATTAGCTACTTGCTGTAGTCCAGCAATAAAAGATACAAGTTACGTTTTGGAATCGATAAAAACGCCCAATAAAATTAAAATTACCTGTCCCGTTGTGGTGGCACCATGAACGTGGACGCGCCTCGTGGTCTCGATGGCCCTGGGTATCTCAGGATCTTGCCCGACGTGTGGGGTATGTTGAGCATGCCAAACATCTACGGCAAAAAAAGAAATACTTAAGTTTTGAGGTACATTTTGATATACTGTCTTTTTGATTCTCGGTATTCTTTAGCAATTAGGGACTTCATCCATTCTATCGTCCCTAATATTAAATTCAATTCATTTTTTTTATTCAAAATAAGTTCCGCTGGAAAACACTTTTTGAAGGTCATACTTTTTCACACCATACATACAACATGTTAAAATTTAATTTTACTTCCTAGTCTATGTACACCGCTTCGCAACGTGTTATTGCTGTTTGGGAGAAGAAGCCGCAAGAAACTCCCCAACAACACGTCTAGCTAACAAATTTTTTTCTTCTTATTTATTTAACTTAAATCTCTTTTTATTACAAGCTTTTATTTAACTTGCAATAGATGTACATATGTATGTATGTATTAAGTTCGGGTGGAATCTTGCAAATTAAATTTGACCAACTTCCCGGTTTTCGATTGAGCTGAAATTTTGCACGCATATGTATATTACGTGACAATGCAATAATATGGTACCATGGAGTTGATCAGATGATGGAGTCGAAAGGTGGTCATAAGAACTCCTGTACTAAATTCCTTACATTCCTTACATACTTGGCAAGATAAAAACGTTACACAAAAGTTAGTATAAGGGGCTGGAGCTAATATAGTACATTATGTTTATTTTAAATCTACCTTCATCCATACCGAGTTTCTGTTCATCCAAACTTAAGGTTGTCTGGAAGAAGTCGATTCCAGCGATAAGATCCCTCATTGCACGTATCATTAGGATTGTATATATGAGTTATTTTGTAATATTGTGTGCAATCAAGAATATTCTATTCTTTTCTAGCTTTATTAGGTTTTGTGATAATCAACTGCGTCAGATAGACCGTTAGCGGAGTGGGCCATTTTTACTTTTGCCTATCAAGAGCATAAAAAGGATTTTTATTGTTACTTGGGTAACATTGTAAACCTCGAAAGAATACAAACAGAATGCCTAGGACTACACGCAGGCATTTTAATGAATGTACGCCATTGAGCGTGGGTTGTATGAACTAGTGATGTGTTTGATATCAGTGATATAATGTTACTTAAGTGAAACAAGTCATTTTAAATGTCAATCGAGTTCTAATTCGCTTAAAAAATCTAATGTTTTTACCAAAATAAGTTTTACTGAAGGGAATATTTTAAAAGTCATATATATATGCTAGTGTACGTCACAAAACATAGAAACACGATGTGCATCTATAAATACGCCCTTATCGGCGCGGCGAACTTCTTTCCTCTGTAGTCTACATAGAAAAATGGTGTTCTATTTTCTATTTTATTTCCCCCGAAATATTTTTGGGGCTTAGGTTTATTTATTTAATAAGTTACAGCTATTAGATCGTAACATTAAAAGTGACAATTTTAAAAATATAACACAAAATAGAAATGTGTAAACTATTATAAAACAAACACTAGAATAGAATAGAATAGAATAGAATATTCTTTATTGCACACAAGAAAATAATAATACACATGAATTAAGAATCTTATAACTAGTACAATCGGCGGTCTTATCGCTAACAGCGATTTCTTCCAGACAACCTTCTGGAGATAATTTTACATTTTTATTATTGGGTCGGTATTTCGTGCGCATAATTTAGAATATATACAATCATATATACATAATTACATATATTACAAGTGAAAAAGAAATAAATACACATACATATTTGTATACAAATATATGTACATAGGGTTACATAGACATACATAAATTACTGTTTACAACTTTAAATAGTGATCTTTGAGGAGTTTATTAAAAGATGTAAGTGACTTTGCACTTCTGATACTCAACGGTAAAGCATTCCATAACCTTACTGCCTGTACAGTAAAAGATTTCTGACAACATTGCGTAGAATGTATTGGCGTCATTAGTCGTAGATTTGCTGATGATCTCAAGAGCCTCGTGCTACTTTCTTGAAAGAAATCAAGCGTTCCTTCAAATAGGAGGGCGCTTTTGGGCTAAAGAGTACATTAACACTAGGTAGTCTTATGTCATTAATTGTTTTAATTTTAATTTTTATCATCGCCAATCGACAATGATACACCGAAGTTGCTGCCAACGTGCTGTCCGCTCTTGAAAACTGGGCCACTAATGCCAGAACAGAATTCGAGGTGGTAATGGTGGCATATTCTAGAGCTTAGTGCGATTTTATTTACTACTCGACCATGTCCAAGTCAACGCAATTTTGTTTAAAAAAAAAAGAAGAAAAGAGGGCTCTGAATAATTTATATACAAAATTGCGTTAACTTAAACGTGATCGAGTACTAAAAAAAACTCTCACTACGCACACAGGAGTAGTAGCCATTTGGACCGGTAAATACCTACCACCTGGCTCTGGGTTGTTTTATCGCCTCTTACGGCAGGCCTTGCCGCAGAAAACTGTATTCTTTCTCCTTGCATGGAGAGAAAGTAAGAAAATAAAATAATCCTCTGAATTGTATACTATCATTGTCACTCCTATTCCTAATTTTGTCAATTAGTTGGCATCTACAGTTTTGCATTAGAAGTGGCATAAAAGTCCCATGAAACAACCCCCACACAATCTCCAGAACTACCAGCAAATAAAGTTTTGTTTTCTGCTAAGAAACGCTTAGACTAGGAATTTCAAATAGCCACTTGAGATACTTGATCAATTCTTCGTTACAATTATTCGTGTCGCATCACTAGTTGCGGTCAAAGGACAAATAATGTAGGTTAGGAAAGGACATTTCGACCATTACTTTACAGAAACGTTACACGATTAATAGAAGTTCAAAAAGTAATTAAAGGTTAAATATAAACACAGATTTTATTCATTGTTTCCCCCTGTTCATCCTTTTTGTCAACTTACCCATCCATCCACTCTCTTTCTAATTCAATTCCCTTTACACTGTCGTTTTCATTATGTTGGGGCTTCATATTGCCGAGTATACTACGAATACAAATAGCTACGACTATGTGCAGTCTTGCGCGATGAGCGATAAAAGAACACTAGTGCTTTCTTTAGGCTTAAATTATATAGTGGTTCAGGAAAAAACACTTCAATAATAATTTGATAGAAATAAACACATAAAAATAACTTAAACACTGTGACAGGGAATATATATATATATATATATATATACATATATATAGATAGATAGATAGATAACACTTTATTGCTCACCAAATACACAATTTCAAAATATACAATTACAATATTGTTATGGTAGAAACAAAAGGCTTATCGCTGAAAGCAATCTCTTCCAGGCAACCTAACTTAAGGAATAATTTAATCTAATCTGGCGATGTAGGTGGTGCAGATCATTAAATATCAAATAATAATAATAATAATAATAATATATATATATATATATATATATATATATATATATATATATATATATAATGGCCTAACGTCGGAAGTAGCTTCGGTGAACCTGCAGCCCACCTCTCTACACCCCTTAGCCACTCACACCCATGTTGCCCCTGCCTTTTATGGCATTTTTAGGGGCCCATGCAGGGAGTGGCGAGTCACCGTCTGCCCATTTTTCCATGTTCCCTGAACATTGCGACGGGCAGACGCCATAGTCCCCATATTCCCAGACCGCTAGTTCCACTAACAGTTCACCCCAATAGCCCGTTACTTTTTGTCTTCATTTCCCACAATAGTCCTACACTGGCCGGGGCTTGTCCTTGGGTGCATTATTGTATGGTGTAGACAGGGATAATCGCCGGTCAGTGTCACGCCACATATTTACATTAAATTTGTCAAGGGGCCTCTACGTGTTGGCCTCCCCATGGCCCCACGCAAGCCCTCCAAAAGTCCGGGCCATTTTTATGGCCCGTGGTCTTGAAAGACATACATATATATATATATATATATATATATATATATATATATATAGACGGCCTCTGTGGTAGAGCGGGCTAAGCCTTTGCCGGCCGACCTAACTACAGCGCATAGGCTCTGGGTTTGATTCCTGGTATTTCGGAAGACGATTTTTCTCCGGTATTTACTATAGACTGGGTGTCTGGGACCGGCCCCAGAGTAGTGCGTTGTATATTGCCCATGACACTTGCTTAGTTTGGGAATATACAATATGTGCGTTTATTATTATCTATATACTTATAATAAAATTGTAGAGGTCTAATTTCTGTACAATTAAAAAAAAATGCTAATAACCGAGTCAGGGGGATGTAAGAAGTGAAATAGAACTAATTTAGATTTTTTTAGAATTTTTTGTTTCTCTGTTTGTCTGTCTGTTTGTACCGGCTAATCTCAGAAACGACTCGACCAATTTATATGAAATTTTATAAGGTGATAGCTTATATCCCTGGTCAACATATAGGATAATTTTGATCCCGAAAAATTAAATAGTTCCCGTGGGATAGTTAAAAAGCTTTATTTACTTAAACAGCTTATAACAGACTAAAAGTAATTTCTCTGCAACGTAACATAATAGAAGCGGATAATTTGACAGGGTGTGGTGTCAGTGAGAGAGTTTTATCTTATATATATAATATATAAAGCAGATAAGTTTGTTTCTTTGTTTGTTTGCTTGAACGCGCTAATCTCAGGAACTACTGGTGTGATTTGAAATTTTTTTTCAGTGTTAGATAGCCCATTTATTGATGAAGGTTACAGGCTATAAACCATCACGCTAAGAGCAATAGGAGCGGAGCACCAATGAAGAATGTTTCAAAATCGGGGGTGTTTTTTAACTTCCTTTTCACGCGTACGAAGTCACGGGCAGAAGCTAATCTTATATATAAAAAAGAATCGCAAAATGTGTTGGTAAGCGCATAACTTGAGAACGACTTTACCGATTTTGATGAAATATTGTGTGTGTGTTTGAGTGGGTCCCGGGATGGTTTAAATCCACAATTGGAACCGGTAGATGGCGCTGAGATCGGGTTCTAGAATCCTCCTAATCACCGGGAGCGATTTTGGTGATTTTGTTTTTGTCTCATGAAACAAAGTCTTTTAGGAATTCAGAAAATATGGCGGTACGAAGTTCGCCGGGTCAGCTAGTTATTTATATATTTAGTATTATTTATTTATTTATAAATATATTTAATAAAATAATGTAAACCGCACCGCGCCGCTTTAATATATTATGTAAATACAATTCATCGCATCGCTGTAAATAAATTAAAATAAAATATAGTCTTTGCCACCTTGTAAATAAGTAAATAATTGAGTACCATATAAATGTATAAAATAATAAAAGTGAACTAGTGAAGTGAAGTGAGGAGCACAGGAGCAGCTGTTATCCATTGCTTCATCAAACAGGTACGTGTTCCTTCCTCCAGTACTCCCTTTCGAATTGTCTTTATTTTCCTCCAATTTAATATAGTCCACAATTATCTACAAAAACCTAGCACTTCCGCATGAGACAGTGGTCTGGGATCAATATATTATTAGTGGTTGTAAAAAGCGTAATTAGCAGAAATAAAACAATAGATATATAAGGTGTACCTATAATTATTATATATGTATAATGTACAAACAGGTTGTAGCAATTTAGAAAATAGAATGTAGTCCAAAAACATAAAAAGCGAAATACACAGAAATAGATAGAAATTAAGAATATAGTAAGTAAAAATAAATACTAGAAGGATATAAGTTGAGTTATATAAAGTAGAATAAATAGTTATAAGAAGCTTGCTATAGTAAAAATAAGAAAGTAGTGGTTATAATTATATAAGATATTAATAATGTGTATAAGATAGTACAAGGAAATTTGTAAAAAAAAGCACAAAAACTCGAGCAATCTCGTTCGCTAGGAGAGGAAAAATAACAATATTATTAGTGATGTTCTATATAAAATTGTGTATAATTTGTATCTTAAATATTATAATAAGAAATCGTATAATTAGGTATATATTAAAATATAATATAAATTACCTATATATCTAATTAAATGAATGTAGAAATTCATACGTAAAAAGTTATGCCAAATTGTTGTGTTATTGCATGTTTATTCTTATTAATAAAATATTGAGAATTGAAACAAAATAAAAACTCGACCCTGCCAGGATTCGAACCTGGAATCTTCTGATCCGTAGTCAGACGCGTTATCCGTTGCGCCACAGGGCCACAGCAGATCGGATCAAAATAATGTATTTTACTACAACGTATGCCGTTTAGTAGGTTCACATTATATTTCATACAGCATTAGTTGTGTTAGCCACATAAAACGGGGAAATGTAGCGTGGCCACCTATGTGTTTAGATGTTGTAAAACGTAAGAATTTTACTATTAAAGTCCATTCAATTCAATTTCTTTTGTTGTATTCTGTAATAAATATGTAAAACTTCGACAACTCTGAATTTTGTAATTCGGGTATGGAAACACAACAAGATATATAATAAAGTAAACAACATTTTACAAGTATACCCTTTACAAAAATATGCCTGCAAAGAAAAAATCACCAAATGGCTTAAAACCTTGAGCTATGATGAGACTGAAGGTCAGCTTCATCCACTTATGTGAAATACTAAAAGCACTAATATGTTGTTAATTAGAAGTTTTAAAATAATATACCTATTTCAAGTTAGTAATATATATACCCACATACATTGATATCTATACACACCCCAACCCAAACACCCGTACACCCCCTCACCCACCTACGCCTACACGCCAACACACACGCACATACATTCATCTTTCTATCTAACATCTTATTTCTGTTTTAATTATGTAACGGAACGTAACGTTAATGTTAAGAATATTTTATTTTAGCCACGGTGTGGAGCACTGGTGACCTGTCATACAGATTTCTTATAAATCTATTTCAAGCACCAGTCTCACACACCAGGGTTCTTACTGAATCTGTTATGTAGAAAAATAAATAAAGTTTTTTTTTTTAATGATTATTATTTATTATTTATTTAATCGCGATTTCATAAAATCCATTGTATTCTTCTAAGTCGTTCCCTCACTGCCGAAGACGCCTGAGGATTGTAAATAAGTGCCGAGCTTATCGATATGTCCAGCTGGGCAGCAACCTGGTCAATACACCTATTTGGAGATCTACCACGAGGTCTCTTGCCTTCAACTTTCCCCGGTACTACCACAAGTCTCACCATTTTATCAAAAGCCAAAGTACTTACTTTAGTGTGCGTTGTCGGAATAGGTACTGCTGATAATCTTTTGTGCATTGCATGCATGCACTGTGTACATGACGTATGTATCACATTGTTTTGATTGAATTCGTCCATAATCTTTATATATAAAAATGAATGTTTGTCTGTATGTCCTTTATAGAATCGTAAACTATACATCAGATTTTGATGAAATTTTGTGTGTGTTTGAGTGGGTCCCGGAATGGTTTAGATTCACAATTGGAACCAGTAGGTGGCGCTGAGATCGGGTTCTAGAATCCTCCTAATCACATAGACCGTTTAAACATTTTGGTGATTTTGTTTTTGTGCCATGGAACAAAGTCTTTTAGGAATTCAGAAAATAGGCGGTACGAAGTTCGTCGGGTCAGCTAGTGATATATAAATCTTATTACATATATAGTAGATTTTGGGAAATATGGGGAACAGACATATTTTATGTAGATATAGTATTATAAATAGATGAATCTTATACGATTACAAGTCAGTTATCAAATCCTGTGATTCAATAAAAGGTCATTGTCATCGGGATCTTTGTAATTCTACTAGTGGTCACCCGTGGTCGAAATTCGACCATAATAATTAATTTAAATTATAAGTTTTCAAAATTTTCATACTCTTCTGTCAGCGTAATTTTCGTAAAAAGGGGTACAAAGTTTTTGCTGCACTTATTAATATAATGATTAACTAGTACAGTGAAGGAAACTTGACTTAAATTCAAAAATCAAATTCATTCATTTGCTTAAAACATGGTACATAAATTTGAGGTGACATTAGAATACTAGGGTCACATGTTTTGCCTATGAGGCGTGCAAATGTTCTTTAAGATTATTAAAAACACATCATCACAATTATTATAATAAAATTAACAAGAACCAAAAATATACATTAATGTCAATCATATGTAATTTTCGTTAACAGAGTAAAAACATTTATCCAACAACCATTTGTGTATGTAGTCTTTGTTTAAAAAGATTTGTGGGCAGATATTTAAAATCTTCTGGAAGTTTGTTATTATTACTTATATTGTATTCTACCTACAATACCTTAAGACTATAAATAGAACACTGAGCCTATTTATATATTCTATTTATAAAAATAGAGATTATATTGATGTCGGGCCTGAATATTTACATTGAGATTTATCAAATATTTGAAATTTTTCTCCTTATATTTTCAACACGTTTGAAGTTATTAAAAATACCGTCTATGGTACGTCATGAGATATTAAATATATTTACTGTAATATGAGTATTTCGAGATGAAAGGGAAAATATGTGATCATATTCTGATTCTTTTTATTTTTAATGTTGATCAACAAACTGTGAAAAACGAGAATTTATTTTGTGTGAAAATGGAAATAATGAAATACATTACACGATTTGGCATGCTCGTATTATAGAAGAAAGTCATAATATTTTCTTAAGTTTTCGCGACTTGTATACCTACATAATAAAACTACGTTTTAACGGTTTTAAGTGCGGTAATTAATTTGATTTTGGTTTATCCGACGTTTCGGCTGCTTTTCAGTGGCCGTGGTCACGGACGACAAAGATGACATTTGTCCAACGACACTCGTTGGACAAATGTCATCTTTGTCGATGACATTTGCAACCAACATCAAATAGATTACCGCGCTTAAAACCGTTAAAACGTAGGTTTATTGAGTTTAGTCATGTTTCAATGCTTGACAACCTATTTTTTCTGATTGAATAAAATAAAATTATCCATCTTGAGTGGAATTGTAGAGAATTCTTTATTGTACGCCAAAGCATAGACAACGGGTGGGATTAATAGATTTTTAATACTGGCGGTGGCGCAGTTTATGCAGTCGTTACTGGTTCCTACAAGCATTTACAACTCCGTGCAGGAACGGAGAAAGAATACAATTTCCTGCGGCCGGGCGGCCTGTCGTAAGAGGCTACAAAATCACCCACAGCCAGGTGGTAGGGCATTTGCCCGACTGGATGGCTACCACCCCTGGTCAAAGTATGTCGCCATAACAACCTTGAGCTTTGTTCAGGTATTAGTGACCAGGTTCCAGTCTCCCTTAAGAGAGCAGCAGCACATTTGTAGCACCTTTAGTGTTACAAATGTCCATAGGCGATGATAATCGTTTTCCATCAAGTGGGCCGTCTGCCTGTCTGCTAAACTCCTACATTAAAAATAAATTAAAAAACCAGAGGTTTTGTTACCAACGATCTGCCAGCAAAGGAACCTTAATAATTAATAAGTTTATTTTACTTTTTTCACGATAATACATCAAAATCTACACCCACCGGCAAAGTTAGCGGAACACTAGTAAAACCCCAAAATTTAAAAAAATGCAAACTGTTTTCAAAATACTGGCTGGATATATATATTTTCTAACTTAGCTCTCATTTGAAAAAAGAAAAAATCTGACAGTCATTTTTTCATTGATTTGTTCTTGTTTAACATAATCCGAAGTGTATCCAGAGCTCTCCAGATATCAGTTTGAACCTATATTCCACAGAATATATAATATAATAGGAGACTGTAGTCAGAGCGCAGAGAGGAAACTACATTTATTTACAGTTATGTAAGGTTTTTAATATTAAAATTCTTCAATTTTTCTACTTTTCTAAGTTGACATGAAATCTGAAAAAAGTGTTCTTTATTATATTTCTACTTTAAGTTTAGCCTCCACATTTACCACATTAATAGTGCCTTTTTGTGTATTTAGACAATTCGAAGTAAATAAATTTACACATACATACAAACATATAAAAATGATGGAAACATTAAAACCCTTTTTCAGGACTGTGAAGTGCTGAATATCCAAAACAGACGTGGCTTAAAGATCTAGAGATACCAAGCCATGAAATAAAAAACCTTTTTCAGGAAACTTGTTACAATATCCGAACGCGTAGAATATGACGTCACGCCTTTGACTCCGCGGCCATTATTGTCATACCGTTTCGTGTCTTTTGTTACCGATTCACTGAACCGGGGCGGATTTAAAAACGTTCGTAAATGGCCCTTTCAGGATTTTAAATGGTTATTATTGTTCTATATTTAGTAAATTTGTAAATATATTTTGGGGCTGTTGTTGTGGACTTTTGCGTCCAATATTTTTGGGGTTCTGTGGCCAAATAAAAATCGGGCAAATGTGTGTCTTTCCATTAACTATAAAGGTGACCAGCGTTCACTGGTTACGTTATTTGACTACGGATATAGGTGGCGGATCTACCTACAGGATGAATAGGCTGTAGCCTAGGGTGGCAGATTTTAGAGGCGACAAATTCTGAAATATCTGTTTAAATATCCTAGATCTCAGTAGTTTTCTTGATGTTATTGTTTATTTATTATATTTTTCTGTGATCTGTGGAGACTTATCAATAGCGTCTTCTTATCCAATTTGTCATCTAGTTACTATTATTCAACGACGGCATCTGTGGTTGAGCAGGCTAAGCCTTTGTCGGCTGACCTCTCTATAATGCAGAGGCTCCGGATTCGATTCCTTTCGTAAGCGAACTTTCCGTTATTTGCTGGGGATTACTGGGTCTGGGTGTCTGAGGTCCTAGAGTGTCCGTTGCGTATTACCCATAACACAAGCGTACCTTGCCTAATATGGCGATATACAATATGTGTGAGTGTCTGCCAATTATTATATTATTATTTAATTGTGTGCATTGAAGCTTTTCAATCTTATCCTGCCGTCTCCCTTCCATCATCGGACAACCAGAGGCACTGGCATGCGGCACCGCTATGTGGTGGACATACCACCTATACTAACAAAGCGCTTTGAGTCCACCTGACTTAGGCGCACCGCAAAGGAGTGGAACTCACTGCCAGAGTCTATTTTTCCCGAAACCTACAACAAGTGGCAATCGTAAGAATTGTTACGAGTCGCGAGACTCGAATTAAAATGCCGTTAGAATTACTATAGAGTTTATTAGGACTATACGAACACGTATAACACAGGTACAAATATAACCGAACACAATAAATCCAAACGTAATGCAGAAGGTTGTATTTTAATTAAAAGCGCAAAGTCCGTCACTTATTTAATTCACGATTGTAGTACACGCGTCTTGCTTCGCTCGTGGTTATCGCTCGACTGCCTACCCCCTCCATCAGGTCATCGTTTTATACTGCGCAACTACAATGTCCCCGTATCTAAGTCGACACACTTAGCTAATGACTGCCATAAAAGATTACAATACAACAATGGGCTGTTTTCTAATCACAAATTTTAAACAAGTTTTTTTTGTTTCGTTTACCACGAATAAAAGACGGTTAAAACATCGTCGTCCGTCACTGGAGACGTGGAGACGGACGACGATGGCTTGAACAACCGATGGGGAAGTTTAAATTGATCGTGTGTGTTAACGAACTGCAGATTGGAACATTTCACGGCTCCTCTTATTTATAACTCTTTGACAACTAATATTATAAACGTACCCTCAAGAAAATTCACTGTAGTCTTAAAAAAGTGGCTGATTAAGGTGCGTTTCTATACTGTAGATGAATTTCTTTAAAAAAGTGCTTGTCGTTATTATCTATATGGAAAATCTTAGTGATCAATTTTTTTTCTCTTGACATTAATTGCTTACCAAAAATTGACATTTTTTTAAATTAGAATATTTATGTAAATTATAATTTTTATTTTACACTATAAGGTAGAATGTACTGTGCATCTACAATTGTATAACACCTGTATAAACTACATTCTGGCAAGTAAAGATACACACCGACAAAGAACGCACACCTGGCTGTCGCAAAACGCAGTTTATTGCCTTTCCTGCATTCGGAGTTCTTTTGTTTACTTCGTGTTTAAAATTTAAAAACATCATATTGTTATCGTACTTATTTTATGGCCGTCATTAGTGTCGAACTAATCCTTGTTTTTATTGCATTGCGTCGAAGCTTGCCAGATGTGCGGATTAACTCAGTGAACGCGGCGCGGCCCCTTTGTCGGTATTATACAGTTTAATATAAAACAATGGCCGAACGGAGGGGTGGGGCAGTCAAGCGAGGATTACGATACTAGCAAGACGTGTGTAGTATAGATTCGATAAGCGATATAGTGACGGACTTTGCGTGTGTTATTGAATTGTGCATTACATTGGAACTTTTTGCGTCTAGTTATATTTGTAGCTATGCTATACGTGTTGGTATAGTTTTAATAAATTGTATTGTAATTCCAACGGCATTTTAATTCTAGTCCTGTATCTCGTAACACTATTGATTGATTGAACAAACCTGGAGCATAATGCCGTTTGGACGATAGGCAGCATAGTGTATGGCCACCTTTGTACAAGTACGGTTCCCTACTTTCAGTGTGCTTAAAAAGTGATACATTACTCAATTCTTGATGTCGATTAAAATTGGGTCACGTTTCCCATTCGCAATTTCTCAAACTTTAACTTTAGTAATGTTTCTTACTGAAATTGGATTACGCCAGTTTCTGAGATCCCAAAGTATTGCAAAAGTTTGAAGAGTTTCAAAGTATTTATTTGCTTTTTACGTTTATTGATAATTTCCACATTCAAGTTCGGATTTTTGTAAGACTTTCAAAGTAAACGAATTTAATCGGATAAATCGTTTTTTGCGAAACTTGTTTGGGAATATGTACGATTTAAGTTGGTTGTAAGTTTGTGTTTGATATTTTGTTTCTATAATTTCATTGACCATTGCGAGGTTATGGACTTGTATTTAATTAATTAATTGTAATTCAAGATCATCATACTACATATCTGTTTAGTATTTATTATATACATTTATTTACATCAAAATATACACGTAGGCTAAAGACGGCCAATAACCGAGAATAACACAATAATAATCAGCCAGGTGTTGGAGTTTTTGCTGGACTGGATGGCGACCACCTCTGGTCTAGAGTATGCCGCCATAACAACCTTGTGTTGTGTTTCGGCATTAGTGATCAGGTTCCAGTCTTCCTTAAAAGAGCAGCAGCGCATTTGCAGCACCTTTGGTGTTGCAAATGTCCATAGGCGATGGTAACCGCTTTTCATCAAGCGGCTGTGTGTGCTGAACTCACGCAATAAAAAAGAAACTGCAATATTAATCAAGTTTATTTTACTAGAACTGTCGGAGTTCAATCCACGTCTATCAGGTGTCGAGCAGCAATTTGCTCTCAAAGAATACTGCGATTATCAGACAGCAATTATCGACCACAATATATTATGCGCGCTTTGTCCAAGACTACTTCAGACTACCCGCTCATGTAGGTTGTCGTTGTGGACGACTGATTGTAGACTGGCCGCCCTCTGCCTTTAAAATATCCTCGTGGGGCGCTGGAGTGACACCATCGGGCACTGCTTTGGTGCCACTTCAGTTTCTTCATAAAACTTCCAACTCCAGGTTACTCCCTTTCCGATATTCGTTAGCTTGATAATAAATGCTTCTACGTTAACATCTGTTTATATGACTTCCGATTACTACATCAAAAAATACTAACAGTAGTTACGTACGAGCAGGGGTACGCACTTAGGGTTGGAAGGAAACACCAGTCTTCTAACTAAACGCTTTTATTAACTTAGCCGTAAGTGATTCTTATCCGCAGGGTTGTCCCTACACGCACAACTAACGACGCACTGTCCCAACGATAAGATGTCTCACTCACAATACCGTCACCGATATTGCGTAGACCACCTCCTCCTACCGCAGTGCTCACCTCCGAGTTTACCGCGTGTAGCTCGTTTCTGGATCTCCTCTTAAACGCGTACAGTTCTCCTTCACTGGACTGCCCACTAAACTCATCATTGTCTTCTACTTAACTCTTCTTCCAAATCTCTCGTATCGCACTTGTCGCTTTGCTGTCTCGGACTCGGTAGGCGCGTCTTACGCTAGTTATATACACGGAAGAATCTTCTGGAACCCATAATTTCGATCTTCTTTTTGTTATTCTTTTATTTATTGTCTATCCCTTTCTAAATATCTATATATCTCTGTCTTTTTCTTCCAGAATCTTCTACCTTTTTCCAAAAGTCTTGAGAGCGGCTTACGCTTCCAGAAAGTTCTACCCTATGGCCACGGGGTCCAGAAGCACACCATCTTTATCAAGAACTACCTAAACGGTTAATAGAAGTCTCACGCGATCAAAACGCTGGCCTGTATTTTGGGCAACGCATGTTAAGCGGCCAGCGTTTTTGGAACGTTCCCAAATGACGGTCATATGAGAGCTACTTATTTAAAAAAAATAAGCTGTAGAATATAGTAATAGTATATTTTGATTTAAAGTTTTTTATTATATACTATATACTACGTATATCACCTCTAATGGTGTACAAAAAGGCGTTATCTATGCATCGATCCATTTATCTTACTTACCTCATCGTAATCGGGTGTGCGGACGACGTTTGGAGGTGCCTTGGTAACAACCCTCCCGTACGCTTCGCGTGGTACCGTGGGGTATTGATATCTGAACCTAAAACAAATTTTCACTTGTATGTAAATATGAGCTCAGACGACCAGATGAGTAGATAGAGCCCCGAGCTCTCAGAGTGGAGCCGGCCAAAGGAAGCCTATTTTGGAATAGGAAACTAATTGCGCGTCGAGATGGGGGCGCGACCTGTTGTACGCGCGCTCACCTCTTCTCCCGTGGATAAGATGCCCGGGGATAAAAGTAGTTCCTCTGCAGTGGACGTGGCCTTAGAGGTCTCCGTCTACCGGAGCACGCGGGGTGGGTCCAGCTTCCACTTTTTTTTTTCAGGACTTCAGCAGACAGGCAGACAGCCCATTTGATGGAAAGCGGTTACCATCGCCTATGAACATTTGCAATACCAAAGGTGCTAATAATGCGCTACTGCTCTCTTAAGGGAGACGGAAACCTGGTGACTAATGCCGGAACACAACTCTAGATTGTTATGGCGGCATACTCTAGACCAGGGGTTGTACCCATCTAGTCGGGGAAAATACCCTACCCGTGGGTTGTTTTGTCACCTCTTACGACAGGCCGCCCGGTCGCAGGAAATTGTATACTTTCTCCATTCCTGCACGGATAAAATGGCTTTCCCGTAGCCCTGGCATAAGGCGCAGGAAGGAACATACGGGGGTTTTAGTGGGTAACCCTAACTGTGGAGTGGCAATAGCATATTTAGGCTTGCCCAGAGATGCTAGTACCACCCCAACTTGGCGAATCCCACACACGGGTCGTGACTTATCCCCCTTCGCGTGCCCTATGGTCCTCAATCGAATTTACTGTGGCTAAAAAAAGGGGGTAAAGAGTTTTAACTCGACACCTCAACCAACTCTACACAAAGAAGCTGAAGTCCTGACGACAACGGAAATATTTGTTGTGCCCCTGAGATTTAGTAATATATAAATATATTATGAATGAATGAATTAATTCTCACCTGGGTGCCGCTCTGGGTATTGGTGTGTACACAGGCCATTCATTGTACATCAGTGGGTCGCGGTACGAACTCACTTCGTTCATGATTTCGGGAGCCCGAGCTTGCCTTTTCGAAAATCTGACAAAGAAATAATCGGATTAACATCCTATCTAATAATAGGTACATTTATTTTTAGATGGAACGACCTGTTGAGTTATATATACATTTAGGTATAACACCGATTTTATTAGGTATTATTACGAAAGCAGAATAGATTCCAAAGCCGCTACCTGCCGACACACTTCGGCAACTTTTTATCGGCGGGTTAGTTGGCGGCTTCACTCATTGCAAGTCGGAAAACTTTGTGAGCGACATGTCGGCGGCTTGAAATGAGGAACAAAGAATACAACCCGTTACTACAGCTTGAGTGTTGGCTGGACTGAGTGCTTGCGTATGCAAGCCACCGATATGTCGGCGGGCAGCACGCGCGGGCGCATGTTGCCGACATGATTCTTTTCATATAGACCGCTAAGTTGTGTTGGCGGGTCGACGGCTTTGGTGCGTATGACGCCTAAGAATAAAAATTGACCAGTAAAATAAGTAACTCCGCACACTCTGCAATCACTGATGGCGCCACTCTATTGTTTTTATAGAAAATTACAATTAAAACTTTCAATCAGTCTTATTACTCAAAACGTATTTTTAAAGCAGAAATTAGTCAAAAATTGAAAGTCCTATTTTGCTCCTTTTCAATTTCATGAAATTTTCGAAGTTCTACATTGTTTTTCGTAGAATATCATTTACATATATTACAAACAGGATTTCTGCAAAGAATTACATTATTTAGTTTTAGACAACTTAATCCACGTCTAAAGTTAGATATTAGAGTAGAAAGCGTTTTATATTAATCATCTAATGACACAACTAAACTAAATTTTTTACCAAAAAATTATCTTATTAGAAAAAACAATGTATAAAGAAGAGAAAGAATTAAGGTATTCATAGTACCTTAATTAAATTAAATTAAATTATAGGGACGAGGTGAAGAGAGAACCAGTCCAGTGGTAATGTCCGCAAGAGAAGAGAGTCTAAAAACTCCTCATGCTTAGGGAGTTGGGCGATCGAAAACCTTCCCAATTCCTTCACCACTTACAAACCTTATCAGGGCGGAGTGTACTCAAGACATTCATGGCCAATTGGCCATACTATGGTCACACTGTTTCCGCGCAATCATTCATACTGTAATAGCTCACAGCCTAACTTAGCACTTGAATCTGTTGCAGATTTAGCGGACAGGGTCCACAAAATTGACAAACGCCTACTGTGGCTAGCACTCTCCTTCATTGATCTCTGTTGAGTGAGGCATAAGTACCCACCTCCACATAGCCTTGAGCTGGTCGCAGGTGGGCTCGTCAGTTTTGCCGATGTCGCGGTCCCGTACCCTCGCCGGCCGCGGCGACATGATTGCATCTTGATCGATGCGCTGCGAGACCACAGCGTAAGCGCACATTAACACGCTACACGCGCGCCACCACGACCACATACTGCTGGCAATAAAATAAAATAATTATTAGATTTATTTTAGTTTACTGATTGGACCGATTTAAGCAAAAATGTTCCAAACCACACAAACCTCATTTCGAGATAACTGACTTTAAAGTTTATTGCTGTCTTTCTCTGGCTTTGTAATACTTAACGTTGTGTTTTTTTTTCAATGTAATTCTAAATGTACTAAACTAATATACATGCATGTATTTAGTGAATAAATTGTAATAGTTTAGTTGATATTCAAGAAACTTGCGCCTGGATCATTTTAACAAAATAAATTTTATATGGGATTTGCTGTGTAGGCTGCGGAAAGAAAAATGCAAAAATGTTTCAAAAATGTCAAAAATAGAAACCCAAAAATGTTTATTATTCTAGTTTTATTTAACAAAATACCAAAGTGACCCTACTCCTCATCCAAATCAAAGTCAGGTTCATCACAATAACCATCTATATCATCTATTATTGCATCGTCTCCCTTCAGTTTCTTATGTCAATGCAATCATTCGGTTTAAGATGAAATAATGATTTCAAATCGTGTTACCGTTTTCCTGACAGCTATAATAATTCTTTTAAATCTTCTACGACACCCAAATCAACACCTTTTTGAACTGACTTCCAAAAGGAGGAGGTTCTCAACTTGGCCGGTATGTTTTTTTAAAATGTATGTACACCGATTACTCTGAGATTTATGATCCGATTTACGTGATTCTTTTTTAATTCGACGCGGAATAGTTGCCATTTGGTCTCCTAAAAATTTAACATAGTTTGGCCCAGTAGTCTTAATTTTAAGCACATTTTTTATGAAAAAAATTCCATTCCGGTTCATATGTACACCGATTACTCTGAGATTTCTGATCCGATTTACGTGATTCTCTTTTAGATCGATGCAGAATAGTTGCCATTTGGTCCCCTAAAAATTTGACATACTTTGGCCCAGTAGTTTTCATTTTATGAACATTTTTTATGAAAAAAAATATCATTCCGTTCCATATGTACACCGATTACGCTGAGCTTTATAATCCGATTTACGTAAGTCCTCTTTAGTTTAGTTTGGCCTAGTAGTTTTCATTTGGAACATTTAAGCAGAATGATTTTTGTAATATTTTCCATATTGTATAAAAGCATGATTGTTCCAAGTAGTTTGAATCAATATAGCAAAAAAAAAAATTAACACATATCAGGGAAATTAAGAAAATGCAAAAATGATTCTAATAGCTTGAAACACTTATTCATTTTAAAAAATGGTCTTCGACATTTCAGCTGTGGGTTGGACCATACGGATTTTCGTCAATTATTGACATAGAGTTATGAGTCTTTGATATGTTAAAATATACCTTATTTGGAGTACATAGGTCAGAAAAACTCGAAATTGTCGAGGTTGTGGGTTGGAACATTTTTGCTTAAATCGGTCCAATTATATCTTATTATATTGATACTTATAACGTTATTTTTTAAGAGGCATGAAAGTACTATAAACACAGTTGAAATGAGAATTTTGAGAAGGATATGTAAGGTTAACGTAACATAATAAGAAACAGTGCGATAAGGTAAAGTTGTGGATTGAAAGAGAAAGTGATTTTTGACAAGAGTTAAAAATGGAATATTAAGGTGGTTTGACCGCGTAGAGATGAAGAATGCAAGCAGAATCACAAAACGAGTTATGACAGCATTGTGACGGGTAGAGTCGGTGCCCGATAGACCGCAACTTACCATGATCAAATAGAAGATATTTTGAAGAAAGGCCAGGTAACACTTTCGATAAGTGTGTACGCGAGAGTATCATGAAAGTTGATGAAGTGACAAGAGTTTTTCAGGATTGTAGTAGGTGGAGATCCATCGTCTCTGTCTACCAAATGGGAAACAGGCGTACAATATTATAAATGTGAAAGTTTGGATGGGTGTTTGTTGCTCAATCACGCCAGAACGGCTGAACGGATCTGGATGAAATTTAGCACAGAGATAGATTATAGTCTGGAATAGCATACGGACTTACTTCTAGTCCTGGCAAAATATACGATTCCTGGGATAACATAAGCGCGAGTAATGCAGCGGGAAAAGTTAGAAGTTCACAATAACATTTGTTTAACAAAAAATTAAGTCTTTTGGTCTCACGCCAAAAGGAAGGTTTGCACTGAAAAGCAGCATTGTGTCTGATATAATCCTGGCACAGTAATAACTGGGTGTAAGCCTTGTTTGAAGAAAATGCAGTGTACAAATTCTTAGAATATGCCTAAGTCATGTCAGTCAAGGGGTAAGGTTCCCAGAAGGCTTCCGTTACGTCCATGGATCGTCATACTTATTCGTTGTCCCAGGTAGGCACCAGCTCCTCTGATCACCCGAAGAAGTCAATGAATCGTTTTGAAAGATGTTCAATATAATTTATTTTATTTTATTATAAACGTATTTTCCTTTTAAACCATACAACAGCATATCGTGAGAACCTTGAACAAGTCATAAGCACCGGATAATCCGGAGAGGGGTATTGACGACAGATGCCGATGTAAAGTTGTTCCATTATAATGTTGAATACTAAGCATGCGGTCCGGCTGAAAGAGGGAGCGGAAGCGGAAAACCGCTCTGCAAGAATATACAAGAAAATGAAAAAATCTAGAGATTATTAGAGGGCTTAATTTCAATCGTCTTTTGTCGTCTATTTTAATTTTAGAACGTTTCTTGTATGTTTGCTTTTATAATTAAGTGAATTTTCCATTGTACTTATGTTCCATATTGTTTTGTGTTAGGTAATCTATATTATTGTTACAAGTTTGCGGGGAATGCCGTTACAATTATTATAGAGTTTATTAGAACTATACAAACACGTATAACACAGTTTACTTCACAAATGCAAATGTACCCGGCAACGTCGACACAATTTCCTAGAATTAGCTTGAACTTGTAATCCGCAACGCATGGCTAATGATGGTCCCGACCGAGTACAATAGGACAATAGTCTGTTCTCCACATTAACTAGCAACGTATGCCAATAAATAAGTGAACAAAAGAAGACGATCATAAAAGGATTACAATTAGTTCAAATGTCGACGGGTTCAAATGTCCTTTTGCTAGATTTGTCGACGCCTAAGTTGTAACACCATTGTAGTTTTAAAGAAAACTTTCTTCTATCTAAAATTTCATTAACTCTTTTGGGCTGGTTGGACGGGTTAAATATCATAACGAAAAGCGTGTGAGAGCAAGACCTCAGTAGCAATTTGCCAAAAACGAAACGTTACGGCCAAGCCACAGCCTTGGCCGCCTTACTGTAAGCGACAGCCAAGCGTGATGCGACCGGCCACAAAAACAAAAAAAAATATTTTTGTAGTCATCTGCATTAGCAGTTCACATACTTATTTCACAAATTTACTAAAATTTTGTGATATACGCTATTTTAAATTCAAATCCAGGAAACATGTAACAATACAAACGATGATTTAAGTCAATTATTTTGTTGAGCTATTGTTAGTATTGTTTCCAAAAGTTCACTGTGGAAGTGGAAGTACGTATCGAGATCACAATGGGATGTTGAGAACGATTGTTTACAGTAAAAAACTATTATGTCTATTGTGGTAAAATTTGTGTTTGTTTAGTTTATACGCTATAATAGTGATTGTCGCATAGACAACCCACGCTGAAAACAAGTTTCGATTATAGGGAACGTACACGTCGGAGACTAAAGTTTTCTTGGCCCCAAGAATGCTATTACAACTGTTTAGGAACGAAAGAAAAATGATATTCATTTCGCAAATAGATGCACACATATAAAGTACAAGGATTTTTAGTAATAAACAGACATTTTATAAAAATGTGCTTACATAAAATTCATAGCAACGAGGCTGGAAACTCAGTCTTCGGAGCTGACAGCGCTGATTTTCAGTCCCCAGAATAAATTAAACTAGAATGGTACAATAATAATTGTTTTTGCATAAAAAAGTATGTAGATTAGCTTCCTTCTACGCGCGGCCTTCGAACTATCGAGGGCCCTGAGGAGCGACCTCAATAGTGACTTCACACGCTTAGCGGGGACCGATGTCTCTCTACATAGTCACAAACTCACAAACTCCCCAAAGCCGTAGGCCAACCGAAAATACCGATGGTCAACTAAAGTCGGAGATGGCCATCGGACGCTGCCTACGCGAAGGCCGCAAGGGCTCGTTGTGTAGGCTACAGCAGAAGGAAAGGCTTCCTTGGGCTCCAAGACCAAGTCACCACAATGTCAGTGCCCCCCGAGTTGAAGCCGGGGGAAAGAGTCTTAACTTAACACCTCAACTAACTACATCCAAAAGAGCAGAAGACCTGAAAGCAACTTGTGGGGTTTCTTTAACCAAGTACATTCAAACAGAGCGTGCTCTGATGGAGTCAATGGGGCATAATAATCGATATTGACTTTTTACGTAATCAATTATACTGAATGAAGATATTAAAGTAATATTTAGTCTTAAAATCTATTACTAAACTTCTAAAAGCACTAAAAGATGAATGAAAAATAGACGCACATGATGATAAACGACAAAAATAAGTGCAAGTTATAAGTACTCTATTTAAATATGAAACTGAAAAGGAATTGTAAAAATGAAAAAAAAATATTTTTTGTTTGTTGTAAATAATTTTAGGAAATAAACCGTAATAAAAACGAGAATAATGACCGGTTGTGCCATATATTAAGCACCGTTATCAATATTATATATGTAGGAGATTTAGTAGTAGGTAGTTTCATAATTTCATAATTAACAGCAATAACACGTTGCGAAGCGGTGTACATAGACTAGGAAGTAAAATAAAATTTGTAACCTATATGTATGACCTTCAAAAAGTGTTCTCCAGTGGAACTTATTTTGAATAAAAACTCTTGAATTTGAATTTAATAAAATATAATTTCATACTAAATGGATTAAATGGAACATTAAATGGAATAATAGGTAAGTACCTAATTAAATTTAAAAAGTTAAGTGTAGATACAGATTACTTAAGATAAGTACTTTTATAGAACAATTATTCAACACAAACTATAAAAATAAAAAGTAAGAAATAAATGCCTTTCTAATGCTGCGGCTTCATCTGGGATAATAACACTGAATAAAACACATTCAGCCACCCAATAATGATAATAATGGATAAAACCCAATATTAGAAAAACATTTATTTCTTACTTTCTAGTTGGTTCATTTTGAAGTGTGGTTCTACAAATGTACTTATCTTAAGTGATTCTTATCTAAACTTCAATTAAATACGTTTACTGTAAACATTATTTACAAATGAGAAGACGACTACTTAAAATTTAAGATGAAAGACGAAATATATTAGTTTTTTTAAGAAACAAATATATTTGCAGAATTATAAATGAAAACTTTTCTCGAAAGTCTGTTTCAGATGGGACATTAAGGGAGTAATTACGTTAATTAGAGTGTAACGTTCCACCTTCACTATTAAAAAAATATAGACATAGCCAATGACATTACTAATGCCAAACAATGCCACTGTCAGGAGAGTAAAAAAAAAACTGTGACTGCCGTTAAGTTTGGCTCTCGCTTGAAATTCAAAAATATCGGCTGATCATAATGCTTTTATAAATATTATTCCATACGTTTCAAAACTTCCTTTAACGTTAGTAAATTAATTACGTGTTCCCGCTGGGATGGGTTCCTATTCATAGATGTAAAATTTAACTGTTCTACTACTTAAAACTACATACATACATAACTTCACGCCAGGTCCCTTGCGGGGTAGGCACGAACAACAGAGCGCCATTTAGGCTTATTCTTACACACCTCACTTGCTTCTTTGACATTCATAGTTCTTGTCATGCACGCTCGTCTGTTCTTAAGGCTCCTGACATCACCTTCTGCTAGTACATGATCAATTTGATCATGGAAGGTGTGTTGTGGCCTTCCGCGACTTCTGCATCCATCCACTATTGCATTGTATATCTGTTTAGTCATTCTTTCATCATACATTCTTTCCACATGCCCGAACCACCGGAGCATTCCTTTCCTTACCTTCACCCCGACACTCTCTTTCAGACCAACTCTCTTTCTTACTTCGATATTACGAACGCGGTCCGCGAGCGTCACTCCGCAGATTTTGCGCAGTGCTCGCATCTCGACCGCGTTTACTCTACTTTCGTGCTCTCTATTCCATACCCAACTCTCGCTTCCATACGTGAGCGTAGGTACCAGCACCGCGTTGTGTACTTAAAACTAAATATAATTAATTGAGCTGATTCAGCTTTCTGA
This sequence comes from Dendrolimus pini, assembly GCA_949752895.1. Classification (NCBI taxonomy): domain Eukaryota; kingdom Metazoa; phylum Arthropoda; class Insecta; order Lepidoptera; family Lasiocampidae; genus Dendrolimus; species Dendrolimus pini. The sequence goes on from OX457146.1 coordinate 5,264,951, forward strand.
CAGAGGACACTGTCAAACCTAATGCCTATTCTTCGTCATCTAATTCCAGGACCAAGGCTACCCTTACTTTGCCTAAGAAGACCTATACAGCCAAGCCAACATATATTACACGCAGACAATTACCGATCTAGCTAATATTATACTCGTATTAGCGCTGTGGAACTACTTGACTCGAAGAGTTTCCAAGGCTTCGACAGGCCAGTGTACTCTTTTGTGAGAAGTCCACCGGTTGTCACGGAACATATTAAATACATTATATTATTATCTTGTATAGTACATTAACCCACCTAAACCTATTCTGTGGCCAAGGAGAAGGATGTGACTCCTCCCTCCACGTCACAAGAGAAATAAACATCGTGATTCTAGGTTAAAGTTTATTATTAAATTTCAGGATTTCATATATTTTTATGTAATTAAAATTTATATTTATTATAGGAAAGTACAGTAACACTACACATTACGTTTTATGAATGATTCGGCCAGATTGTCCTATTTGATCCACAATTGACGGAGAAATCGAGTAACGGACATACAAAAAAAACATACAGACGAATTGAGAACCTTGTTCTTCTGGAAGTCGGTTAAAAACGACTCAGCGTTGACGCTGCGACGACGCCACGCAACGCACTATTGAAGCTTCTCTATCAATAGGACTATGTTGTTTTAAGCGCAATACACACCAAAGCCACCGACACAGTTTGCCAACACAGCCCGGCGGTCTATATGAAAAGAACTATGTCGGCAACATGTGCCCGCGCGTGTTGCCCTCCGACATGTAGTCGGCATGTCGGCGGCTTACGTACGCAAGCGCTCAGTTGCCTGGCGATACTCAAGTTGTAGTAACGTACAGCACGTTTTTAGGCAATGGAGTGGGATAATGAAACGACACGATTCTGTACAATCAAGTCGTCTGCCTTCAAATCTCTTAATTTTTCACTATTAGTGTAGCAATTGCAACATAATAAACTAGGGCTAACCCAACAGCTTCGTTCTGTTTTCAGGGATTTAGTAATAATATTTATTTGCACAAGTTGCTATCAAAAGATCACTGTCGTCGTCCATATTTAATTATCATTTTCTTTATCCTAGAGATACCACACAAGTTATATTGTTACGCGTTGCGAGACTCGAATTAAAATGCCGTTGGATTTATTATATAGTTTATTAGAACTATACAAACACGTATAACACAGGCACTAATATAATCGAATACAACAAATCCAAATGTAGTGCAGGAGGTCGTTATTCAATAAAACGCGCGAAGTCCGTCACTATTTAGACTCCCGATTGTAGTACACACGTCTTGCTTCGCTAGTGGTTATCGCTCGACTGCCTCCCCCTCCATCAGGTCATCGTTTTATACTTCACAAATGCAAAAGAATCCCGAAAACCTGGCTAATGATGCTAATGAGCGAGTACAATAGGACAATAGGCTATTCTCCACGATAATTATAAATGTATGCCAATAAATAAGTGAACAAAAGAAGACGATCATAAAAGGATTACAATTAGTTCAAATGCCGACAGGTAATAAAATGTGCTTTTACAGATCTGTACGTGGAATTTGTGTTTGTCGGCGTCTAGTTTGTAACAATATGATAGAATTTCTTTCGACACGCGGCAATCACGAGCTGCCAATAAAAAAGTTCTTCATCTTGAGCAAACGACAAACTTCATGCTCATTCACGTCATTTCGACAAAGATTTGCGACATGCAATAAGTGAAGCCGACAAAAAGTTGCCGACATAGGTCGGCGGGTCGGCGGCTCTAGTGTGCATTACGCTTTAGACAGCCATTTACGTAATCTGGGATCGCTTTAATGAGCTGCCTCAAACTGATCTAAAAGTTCAAACTTTAGTAACACAAATTAATTATAATTTTAATATCAGACGTTCTCCGAATAAGCGCGTTTAAGTAAAGGAAAATCTATATCAAGTTGGCATACTTCCCAGAATAGAATTTAAGCGGTTATTCTACTCGTAAAGTCTAATTTTAGATTGTACGTTGCTTATAGACGTGGAGGTTTGATAAAAATTAAATATTGATACTGGAAGTGACTGACGCGAAGATTATTAGTAAGTATTAGAAAAAAGAAGAAAAGAAGAAGGAAATTTGTTCATTGAGAACTATTTATAGTATGTTACACTAAGCTAAAAAAGTAAATGTAGTCCTGAATTTTTTCAAAATGATTTGTAGAATTATATTCATATTCAAATTATTTTATTTTATTAAACATAGTCCATGTGTGAATATAAGCCTTCCTTGCAAGTTATCGAATAACTCCCGCATAAATCACGTGATTTAACGAAAATTTAAAGAAAAATTCTGTTTCAATTCCTTCAGTTTTGATTGAAATACGTTAGCCATTTCGAAGCCTAGACTGTTTTTATGAGTGCAGGAACGGAGAAAGAATACAACTTCCTGCGGCCGGGCGGCCTGTCGTAAGAGGCGACAAAGCAACCCACAGCCAGGTGGTAGGGCATTTGCCCGAATGGATGGCTACCACCCCTGGTCTCAAGTATGTCGCCATAACAGCCTTGAGTTATGTTCCGGTATTAGCGCATATGTAGCACCTTTGGTGTTGCAAATGTCCATAGGCGATGGTAACCGCTTTCCATTAGGTGGGTCGTCTGCCTGTCTGCTGAACTCCTGCAATAAAAAAAGACAAAGTTTCAGACCGTCGAAAAAACATCGAAGTTACTTATCGGCAGCAGTTCTGCCCTTGTCGTGGCCAATGGTCTTTAATCAAATCTGATTAGGAGCCGTCGGTATCTATGTATCTATAAAAGAGAGACTGGGTTTAAATACTTCACAATAAGCTTTATTTTGTTACAAACATTTTATTGCTACCAATCTCGAAGAAATACATGAACCATTCAAAAATACCCGCATCGCTTCCGTAGACTTTAGCTCTCAAATACTGCTTACTTTGTTATAAAAGGATTTGATTTATGGTTACGTCGGACGCGGTCCACTAACAATGTTTGTGGCTGGAGTTTATTGTTTAATAGAAAGTAAACGAATGTACTGTGAAATTGTATTTGGTTTTGACATAAGTATTGCAAATAGTATTAATGTATCGTAGTCTTGTTGAGGTTCTGCAATCATATTGGTAACAAGGGAACACTTTTCAATCTTCATGTTTGCTTTGTAGGCATTAATGAACTTGGACATTCCTTCACTGGAATTGAAAATTACAAGCTGCACTTTGATTCGATATGATAATCAATCGATAACTCTTTATTGTACGAGTATCTTAATACAAAACAAGAATTTACAGAGTAAAACTATAACCTTTCTGCAATACTTTCAGAGTCTGTGGACGAATAGCAATAAAAAGTAATCGAGACCACTTAGCAACTATGCTGAATGTAACCCCTACATCAGGTCATCGTTATATACTGCGCAACTGCAATGTCACCGTATCTAAGTCGACTTAAGCCGACACACCTGGCTAATGACTGCCACAAAAGATTACAATACAACAATGGGCTGTTTTCTAATCACAAATTTTAAACAAAAAGTAGAGAAAAGAAGATGACCATATTCAAATGCCGACGGGTAATAAATGTGCTTTGTTGCAGATATACAGGTGGATTTTGTTTTTGTCGGGACCAGAGTTGTAACAATATGTACAAGTTCCTAATATAAAATAAATATACAAATAATACAAAAGTTCCAAACACTGTCTGAACAAACGCCACCTATTTATCTCTTAAACCATTTAAAAATTATACGGACGAGTTAGGCCACATATTTACTTTGAAATACAAGTAAAATAAAGGATTTGTTGTATGAAATGGTACAGCCCCGCCCACAGATTCAGCACGCTTCATAACTCTCCTTTTAGGACATTGACAAATAATGTAAAAGGGTCTTTATTTCTTTACTTAGGGATCACATACGAAATCTTTACGTGCCCTTATTATTTTAGATACTGTATCCATTTCATATACATACTGTAAGTGGGGGAAATCCCCCAGTTTTATATCTTGCTGTATAAATATACAGCAAGATATAAAACTGTTTAATTCGACTTTGAAATGAAGAATGCCGTTCCCAAGTATAATCTTAATATATATATATAAATTACGTGTCACGTTGTTTGTCCCCGATGGACTCCTAAACTATTTAACCGATTTCAATCAAATTTGCACACCGTGTGCAGTTTGATCCCACTTGAAAGGTAGGATAGTTTTTATCTCACAATTGGTAGGTGGCTCTGCAATCGGGCTCTAAATTTGGTTTTTAAGGCAGGACAACGTCTGCCGGGACAGCTAGTTAGTTATAAGTTATGATTGACGCACAATAATGTTACGAGTGCAGGACTCGAATTACTATGCCGTTGGAATCAATATAGAATTTATTAGAACTATACAAACACGTATAACACAGTTACAAATATGGCCACAACCAGTACAAATTGCACGATTAAATTACACGCGCAAAGTCCGTCACTATATAGCTTATTGAATGTACATGTCTTGCTCGTATCGTAATCCTCGCTTGACTGCCTCACCCCTCCGTTCGGGCATTGTTTTTATACTAAACAGTACAACACAGCAATCGACCACGTGTACTAAATTTTCCAAGAAAACGTAATCTGCACATCTGCGGCCATAAACGAGTGCAATAACAATAGGATGTTTTTCTTAATTACAAATTTTAAAGAGAAGGTAAACAAAAGAAGTCCAAATGCGGGAAAGGTAATAATGTATAGGTGTGCATTCACTTTGTCGGCGTGTAACAATAATTTGCCATCCTAGAGTGCTATGACGGGTGCATCTGACCAAAGTCTAAGTGATAATGTGAGAATGATCTTTTGCCACGACGCCCGCTCGCTCTTTACCTCGTAAGAGAAAACAAAGTACATGTTTGGATGCGATGAGTTAATATACTGTCAGTGCGGCGTAGCGTAGTATTACCCATGTCTGTTACGAAACCCAAGAAATAAAATATCTTAGTCTAGAATATATACAGAATCGAAATACCCGATACAAATAGATATTATATGCCTTGCACGTTACATGAAGTGTAAATTGTAGGAGGATATTGGACTCCCGGCCGCGGGATGAGTTCATTTCAATATGTCTCTTCGATAAATGGGGTCTACCGTTGACAACACCCAGTAGCTATTCAAATATACTCGCAATAATGTTATTTTTAGACGGTTCTAATATATTTCTTTTTTAATATAGCATGTTTGACCTTTTGTTTAAGAGAAACCAAAATTCTGATTACCGGGTGGGCGTACTATTTGACATTTAATTTCGTTAGGGCGGACTATGTTCTATTACAATATAGTCAGTCGTGGCGTGTTCCACTCATATTAGAAGCTTTATGAGACTTCCTAGAGAAAATATTATTTATTATTGAATCGATTTAGGTAAATTTTAGGTAGGATATAGAAGAATACTAGTAATGTCAATCGTCCGGTAAAAACTTACTTCAAAAGCTCCTGAATCCATTCCCATTTCCCTATTACTGCGGTTGTACGGAAGAGATCGCTTTTTAGCAATAAGATTGTTCTTTGTGCTTAATTAGATATAGTTTTAGTCTGCAGGTTCATTTTGTATAGGTGTACGTATAATTGTTATCTAATAAGACTACGTTGTAACGGTTTTAAGGAAAGTAATTTATTTGATGATCAAAAATCAAATTGATTACCGCGCTTAAAACAGTTAAACTGTATTTTTATTATGTATAGGGATCGCGAAAACTTAAGAAAATATTAAAGTGTTATTTATCTATCTAAATCTTACACCAGATGACCACAGGTCATTCTTCTTACCCTAATTCAACTTTTTTGAAAGCCCGGCGGCTATGCCGCGTGTCAAGCCCTTGTGGTGTGAGCGGGTGTTGCTCGTAGTTTTTAGGAGGTTGTAGTATTAAGACTACATTGGCCCAATATGATTGTTATCTTTATTATTCTCACGTGAAGCGTAGGAAGTCTTCAATGAAGCAACTTTTCTCGAAATATTGCTTATATTTTAATATTTTACAATTTTTATAATAAAAACTTGGTTGCGCGTAATAATTCGTTTTTCGTTCCGTAATAGATTTGAATATTGGCGGTTGGCCGTAGACTACAGGGTTTCTCATAGACTTTCAACCCGGCTGGACCAGTGTGTACCTCTCCGGAAACCCACTCAACGCACACAAAAACAAAATCACCAAAATCGGTCCAAGTGATTAGGAGAATTCTAGAACCCGATTTCAGCGCCACCTCCGGTTCTAACGGGATAAAAGTGTCCTATGTCCGTTTCCTGGTTCTAAGTTACCTCCCAACCAATTTTCAACTAAATCGGTACAGCTGTTCTTGAGTTGTACATAATGTAACTAACACGACTTTGTTTTATATATATACGAGCTGACCCGGCGAACTTCGTATCGCCATATTTTCTGAATTCCTAAAAGACTTTTTTGCAATAAAATAATATTGCGACTATAAATTAAGATGTAACCTACCCTATCTTTCAAGCTGGATCAAACTGAACACGGTGTGCAAATTTGATTAAAATCGGTTAAGTAGTTTAGGAGTCCATCGCGGACAAACGTGACTCGGAATTTATATATATATTAAGACTAGCGGTCCCGGCAGACGACGTCCTGCCTTGAAAAAAAATTTAGAAACCGATCGCAATGCCACCTACCGGGTCCAATTGTGAATTTAAACCATCCTCGAATCCACTTGAACACACACAAAAAAATTCATTCAAATCGGAGGAGTTCACTGTCAACACACGTAGAGAAAAATTATATATATAAAGATAGATTCGTGCAATGCTGGATTAAGGATTCGACACAGCTTCGCTGGTTCTAGTAATTGGTTTATGGACTGTGGGTTATATTTGAGAGTGAGAGGTATGCCAAATCTTGCACAAAAACCTATGGGGTACTAAGCACCACTTACCTGGGAATCCACCTCCAATGGGGCAGCTAGACAGCTCTTGAAAGTGCACGTCACTAACAAGTCCTCGGATGGCACTTAAAATTTTATATTATGGCACACTCACACCAAAGAGCAAGCACAGCTTTTATATGAAGTTCAATAAGATATCGAAGGATGGGATGTGAACATTCACTAGCACGGAGAAAACGGAACGTCCGAACTGACCTCGCGTGCGTTGGAGACTGCTGAAACCGAAGGAGAGCGGCACTTACAAAACTATACCACACCAGTATAATTTGTGAGGATCCAACAACATTTATGCTACATGGGCAAAGACTTAATGGCTCAACTTTACAATAATGGACACTGAATTTTACGAAAAACAAGTTTAGGGGTATACATACGCCTTATATATAGAAACTAGACCTCTTATTTGGGCTAGGAAACAAGTTTTTAGGGTCCACCAACAAGTTTTTAATGAATAATGGGAAAAACAAAAATATGTTTGATAAACAAGGTTATGTCACTTTGGTTGAAAAAAACTTTGATTTGTCTTTAGGAATACACTTACACATGATATATAAACACTAAAACCGTTTTTTAGTTTAGTAAACAAGTTTTAAATTAGTTATTATAATTTTAAAGTACATAATAATAAATCACAGTACTGTCACTTTTTTTCACTTTACGACGATAAATAAATGTTACCAAATCAGTATGTCAATAATATCGATTTTTTAATTCGAATATCATTCGATATTCCAATAATATCCATTTTGAAATACGAAAATTATTGTTCTTGCTTATAATTACGAGTTTGAATGAGTAGTATTTGTAATCGATTTATTTTTATTACAAACATCGATGCATTAGGCAGCACTATGAATATTTTGCCGCCGTTTTATTTTTTAATAATGAGCGACTACGAACTAGTGCAAGGACAGTGTTTCTCGCGACCAGTGACTTAAACGGTAAGTTGGTTGGGTTGGGTTAGTGTTTAGACCAGAACCGACTGGTCACCATTTATTTATTGATAACTATTTAAATGGTGGTTAAAATCAGTTGTGACATTTGTTGACCGCTGTCATGACACACTTGCTTTGCTCGCTAGGCTTGTGGGCTTTAGTCTACGTTTTTAGACTGTATTAAATGTTTTTTACATTGACCACTAACTTTTCTTCTGCATTTCTCGTATTTAGACACAAGAAATAAGTACACCATTTTGAAAAAAATTAGTAAAGTTATGTTTAAAAAAAAACATATCTCAAAAACTACATGTCTCCTAGACATGGGGTTTGCAGGAGGGAGAAGTACTCTTCCCCCCCTTCCCCATCCCCACCTCCACTACTTAAAATTCAGTGTCCATTATTGTAAAGTTGAACCCAAATATACCTTCTTGCTCACTGGGTGAGTGGGTGAGAAGAAATCGACGGAAAGAAAGGAGGTATTGCAGTAGTCTCTATGCGTAATTCGAAATAAAGTGAAATAATAATTACAAAATACTTGAAGTAAATCGTGTAGTGATACAAATATTCAAAATATATCAGACTTAATAATAGTGGCCATAAGATCTAATAACATAGAAAGACTGTGCCGTATAACCATTTGAAGGAGATCGGGTGAGTTCCCTTTGTGTCCTTCCAATTTTGATACACCATTATTGTGCTCAAAATTTTGTTTATTAAAATTGAATCAAAGCGTAAACAAGTTTTGTGTCAAGTTTCATTCATATTTGTCAGTTTCATTTTATTTAGTTTAGTAGTTTTCAAAAAGGATGCGATCACAGCGCCATATTTTTCGATATTTTCGTCTATCCCGTGGAAAAGGCATCAGTTTTGGAATAAAAAGTATTTTAAGTTAAGCTCCGGTATCTAAGCTGGCTTTATGTCGTGTTTCCTTAAATACGTTCTGTGGTCCGTTTTTACGTGATGCTCTAACAGACAGACATAAAAATTGAAGACATGAGTGGATGAAGGTGATAAGTTGCATAATTCCAATTCTGAGTAAATCAAGATAAAAGTTTTACTTTTATTTGAAACTGAACTGAACTTAACACCTTTAGCAACTTTTTATTTTTTAAATATGCCTTATATCTATGGTCTAAGGTATGTAGTCATTTGGTATTGACTTATAACATTCATCTACGCAAAAAAAGCAAAAAACCGAATATGCGACATATCACCTTCATCCACTCACGTCTTCAATTCTAATAATTGCATTTTCGGAATCTTCTGGTCCGAATTACCTTCCTGATTTTTTTTTACATTCTTAAACGCAATGTACAACCTCTTACCATAATATGTCTTTTCCTTCCATACTCCTCTATTCTGATATACATCCTCTGTCAAACAAGAAATTATCATATCATCCTTCACAAAATCCATCCATTTTTTTGGTCTAACATTACATTTGTATCCGCCAATCTTGCATTGTATAAAATTATACATTAAATTAATTAAAAATAAGAAACACAATTAAGATACGATAAAATATCTTAGTTCCGTTGTTTATGCAGATAAGAATATTAACAAGGTGATATCAGACAGAATGCGTTTTTAGATCATTTTCTCAACCATTTTTACAGTAGTTATACACACTTTATTGCGGTGAAAAAAATATATGTCAATCTTGATCATATTTCTGACGTAAACTTTGTACTCAGAACGCATTTACGATAAATTTTCTCGATAGAAAATAATTGCAAAGTAACCTCTAAACGAGTTATTCAATCTTGGTTATTGTTATTACTGTTAATCGTACATCGCTAAAATAAATAACAGTAACATATTATATTATAACAAATTCAATTATAGATCTTTTATTGGGTTACTTAACTTAATTTGGAAGTAATTAATTATTTTATTAAAAATGACTGCAAAAATCCCGCCTGCCGGTCCCAATGTATGGAATTTATCATAACGCCCGAGGCTTTCGTCTAAACTGCACGCGCTGCTCTGCTCCGCGACCGCCATTGAAAAATAATTTTAAATAAACGAAGGAGTAATAATAACAAGAATTTTGAAGCGGTCGCGCTATACTTGTTTGGCGTATACGGTAGAGGTCTGGTCTAAATCAGCTAGCTGTGTGGGTTCGAACCCTACGAGTTTCACTTGATCTAGAAGAATTTTTTATTTTGATATGAAAGTTGATAAAATGCTCTTTTTCTCTTCCTAAATAATTTTATAAAATGCAATAAAAATACTTTTCTAAATTTTTATATTTCATTTCATCTGGACTTTTATACTATTGACAATAAAACGTATTTAAATCAATCTTACCGGTAACATTAAAATTCGAAAGCGCCATCTATGATTCTTCATAGAAAATTACGTTGACACGTGGATAAGTAGAGTTATAAATATTACAAAACTTTCAATACTTTCTCCAATGTTATTGTGGTAGAGTGAGTTGATACTAGTACACGTACAATTAGAGTTCATGGTTCGAGTGCTCATTTCATTTTTCTCTCAAATTTTTTTATGTTTTATCTATTATAATTTATTTTAAATTTCTTATCTATACAGATAAACAAATGGTTTGTTTGTAATGTCAAAATAAAAACTAAAAAATTGGACCAGGAGATTCCAAAAATGCAAAGTGAAGTGCCTGTTTGAAATCTCAAAATAAATTTTAAAAAAAATCGGACCAGGAGATTCCGAAAATGCTATTTATAGAATTTTTGTCTGTCTGTCTGTGTGTCTGGATGTTCCGGCTAATCTCGGACACAGCTGGATCGATTTTGACGTAATTTTAAATGGCAGATAGCTGATGTTATAAGAAGTACCTTAGGCTACGTTTTTAGGGTTCCGCGAAAAAATAGCCAAAAGCATATTTGTCTTTCTGTTTGTTATCCTTTTATGGACAGACTATTGAACCGATTTGGATGAAACTGGGTACATATTATGTTATTTTAATATCGAGGGTGGCCAAGAACTACTTTTCATCCCGAAAAATGAGATAGTTTCCAATATGAAAATATATTTGGCCGAACGGGCCTAAATGATCAAACGGCTGAATGACACAAATGGTCGAATTGACCGAAACGACTGAAATGGCTGAAATATGGCCCTAATGACCGAAATGGCTGAAATGAATGAAATGGCTGAAATTGCCCAAATGGCCGAAATAGCTGAATTGACTGAAATGGCCGAAAATATATTTTTATCCCGGAAACTATTCCATATTTCGGGATAAAAGCATCCTATGTTCATTCTCAGCATCGAAAATATATATCAAATGAATTTCAGCCAAATTGGTCCAGTAGTTTTTCCGTGAAAACGGAACAAACAGACAGACAGTTACTTTCGCATTTATAATATCAATAGGGATATTATGAATTCATTGTTGTTCCATAATACAATGAAATGATTTTTATAACATTTACATCTAAAAACTAATATCATTAGAATAAAGTTTAACTTAACTGTATCAAAATTAGTTACAAAAAGAGAAAAAAAAAACCACCTGTGTGCGGCGGGATCGAGTCTTCAACCTCCTCACTACCTTAGTATTAGAAAACCACTAGGCCAAACATGTTTAGTACCTCGTGTCGAATTTTCAATATGTATTATCCGCGTGAACTTCTCTCACTTTATCATGTTTTGTCTCGCTTCCTCTTGTTCTCAGCCGCATGAATAGTGTGATATCGGTGCCGTGCAATGTTCGTTAGCTACGTATACACCTATTTATGTTACGTAGCCTATGTTCGGTGATATACAATATTTTACCACACGCACGCACGCCTTAAATTGGCGCTGTCCCATCGAAGTAAACATTGGTTGCGCGGGGGTAAATTATGTGAAACACCGATTTGAATTAGTAGTATACAGGCTCTTAAAGAATAAATTCTAAAACTGTAATTAATATATCTCTAACAGTATCTTGGAAATCGATGACTGCTTCAGGGTTTAATTACTGATAGTGATTACTTGACATTAATGAATGAATAAGGGGTACTTAACCTGACCTCATTCACAAGAGAAATATGATAAGACAAACCATATTATACATAGTTTGTGCAATATCTATTTATACTTTTTTGTCTATTTTTTATTTTTTTATTGCACGAATGCAGCAGACAGGCAGACGTCCCACCTGATGGAAAGTGGTTACGATCGCTTATAGACACTTGCAACATCAAAAGTGCTACAAATGCGCTGCTGCTCTCTAAAAGGAGACTGGAACCTGGCCATTAGTGCCGGAACACAACTTAAAGTCGTTATGGGGCATACGCTAGACCAGAGGTGGTAGCCATCCAGACGGGTAAACACCCTACCACCTGGCTGTAGGTTGTTTTGTCGCCTCTTACGACAGGCCGCATGGCAACAGGAAATTGTATTCTTTCTCCGTTCAATTGTCAAATGAAGCCGACCGCTGGGCATTACGAAAATATTTTACACATGTCTCTGCCACCATGCCTTGCTAATTCAAGAACAATCCTTCAAAGAATCTCCAAGCTTTGTTCTCGTTAACACTTAATTGAATAAAACCCTATTTGAAACTACAATCCCTGTCACACGTTGGTGACCCAGTTCAAGTCAAACACAAAGTCCGCAGAACCCTAATTCAAGTGATTAACGACTAGCTACTTGTTGCATACCTTCTTTACATTATACGACCAAAATAACCATGCCTGTGCCGAGTTTAAAGGTCAAATGTCAACGTTTATAGATTACCTATTTCTTGTTGTGAAATGTAAATGCTTTATCCACATCCTCGACACTTGGAAGTCATCCACTATACGTGGTGTAAGCTCTTTCATGCCACATGAGAAAAATTTTGGAATGAACTCCTTGAGGTTTTCCTAGGGTGTTACAATAAGAAGGATTCTGTGGTAGAGCAGGCTAAGACGTTGCCGATCTACTTTACTGCAACGCAGAGGTTCCGGAATTCCTGGTATAGTAAATTTCAGAAAAGAATTTTCTCGGTTATTTGCCATGGCTTGGGTGTCTGGGATAGGCCCCAGAGTAGTCTGTTGTATATTACCCTAACACAAGCGTAACTTGCTTAATTTGGGGATATACAATATATGTTTGTCTGCTGGTTAATGCACGTCTTTGGAGACTACAGACCATAAAAAGGCCTGGACGTTTGGAGGGTTTGCGTGGGGCCATGGGAAGGCCAACACGTATAGGCCCCTTGACAAATTTAATGTGGCGTGACACTGACTGGTGATTATCCTTGTCTACACCAAATAAAAATGGATCCAAGGCAAGCCCCGGTCAGTATAGAACTATTGTAGGAAAAGAGAAAAAAGGTACCGCGCTATTGGGAAGAACTGCTAGTGGAACTAGGGATCTTGGATTATGGGGACTATGGTGTAAAATGAGCAGGCGGTGACGCGCCACTTCTTGCATGGGTCCTAAAAAAATCAGTGCAAGGTTGACGAGGGGCATAGGTATGAGTGGCTAAGGGAGGTCGCTAGGGGCTACATCCGACGTTACGACAATTATCACTTCTACCCCTGGAAAGATCCAGGGGTGGCTTTATGGCGAAGCTTTAGACGAGTAACGACATGTCGTCCCCGCCTTTATGCTTGCCTTAGCCAGAAAGCACGGAGTGAAGATCGCTAGGGCTAAGACTCAAAAGAGTCTTAGGCCTCAGAGAGTTTTGAGCCAAGATTTAAGATATCATCTTCAGCTTTATTTATCAAAAGTTACTTTACATAAATAAAGCTGATTCCACAGCGCACACTAATGTAATAGGAGAGGTTGATTCATAAACGCATGAAACATGTATTCCTTTATATCTTGCAAGATTATTTGACTTGCACCATTCATACGAGTAATGTGGCACGTAAAAGCGAAGGCATCACAACCACTCAGCATAACGAAGGAAGGCTATCGTGTTAAATCCACACCGAGGTGTCCCCCTCTCAGAGATACGACGCAATACACATTTGCGAGGGGGATTTTTACGGTATTGCCTTTGTCATAACAGTGAAAGTCAGTTCTTTTTATGTTGAATTTTTATCAGCATTCCTTATACCAGTTATTTTTTTAAATTTGAAAAAATAATAAATAAACGCTTTTATGATTTCGTAGGTCTAGTTCATTGCCATGCAGAAGCCCTAATTTTTTTTTGTTTTATTGCATGAGTTTAGCAGGCAGGCAGAGGGTCGATGTCATGGAAAGCGGTTACCATCCCTTATTTATTACACTAAAAGTGTCACCTATTTATTAAAAGGGAGATTAATAATTTCGATAATTGTCAAAGTAATAATTTAAAAATTAAGAAAGATATCAGTTCTATTTAAGGATAATTTGAATGCGAATAGAAATAACAATAATTTTTATTGCAAACATATCTACCACTTTTTGACACTATATATTATTATAATTATTAGTTTTCATTATCATATTACATATTATTATCATAGGAGTTCAGCAGACAGGCATATAGTCCACCTGATGGAAAGCGGTTAACATCGCCTATGAAAATTGTAGCACCAAAGGTGTTACAAATGTGCTGCCACTCTCTAACGGGAGGTTGGAAACTGGTCACTAATGCCGGAATACAAATAAGGCTGTTATGGTAGCATACTCAAGATCAGGGGTGGTCGCCACCCAGACAGGCATTCCACTTTCAAGGCTAGCTACAAGGTTCGCCACTAATGTTGCAAATGTCTATAGATGACAGTAATCGCCTATAGACATTTGCAACACCAAAGGTGCTACTACTAATGCCAGAATACAACTCAAGGTTGGTATTGCTTTGGGTGGTTATTTACAATACATGAAATGTAGTTACTTTTGAATAAAGCAGTTGCAAACGTATTAGCGTTGTTTCAATACATAACATGGTGGCAGCGGTGGTTATAAAACAAAAATCGTTTATACTAAAGGCGGTATACTTACAGTGATAGTAGTCATCCAGACATCCAGCTGACAGTATCTTGTTTTATAGACTCTTATGACAAACATAATGATATTTTATGGTACATGCCGGTTGTGAAAATCAAAGAAATTGTGTCATACAGAAGAAAAAACGTAACTTGCAGACATTCGCGATTTTCGCTTGTTAAGGCACCGCATTCGTTTGACGCAAATGTAGCTGTTTTAGCAGTTTCAATGAACTCAGTGAGTTAGCGCGCTAAGGTTGCCGTATCTCGGATTTGCAGTGCCTTTCGGGGGGATTAAGTATTTTTAGAACCTCCATTTAAAGCAACCCTCATTATACGTTGCTTTATTTTTTCGAGACGAAAAAATGTATCCTAGCACGAAAGACTAGTAACTACTAACTACTTAGTTTTAGTTGCTATAATTTCAGATTAAATACTTGAGTTGTGTATGTTATGAATTAATAATTGTAATTAATTATTGATAAAACAAAGGTAATTTTTAATAAACCTATATACCTCTAACTAGTGGTCCATGGTCGAAATTCGACCATAATAATTAATGTCAAAGACTACGTGAACCCTGACGTGTAACGTAGTTACGAATAAATGAGTTTGAGTCTATGCTTCTATAATCACAGATTTCGCCAAGGCGATACTGTTAATTTGACTTGAACCATAAACAAAAGCGTACATGTGCGTGTGTATAAAATACATGGTAGTGTGTGTAATGTTTATTTTTATTGATTTAATGTAATTTTATGCATAATTAAAAAAAAATAGCATTGGTCGCTTCTTCTCTATATAAACTATATAAGTGTGCAAAATTATTTACTCCTTCGTCCGCGCAATTTTCGTAAAAAGAGTATAACATTTTTACTTCAGGTATTAATATATAGATAAAGAAAATCAACATTTTTTTTTGTGTTAATCGGTTTATGCCAAAAACAATAAAAAAATGAGCTTCTATAATATATTATTAGCTCGATATATCGAGACTCTACCACCGTTTAGTTGTGACATTTGGACCGAAGTACAGTTTTTGTTACAAAGGACATTTTAAGTATTTTTTTCATTGTTTAACTAATTATTTTTATGATTCCCTTTTATTCATTGTAATTACTACATATAAATAAAACTAGGAAACAAGTCATTCATTGTATTAATTCAAATCAGGTTGGCTTCGACTAATTTCTCTGTTTTGCTGGGAAGCTTATTAGATATCATGTACTTAGTTTCTTTGTTATTGTTGTAAATTGAACAAAAAACAGTGAAGTTTTGTGTCTAATATATAAAAACAACTTAATTTAGTTTTCATGTGAGTAACATAGAGCTCGAAAAACTCTGCTATATAAATAAATGAATACTTCTTACTGTTTAAAAGTGATATCATAATTACATTCACAATTTTCTCTCTTTATTCATGTAAATTTATTTGACGATTTTGTCGATTTTTTTGTGCGTTTCAGTCCCCGGATGGTTTAGATTCACAATTGTAACGGTTGGGGCGTTAGGAACGGGTCCTAGATTTTTTGTTCAGGGCTGAACGTCTGCCGGGCATATAGTGTGTTATGTGTACCATTAATGTTAGATTATAAATAAAATGTAATCCTGAAATTCAGCAAATAGAAACAGGCACAAATACTGTATAATGAAATAAAAAAAAAATCAGTGTAGAACTGTATAATATACATAAATAGAATATATATATTAAAGTTGTAGTAAGAAGCAAGGAAACGTAGGAACAAGAGTGGAATTTTTAAGCAAAATAGATATTAATATAATATTGTGAACTAGTAAGTAAGGAAATGTAATAGAAACTAAATTTGAAAAGAAAAAAAATTCTCCCCCATTTATTTTCCAAAAATGGCACTAAAAGAAAGAAAAAATATAAACAATAAAAATAAAAAACGACGACAAAAGTGATAACTTAAACTAATCTAAGTTGAACTATTTAATATTGAAATTGTTTAATTTAAGAAAAGCTTAAGTTCCATTGTATGTATATTAATATGATAATGTAAGGAAAGGTTATTTATTAATAAAAGATCCTAGCTGCCGCTACCGTAGGTGTGAGAGAAAGGCAAGCCAGACAGACTGGCACCGTAACACGTTACGTAAAGAGACCAGTTTACCCTCCCATTATTTTTTTTATTTTTATTGCAGGAGTTCAGCAGACAGACGGCCTACTTGATGGAAAGTGGTTACCATCGCCTATGGACATTCGCAAGACCAAAGGTGCAACAAATGCACTGCTGCCCTCTTAACGGTGATTGGAATCTGGTCACTAAACTAACACAACTCAAGGTTGTTATGGCGACATACTTTAGACCAGGGGTGGTAGCCATCCAGTCGGGCAAATGGCAGGTGGTAGGCCACCTGGCTGTGGGTTGTTTTGTCGCCTCTTACGACAGGCCGCCCGGCCGCAGGAAACTATACTTTCTCCGTTCTTGCACGGATAGAAGTATCCCATCCCATAAGATGTTACTATCACTTTAAAAACTACTTTGCTCATGACGGAGGAAATTGGCGACTTAAAAAAAAAATAGGCTGCCGGGACCTCTAGTAAAAATTAATAATTGACTTGGAGGTACATATTTGTCTAATACGGGTATACGAAGTGAAAGTAGGGCGTATTGTTTGACATCGATTTGCATAATGTTCTCGGAATACGGATAAAATGAACGGTTATAACTCAATCCGAGTCCCCACGAAACAGGTGAATGACAGGTTTGTTTAGCAGAATCCCTTTTATCAGGGTTCCGTAGTTCTTTTTTCAAATACGTCAAAGTCTATAATAACATCTTCTCCCCCATATTTACGTAATTCTATACATTATTACTATGATTATTATTTATTTATGTATATTTTTCTCTTATTTCCATTTTCCATGTCTATTTATACTTGCCATCTCATAATCTTATATATATATATATATTGCAAAATCCACATGTTACACAATTATCTCTAATCCATCCTAAGGTTGTCTGGAAGAAATTGCTTTTAGTGATAAGACCGCCTATTGTCTTCTGTACTTAAACTTCTTGAATGGTATATTAATGTTATGTTATTCTATTCTATTCTATTCTACGGAGTTCTTTTCTTCTCGTCATACCGTCCGTCAAACTACCGTGTTTTTTTGTGTATCACAAAAATTTTTCTTGGAAACTGCTGGGAGTAAACACAGCATAGAAAATTACTTCGCATAATTGTTTTGTGGATGAAAATAATTATTGGATGAAATCATTATATTAATACGTGGAGCAAAAACTTTGTATCCTTTGTACCTTTTTACGAAAATTGCGCCGACGGAGGAGTATGAAATTTCGTACACTTATAGTTTTTATAGAGAAAGAGTGCAGAAAGATATTTTTTTTATAAATATTAATTATCCATTAAACATACATTAAATCATTAAAACAACATTACGCATACAGCATGTATTTGACACACACACGCGCATATATACACTTTTGTTTATTGTTAAGGTCAAATTAACAGTGTAGCCTTGGCGAAATCTGTGATTATAGAAGTATAGTCTTTGAAAATAGAACCTTAATAATGTTCGTTATAATTCAAATTGTTAAAACCTATGTTTTCTTATAATCAAAGCACTGGCGACTTTTGGAAAGGTATTCAAATATTGACTTAATTTATTATTCCCTCTGTCACTGTATTATAAAATACATAAGATTGCATCTGGCTCAAACTAATGTATTATTTTTCGCCTAAAATATTTACAGCTTAATAAACTGCAACTCTGTGTGGGAATCAAGTCTCACACAAATTAATTATGGTCGAATTGCGACCACTGGGCGACCACTACTATGATTTATTGGCTAAAATTAAACATGGTAGTGTAGTCTATATATTGCTGCGGAATAGCTTTTTTCAATGTCGTGTACGAATAATTTGATAAAGTTAGTTTTTTTAATTTGATAATGGTTAATATATGGTTTTCTAACTATGGAGTGGAAAATTTTGAAGAAAATAATAGATTACCAAAAATACTTTTAAACAAGAACTGTCTCAAACAATATACTTTTGAGTAGTTTTCGAGATATAGCATTTTTTGACGAACAGCTTATTTTAATAATTCAAAACACGGTTTTGAATGATTAAAATACTATTTTCATGGAACCCGTCATAGTGCGTGGACTGTCAAGCACTTACCCAGTTTATTCACAGTCAATATTGATCTAAATACGTCAAGTTCTTAAATAATTACCGCAAATTTATTACCAATTTTTATATTTTATTTCCTAATTTTAAACAAAAGTCGTTATCGATTTATAAGAAAGAATATTAATTATTACGTTACATCAGAGGAAATTTAATAGTAAAATACTGCGGTAACCTCAGACTAAATTTGTAACTAAAAGGGATAATTACGTAACATTCGCTCCTGTACTTCGTGGAAAATCTCTTCGTCGACTGGTTTTAATTATCATGAAAACTCGCACAATTCTGTGTTAAAAACTTGGAAAAATAAAAATAGTAGTACCTAATCTCGTTATAATAGTACCTCTAGAAACCTCCGAAATCCTCTATGTTTTTTTATTACATGAGTTCAGCAAACAGGCAGACGGTCCATCAGATAAAAACGGTTAAGACGAAAGATGCTACCAGTATGCTGCCGCTCTCTTAATGGGGGTTAGGATCTGGCCACTAATGCCGGAACACAATTCAAGGTTGCTACGGCGGCATACTCTAGACTAAGAGTGGTAGTCTCCCAGACGGCGAAAATTCTACAATCAGGCTATGGGTTGTTTGATCGCCTCTTACGACAGGCCCCCCGGCCGCAGGAAATCGTATTCTTTCTCCGTTCCTGCAAGGATAATACCGGTTACCATTACCTATGGAAATTTGTAAGACCAAAGGTACCGCCACTTTCTAAAGGGGGACTAGAGCCTGGTCACTAATGCCGCAACATAACTCTAGGTTGTTCTTTATTCTTTATTGTACACAAAACAGTTGCAAATGAAATGATAAAATAATGGTGATTTACAAAGGCGAGCTTAATCCTAAACAGAGTTTTCTTCCAGAAAACTTCTGGGTCTAGCGAGAGTGGGAGGACAAGAGGCAGGGTTGTGTACATAAAAGTTATTATATAAAAGTACTTATTGAAAGTAAATATTACATTACAATGAGGTTAATAAACCACATACAGATATACATACATAATCTTACATACACAGTATCGATACATACCTAGTATATACATATATAAAATACATATACGTATATTATATTAAGTAATTTGATACAAGTTATTACAGGAGATTTATTTTAATTTTAAAGTAACGTATTTATTGTTGTTTTTATTAAAATTTATTTATTTGTTTTAAGTATTATTATTAAGTATTACATAAGTAGAATTAGTTTTATTAATTATTATTATTATTATTTATTATTTTATTAACCAAATTGGGTCGTTCTCGTTTTACGCCAAAAAGAGGGTTTGGACTGAAAATCAGCGTTGTGTCGGATATAATTCCGGCCCAGCAATATGCTGAGTGCAAACCTTGTTTGCTGAAAATGCGGCGTACAAATTTTCAAAATACTCTCTGTGTATAAAAATGTAAGTATAAGAAATGTAATTACGTCGCTAGTTTTGCAAATAAAGATTTTCTTTCTTTCTTTCTTTTCTTATATATCAGTTAATTAGGATAAATAGTGTTGTTGTTATGACGGCATACTCTAGACCAGGGGTGGTAGCCATCCAGGTGGGCAAATACTCTCCAATCTGGCTGTGCGTTGCTTTGTCGCCGCCTCGAATGAATATTCCTTCTCCGTTCCTGCATAGATAAAAACTTACTGGATTCATATAAATAAACTTGAAACCTTGTACGTGGGTTGAACTTCTTATCTATTTCTATAGGTATAAGGACAAAATACACGACGTCAAACCCCCAGTAGGGTCATATGCGTAGGGATCGGTAAACATTTGTTTGTTATAAAAAAAGGGCCTTTGAGGGTATATTGGAGCTCATTTCTAGGATATATGTATGATGTGCTGAAGCTGAGAGGATTTTTGTAGCCTATACCACAATATATACATACAGTTTGTTACATGATATATTCTACGAAAATTGATTTGAACTTTGAACAAGCCCGATGAATAGTTTTTGAGATATAAAGCATTCTCGATGAAACTTGTTTTTTTGCTTTTACTTCTAAATATTATTTAATTATTTTTAAACTATCGCTCCAAGCTTCCTCCGGAAATCGGCGCTTGTTTTGATATCAGGCTTATTCCGGGTTTTTCTGTATTTAATTTAAATTGTTCTGATTTTTTATTTAGGACAAAATCATTAAATAAATTCTGTCAAAAAAGTACCGGGAGTGGATGATTTGTTTATGGTTGCAATTTCATTTTTTTTTGCCGGTCAATAGTAATTATCACTCATATCAAAAGTATCAAAAAAACAAAATCCACCTGCATATCTGAAACAAAACACATTTTATTACCTGCCGGCATTTAAACTAATTGTAACTCTTTTATAATCGTCTTCTTTTGTTTACTTTGTGTTTAAAATTTGGGATAACAAGACAGCCCGTTGTTTTGTTGTACTCTTTATGGCAGTTTGCGGCCGAGTCATTAGCCAGGTGTGGCGGATTAAGTCGACTTAGATACGGGGACATTCCATTTGTGCAGTATAAAACGATGACCTGATAGAGGGGGAGGCAGTCGAGCGATAACCATGAGCGAAGCGAGACGTGTGTACTACAATCGAAAATCTAATAAGTGACGGACTTTGCGCGTTTTATTGAATTACGACCTTCTGCATTACGTTTCGACTTGTTGTTGTCGGTTATATTTGTACTTGTGTTATACGTGTTTGTGTAGTTCTAATAAGCTCTATAATAATTCCAACGGCATTTTAATTCCAGTCCCGCAACTCGTAACAGTATTTTAGGTAAAACAGTTTGCAATAAAAGAAAAAGAAACATTTGTAGGATGAAAACATATAAGGGTAAGCGTTAGGGGAGGAAAATAAGGGAAGTTCTGACAATAGGACAGCATCCGCCATCCCGGCTCACGGAAAGCGGCTTGACACGACCTATTGCAATTTTCTTTTTCATTTATCAAAGAAAATGCTAGAATAGACAAAGTTGTATTTCGGTTATATTAGTGGGGAATGAATGTCTAATCAATATCTCTGTTGTTTCTTAGCTTTTTCCTCGGTTAAATGAGCAATTATTTTAAAAAAAATCTATATATTATTAGGTGAAACAAAAACGTTGTACCCATGTCTATAAAAATTGAGCGGACGTAGGAGTTTGAAATTTCGCACACTTATAGTTTATATAGAGAAGGAGTGCAGAATGCTAACATTTAAAAAAATATATGCGTAAAATATACATTAAATCGATAAAAAAAACATTACACACATTACAATGTGTTTGACACACGCACCTACACCTATACCACCGCATATATACTTTTTTGTTTACTGTTAAAGTTAAATTTACAGTGTAGCCTTGGCGAAATCTGTGATTATAGAAGTCTTTGACATTTAATTTTATTATTATGGTCGAATTTCGACCACGGGCGACCCTTGGTATAGATAAATTGGTTAAAAGTACACAATACTTAGTTGTTGGATATTGATTAATTTAAAAGAAGATTTGTATGTGTGTGTTTAAAATCTCGATTGTTAATCGAATGTGTCATTTTAAGCGGCTAGAAGAACTCCCTCGTTTAGTCGCAGTAAAAGATATTATTTGGTTGTATAAATTTATTTAAAATAAAAAGAAGACATGGCTTTTTTACAATCAACAACAATGTGACCTATTGTTGTATTGTGATCACTGCCAGGTGTTTCGGATTTAAAAGTACAAACTGATTCTAGGAAATTTGGTTCACGAGGCCGGGCAGACATATTGCATTAATGCGCAATATCAAATCAAATCAATAAAGTGCAGTATAAAGCAATGCCCCAATTGAGAGATCAGGCAGTCGAACGATAACCAAGAGCGAAGCAAGACTTGCGTAGATTCGGTATTCTATTTAGTGACGGACTTTGCGCGTTTATTTGAATTACGATCTTCCGCGTTACGTTTGGACTTATTGCGTTCGGTTATGTTTGTATCTGTGTTATACGTGTTTGTATAGTTCTAATAAACTCTATAATAATTCCAACGGCATTTTAATTCGAGTCCTGCAACTCGTAACAATACTTTAAATATAAATTGCAAAATTCAAAACGTAGCACTTGTACAGTCGTAGCAGAGTTGTAGTCATATGAGTTGTAGCAGTTTTATAATCGTAGCTTGCCGTAACAGCTGTCGGCGAATATTATAATCAGATAATCATGATACCTATATACTTTATTTACTAACGAGGTATAGAGAGCCCTTCTACCACACAGCTACTGGTTTGAAAATAAACAATATATCACCGACTATTCACGATACGGTCTGAAACGAAACCTTGAGTATCTCATGAAGTCTCTATCCGTAAATACTAATGCCTCAAGAGATTCGTAGATATGTAGATTTGTATCTGCGACCTTCTACACCTCCAGATAAACTGGAAAGCCATTTAAATCGATAGCAACAGACATAGTATGGTATATTTGAGTTCATTTCATGCGTATTGATTCATTGGTACGTACTTGCTTAGGTAAACTCGCAGATGCGGTTTTTTACGAAAATTACGCGGACGGAGGAGTATAAAATTTCGCACTCTTATAGTTTATATAGAGAAGGAGTGCAGAATGCTTATATTTTTTAAAAACTATGCATATAAAATACGTTAAATCAATAAAAAGAACATTACACACATTACAATGTGTTTGACAACACTCGCATATATACTCTTTTGTTTATTATTAAAGTCAAATTAACAGTGTAGCCATGGCGAAATCTGTGATTATAGAAGTGTAGTCTTTGACAACAGAACCTTAATAATGTTCAAACTTATAATTTAAATAATTATTATAGTCGAATTTCGCCCACGGGCAACTTACTAGTATGATTTTAATCTATATTTTTGTTTGTGAGTGTGTTATGTGTTTGTGTCTGTCTGTATGTTTTTTCTTTTCATGTAACTGCCCTTATATGTCTGCATTCGACTGCTGTCACCACGTACGTGCAATCTTGATATATAAAAATGAATGTTTGTCTGTATGTCCTTTATAGAATCGTAAACTTTACATTTGATCATGTGATGATCTTTAGCAAAGTTGTTGTGCATGAGCCAAAGAAGGTTTCTGAGTTCGTTCACAATTGGACCCGGTAGGTGCCGCCGCTGTCGGCATATCGATTGAAGCTTTTTCGGGCAGGACGGGACAACTAGTGTATTAATAAAACTGGATACTTGTCTATTTAGTTTGTTAGTTAAAAGTCATGAAAGATTACTGGCCTACGCATTTTCATTTCATGCAGTAACTTTACTAAAATTAACTTTGAAATTCTGTTTTACAACTTCGTGGTTTATTATACGACATAGAACTTTAATATTTATTTTGATGTTGATAAAGTTTAAAATTAGTTTCTGCTTTGGAAAGTTCTATAAATACCTTGGAACATAACAATAAATAGCGTTTCCAATTTTATGGCTCAAGTAAGTTTGAAAGTTAGGGTTTAAAGCGGACCGCTTCATTTTATTAAAATAACTCGAGAATAACTTGAGCACCACTTCAAGTTATAGTTCGTATCAAATTTTATGATTAGGTATAAACAGGTGGTTTTACGTCAGATCATTTTTACATAGTTGTATATAATTTATAATAAATACTGGTCGCCCGTGCTCGAAATTCGACCATAATAATTAATATCAAAGACTATGTATACTTCTACAATCACAGACAGAAGGCTACACTATTAATTTGACTTGAACAATAAAGAAAAGAGTATATATGCGTGTGTGTGTCAAATACATGGTAGTTTGTGTAATTCTTTTTTCATTGATTTAATGTATATTTTTTTCATAATTAAAAAAAATATTAGCATTCATCGCTTCTTCTCTATGTAAACTATAAATGTGCGAAATTGTATACTCCTTCGTCGGCGCAATTTTTGTAAAAAGGGGTACAAAGTTTTTGCTTCACGTATTCATATTTAGATAACAGCACTTAAACATCCTTTGTGATTTCTTAAAATCTGACTGAGGACATCCTACAGGGTTCCTGAAGGATATACACCGAAAAAATCAACTTTTTCTTTTTTGCTTTCGAACGAAGGCATTGCGATGGTTATTGCGTTCTAGTTGATATATAATAGAATATACTTTGCATTTCTCACATTCTGAAAGTACGCTTGAAGTTGCCTAACCACAGGGATGAAAACAGCACTTTTCGTCCCTGGGAAACAATTCTCCCTGCTGTCAAAAAATTTAGAAAACTATGTGATCCATAGATTATATATGCGACTCATGTTCTTTTTTTACAGCCTCTGTTAGTGACGTAATAAATTTCGATTTGGATTTAACGCCTGATTTTATTAGAGAAGTAGTTGTTTGCTCAACAAATCAGTTTTTATTTACTTTTCCCATATCCGAAATGAAAAGCAGAGTGTTAACTTCGGGTGAAATACCTATTTAGGCACTCGACTTATTAGCGCCCTCGCTACGCACAATCTTGAGCCTAAAAAGGTTACTTTGACCTTTCGTGTAACAATCTTCTATTACTGTATAACATTAAGATACAGTTCAACTAGTTTAAGCACAGAAAATAATGCGCGTTATTATCACTAAAAGCAATTGCTTCGAGACAACCTTACGATCGATCGGTAATAACATTATTAGTCTATTTTCATACCATTATGCAAGTAGACCGAATAGGGCAGGACATTGCTTTTATTTAATTTTTTCCAAAGTATGCCATGATTTATGTTATCAAAAGCGCGGCTTAGATCAGGAAAACAAGCATACACATTTGTTTGATCAACATAATAATAAACAAACTGTTTCAAGGAAAAAAATGCCGGATCAGTTCAGACTTCTGGACGAAATCCTAATTTATCCGTGCAGGAACGAAGAAAGAATACAATTTCCTGCAGCCAGGCGGCCTGTCGCAAGAGGCGACAAAACCAACCACAGCCAGATGGTAGGATATTTGCCCGACTGGGTGGCTACCATCCCTGGTTTAGAGTATGCCGCCATAACAACCTTGAGTTGTAACGGCATTAGTGACCAGGTTCCAGTCTCCCTTAAAAGAGCAGCAGCACATTTGTAGCACTTTTGTTGTTGCAAATAAATGTCCATAGGCGATGGTAACCGCTATCCATCAAATGCTGAATTCATGCACTAAAAAAAGAAATCCAAACTGCGCATCATCTATGTGTAAGTAAGGTAAAATCTTATCTTGCAATATACGATCAAAATACTTTGGTTATCACAGTTGCCAAATAATTGTCCTGAAATTGAGTTTGCTCGAGATATTACCCGTTTTACTTTTGACAATAGTTCGAATAAGATCATCTGGTAAGTAAGAGTTTCAGTTTTATGCCCCCTCCAGGCGACCTTTAACGTAAAGCAGTGTTTTTCAACCTTTTTCATGACACGGCCCCTTTAGTATGAAGAAATATTTCTCGATAAAGCAGGAAAACCTCATACTATTGCCGAAAATTTGATTTTAACAGCGGCTTTAGATATGGCGGAGATTATGTTTGGCAAACAAGAGATCGAAAAACCCAAAGTATACCTCTCTCTGACAACACCATTCAACGGAGAATAAGCGATACGGCGGCTGATGTTTGTGATCAAGTCATGTAAAAAAATAAAAGAAAGTACTTTTGTATCCCTGCAATTTGATGAATTCACGGATATTGCAGATTTTACTGCATTAGCTTGCACAACCTTTCGCAACTCCCTTATAGACGCTTCGCGACTCCCTTAACGAGACTTCACGACCCCTCAGGGGGTCGTGACCCACACGTTGAAAAACACTGACGTAAAGAACTTGTGGCGAAACAAACCTTTTCGCCCATTGACAATTGTTATGACACATTACATACAGAGAAAAGTCGTCATTAAAATGTACACATTTTAATCGCTTTAAATCCACTCATATATTAGATATTATTTCTTTCGGCTATGTAAATATTTTTTACCAAATTACATATTTTCTTTACTCTTTATTGTACACAAAAGTTATATACAAGATTAAAGAACAGTGGTGATGTACAAAGGCGAGCTTAACCCTAAAAGGGTTTTCTTCCAGCAAACCTATGGGTCTAGTGAGAAGGAGAGAAGGAATAGGCAGGGTTGTGTACACTAAAGATATTTTACGATATAATTTAGATAGATTAACAAAAATTATATACAACATACTCTTAAGATATACAGACACACATATATAATGTAAAATATAGATACAAGGATAATTTAAGATAGGTAGTGCTCTTTGTTTTTATTTTTAAAACTACTCTCGGATGAGCTATTTCGGATCGTATATATTTATATTTTAGAAATGAACGGGTTATTTATTCTTGCAACGACCCGTCAAACTTAAATCGTGATGGGGGACCTCCGGCGGCACAATGTTTTATTATAAAAACGGATGCTTTTATAATAAATACGTTCGTTGTCGCAAAAATGTCTACGGAATGCAAAAAAAACGTCAAAAAGAAAGAACTAAGTGAAACAATAAAAACAATAGAATTCTGCGTTAAACGACATTACGACTCTCTTTGTTTAACGTCGTAACAGACCTTCAAACAATATGGCTTCTCAATCAAATTGAGGACCGATCAATCATGAGCAGCCATTCGTTTTTAAAATGGAATTGAATTTCGATGGGATACCGTAAGAATGAAAACGAGTTTTGGCGTGATTAATTTATATAATCGAGGTTTAAAATTAGCTTTTGTTTTCGCCCAACAAATAGGCATCGATATACAGCGCGGTAATGCAGCCAGCCTTCTGGGCACGCTCCCATCTGGCAGCTAAGTATTTGTTACAAAGTCTTTAATCGCTTGTACTATTTATAACTTAGTTGATTGTTAGTTTTTAATTGTATGAATGAATGAATGAATGAAAACACTTTATTGTTTACCAAAATTAAAACTACGTTCTTAAAAACTAGATACAATAAATGTTGAGCAAAGGGCGGCCTTATCGCTTAAAGCGATATCTTCCAGGCAACCCCCTAAACTAAGGAAAATAATTAAACATGACAGTGGCGGTATAGACAATAAATAATATAAAATATTCAAAACATATAAAATATGTAAATAAAAAATAAAAATCTTTATTATATACTACTTAGTAAGGTCATAAGTTCTATCAAATTTTTTTATAAAATTAATGATACACTTTTTGATAATTATATAGAAATTATATATGAAATGAAAGGTAATTTAATTTACAATACAATTTTGTTTACATTATTCAAAATGCCCTCCCCTATTTTGAATACATGCCCTTAATCGACGTCGCCAATCGCAGCACGCACCACATTCATATCAATTTCTGCCGCTGCTATAGGCAAAGATGCTCGGGGATATTTCAAATTCTGATGAGGTTTAGCGCAGAATTTCTCCTCCAAATGTTGCCATATCTTGTAATTCAGTAGGTTTAAATCTGGACTAGAAGAGGGCCAGTCCTCATGTCCGATAAAGTGAATTCCACGGGCGGTCAACCAGTTTTGCGTGCTTCGTGCCCTATGAGCTGGTGCAGAGTCCTGTTGGAATATCCAATGTCTGTTTTTGAATATTATTTGAGCTTCCACTATGTTTGTTAGGACGGAGTTTTGGTACACTTCGGCACTGGTTTTTACACCTTTTTCACAGAAAAACACCTCAGTTAAGCCTGAATATGAGACTCCAAGCCAAACTATGAGTGATGAAGGATAATGTCCTCGTTGAAACCTCGGTATACGCGTGCTGGCTTCTTCACTGCTGTGGACATACACCTTATCATTTTGTTTATTATAACTTTCTTCGATGTTAAACATTTTTTCATCTGAAAACAAAATTTCGAGGTATTTTTTCCCGCGTACCGCCGTAACAAAGCGTGGTATCTATCCAGCCTAATGTTTTTCAAACGCTCATTCAAAAAATGACCGGTCTTCTTACGATAATCTCGTAGTCCCAGGTCTTCATTTATCACTCTTTTGACCGTGGTTTTGCTTAGGCCCATCTGAAGAGCTAAGATTTTTTATTTACGAACAGGATTCGTTGGATTCGCGCCTTCACTGCTTTGATGATCGCGGGTGTCCTAACTGTACGAGGTCGGCCGGTTCTCTTATGATCATCGAAGCTTGAACATTCAGTAAATCATTTGACAGTGCGATAAACAAATCGTAGGGTTATTTTAAATTTTTGTAGAATATTGAAATCTCTTTTTGGCGCGTAACCACAGCGGTGCAACGCGATAACCGCTACTCTATCTCTTTCTTCGACCACTCCATATTTGAAAATGAATGAAAATTAATGTCTATTTTATTTTTGGCAAGCGCAAACGTTCATCTAGACAGTGTTCGAATTTTTTTAATAATAAGGTTTTAACAGAACTTATGACCCGACTAAGTATATAAACATAGTAAATATCATAATACATACAGAATAAGCAGCATTATTATACTTGAGAGGACTAAAAATAATTAAAAACCATGATTTTAATAGAGGATACTGACAGTGAGTTCCATAAACGGACTGCCTGTACTGTAAAGGAGTTGTCAACGAAGGTGTGTACAGGTGTCATTAAGGAGAGATTATTACTAGAGCGCAAATAACGGGAACGAGAAAGATGTAGGAAGACAAAACGTTCCTCTAAATAAGGAGGAGGACGAAGATCAAAAATTATATTTATTAGTATTAAATAAAGATTCTTAAAAAGCTAAAAAAAGCAAATAAGCTTTTTTTACAAAGGTTTTTAAATACAAGCTTTTGAGATCCTGGATACCATGTAGCAGCAGAGAACTAACCAAGACAAGTAAAACGAGTCCAAACACGACGGGTTTATCTTGTTTAGTACAGGAGTTCCTATGGCCACCTCCCGACTCCTTCATCAGATCAGCTGCATGGTACCATATTATTGAATTGAGACGCGATATACATATGCGTGCAAAATTTCAGCTCAATCGGAAACCGGGAAGTTGGTTAAATTTAACTTGCAAGATCCCACCCGAACTTACATACATCCATTGCAAGTTAAAGAAAAGCTTTTAAAAATATAGCTAAATTTTTTTAAAATTTTATTTCAAAACTTAGCATTACTTTTTTCTCGGGAAGCTAAAGGTTATATTTTGGTGTACAGTTCTTTTTAAACAGAAGTTGTAGTATATTGAATGTGTTTTACGAAGAATGTATCATGATGATCGTAAATATTGCTTAAAATGTACCTTTGCAAGCTACCACGAGAAGTACCTTTTTTCGCGTCTATCAAAGATCTACTCATTTGCACAAAGATACGAAAAACACTCGGCATGATATTTTAAGTTCTGATTAATACTGGCGTCGGCAGAATATGTCTTTTTCTTCCATACTCCTCTATTCGGACATATATCCTCTATCACACCACAAATCATCATATCATCCTGCACACAACATCATCTCTTTTTACAAGCTTTTATTTAACTTGCAATGGATGTACCTATGTGTGTATGTATGTAAGTTCGGGTGGAATCTTGCAAGTTAAATTTGACCAACTTCCCGGTTTTAGATTGAGCTGAATTTTTGCTCGCAAATGTATATCGTGTGACATTGCAATAATATGGCCATGGAGCTGATCTGATGATGGAGTCGGAAGGTGGCCATAGGAACTGCTGTACTAAACAAGATAGACCCATCGTGTTTGGGCTCGTTTTACTTGTCTTAGCTAGTACTCTGCTGCTACATGATATACACGATCTCAAAAGCTTGTATTTAAAACCTTAAAAAAAAATAAGTTATTTGATCTCATTTTATACTTGTGGCTATCAGTCTAGCACTTTAACATTATTATTGTCACGTGACTTTCGTCCCTCCTCTTTACAAGTACTGTTTTGTAATACCTAAGTCACAGCGTAGGTTTCTTTGAATTTATTTCGTTCGAGGCTGAAACCTTTGAAGAAGTTTGAACTTTTCAACTTTTATACAAAGCTCGAAAACTTTCCTCAAAGATTACTTAAAACACAGACATAAGAAAATGTTATGACATACTTGATTTGATAATAATGTTTTTAAGGCTACGTAGACATTTGGCAAAAGTCCAGTGGTACCTATGATATAGGCGTTGGATCGTAGGAAGTCTTCAATGAATCACCTTTTGCTTGAATAATGCGTGTATTGGAACGAAGTTCCTTATCGCGCGTTGCGAAAGGGGGCTAGACGGAAAAAATTAAGACCAAAAGTTGTAACGACACTTTTTGCTATAGTTGTAAGCCGTGCGGCGTGCGCGTGTTTCTCTGTCTCTCTCTCTCTCTCTCATAGAAAGCAAGCCAGTTATTTTCGTTTCGTCTTTCTATTATATATAAATAATTTCTATTATATATTATAAATATTTTTTTTTTTATTACAATTCCTTCTCTAATCAATCGAAGGGAACTTCGTTCCATCCGGGTGTCCCTTGACACCTCTCGAGTTTTTTTTAATATTTTGCGATTTTAAAATAATTTTTGTTGTGCGTGCAATTTTTCGTCTTGTTTCGTAGCGAATTTTCGAATATTGGCGGTTGGCCGTAGACTAGAGTGACTGTCATAGGCAATTTAGGTTATTGCGCGTATACACCGGCGCGAGCGTACTGGCTTATACCCGGCTGGACCAGTGTGTACTTTTTTGGTTAATCGTGCGGCGACAGGCGTTATTGTTAAAAACTTTGAAGCTTTATGTGAGTAGCGACACAATGCACCCCACTCCGGGGGGTCAAGGCAGAGCCCTACCTCCGTCGCTAGAGTTAATAATCAAACACCAGGGGTGGAAGTGATTACAAGCATAACGTTACAAGTAGCTTCGATGAACCTGCAGCCATCTCCCTACACCCCTTAGCCACTCATACCCATGTTGCCCCTCGCTAATCTTGTACGGCAATTGTCAGGAGAGTCGCAATAACGAGCCTGACAACTAAGATATTCACAGGCCATGGAGGATTCTCTCAATTGAATATACTGCGCGTCGACATCACAAAGGAGAACATCCAAGAACTGTTAGGCAAAAAACTGCTCGACGGGTTCATAAAGTGCGCGCAACAAGTAGTAAATAAGGTGGTCAAGAAAAACAGGTCAGTAAATAGTGATGTAAGCATGTAGTACATGAACTTTTTAATACCGTAACGAGATAAATATTTTCGAATCCTCTGAGACAGTTTCTGTTGTTTACCAAATACCAAATTAATGAGGTACTTCCTTGTTTACTCAGTACTGCGACTGCACCTACGACTTGCGAACAAACAGTGAAGGTAATCTTCATGTGGGTCGCCTCTTTCGCCCTACTCAGACTTTACCCACGTCTTTCCTTGAATACATAAACATATTGCTATTGCACATACTAGCTATGCTCAATATTTCGTTCGCGTGACACGTGGATCTTGTATTGTGTATCTTCTGAATGTTCATAAACATACTGACGGTGTATTAAAAGCAGACTTCTACTTTACCAATTAGTGTTAAATCCAAACCTAAGCATAGGTACTAGGCTAAAAGTACCAATACGAACCTTCGCCCTAATACGCCCCAACTCTTCAATATAATGTCGTGAGGAGTACCCCACTCTTTATTTACCCTCTTTCCTAATCACAAAACTATAAGGTACAGAAGGTACACGAAACAAAAAGTTTTGTTACATATTTAATCTCGGTACAATTCGGTCAAATGTATAAGTTACAGTCATAATGATTAAAAAGATATTATATATAATTACTAGTCATTATATATAATAGCAAAATTGACTAGACAATGTGATAAATTAATCACTTTATCCGGATATTATTCATTGTAACGGGTCAAAGTTAGCCAAAGTATTAAATTAAATATTTTATTATTGTAGTCTTTAAAAAGTGATATCAAATTCTTGTATTGATCTCTGTGTTTTTTTTTTAAATTTTGTTTTATGGCTATAGCTTTAAATTTACTTTATAAATTAAAGTTAAATAACTTTATAATAATGATAATTAACGCAGAATTATTATCTATGACAATGTTTTTTTTAATTCTTAGGCAAATTGAAATATAATTTTGAGTGCGGTATAGATATATGGCACATTTATTTATTACTTGAGATATAACATTAACTTTGGGTGGTTATAAAAAAAAATACCACCAAGGCCAAGCCTTAGCCTTCTAACCTATATTAAAAAAGTTCGGATTTGTGCATAATAAATAAATGTGCCGTGTATCCCACCCATAATTTTATAATCTTTACCTATACCTACTTGTTTTATTACATTATTCAAGGCTTCGAAGATATTATATAAAATTGCTAGTTAATGTGATTAATTATCATTTTATCTAAATTGAGTAGACATTATAAATAATGGCTAGATAATATATAATATCCGGATTTATTACTTTGGCTGTAACATATACACTTAATACATCATTTTATTATGGACTCTTTATCTTAGATTGCTGTTTGAAATTCCTTCACAGAAATCGATCCTTAGAAGCTACACTATGATTTGGTATAATAATACACGTGTGCTCTTTTTTCAAAACCAGCCTCACATTTCTGACTAGTGTAAATAATTTTTCAAAAATCTAATGACGTTACTTTAGTTTTAGTCAAAATCTGTTCCGAGACACCTTTGAGTGCTTTTCGCTATTTTGTATAGTTCAGGATGTGGCCCTAAAGACATGCTTGAAAAATTCACCTGTTTATTCTTATTACTTATATTTTATCTAGCACGTCTAGGCGTTTATATAAACAATTATTAAATTATTTTTAATTAAATAATTATTTTACTATGCTCAAGTAAGATCTTGCATGGAGTACTGTTCTCACCTCTCACCTTTGGGATGGCTCAGCCAATTACCAACTTGAAACGCTAGAGTCAATTGAGAGAAGAGCCAAGAGGATGATTGGTAGCGACCAGCTTGTCAATACAAGGCTTCAAAGTCTAGAGCGTCGACGCCAGCTTGCTAGTCTATCGGTTTTTTATAGGATTCATTTCGGAGAGTGTGGGGCTGAACTGTTCGACCTGATTTCCCCTATACCATTCCATCTTCGGACCACAAAGCGCTCTGGTATACCCAATAGTTTCACAGTGAAAATGCTACCAGTGCGTATTAAGCGTTTCGCCTACACGTTCCTTCTACGTAGCGCAGAATTGTGGAATTCACTACAAGAATCCGTGTTTCCCGAAAAGTAGTCCCGGTATCTTCAAGTCTCGCGTGAATAAGTATTATTGAGGCATCATCGTCCGGCATTAGACGAGATCGTGGTCAAACGCAAACCTAGTTAATATAAAAAAATTAACAATTAAAGGCTTGGAAGAGTTTTCCACTTGGAATACGTTGAATAGGCAAAACTGAGCAACAGCCAAGACTGATAGGCAAAAAAAATATTGGTGTTTTGTTTCACTAGTGACGATAATATATGTAGTCAGATTTCACCACGTAATTGAGACTTACAGGTCTAATTATTATACTCTAAAATAATCATAGCATATTGTACCCTTAGCACTGGCCAAAGTCAGTTAGAGTGAGCTTTCTGCGCCTTAACATTTTGTGGTTTTTATTTGCTTTCTACACGTAACTGGAACACTCCAGCATCCCACACTGATATTACGACTATCGCAACATTTTCAGGTTATAGTGCTCTCTGCCGAAATGAGAAAAACGGCAATGTTTTATTTGTTGAAGATTTTCCCTGTTTATTACACGAGTTGATGAGGGTTCTTCAACGTCAAGGTGAACAAGGTCATTTTGCGTGACAGAGAATTTCTTTTAGTCAGAAAAGTTTGTAAAAAGTATTGATAAGCGCAAGAACTGTTTGTTGTCTTTAGAATTCTGAATTTCATACCAAGTTGTGACTACATTGACATAATATAATAAACGATAAACCAAGAATAATTGGTTTTATTTAATTAAAATTTGCAGTATGAATAACAATGTCAGAATTACTTATATGTTATTTCTAAACATCTCTATGAAAGTAGCAAAGAGTTTTGATAGTACACCACATACATCTTATGACTACTATGATGATGAAATGAAATCAAGCCTTTACCATGGCGTTAAAGGCTAAAGAAGTGATAACTTAGATTAAGCTAACGTGAGAGAAAGCGAAGCCAGGCAGACTGGCGCCGTAACGCGTTACGCTACGAAACGGTTTACCCTCCCATAAGAAGTTATCACTACAAAACGATTTTGGTGTCCGAGCATATACCACTGGTGAAGTTGGTCACTCATTTGCACAATCTTTCGAGTAGTCCGTAGCTGGTAAACTTCGAAACAAGTGTTTCAATTACGACCATCCGTATATTACATATAAAATAGATGGTTTGGTAGTTTGTTAAAATGTTAAAATTGATGACGCTGAATGGTTTTTGTTGTGTTAACTGCAACTCCGTTATTTCTTGAAAGAAACTTGTGTATCATATTTATAGTCATTTAAAAAAATGACCAAGTATGTGTGGACTACGCATATTTAAATTATTCTGATTAATGAAAGTAGATGAAGCGAAATGTACATGCCAAAATATAAGTGGAGAATAACTGTCTAAGTCTATACTTGAGGGAAACAGGCTTGATAGCTATGTCACTTAATTCCCAGATGGAATTAAAAGCGATAGTGCTGCGGTCGTTCTCCTGCATTACCGGGATAACATTGTATCTGTTTCAGCATTATTCCCAGTAGGCAACAATCGAATACAATTCAAATTATTCGCTTTCGCCATTCGTTCCGAGGTAATAGAGTTTCCTAGTGGAATATTCCGAGTATTTTCCTGCTGTAAATGAAGAAATTCTACGTGGTTTGTTTGCAAAACGTGTGTAAATGCGTTTTTGTTTTATAGCTTTTGGTAGTTTCTCTTTATTGGATATTTAGGTTATAATTAATGTACGGCATTGAAACTTGGGTATGGTATAAAAAGCATGAAAGTAGATAATAAAACTACGTTTTAACGGTTTTAAGCGCAGTAATTTATTTGGTTTTGGTTATACCGACGTTTCGGCCGCTTTTCAGTGGCCGGTGGTCACAGACGACAAAGATGACAATTGTCGACGAGTATTGTTAAAGTTTTATTTAGCCTATCGCCAACTTGTTAATTTTAATTATTTAGTTTTAATATTGTTTATGGTTATTATTTACTCTATGGGGACATAATCTAATTTACCACCGCTTCACAATATGTTATGGCTTGAAGAGAAGAAGCGGCGCAAGAAACTCATCAGCAAAAATGCCTAGCTTTAATTTTTTTATATAATTTTAAAATGGGTGGAAGGAAAAATAAAAGAAATTATCAGTCAAGTTGGTTCGTGTTCCGTTGCACGCAGAAAGAGCTCACAGTGTCTTGAGGTCTGGCAGTTGGTTTTTGCTGGATTTGGGTCTTAATAGTTTTGATGATCGGATCCCAAACAGGTGGTACTTGCCAACCATGTTCTCTATTGAAATTTGGGTGTTTTTTATTATTTCAATAGCCTCACGCATCATTCTAGGTACGAAACAATTCTCTTTCGCAAGGATTTGTGGGTTATCGAATCTGATGTAGGGGTTGGGCTTATCCAGCGTGCGTTCACTGATCGCAGACTTCGTAGACTTCGTGATCAGTGAACATACGCAGTTTTATTATGTACACAAGTCGCGAAAACTTAAGAAAATATTAGCATGAAAGTAGGATAAATGCAGGTGAAATAAGAGCTTGGAGAGGTATATGTCAGGTTAATGTAAATGATATGATAAGAAACAGTGTGATAGGGGAGCGTTGTGGATTGAAAGAAGATGTAGTGACAAGAGTTGAAACAGGAATGTTAAGGTTGTTTGGGCATGTGGAGAGATTGAACGAAAGCAGAATCACAAAACAAGTATATGACAGCAATGTGACCGGTTGAGTTGGTGCCGGTTGACCGAGACGTGCCCACTCACCGTAATCAAGTTGAAGATATTTTGTAGAAAGGTCAGATAAAAACCATTTTAAATAAGCGTGTATGTATGAAAAGATTAATGAAAGTTGATGAAGCGAAATTGTTTGTCAGGATCGTAGCAGTTGGAGATCCATCGTCTCTGCCTACCCCAAAGGGAAACAGGCGTGACAATATGTATGTAGGTATTAAAATATTGAAGTCTATGATTCGAATAGAATTCCAAACTTTAACTAAAAATTGCTATTTATACTATTTAGAATTTCGCGAATTTCGTCCTTCAGTCAGTCTGGAAGTTTGTCTTGAATAAGCTCCGAAATGGCTAGGATGTTAATTAATATTTTAGCCTTTAATGTCATCATAAGATTTTTTTTTATTTAAAATATTGTATAATCCCAAGCTAAGCAAGTTACGCTTGTGTGGTAGTAATTTATAACGGATCACTGTGGATCGTTTTCAAATTTTACCATTCCAAGAATCGAACCTGAAGCCTCTACGTTGACGTGAGAAAACAAAGGCTTAACCCACTCAACTAAGTAGGCCGTCATACATTAATATAAAAACCAGGTCCTACGTAAACGAAGTGGTGAGCACGAAATAAAATCGATGCCTTGTTATAACAAAGGGAATACTGGCAAATTGAAACTCAGTACTCATTCATCTGACAAATCCACAAACTGCTTGAAAACTTCCAACTTAGTCGGTTATCTTCAACTCAACAGTCCGACAAATTAAAACTTGGTACTGAAAGTTAATATAATATAATTAATGTTTATTATAATATTATAATGTTATATTTATGAGAAAAAGACTAGACGGTAAGAAGATAATACTTCGGGGAACACATACACAACGTGCACAAAAGACAGGTGGAAGTAAAAAGTTTAGTTCTAACCAATGGTATGTCTACCGTGTCATTGTATAGTATTCCTTGCTGATTTCGGTAACGGGGACCCCTCAAATGTAGTCATCGCGCCGCCTGTTAGCCCTAATGTGGCTGGTCAGATAGATAACCATAAATCGATCAAATATAATCTGAAAATATTCTACATTGATTCCCAAAGCGGACCATCAGGCTCACATATGCAGAACTGGGATTAAAAGAGAACAATATACTAGAATGATGATGGGGTTATATAAAAATGAATGTCTGTCTGTATGTGTGTATTTTAATGAAATTTTGTGTGTGTGTTTGAGTGGGTCCCTGGATGGTTTACAGGCACAATTGGAACCGGTAGGGGGCACTGAGATCGGGTTCTAGAATCCTCCTAATAACCTGGAGCGATTTTGGTGATTTTGTTTTTGTGTGTTTGAGTGGGTCCAGAGATGGTTTAGATTTACAATTGGAACCGGTAGGTGGCGCTAAGATCAGGTTCTGGAATCCAATCGTCCTAATCAGCTAGATCGATTTTGGTGATTTTGTTTTGGTGTCATGGAACAAAGTCTTTTAGAAATTCAGAAAATAGACGGTACGGACGCCGGGTCGTCTAGTTATCAAATAAAAGTGGGCTTTGGGAATCAATATAGAATCTTTACAGATTATATTAAATTTTGATCAATTTATGGTTTTTTTGTTAATTGGTTGCAGGTCCTCTGGGAGACCATTTGCAATGATTGGTGTCAATCATTTTGAAGTGAAACTTCTTTAGAATCGTTGTGGTTTGAAACTCGATGAAATGAAAAAGCGACACTAAAATGAAATAAACACATAAATCAATAGGACTAAGCCTGCGAGAGAATGATATAGAATACATTGTATTTAATCATTTAAACACTAAGCTCATACAGATAGAGTTGGATATGTTTGAAGTTTTTCGTTAATATTTTCAATTTCGTATTTTAAAGCTTAAACATAATATATGAAATATGACGTCACGAAATTTAGAATTCTCCCATCCTTGTCACACTTTGTTTCACTTCTACTGCGTGTGCCACGCAATTTTTATTCAAGGGGAAATCAAGTGGGACTCATGATCAGATGGGTTGATGTAATACCTACTAAAATTCTCAATTAAAAATCAATACCAAATCCCCTCAGTTGTTAAGCCGGTTCCGCCTAAGAGTTCCTTCGAAACCCCCGCGACAACCTATAACCTCCCTTTTCCCCCCATCAAGAATAACAGTACAAGTTGCCAACTCCCATATCTCTAGAATGTGTAGAATTCTCAACAGTAGCAGTGGTGTTACTGATATTTACTTTGACTCCGAAAATTCCTTTTATAAGAAGATTTGTTTAGCTATTTAGACAGAATTACGGACAGGCTAATTTCAATATCTTGCACATTTTTGTTATTTTTATTATTAGACTTTAAGTAAGTAACAGTCAAGTAATTTAAACTGCAAACTGTGTTCACCTATAATTAGTTTTTACATCGCACTGTAAACCTTATGTAGGAAACCTACATAGACACTGGCTGCATGGCAGCCTAAATATTTTATAATAATAAAACAATGTGTCTAATAATTTTAAGTCAGTTGCTATTGAACTGTTGATGTGAAATTTTATTTGGTATTCAATTAATACAAACTATCGTCAAACGAAGTGCTGCTTTAATTTCATACACGTACGCGCATTCGTCGTCGTCGTCGTCAGCCATTCACAGTCCACTGCTGGACGTGTAGGCCCCAAGACGGCGCCACTCATACCTGTCCACTGTCTTCCTCATCCAGCGCCTACCGGCAACCTTGCGTAGGTCGTCGGTCCATCGGGCTGGAGGGCGTCCGACACTACGTTTACCGAGACGCGGTCTCCACTCCAGGACTCGTCTGCTCCAACGGCCATCGGTCCTGCGGCAGACGTGACCGGCCCACTGCCACTTCAA
Source organism: Dendrolimus pini (assembly GCA_949752895.1). Lineage (NCBI taxonomy): Eukaryota > Metazoa > Arthropoda > Insecta > Lepidoptera > Lasiocampidae > Dendrolimus > Dendrolimus pini. The sequence goes on from OX457146.1 coordinate 5,304,449, forward strand.
CTTGCTAATTTTGCGAGCTATGTCGGTTACTTTGGTTATCTTACGGATATCCTCATTTCTAATTTTATCCATAAGAGAAACACCCAGCATAGCTCGCTCCATGGCCCGTTGAGTGACTTGGAACTTGTGGACCAATCCTGCCGTCAGTGTCCACGTCTCGGCCCCGTAGGTCAGGACGGGGAGGACGGACTGCTCGAAGACTTTTGTCTTCAAGCATTGCGGAATGGTCGATGAGAATACTTGACGAAGCTTACCGAATGCCGCCCAGCCCAACTGAATCCTCCTATTGGCTTCCCCCTCGAAGTTGTGCCTGCCTACCTGTATTTTCTGTCCAAGGTAGACATATTCCTGCACAAATTCCAGAGGGACGCCATCGACGTTTACCGGTCTCGGCATGACGTGATCATTGAACATGACTTTCGTCTTATCCAAATTCATGCCAAGACCGACCTGTCGGGAAGATTCATTTAAGCTGCCCAGCATTTCGGCAAATTCCTCCAAAGTCTCTGCAAAGACAACGATATCGTCGGCGAAACGGAGGTGAGAGATGCGCTCGCCGTTGATGTTAATGCCCCGTCCAGCCCAGTCCAGAGTTTTGAAGACATCCTCCATCGCGTTGGTGAACAGTTTCGGGGAAAACACATCCCCCTGTCTCACCCCACGACGTAGGGGTATAGGCTTCGCCCTCTGGTCCTGAATCTGGACGGTCATCGTTGCGGCGTCATACAGGCATCTTTGCAAAGACTCCAGAACAGCCCAAGTACGCGCATTACACCAGCTAAATACAGTCTGCTGAAATATAACTTTTAAACACCTTACTCATAAGTCTATGAGTAAGGTGTTTAAAATATCTCCAGTGTACAAAACTGTTGGTGATACTTAAATTCGAGTTTTGATTTTGCTAAAAGGTTGGAAAGAGTTTTAAGTAATCCACTTTATTTCGATCAGCTTACGAAAATGTGTTTTGACGGCAACGACTGCCGTAATATGCCGCGAATTAGTGAAGATTTTTTTATTCGATTTTTATTTATTGAAAGTCCGTGAAGCCGTTTTAGTGAACTTTTTTTAACAAAACTAATACAGATTTCAAAATAAGACGTAAAAAATACATATTTTCTACAACCTCTTGAAGTAGGTATTTAGCAATTTTGTTCTTGATTTTTATGTTTTACCTGCCACCGAATTCAAGATTAAAACTAGTGCTTTTTAATTGCTTGGATAGCTTTAGATATAATATAGTAAGCGCCTGCAGAAATTGTACTACTGCCACGCGTGTACAGGTTTTACTTTTCTAACAGTGTGTCTAACACTCGGCGGGCTTCAATAAGGGTTACTCTCGATTTCCCTGGCATCCACTTATGATTATCCTGACTTGGTAACAATGAGGCTACCTCAGGAGTACACACTTTTTGGAAGTCGGATAAAAACGAAATACTATTAATTAAGTCCTATCAGTCTGTTCGGTGTGGTCGCTTAGTGGATAAAGTTGTCGAGTCGCATACTTACGTTTTAAAAGAGACATGGGTTCGAATCCTTAACTGGGGAGCATTTTTTTAAATTAAGAAGTGGGCACACAGGTAAACGGCCACACCACAGTAGGACCGACTGCAACTCGGGGGAGTGCAGTTGGGTGAACCTCTGTTGGTGAAGTGGTTCACTCTGCTCCCCGGGGTAGCCCAGTTACAGAGCGTAGGGGCGTCATGGTGCAGTTACTCTGCACGAGATCCCGTAACGCCCCGTAAAAGCGTTATAAATGGGGCGCAGGCTTAGGTTTAGTGGGTAGTTATAACACAACAATATAAAGTCGAGTCCAATAAAAAAATCTTTTCTTTGTTTCACTAAGTGACCCGCCTTTGTTTGAATTTGGTCAAACTTCATGTAAACGGCCGAAGTCAGTTCTCAAGCCGAAATCAGTAACTGGATCAATGTAAATAAGGTTTCAATAACATTTGATATTAGTAAAAAAACGCCGTCAATCAATCATAAAAGGAAATTCAGAGACAAAAAATGTTTTGTGTAAAAATTACATTACGTCACTGGCAGATGTACAGGGTTCGTACGTGGGTGTGAGAAAAAGGAATAAACGGGGGCGTGGGATGTATATCGTTTTTGTGAAAGTGTGCATTTACTCGTAATATCATTGTGTGCTTTGTGACAGCATTAATTTCAGTGTAGGCGATAAAACATTTTGTCATTTTGTTAATGAAATGTCAGAATTACAATGTGGAGGAAAAACAGGTGACAAAGAATGTAATGCTGAAAGTTAGAGATAAAGAGGGACGGTTTGTGTGAAGAATGGCTGATGGTTTGTAGTCTGGGAAGTTGTGCTTGAATGAAGGTCTTTTTTCATGTTCTTTTTATATTTAAGCATTTTGTTCGATTGAATGTTTGTACTCCATTGAAATCTTACAATTTAAGGGCCGAACATTGCATTTGTTAGAGGACTCAATTTTATTTTTGGGACATGTGTGGGGGTCAATAGAAGCTTAACCTCAAGTTTGTGGGGTCGCCACCCTTGTCCCCCGGCCGCCATCTTGGAAAAAGGGGCGAAAATACTTTTTTCGCGATATCTCGGAAAATATACGTCTTAAATTTTTTTGTAAAGTCATAATTTGTAGCAAATTGTTTTGCCTACAAATATGTTTATATAACTTTTTGCCCTAAATTAAAAATTAAAGAAGTTATAAGCAAAAAATTGAGTTTTTTTTATTCATTCCCTCTTTTATTTATAATAAAACTTACCAAATTTAACTTATCGAATGTTAAGCAGGTAGAAAAGGTCCCCCGTTTTCACCGCCACCTATGAGGTAGAGTCCGTAGGCGCGTTCAGGGAGTATCAGATAGGAGGATGACATAAAAGGGACGGTATAGAGGGCTCAGAGTGGAGGAATGGGATATGGAAAATAGGATTGGACCTAGAATCTTTCTTAGGACCTCCCTTCCAGCTACTAATAGCCGCTTCTCCTCCTTATGTTATAGGGTCCAAGTGTCATATCCGTATATAATATTGGGTGTATAATAGTTTTATATTATATACGTATCTTGGTCTCACGGCTAAGAAGATTGTCGATATCAGCGATCTCTGGGGCAACCAGGCGGTCTATTTTTCCATTCACTCGTCTCATCCCTTTTGTCCCATTACTCCTATCCGATTAGTCCTATCCCATTACCCCTATCCTATTACTTCTATACCATTACGCTTATCCCATTACTCCTATCTCATTAATCCTATCCAATTACTCCTATACCATTAAACCTATCCAATTACTCCTATCCCATTACTCCCATCCCATTAATCTTATCCCATTACTCCTATCCCATTACTCCTATTACTCCTATCCCATTACTCCTATCCCATTACTCCTTTTCCATTCCTCCTATCCTATCATCCTATCCCATTACTCTTATCCCATTAATCCTATACAACTACTCCTATCCCATTACGCTTATCCCATTACTCCTATCCCATTACTCGTATTCCATTCCTCCTATCTCATGCTAAAGTGATCAACACGTAGGCTTCGTCCTCTGGTGTTACAAACGTCTACAGGCGAAAGTAAGCCCTGACCATTAGTTAAATCGTCTGCCTTTTTAACAGCTTCGCAATGAAGAAAAATCTAAAAGTTAAAAATGTATATTCATTTTGCATAACGTTTATGAGATCGTGGTAAATAACTTAACTACTACTGTTAAGAATTTTATTTGTATTTCAACTTATTTATGTGACAACTTGAGTAACTTATTTACTTAGGTTCTCGCTGGAACATAATTTGTTGAGACGACTATCGGTCTCTCACAGTTAAATTCAAGTATTGTTCAAACTAACTCGGCAATTCCAGTACGCTTGCGTCGGTGTGACCAAACGAGATTCAATTAATCTATGACGAACACTCTCATGATAGGAGTACCGCTCGAACCGAGTGGCCTCGTCCGGCATATATACACATATATATACATACGAGTATACTCGGATAGCAGTTATGACTAAAGGCTCCAAAGCCTAGGGTATCGATGCTCAGTTGCCAGTCTGTCGGTATTTTATAAGATACATTTCGGAGAGTGTGTGGTTGAACTGCTCGACCTGATTCCCGCTACACAATTCCGTCTTCGGACGATAAGGCGCTTTGGTCTCCACCCTCGTATCACAGTGCAAACGAAAGGTTTCGCCTCCAGGTTCCTTCTGCGTATGGCATAACTAGTACTACTAGAATCCGTGTTTCCCGAAAAGTATAATCCCACCTGGATTGTACTTCTACAAGTCTTGTGTGAATTGGTATTTTTTAAGGTAAGCATGCTCGATCTTCGACCGTCTGATATTAAGCGAGATCTTGGTCAAACGCGAACTTATTATTTATCATAAAAAAATACATTAATCGTAAAGATCAAAAGTGTTTTTGTGGGTCCTTGTGCCTGTGATCGGAAACTGTTTCATAGGCAGATGATATGATTTATTAAAGTCGTGCAAAAAAAAACATCCAATGATTGACTTTCTTTAATTTGAGTTGCGTTCAAGTCTAGAGTTTGCGCTCGTTTTAGGTGTCTGTGTGGGACGTTACGCAGCTTGTAAGCCAACTCATTTAAGTAAACTTTTTTGTACCCTGTGCATGTATTCGCATTATTATCTCTTATTGTGTGAATAATTGAGTATTTATGTTTCTCAACATTGGTGGTGAAAGGTGCCTTTATATGGTGCTCTGAAACCGTTGGAGCACTGCTCCAATGTTGAAAGCAGGTCAAGAGTTACAGGGACATTTAATATTTGAAGATATCTCTTTTATCGTTATATTTGTTTCTGTATTGCTTTCATAGGTATGTCAGTCAATTGTGAGGCTGAGCTTTAACGATAAATTCTTTTGATAACTTCCAGTTGGTTGCAATTGGTTCTGAAGTACATTTCTCAATAAGATTAAGATATTCGAATCATATTACACAGGAAAACGATTCGACTTATTTCGTGAGTAGACGTCTGGAAAGATTTTACATTGGAGAGGTATATTTTTTTTTCTGACAATAGATTTTACTTTTTTTTATTTTATGAGTTCAGCAGACAGGCTGTCTGCAGACGGCACACCTCATGAAAAGCGGTTACTATCGCCTATGGACATTCATAACAATGTGCTAATAATGTGCTGCCGCTTTAAAGGGAGCCTGGAACCTGACCATTGATGCTGGAACACAATTCAATGACGACAAACTCTATATCAAGGGTGGTAGTCATCCAGACGTGGTTGTGGGCTGTTGTGCCAAGTATTGTATATTTTCTCTGTTTCTGCACGGATTATTCTTCACTTACTTATGGAAGGAAATTATGGCCAGTTTTGACAGCGTCAGATTCGATGCGATGGACAGTATTTCCAGTCATAAATGTATGGGGTTGTCTCGAAGAGATCGTTTTTGAGCGATAAGACCGCCCTTTGTACATAACTAGATATAATTTAGTCTTAAGTTCATGTTTGTATTGGTGTACAATAAAGAGTTATCTATATTGAGCTATAATAAAGTCGGTTCGGCGGCTGAAACAACTGAATCACTCAAGCATGAAGCGTTTGCATATTACATATATGTAAGATGGTAACACCTCTTCATATAGTTGTCAGATTTAAGAACTATATATTTACTAGAGTTTACCAAACTAAACTTCAGTGCGTACGTACCTCTTGTTTAAACAGCAGGCGTTAATACAGGTTACACTGTATTAATTTTTTATGTTGTGTGTGCTATTTGCCCCCGGAAGATTCACTTCATTTTATATCGCAAACTATCCCATCTCCCGGGATGAAAGGTATATATGTCCATTTGCGGTATGAAAACTACATATGTACGAAATTACACCAAAATGACCAAAGCGACCAAAATGACCATGACAAATTATCCACCTTCAATATTAAAATTAAATATATTCCGAATTTCAGCCAAATCGGTCCTTTAGATTTTTCGTAAAGCATAACAAACAGAGAGACAAACTTATTTTTATCCCGGAAACTATCAAATTTTTCGGGATAAAAAGTATCCTATCTTCATCGTCGGCATCAAAAATATATAAAGCGAAAGATTCCTATATCTTACCGACTGTTCATTTGCCCTAGTATCGGTTAAAATTTGACGTAAGTTCCAAACAATGTCACTATTTAACCTATAGTAAGGCAAGTGAATAAATAGTAAGACATACTACTTAAGAAACGGCCATGAATCGCTCCAGCAGCGCAAATATGCAACCCTCAGTGAGAGTTATACGTTTGTGCCCTTTGCTGTTGAAACACTTGGACCATGAGGTTCTGAAGCCATGAGCCTGTACAAAAATTATTGACTCCTCAGGTAATCACAGGGCTGGTGCATACCTCGGACAACGGATCAGTATGGCGATCCACCGCGGAAACGTAGCTAGCCTTCTGGGCACCTTACCCTTCTAAGACAGGGACCTTATGGGTTCAGTATTCTGCTTATAGGCTTGAGTGATTGTAGGTAGAATACTGTTACAAGTAGCGGGACTCGAATTAAAATGCCGTTGGAATTATTATAGAGTTTCTTAGAACTATACAAATACGTATAACACAGGAACAAATATAACCGAACACAAAAAATCCAAACGGAATACAGAAGGTCGTAATTTAATAAAACGCGCAAAGTCCATCACTAAAAGATCCCCAATTGCACACACGTCTCCCCGTCCCCATGTCAAGTCGACTTAATCCGTCACACTTGGCTAATGGCCCGGCCGCAAACTGCCATAAAAGATAATAATAAAACAATGGCCTGTTTTCTAATCACAAATTTTAAACACAAAGTAAACAAAAGATGACGACAAAAAATAATTTAAATGTTGTTAGTTCAAACGCCGACGGGTAATAAATTTGCTTTGTTTCAGATATGCAGCTGCATTTTGTTTTTGTCGGGACCTGAGTTCTAACAATACAATATCGATATATAATTACGTGAAGCAAAAACTTTGTACCCCTTGTTACGAAAATTGCGCGGACGGAGGAGTATGTAATTTCGCACACTTATACTTTATGTAGAGAAGAAGCGACGAATGCTATTATATTTTAAAAAGATGCATAAAAAATACACTTTATTAAACAGACTACCATGTATTTGATACTCTTTTGTTTAATGTTGCCTTGGCGAAATCTGTGATTATAGATTTATTATAGATATTTATAGATTATAGTCTTTGACAAGGAATTATTATGGTCGAATTTTGATCACGGGCGACCACTTGTATTAAATCTATCATACGAAAAACTTTGGTAGCTGTGATGGGCGAATTTTAATGAGTGGTTTAAAAATAAATCAAGGAGGCTTGGAGCTTCGTCGGAACTGGAGACGAGAGTCGGAAGGCTCTTGAGAAAATTACGCGTTTCTACATTTAGAACTCCCGGTGATATATGGATATCCGTATATTACACAAACTATTTTAATCCATACTAAGGTTGCTAGTCGGGGATACAACGTCCATTTTTGCTAATGATTACTGTCAAGCTATTTTTCCGTGAGTAGCTTCATTTTGATGAGACGTCAAACTTTTCCTATTACAAATATTTTCGATTGTGGTAGCTATCAGGGGTACCAGGGATAAAATAAGTCGATTTGATGATTCTCAAAAATATATTACTACATACATAAATTCATGGCAGGTCCCTTGCGGGTTAGGCACGAACAACAGAGCGCCATTCAGGCTTATTCTTACACACCTCACTTGCTTCTTTGACATTCATAGCTCTGGTCATGCACGCTCGTCAGTTCTTAAGGCTCCTGACATCACCTTTTGCTAGTACACGATCAATTTGATCATGGAAATGGTGTGTCGTGGTCTTCCGCGACTTCTGCATCCATCCACCTTTGCATTGTATATCTGTTTAGTCATTCTTTCATCATACATTCTTTCCACATGCCCGAACCACCGGAGCATTCCTTTCCTTACCTTCACCCCGACACTCTCTTTCAGACCAACTTTCTTTCTATATATTACTAACTGGGTCTTTTTTTATCTCAAGATAATTATGTGACTTATTCGAAAAAATATTTATCCTACAAAATGTATAGTTTGTCAAATACCCCACTATGGATAACGTGGTCATCATTTTTTTTTTCTGTTGCTTAATACATATTTATATAATTTAACAGCAATATTGTCCTACAAATTGCGTGGTACGTTATCCTGGTCCTACGCTCAAAAGTCAAATCGACATATTTCATTGCTGATACACCTGCTAGTTACCACAATCGAAAATGTTTGTAATAGAGAAAGTTGGGTGTCTCATCAAAATGGAGCTATTTCCGGAAAATCTGCTTTATAGTAATCAGTAGAAATAATGAACGGTGTATCCCCGACTATGCCGTAAAGAAATTGTTAGTGACAAGAGGGCAACTGGCCACTTAAGCAAATTCCGATGACGAATAAATACTGTAGGAAACCTACATAGACACTCGCGGATTGAAAGCCTCATTAGTTTATATAGCTAGGATATACATGCGACTTCGTCTATGCTTGATTTGAAATACCCGCGAGTTCCACAGAAGAGAAACTACCGCAGCAATTAATAAACTTTTTTAAAAAGGTTTTTAAATACAAGCTTTTGAGATCCTGGATATCAGGTAGCAGCAGAGTGCTAGCCAAGACAAGTAAAACGAGTCCAAACACGACGGGTTTATCTTGTTTAGTACAGGAGTTCCTATGGCCACCAACTGAATCATCAGATCAGCTCCATGGTACCATATTATTGAATTGTCACGTAATAAACATATGCTTGCAAAATTTCAGCTGAATCGGAAACCGGGAAGTTGGTAAAATTTAACTTGCAAGACTCCACCTGAACTTACATACATACATACATCCATTGCAAGTTAATAGAAAGCTTGTAAAAAAGAATGTAAGCTATCGTTTTATTGAAAACTATGTCGGAACAAGTTACTTTTTATGCACCCGAATTCCCAGAAAAAATTCCGGATTCCGGCAACCGCATCCAAATCGGCCTATTAGTTTTAGGAAGAAAAACTAATTGCATCGTGCTCTCCATCGTTTATATCTATCCCAGTTGTATTTTTAAACATAGCTTCAATGTACAAACATGGTATGCTTAGAATTTGATAATATTGTTACGTACCAACAAAAGTATGTGCACACCTGCCTGCCATAAAGAACAGTTTATTACTTGCCCGCATTTGGAGTTCTTTTGTTTACTTTGTGTTCAAAATGTGTAATTAAGAAGAACAGTCTATTGTGTATTGTAATCTTTTATGGCAGTCATTAGTAAGGTGTGTCGAACTAATTCTTAGAAATTATTGTTTTGCATCAAGGCATATTGTATTTGTACAGGATAAAAGGAATGCCCGAACAGAGGGGAGAGGCAATCAAGCGAGGATTACGATACGAGCAAGACGTACATTCGATAAGCTATATAGTGACGGACTTTGCGCGTGTTATTGAATTGCAGTTTGTACTGGTTGCGTCAAGTTATATTTGTACCTGTGTTATACGTGTTTGTATAGTTCTAATAAATTCTATAGTAATTCCAACGGCAATTTAATTCGAGTCCCAAACTCGTAAGAATATTATAGATATATAGATTGATTGACTGAGCAAGATTGAAGAGGGTTTATGATAATTGATCCAAAGGAGAACGAAAGGGTAATAGTATTAAATCTATTGTATAGTGTATAGACAACTTGGGAGATAGTGGGCGGATGTTCAATATACTTCATGTAACATAAATACGTATGGGAGTTTTATTAATCCTTGGATTACGAGATTACTACGAGTCAATATCTATTTATAGATCTGAAGGACTTACAAGAACAGTTTGCAAGTGTGGGAGTAGAAGTAATATATGTGGTGTGTCTATGATAGTAGCTCCGATAAATGGGATAACGCACCACTGGACGTGTAAGAGTAAAAATAAATTGTGTTTTTGTATTGCGTGAGTTCTGCAGAAAGGCAGACAGCCCATCTGATGGAAAGCGGTTATTATCTCGCTTACGATATTAGTAATATCAAAGTTAGTTCCAATGTATGAGACTGGCACATGGCCACGAATGCCGGAACACAACTTAATGTTGTTATGACTGTATACTCTAGAGCAGAGGTGGTAGCCATCCAGACGGGCAAAAACCCTGCGACATGGCTGTGGATTGTTTTATTGCCTCCTACGACAGTTCTTCCTCCGTTCCTGCTCGGATGAATGTGTCTGCACCACTGACCATGGCTCAGTCGCCTGTGAGGGAGGGTGTACAAAATAAGATGATGAGTAGTTGTAATATTGTATTATATTGCTTTTTTATTTATACCTTTTTTTTTGATAACCCAGGGGGAATGTCTTTTCTAGCGACACTGCCTCGGGCCCCGGGAGAAGGGGTGATCCGAGGGGTGTGTGGGACTCCTGGCGGCCGGCTCTGCACGCAGGCTTCGCCCGCGGGAAGCAGTCGCGAGACGTCGGACCGCCAGACTACCCACTAAACCTAACCTGGGCCTCTTTCCCCCGCTTTTACGGGACGCCACGAGAACTAGAGCATTGCTACTACATTCGTGACGCCCCTACGCCTGGCAAAACTTCAGGACACCCCGAAGGCAAGGTGCCTTGCTTCATCAACAGGGGAGGAAGTCCGCGGGTTCTCCCGGTTCCCGCGGCCCCCTGTGATGGCACTAAGGGAGGAGGTGTGCGTAGCGACGCCTCCGACGGCCAGTCCGCCGTTGCCGGATGGGGTCGGCATTCGCATCCTCCTCCCTGGTCCTCTCTGAATTTAACTAAGACTTACAAAAATCTTATCATTTACGTGATGTGCACATCATTTTTTTTTTTAATTAATAATCGGCAGACAAAGACACATATTGTATATCACCAAATTAAGCAAGTTACGCTTGTGTTATGAGTAATATACAAACGCACTACACTGGGGCCGATGCCAGACACCCAGACCATAGAGTTACGCGATGTCCATGACAGCAGTCATGAGAATCGTGGAGTATATTAGTATCACATAGACAATCGTCATAGATAATAATATTTTTAGTCGATTTATCAGATAGTTCAATTTATAATGAAATTACTATTTCTACCGGCTAGTTAATTTTATAAGCCCACTAAATTATCGTCTAGATAATTTAGTGCGTCAGTAACTAATTATTATTATTGCTTTTATGATCCTGGCAACACTATGAAGTAATTGCTATTTTTAGCAATGATGTTATATTATTGTTTTGTAGGGTAGTTTCCGTAGTATTTGGCTGAACAATAAAGGGGAAACCCTGCCCAAATAGTTAATATTTGGTATATTTGGTACTTTCTTACCCAAATCTCTGCAAGGCTGTTTACAATAGTAAATAACGGAGAAAATACGTTTCCGAAATTTATTATACCAGGAATCGAACCCGGAGCCTCTGCGTTGCAGTGAGGTAACCGGCAAAGGCTTAGCCTGCTCAACCACAGAGGCCGTCTAACATTACTGAACAGGTTGTCTATTGTTTGCCCGAAAAATATAAGCAATAATACTCATATGCCATAATGTTACTTGCTCGAATTTCATTTGCTTGTTAACCATAACAGTTATGTGACATACTCTTGTTTGCCCGTACATTAGATTCTATAAAGACACGACTGCCATACGTATTGTTATCCATATTATTAATTGCAATAATATTATTTAACAGAATATTTCAACGCCATACTAAATTAATTTCACCGTAGAAAATTAACCTAACGCCTTTGTCCTAAAAAGCGATTGACTATCTAGCACTTAGCCGGCCGTTTCCGGGGCACGCTCGCTTCACTCGCTCGGCTCGTGCGTTGTTTTTCATGTTCTATCCTAACCTAACCAAACCTAAACCTATTGGTCGTTTAGTTTAAACCGATTTTATGATTATTTTCTAGAAGCAATTTCGAGTGCAAATGATGTTATGGCATATGATAATTACGCCATATAATGATTATAACAAACGGTGTTATTGAAATTGACTTTATGGGAAATAAAGTTTCTGCACGTGACTAATATAATAAACAATGTGTATGACATATAAAATTATGAGAAAAAATATTATGTCTGTTGACCAGTATAGCAGATGAAATTATGGTAAATGAAATTCTGGCAAGTGGGTGAATCCGTACTAAACATTATTCAATGTATATGTATATTGGACACTTTTGAAGATATAGACGTATCAAACAAATCTTATCGACAGCTCTAATCCCGATATCTACTATATCTATCTAAAATTGTAAAACTTCATATTGATGAACCATCTAAAAGACTTTATAATCCACTTTGCTTGAAAAACATCTTTGATGACTTCATCGCCAATAATTATAACGCATACACCAAAATATTTACAGATGCTTCGAAACGCGTTCAGGGACTGGAGCTGCTTTCTTTGACACGCAGGCTAACTTGTGGATGAGGTTTAGAATAGATAATACAGCTTGCATAATGGAAGCGGAGCTTGTGGCTTTATCTCAAGCGTTAGCATATATTATGTCAACTGAGTACGATAAAATTGTCATATTCACTGACTCCATGAGCGCGCTCCAACATTTGGCTCGGTGTACCTCTATGGCAAGAGGATCACCGGTAGCCTACATCATTTTCGGTTTTATTTTACAAGTCCAAAACTTAGGTAAATAAGTGATAATGCAGTGGGTACCATCACATGTTGGTCTGCGGGACAACGAAACAGCTGATACTTTAGCAAAACAAGCGATTTCCGAGGGAGTTGAGTCGACTTATATACCGAATTACACTAATTACATACCAACAATTAGGAATCTTTGCTATAACATGTGGAAGGTATATTTTGACGAAAGATCTCAGGAAAAAGGCATTTGGCATAAAACGATCCAACCATATCCTTTGTGGTCAACTTGGATTAAAAATCAAGTGATGAATCGAGAATTTACTGTAATATCTTTAAGATTACGATCTGGACACATTCCACAACAAATTTTTGCACATGATGAGATTAGTATCTACACCAAATTGTTCTTCATGTCAGATGTGTAAGATAGATGACGTCTTTCATGTATTAGTGGAATGTGTCCAAACTAATAGTTGATTGTTAATTATTAAGGCGACATAGCCAAATTATGGCTAAGCCTTTAAGAAGAATAAAAAAAAATCTACTATATAGCATCACGTTTACGTTTTGCATTGGCCATGGTCTTTCACAAATCAAATCAAATTTATTTGTTTAAAACATGGTTTGTTATAGTTGTATGTTGTAGGTTACACATGTTTTGCTCACATAGGAGGATACAAATATATCGAAGGCTTCATAACATATAGGCGTTTACGCCATAATGCCATTTTTTTTTCCTAAAACCTGTGCATGTTACAATTTAGATAGTCTTACCAGTATGCAAGTGTACCTAAAAAAAGGGTATTCCAAATTTCAGCCTTATACAAACAACTAGTTTTGTTTTATTTACAATTTTGTCCCTTACACTTTTGTCTGCACTTTTATCTGTAAGCCTATTTGCTATGATATGAATAGGTATTTCTTATGTTTAATTTTTAATGGCTCTTTTTTATTTATTTCTTTTGGGAAAGAGTGCATTCTTCGTTTCTAGTAGCTATATTTTTATTTATTAACTTTAATTTTTATAATCTTACTGTCTAATACATTAGTTTATGCTATTTCTTACTATTGTTACGAGTAAGCAGGACTCGAATTAAAATGCCGATGGAATTATTATAGAGTTTATTAGAACTGTACAAACACGTATAATACAGGTACAAATATAACCGAACACAACAAACCCAAACGTAATGCAGAAAGGTCGTAATTCAATAAAACGCGCAAAGTCCGTCACTATTAGCCTCCCGATTGAACACACGTCACGCCTTGATCGTAGTTGTCGCTGATCTGACCCCTCTCTCCATCAGGCCGTCGTTTTGTACCTCACAAATACAAATGTGCCCATATCGTAGTCGGCATAATCCGAAACACCTGGCTAATGATTCGGCCGCAAGCAATAAACGAGTACGATAAAACAATGGCTGTTCTCTAGAAACGTATGCCAATAAATAAGTAAACAAAAGGTGATCATAAAACATTGCAATTAGTTCAAATGCCGACGGGTAATAAATGTGCTTCTACAAATCTGTACGTGGAATTTGTCTTTGTCGGCGCCTAGGTTGTAACACTATATTATACATATATCTTATTACTATTAATATCTTTTATTTATTACTAACACAACTGAACCTATTATGTGTAGAGGCATACTCTAGACTAGAGATGGTAGCTACCCAGGCGAGGCAAATGCCTTACCACCTATAAGATTTGCGTTTGTTATGTTCACTGTAGTTGGCCATTGATACCGAACCATAAATTAAGTTCATAATTATGTCTGTATATTCTAGACTAAGGATGTAGACATCAAGACAGCTAAATGCCTTATCTAGTAGGCTTGAATTTATTATGTGTATCTTTGACAATAGACCACGGCACGCCATAAAAATGGCCCGGACATTTGGAGGGATTGCATGGGGCCATGGGAAGGCCAACACGTAGAGGCCCTTTTGACAAATTTAATGTGGCGTGACACTGACCGGCGATTTTCCCTGTCTACACCATATATTGTACCCAATGATAAGCCCCGGCCAGTGTAGGACTATTGTGGGAAATGACGACAAAATGTACCGGGCTATTGGGATGAACTACTACTGGTACTAGGGGTCTGGTAACATGGGGACTATGGCGTCTGCCTGTTGCAATGTTCAGAGAACATGGAATAATGGGCAGACGGTGACTCGCCACTCCCTGCATCAAAAATGCCATAAAAGAGAGGGGCAACATGGGTGTGAGTGGCTAAGGGATGTAGAGAGGCGGGCTGCAGGTTCACAGAAGTTACTTCTGAAGTGATGCCATTTATCACTTCCACCCTTGGAGCTTGAGCTCTAGCGATCTCCACTTCGTGCCGGCTGGCTAAGGCAAGCACGGAGGCGGGGGCCTTGCCTTGGCCCCCGGAGTCAGGTACGAGGTGTCGCTATTCACCTAAAGCTTCGCCACAAAGCCCCCCCTGCGAGTTTATGTCTATATTATTAAGATAATATAACATAATTAACCGCAACGTTTCCATACAGAATAAACCCTCGTGTGTTATCCCGTGACGTCATACATCGCACTACGTGTGAAGGCATGTGACAATGGAATTAGTCGCGTTGTAAACGTATTATCTCCACTTGGATTAATCGTTTAATGAACTAAGAACTGCTATGCGATGTTTAGTTAAGTATTTTTAAGTACAGTAATACCTCGCTTACGCTATCTCGACTTACGCGAATTAGGAGGCACGCTTTTTTAAAATCTCGTTCATTATCTTTTATTGGAGCTTACCATATTTACTCCCCCAGATTATTTTAATGTTTATTTTAGAAACGGAATATCTTATTTGCGGGAATCTATTTTAAGCTGATAAAATTATATTATCGTCGAAAACGTCGAAAATCGTTATATTTTGCATTATTCACACTATATTTAATAATATAAATTATAACTTATGTGTTATTCTGATGTGTGAGCTATATTATTGTAAAGTTTCATCAAAATCCATTCAGTGGTTTTTGCATGAAAGAGTAACAAACATACATACATCTATATATTCTTACAAACTTTCGCGTTTGTAATATTTATAGGATAGGATTATTAGCGAACTCGACTTAGGGAAGGTCTACTATGTGACCTATTTTTAGCCCGCCTCCTCTTAGGTGACCAAGACCCCTCCAGTTTCCAAGTAGTAATTAATAATCATAAATATGGTGTTATATCATTTTACACGAACAGAGAGTAAAAAAATAATAATATAGCTCATTTTTCTTTAAGCTGTTTGTTTAAGAAGCGCTAAGCGCTGCGTGTCATGTTCGACCAAAAACATCTTTAAAAGAATTATTGTAACATATATATCAGAATTTTGTAATATATATATAAGAGCATTTAAATGTATAAAAAAAAATAAAAAAAAAATAAAGCAAAACATCCTACCAATCCTAGCCAATTATTGGAACGAAGTTCCTTATCGCGCGTTGAGAAAGGGGGCTAGACGGAAAAAATGAAGACCAAAAGTTGTAACGACACTTTTTGCTATAGTTGTAAGCCGTGCGGCGTGCGCGTGTTTCTCTGTCTGTCTCTCTCTCTCATAGAAAGCAAGCCAGTAATTTTCGTTTCGTCTTTCTATTTTGCATTGAACAGTTTGGTGTCGTATTATAACTTAAAAAAAATAAAATTTTATTATAATTCCTTCACTAATTAATGGAAAGGAACTTCGTTCCACCCGGGTGTCCCTTGACACCTTTCAAGTTTTTCCTATACTTCCACACATCCACAACCACCCATCGAACTACTCTCCTATTACTCATTTATCCTTCCATCCATTAATCCATCCAATTCACCTTACCTAAGCACATCCCCGGTAGTATTTTTTTTATTTATCCATTAGACAATTAGTAGTAAGTAATATATAGGAGAAAATGAAATGTAACAAGTATAAATAAAAAGTAATTGACTCGGGCATATCTCGTTCGCCCGGGCAAAAGAAGGAGAAAAAAAACGGGTCTCGTAGTAACATTGTTCTTTTATTATTAATGTAAACACTTTTATAGTCTTCGTATTATGTTTAATTTTAAATATTTTACAGAACGTTCCTTAAATTTATTTAAGAAACACTAAACGCATTTAACACCCTTAAATACGATTAGCGTCTTGCACAACACAAAATTTGTCACTAAATATGTTTAAAGAACTATCAATACATTTTGTGTAAAACGTATTTAGGCAGTTTAATATGACTAACTAAATTTATTTAAAGCCGATCGTTATGCAAGCGGCTCTTAGTTATTATTTTAACAGATATTTTATATTAGAAATACTTGTAACCGTGTTCGGTTCAGTTATTGGAAGGGGGCGAGTAGCTCGATGACAACAAGCTTTTGTTTAACTTGCAATGGATGTACCTATGTATGTATGTAAGTTCGGATAATCTTGCAAGTTAAATTTGACCAGCTTCCCGGTTTCCGATTGAGCTGAAATTTTGAATGTATATCGCGTGGCAATGCAATAATATGGTACCATGGAGCTGATCTGATGATGGAGTCGGAAGGTGGCCATAGGAACTCCTGTACTAAACAAGATAGACCCATCGTGTTTGGGCTCGTTTTACTTGTCTTGGCTAGCACTCGCTGCTACATTTTTTTATATAGCTGGAGTACAGCAAACAGGTATGACGGCCCACCTGGTGGAAAGCAGTTACCGTCGCCTATGGACGTTTGCAACATCAGAGATGTCACCAATGCGCTGCCGGCCTCGAAGAAATTTTATGACTCCCTTTTTGAAAAATTCCATATCGTAGCGCTGTGGGAAAACCTCGGCCGGGAGCTCAATCCAAATCCCTACGGTACGCAAGAGAAACGTTCTACAGAACAGTTGCGTACATGAGCGAAGTGGCTCAAGGAAGTGGGGGTGAACTCCCAACCGATGGATCTCAAAAGCTTGTATTTAAAAATCTTTATAAAAACATTTTTTTTCACGAGTAAATTAGGTTTCTGATAGTAATCTTTAAACATTACCATCAGAAACCCACGCCTTAACACGAATAGGAAAACTTCATTAAATCGAAACAAAGGCATGAAGCAGACAGATTTGTCAGAGCTGTCTGTCACTAGTGCCGAATTTACAGTAGTATTGTTAACAATGAATTGTTTCACGAAAGCAAATGTTTGGATTTGTGTGAAAATATTAATTATCATTAATGACGATGCTGATTGTTCAATTCTTTGTTCGTTTTTTCCTAATTGTTATTAAGAGACTTCAAAAAATTAGGAAAAGAAAAATCTTTGTCTGTGCAGGAATCAAGAAAGAATACAATTTCCTGCGGCCGTGCGGCCTGTTGTAAGAGGCGAAGAAATGGCCCACAGCCAAGTGGTAGGGTATTTGCCCAACTGGATGGCTTCCACCCCTGGTCTAAAGTATGCCGCCATAACATTCTGAGTTGTGTTCCGGCATTAGTGGCCAGGATCCATACTTCTTTTAGAGAAAGGCATAAATGTCCAAAGGCGATGGTAACCGCTTTCCATCAGGTTTTATAATTGTTATTTTCGCGAGCATTAAAGTGTTATATCCGGGTATTTTTTGTCACTTCTTTTTTGGGGGCACACTAATTCTCGAAAGCTTAAAGAAGAAGAAGAAAAAATATAGTCTATAATTTTTTGTTTGTAGCTCCACTCCAAAAAATTAGTTTATTCACCGCTTCCAAAGTACGTACCAGGTTCAGTTATTCGTACGAGGCGACGCAATAACTGTTCAGTAAAGATAGATATCATTTTGTAGGTATTTGGATAATTTTGACCTATTATAAAAATCCATTTTTTTTTGTAAAGGCTATCAAATGGGTTATGGGTAATACACAACGAAACACTCTGGGGCCGATTCCAGACACCATATAACATCTATATAGTTCTGGAAATTTCAACAGCATTAATACGGCACTAGAAGACATAAATTGGATAGAACTTTTTAAACAAAAATCTTTAGAAGCCTCTGTTGATTTATTCTATTCAACTTTGCATAATTTAAAAGATTAATTTGTACCTCGAAAACGTATTAAATGTTCATCATATCCTCCATGGTTCACAGCTCCATTAAGAAAGATTTTAAAAGAGAAATATAAGTATCTTAAAAAATATCGTGTTTATGGAAACATCTCGGACTATGAATCTTTTTCATTATTGAGGAAACGTGCTAAATTAGTAGAAGAAGAATGCTTCAAATCATATATCACAAACATTGAAGAATCTATAACTAAAATTCCTAAAAAAATGTGGTCATATGTGAAATCTTTAAAATTCTCTTCTAATTCTATTCCAGCCACCATGTCATATGAAGGAGTAAATGCTCGTACAGGAGAAAGTATTTGTAATCTTTTTTGCACTTATTTTCAATCAACATTTTAATCGGTGCCACCAAACGGGAATTCCTCTCCATCAATTCATCTTGGTGAAAATCCTTATTATATTAATTCTATCAACACAATTGTAGTTGAGCCCATTTTTGTTCATAAGCTTTTGAAATCAATCGATATTAATAAAACTGCTGGTCCGGATAATATTGCTCCATTATTTATAGTCAAGTGTGCAAAAGCATTGACAATGCCTTTGACTTATTTATTTCAAAAATCTTTAACAGAGCGCCAACAATTTGGAAATCGGCATTTATTACCCCAATACATAAAAATGGAAATAAAAGTGAAATTAAAAATTATAGACCTATTTCAAAGTTATGCATTTTTGCTAAAGTTTTGGAAAGGATCGTGTATACTAACGTTTACTCTGCACTTCACACTGGTTTTTTACCTGAACAGCATGGGTTTTTGAAAAATCGTTCAACAACATCTAATCTTATTACTTTTGTAGATTACCTTACTTCAAATATGGACTCAGGTGGCCAGGTGGATGCAGTTTTTACTGATTACAGCAAAGCTTTTGACCGCATTGACCACTATTTACGTTTACAGAAATTACTAAAAGCTGGAATTCATGGAAACTTGTTCAGATGGTTCTCCTCTTATATTAATAAAAGGTCGCAGGCCGTTGTTGTCAACGGTTATTCCTCTAGATGGGTAAATATTCCTTCCGGAGTACCTCAAGGATCCCTGCTAGTACCACTTTTGTTCACGATTTTTATTAATGACATAAATAACTGTTTTAAATTTTCAATTTTTCTCTTATACGCTGATGACATGAAAATATTTAGATCTATCAACACCATTAATGATTGCTATCTTTCACAGCATGAGCTTTATCAATTTGAACAATATTGCACATTAAATAAACTCGATCTCAACATATCTAAATGCTATAAAATTACGTTTACACGTAAACCAAATTTCATCCAGTATTCCTACACTATTAATAATACAATTCTCACCGAAGTTGATGAGATACGTGATCTTGGAGTACTAGATGATTCGACATTACTGTATGATAAACACATAGACCACATAACAAGAAAAGCCAATAAGACATTAGGTTTTGTCATGAGAGTCAGTTCACAATTTAGTAACGTTAAGGTCTTAAAGATTTTGTATTGTTCTTTGGTGCGTAGTCTTCTAGAGTATGCTTCATAGGTATGGAATCCAATGTATGATGTATATGTTAATAGAATCGAATCCATACAACGTAGGTTTTTAAGTTTTTTAGAGTTTAAATGCAAGGTTAGCGATAATCACTACGAAGCTAGATGTCTCAGACATCATATTTTGCCGTTGTACAAAAGGAGACAAATAGCAGATATAGTGATGCTAAGTAAAATTGCACAGTCTAAAATAGACTCGCCATATTTATTATCTAAAATATGTTTAAAGGTCAGGGCCAGAAAGACTATTCCGGAAACCAATACAATTGTTTGTTCCTCGAATATCTAGTAATTATAGGGCAAATTCTTATTTTAATCGTGTATCAATTAACTATAATCTTTTGGCTGTTACACATGATGTTTGCTACTAACGCAACTTCTTCATATCATAAAACCTCATTACATCAAAACATTATATTGTTAAAAGTCACTCATGTCACTCGCCTTACATACGTCTAAACATCAACAAATATTAATTGCTATAAAATCTAAAACTAGATATAAAACTTGTAAAACCACAAATATATATAAATTCGAAGCAGATTTTTCAATTTCATATAACCACAAAACATTTGGTCCTTCGAGCCGGATTAAACCAGCAAGTACAGATTATTATATTTTCGAGAAAAAAAATCAATATTCACAATGTCGATTAAACAATTCAAAACAAAACGTACAACAATAAAAGGAAAACTTACTCGACTCTACAACTACATCTTACAAGAAAGCTTCGACATATCACAAATTCAAACAGATACAACGATTTGGAAAAAATATTCGATCAATATGACAAAATTCAATCATCAATAGAAGAATTAGAAGACGACGAACAATCACATCAACAGGATCGGGAAGCAATAGAAGACATATACTACGCCAGCAGGGCAGCGTATAGCCGTATACTTGAAACCCAGGAGGCTTCGCAACCGCGCATAGCCCACTACAATAGGGAAAGTATACATCACATTAAACTGCCACAACTCGAACTACCATCTTTTGACGGCAAACTGCAGGAATGGACTAGCTTCAAGAACATATTTATGCTTACCATCGACGACGCTAACATCCCGCCAATACAGAAACTAGTATACCTTAAATCATTACTGAAAGGTGAAGCAGCTGCACTGGTAAGCTCCCTACTTATTACTGAGGACAACTATACCAAAGCTTGGGACATATTAACAACCAGGTACGAGAATAAAGTCATAATCGTAAATCATTATTTGAAATCATTTCTAAATTTTCCGCATATAACTAGCTGCAACCTTCAAGACTTTCTTATGAAATTACAACAAAGCATAGATTCGCTAAACGCAATGGATATAGACACATACAGCTGGGATTTACTTCTAGTTTACCTAGTCACTCAGAAACTGGACAACTCCCTCAGAGCTGCATGGGAATTAAGCCGAAAAGACACATCTTTACCAACCTTCACTGAACTAATGCAATTTTTGAACATGCGGACGATAGCTATCGATTTAATCAATGACAGATGTAAAGATTTCAACATGTCATCTCCCATCAAACGAAAAGCCTCATATACGGAAACAGTTGTTGAAAATCAAAATATTTGTGTATTATGCAAAGAAAACCATTTAATATACAAATGCCCGGAATTCTTAAAATGTACTCCTGAAGAACGAAACGAGTACGTAAAACATAATCATCTCTGCTTTAATTGCCTCAAACTATATAAAGAAAATCACAAATGTTCAAAGCACAAATGTGTCACATGTCGCCTTCGACACCATTCTCTACTGCATATGGATTGTCCACCCAGGAAAGCCAATATATTTCATTCATCTTTGACATCAAATATTGCCACTAATAATGTTCAACCTTCGCCATCAACTAGTAACGATGCACCTCTAACATCCACAGCCTTTTATACACCCTCAAAATCAACGTATCAGCAACTAGGAGCTACAAAATCCTTATATAAAAATATAGCGATACTGCAATATTAACTTGCCAATTAGATAAAATTGGTTGTATAGCCAACTCCCTTGTCGTGTCGGAGGAAGGTTTGTATATTTAATACATTCATTCATATCCAATCTCACTGAACATACATAGTCAGACTCACACTATCGTATACACACACTAATCACTACTCTCACTACACACATCCTCACTACTCTCGCTCATCAATAACATTACAGTATTTTATTGCTCTTCTTCAATCAGGCACACACTAAAGGTAGCAACATCAAGACCACGTTACGTGCGCTTTTATGCATGTTGGCAAAGATTTTAGTGGTGCAATCAAGAATTGTTCAATTGTAAATACTACATTTTCGTGCTCTAATTATTATTGACCTTACATTGTCTATTATATTAAGGGTATATAATTGTCAACCTATCAAAGATCATTAGACACATAAGTTTCCATTATATACCTACGTCATTAAACTTTTCTACGTGTTCATACATCCACATCTTATTATATTAATTTAATTTATTAATGGTCCTTTGAGTTGTTTTTATTTTTAATCTTCGCTACTATGCACCTTTAATTTTCTTTGTTTCATTGTTTATTGCTGCGTCACTACGTAACATGTGGATGCACTAATCTTTTAATTTTTAACTAGTCTATAAGTTATGTTTGTACATATTTCTCTGTGTTTCGGGAATATGTTTGCTACTAACGCAACTTCTTCATATCATAAAACCTCATTACATCAAAACATTATATTGTTAAAAGTCACTCATGTCACTCGCCTTACATACGTCTAAACATCAACAAATATTAATTGCTATAAAATCTAAAACTAGATATAAAACTTGTAAAACCACAAATATATATAAATTGGAAGCAGATTTTTCAATTTCATATAACCACAAAACACATGATATAGATTTATTTATAAGTAATCCGCAGAATCTTGAGACGGTTCTGGTAAAGCACTGGTCTGAATATTAAGAAGTCAATAGGTCAGTTTTAAAATCATTTATTTTCTCTTTTTTTTTAATTTCCTCCTTTTAATTTAATTTTACAGAATTTAACATATTTACTAGCAAGCATTATAGCTATCTATATGTGGAAACAATTAAATGGTTATAGATATTTAGTAGTATATACTTAGTTGTAAACTGTTTGTTTTCCGAATAAAATAAAATAATAAAATAAAATAAATAACAGAACGTTTGTTTCCGAAATTTATCATGCCAGGAATCGTACCCGGAGCTTCTGCGTTCCAGCGAGTTCGGCCGTCTAAGACCTAGCCGGCTCAAACAGAGAGGCTGTCAAACTCAAAGTTGCTTTGCTACAATGAATAATATTAATACTAGCTGTCCCGGCAGACGTCGTCCTGCCCGGAAGAGCTTCAATCGATATGCCGACAGCAGCGCCACCTACCGGTTCCAATTGTGAACCAACTCAGAAAACCTTCTTTGGCTCATGCACAACAACTTTGCAAAAGACCATCACTTGATCAAATGTATATAGTTTACGATTCTATGAAGGACATACAGACAAACATTCATTTTTATATACAAGAAGATGTAAGTTTTATTTTGCACTTCAAGATATTGTAGAAAACACTTTCTATTCTTTAGTAAACTTAAACGGAGTTAACTTTTAAGTAGGTTTGCGTTTCTCTTAGTTTTTTTTAACCTCGATTGTGAGAACACCGCACTATGCTTCGCTCACTGAATATCTATGCTAATATTAGAAAGAGGAAAGATTTGTATTTTGCTATGTTTGTAACGAATAAACTGAAAAACTACTGGATCGATTTCGAAAATTCTTTCACAATTCGAATGCTACATTATCCCTGAGTAACATAGGCTATATTTTATAGCTCTCGCTTCAGGTCATGGTCAGGAGTAAATCGACGCCATTTCCTCCTTTTGCAAACGCGTAATGCTTGCTAAGGAAGAGGCGGAGCGGAAGTGTGAGCGTGTCAGTCTGCTCCGCGCCCGCCAAAGGAGAACGCGTGGTTGCCAATAGGGGTTTATCGACTTCGGCCGCCGTGAACGGACAGTGCGACTGAGGTCCTGGGGAAGGGTTCCCACCTACCACTCGTACTGTCGAGAGGAAGCCGCGCCGTGTTTTGCATGTACTCATCTCTCTTGGGCTTGAGAGGGACAACTTCGGCCGCCTATTTTCCTGTAGCCTTGGCATAAGCTTAAGGCTGGAACACCGTTGGGTCTTAGTATACACGACGCAGGTGGTATTAGCATTTCCTTGGAGGTGTTACCACCCCAACGAAATTAGATTTCCTTTCGCACAAAAATCAATAGTAAAAGAATTGTAAGTTTATATCTCGTAAATAATCTACAAATTAGAAAACGCTAAAGCTGCCTAGACTTTGTACGAGCATAATAAGTTAGACGTCATATATTTAACGAGTCAAATAGCGTATTAATCACATAGTTCAACAAAAAATAAAAATATTATAATTATATTATTGTTGGCATGTAGATATATGTAATTTAAATTTATTAGTTATGGTGAACAATAAAGAGTTTTCATTGATTCATTCCTTCATTCAAAATTTTTTTTGTTGTTGCCCTGAATACTCTCTCTCTCTCTTTTCTTTCACCATATCCCAATTAATTGGGGTTGGCACAATATGTCTTTTCATTCCACACTCTTCTATTCTGACATACATCTTCTGTCACACCACAAATCATCATATCATCCTTCACGCAGTCCATCCACCTTTTTTTGGTCTACCTTTACATCAGTACCCATCCATCTTGTAGTTTAACATTCTTTTTGTCACGTGACTTTCATCCCTCCTCATTATATGCCCATACCAACTTTGTCTTCTTCCTCTCAATTGTTCAGTTACCCTGAATACTCTACATAGACTGTAGATAATTTCAAGTACCTTGTTTGGGAACATATTCATGGAAGTACTGAATTGGGTCTGATCTTTAAGTGTTATACCCTGAATATGAGGATAAAGTTACATTTTCTCTACAGTTATTTGGTTTACATTTCCTAATAATGTTGGAAAATTTATATCAGGGTAAATGGGACCATTACATGATGGCAGATAACTGCTGGTCTTTACAAGACAAATTTCCCTAAGAACGTTTTAGAAGAAGAACTTATAAAAAGTGTCTTTCTGAAGTATACCATAGGTTTGACTAGTTATTCTGTTTTATGTCTATATACATTAATTCAACAATCAAACAAAACAATTAGTTATATATTTATTATTAGGTATATAATTTCTATGTATTTTTCGTACTTACTGCTTTTAAGTGTAATATGAACATAAAAAAAGAATCTAGAGCTAATATTTCAAAATCGTCCATAGTTTCATTAATTGTTGGTACAAAATTATTCAAAACCATTGTAATGTTAAGAGCAACAAAAGCACTACTGACCAGAGTTATGGTTTGAAAAGTAATTACAATTATAATTATCTCTCATTATATTTTAAAAGTAATATAATATGTATATAATGATAACAAACGTTTTAAATCTTGCTCTTCTATATAAACATTGTTTAAAATATATTGTAGTGCGTGTCACCTATCACTTGATCAACTGCGAGGGAAACGGCAGAGGCGTGTGGGGAGTTTAGTGAGTAGTCCGGCACCAGGCTGGCGAGTCTCCACATGCCCTAACAGTGACCCCCCACACGGAGAAAAAGTACGTAAAATAATTTCTTCTCGTTAAAAAAAATTAGTGTAGCACCTCCTAGAACATGCTATGACCATCCGATTCAGGGGAACCCACTATAACCTTGGTGTTTCTTCCTTCGTCTTATTCTAGGGCTACGGCAAATCGGAAACAAGGCCAACTTTGTGTGCCCTGGCAGACGGGGGGTAATGGACCTCATTCGAGGGGAACCAAGCCCTCAGCGTCTACGCCTCTTAAGTAGACGGCACTAGTGGCGAACGGGAACCCTTTCCCAAGGCCCCCATCAAAGACAGCGCAGAGGGGTTTGCAGGCGATGATTTGCTCATCTCTACCAATAACGTAGTGGAACTGAGGGGTCGGGGGCCCTAGCGACTACCCACACCCAGTGCCGTGGTGTGTTCTGATAAAAAACGGTACATCCCTCTTTGTCGGCTTGCATCGAGGCGACACGTCCTCATTATAATGCGGAGAGGTGTTGGAAGGTTTAGTGGGTAGTCTGTAGGTCGATGCTTCCAAGTTCTAGTATAAACCAGAAGCTTGAGTGCGACAGTCGGAAGTTCCACATACCCCTTGGTGACCTCTCCCGGGGCTCGAGGATGCTATTGTCTCTTACAGTGGGGGATAGTCACTAAAATCCCTGGGCGTTTTTCTGTGTCCGGGCTGTGGGCTCCCTCGCGTATAACCTCCAGCCCGGACGGAACATCCTCAGGGCACCCACCCACGCTGCATCCTACCCAATTTAACTTAGCTCACGACTTATAATTTTTATTGATTTTGTTTATATAGAGAGTTTTTAATAAGATGACGTCATAATATATTTTATTCATGTTTCCTGTGCCCTGTAAGTTATTAGAGCTTATATTCTTTTTCATTGAAATGTTGCTGAGCCTTTAGTGAATTTTATTTATTTACTAGCTGTCCCGGCAGACGTCGTCCTGCCCGGAATAGCTTCAATCGATATTTAACAAATAAAAAATAGGGGTTGATCGTAGAAGGTTGAAAATTTAGGGTTGTATGTATTTTATAATGCTATATCATAAAAAAATTAAAAAAAAATATATCTAAAGAGTAAAAAGAAAATTAGGGGTGGACTACCCTTAACATTTAGGGGGATGAAAAAAAGATGTTGTCCGATTCTCAGACCTACCCAATATGCACACAAAATTTCATGAGAATCGGTCAAACCGTTTCAGAGGTGTATGGTAACTAACATTGCGACACGAGAATTTTATATATAAGATAAGATTTTTTATTTATTTTATTTATACATTCTATATTATATATGTGCTGGACGGGCTTTAATTTTTATTTTAATTTTAGTTTTTATTTTATTTTAGTTTTTATTAATAGTTGTTATAATGCTACTTTTTATAGTTTATTTAATAAGAAATATCTGCTGAACTAGTTGATAATAGGGCACCGGTCTTAATTAAATTTATTCTTTTTATTTATATATTTATTTATTTTACTTTCAACACTTAACATATCTCATTTCCTCTAAACGAATATTTTTCGTAAGTCATATGAACCGTAAACATTAAATAGGAGCTATATTCTGATATAGCGTTGTATTTAATTTATTTTTAAACTATAAATTAAAATATATAAAAGGAAAGAATTTTTTTTTATGAAGGTTTCTTTCTCTTCTTTCGTTTATTTCTTTAAGCCAACTTATAATTTATTTCAGTCTCTCTAAATTAAATTTCATCTTTTTGCACACAATTTAAAAATCATAAATATAGGAAAAAGAAAAAGAAAATAAATGTTTTCTAATTAAATAATAAAAAATATTTAATTAATTAATTTTATTTCATTGTGGTACAAGATAGTAATCAAATCGAGGCCAAACTTCTATGTGTGTGTGTTTGATGGAGAATTATTATTTCAAAGTGTAATTCATAACATACGTAAGTTAATCATCCTTAAACTATATTCGTTGTTAATAACATAAACTTCAAAATTAAGACGACGATTTACAAATAAAACGTGTAATAAAAGTTTACGAAACGTAATGTAAGCTGAAATTTAAACATTGAATAAAAAGTCTTGATAATTTTCATTCAAACTAATCATCAAATACTACACTCACCTGTTGTTGAGGCCGTACGCCGCTTAATACAAATACCGCTCCGACGGCTCAAAGTCTTTAAGTCAGTCTTTATTTTTTTGAGTCAATTCAAAATTGTAATTTATTAAATTCAATACATCAAATACAATTTTTTATATAATAACTTCTGACATTCGTTAAAATATCATAACCAATTGCGAATTTAAAATCTCGAAGTTCTAAATTTAAATTTCTAAAATTGTTATACATATATTTATTTATATTTTATGTAATATTATTGTCAAACGTGCGTACAGCAGACTGCACGGGGTGATACTGACTACTGACTGAAATGTGGGCTGAAAACAGGGTTTTTAGCTACATAGAATGGGTGGGCTTAGAAGGAGATAGTCGTACAAGTTATGCCTTAATGAGTAAAAGGGACAGCGGTATTCGCCGGGGAGCGCTCACGTACGTCGCTTTCGGTAAGGAAGAATTTGTAGGCGTCTTTAATTACTGTACCTTTGATTGAAGATTTCAGAATTTAATAAATGATAGTCTTACATAATGTTACATGTTGTCACAGATTTTTTGTAATAATACAGAACAGTTGATACACTGCTTGCTCCGGAGGGTGCTTCTTTTTAAATATCTGACCTGATCTATAGCAGGCATGTCCATAAAATGTACCAACTTACCAACTTAACCCCCTGGATTGTATTCAACGTCGAGCCGTTCGCCTAGTTTTTTTTTATAGCCTTAAGCAGGCAAACAGTTAGACGGCCCACCTGATGAAAAGTGGTTGCTGTCGCCTATGGACGTTTGCAACACCAGGGGTGTCGCCAACGCGTTGCCGACCTCTAAGAAATTTTCTAACGCCCTTCTTAAAGAACCCCATGTCATTATGGAGTACTGCTCACATCTATGGGCCGGAGCACGAGCTTGCCAGACTGACCCCCTCGACTCCATTCAGCGTCGCGCCGTTTGTATTGTCGACGATTCCATACTAATAGGCGATTTAGAATCGCTTAGCCTTCGAAGAGACTTTGCGTCCCTCTGCGTTTTTTACCGCCTGTACAACGGGGAGTGTTCCGACGAACTGTTTGATCTGGTGCCAACGCCTCACTTTGACAACCGCACCGCTCGTCAGCGACCACGCTTCACTACGCAACGGTTCTCTGGAACATTTATTCCGCATACAACAATGATCTGGAGAGAACTTCCCGCCGTGGTTTTCCCTTTGCGATATGAAGCCGTCTATGAGTATGGGATCATCAACATCCAATAGTCGAGATACGCTAGGTCTTAGGAGAGACTTCGCTTCTCTCTGCTTATTCTATCGAACGTATAACGGGTAGTGTTCCGAAGAACGGTTTAGAATGGCGTGTTCGTCCTCTTTCTAGCATCGCACCGCTCGCCATCGGTTGGGAGTTCATCCCCACTTCCGTGAGTCGCTTCTCATCTTTCTCATGTACGCAACGTAGGTACTGTAGGACGTTCCTCTTGCGATTTGGAACGAACTCCCAGCCGAAGTTTTCCCACAGCGCTACAATATGGAGTTTTTCAAAAAGTGTGCCCTAAAATTTCTTTGAGGCCGACAGCGCGCTGGTAACATCTCCGGTGTTGCAAACGGCCATAAGCGATGGTAACCACTTTCCATCAGGTGGGTCGTCAGCCTGTCTGCTGTACTCCAGGTATAAAAAAATGTATATTGTAGCGTTATCGTAAACTTTCCGAAATATATATTAAATTAGCAAGTGAAAAACCATCTCTGGCAACCCCTATGGGAAACAGGTGTGATAATATGTATGAATGTAATTTTATTATAGTCAAGGTGGTCAAGTCATTATAGGAAGTCCATCATTGGGGTAAGTTAATACACCACTCGATTTTTAACTTTTTTAAACGAAATTTCACGCCAAATACAATTCGAAGACAGAATTCAATGGTGTCGTAGCTTCAATGACTGATTTTTTGTCAAACACGGAAATAATGAGAGGTGTAGTATGGAGGTCCCCCACTGACGGACTTCGCTACCTTGCCTATATATGATATTTTGTATTACATTACAAAAAAATTTACATGCGTTCAGCGGACAGAGCCTATAGACATTTGCAACACTAAAGATGCTATAATGCGCTGCTGCTTTTTAAAGGGAGACTGGAACCTGGCCACTAATGTCGGAACACAACTCTAGCTTGTTATGGCAGCATACTCTAGACCAGGGGTGGTAGCCATCCAGACAGGCAAATACCCTACCATCTGGCTGTGGGTTGTTTTGTCGCCTCATACGACAGGCCGCCCGGCCGCAGGAAATTGTATTCTTTTTCCGTTCCAGCACCGATGTTTAGACTCTTAAAGGAATCCACTCTGTAGCCGCAATTCCCTGAGCCACTTCGCTTATGTACACAACATTTCTCTAGAACGTTTCTCTTGCGTACCGTGGGGATTTGGAATGCGCTCCTGGGTATAGTATTCCCACCCACAACCCTAAATTACGGATTTTTTTAAAGTTACTCCGAGGCCGGCAGCGCCGTTCGTTACATCTTTGGTGTTGCAAACATCCATAGGCGACGGCAACCGCATTCCGTCAGGTGACCCGACAGCCTGTCTGCTGGGAGTACAGCTATAAATTTCAAACAAGAAATTTGAAGTATTAACGAAAAAGTTCAAACATTTCCAACTCTAACTGTGTAGTGTTTAAATTATTAAATATACTGTATTTTATCTAATTCTCTCGCAGGCTTAGTCCTATAGATTTATGTGTTTATCTCTTTTTAGTGTCGCTATTTCGTGTCATCGAGTTTCAAACCACAACGATTCTCAAGAAGTTTCACTTCAAAAAGAGAATTTGAGTATTATATAACACTGAAATCGTAAAATATTCATTCATTTATTCATTCATAAAAGGAGTGATAGTGATTATATTTCCATTCATGAAACTTTGCCGCTGAAAAGATCTATATCAAAATTGAATTGCCAGCGTGAAACTGAAATTCAATTGGAAACGGCTTGCGAACTTGCCCGTCCCAGCCTTAACAATCCCTAGTATGTAGTATGTTTATACTTTTTATTTCTTGCGAGAACCGTACGGTGGACTGGATACGTTTGTGACAATTTTCATTGATCGTTCATATATTTTTTATTGCATGTCTTCATTGGTGCTCCGCTCCTATTGGTCTTAACGTGATGACATATAACCTTCGTTGATAAATGGGCTATCTAGCACTGAAAGAAATTTTCAAATCAGACCAGTAGTTCCGGAGATTAACTCTTCAGCTTTATATATTAGTACAAGATACTATTTTTTTTTATTGCAGGAGTTCAGCAGGCAGACGGCTCACTTGAGGAAAAGCGGTTACCGTCGCCTATGGACATTTGCTACAAATGCGCTGTTGCTCTCTTAAGGGAGACTGGAACCTGATCACTAATGCCAGAACACAACTCAAAGTTGTTATGGCGACATACTTTAGACCAGGGGTGGTAGCCATCCAGTCGGGCAAATGCCCTACAACCTGGCTGTGGGGGATTTTGTCGCCTCTTACGACAGGCCGCCTGGCCGCAGGAAATTGTATTCTTTCTCTGTTCCCGCAGGGATAAATATCGGATACTTAACTTAGTTATATTGTATCCCTATTAATATTATAAATGCGAAAGTAACTCTGTCTGTCTGCCTGTTCCGTTTTCACGTAAAAACTACTGGACCGATTTGGCTGAAACTCAGTATATATATGTTTTCGATACCGAGAATGAACATAAGATACTTTTTATCCCGAAAAGTGGGATAGTTTCCGGGATAAAAATATATTTGTCTTTCTGTTTGTTATGCTTTTACGGAAGAACTAATGGGCCGATTTGGCTGAAATTCGGTACGTATGTGAATTAAATACTGAGGATGGACAAGGGATAATTTCCATTTTGGCCTTTTTGGTAATTTTGGCCTATTTGGTCATTTTGGCCTTTTTAGTCAATTTGGCCTTTTTGGTCATTTTGGCCTATTTGGTAATTTTTCCTGTTTGGTCATTGGTGCCCTAAAGCTGACTACGTTACCTCGCTGGATCGCCGTACTGATCCGTTTTCCGAGGTCGGCTCCAGACCTCTGAACACCCCAAAAATTGATGAGTCATAGTTGAATAGTAGTATTTCGTTTTTACTTTACTGTAAGTAGTTCGCACTATACTATATGTTACGTATACCACCATCGCCATTATCATCTCAACTCATTCCTAGAGTTGTTTGCAAGAGATCGCCTTTTAGTGATAAGACCGCCCTTTGTACGTAACTAGATATAATTTTAGTCTTTAAGTTCATTTTTGTTGTGAGATAGAACGGTACGCACCTTGCACAATTTGTCGTGTCCTTCGATAACAATGAGCAGGCACCAGTATAACTCACTCTCACATCTTCTAATTTGAAGATATTAAAGTTTTAAACATGTCGCACCGCGGATAGGTTGATTTTGAGCTTTTATTTTAAATATTTTGAGTAGACAAATCTCTAGTTCGTGTACGTTATAGCGAGCGAGTTTTGCGACATCTATTTAAGCTATTGTATTGCTTTTATCGCGGGCTTTGAGCGCGGCGACCGAATGAAGAAATTCCGTAACGAAAATAAACCTAACACCTCCCAATCTGCCTGCCATGCGCGGTGATGGACGCCTGAAGCGGGTGCGGCGAGCGGAGGCGTGCGGTGGCCATAGTGACCCGCGAGCTCTGGTAGCGGTTCGAGGTATGTCAGGTATTGCAAATTATGGACGACGAGCTGCTCCGAAATCGGACGAATACGTAAGCAGCTGTTTGTGAGAAAGTATATAGGTATCTATCATATCTTTATAATGCCACACTCACCGGATGTGCTCCCCGTAAGTATACATGTAGGTATATATGTATACATAGATGATTTGTTTTCTTATCGGTCACCACGCTCAAAAAGTGTAACTTGAATATATAATATCAAAGAAAAAAAATGCATAAATAAAAAATAAATAAATACTTATAATTGCATAAGTTGATAAAAAAATGCTATGCAATAGCTTTACCGCGGCAGTCCCCGAGTGCCCCAAGGAGTTTTTATTTGGACAGGGAGCGGGTAGAGGGGGAGATTTTGAGTACGGAATGGGAATGAGTGAACGAATTGAAAGAATGGCCCGTACATTTCTATTGGTGTATAATAAAGTTGTTATCTATCTATTTTTAGTAGATTTTAGACTCGGATCAAAGTTGAAGTTAAAATAACATTGAAATTGACTACAGATAGGATAAAATATTGACAGAAGGCAAAAAAAATTGTCTTCTAAACTTTATGGCCAGGTTATAAGTGTTTACAAACTATCTTCATGATCACTTGAGGCAGAGCATTGTAATCTAGAAAGTTCTATTAGGATAAATTATTATCATCCACCTTCTTTCAAGATGGTGACAATATTTTTTACATTATGTGCCGAAATATTCAAAACACACGAAGGCCCTGTACAGAATTTCAGGTATCTTGTTATGGAGAGTATGCGAATCATTTTATTAAAAAAATCCATCAATTTTCCAGGAAAGGTAACAAAATGATGGAAGCATTCTTGAAATAACAAATTATTCTAAAGGCGCGTTCACACGTGCTTTTAAGAGAAATTCTGTATCAAACATGTGACGTTGTGGTATATTTATCTGCCTTGTGTAAAATATGGATGGATGGATGGATGCAGAAGTCGCGGAAGGCCACGACACACCTTCCATGATCAAATTGATCGTGTATTAGCAGAAGGTGATGTCAGGAGCCTTAAGAACAGACGAGCGTGCATGACAAGAGCTATGAATGTCAAAGAAGCAAGTGAGGTGTGTAAAAATAAGCCTGTATGGCGCTCTGTTGTTCGTGCCTACCCCGCAAGGGACCTGGCGTGAAGTTATGTATGTATGTGTAAAATATAGAAGTGTGAAGCAATAAAATAAATTATTTTTGATGACGGGTTAAATATTGTGGCGACCGAGGGTAGAACTTTCTGGCAGCATAAGCTGATCTCAAGACTGTTAGAAAAAGTTAGAAGATTCTGGAAAGAAAAGACGAGGACATATACATTTTAGTAAGAGGTAGATGATTCTAGAATAGAAGGTTCAGGAAGGAAAAGACGGAGATAGATAGATGTTTAGAAACATACAGACAGTAAATAAATGAATAACGAAAACAAGATCGAAATTATGGGTTCGGGAAGATTCTTCCGGGTATATACTCTCCTCCTACGGAGGAGTTCAGTTCTAGTCAGCGACGCGACAAGTGCGCTACGAAAGAGTTAAAAAGTGATACATACATACATACATAACTTCACGCCAGGTCCCTTGCGGGGTAGGCACGAACAACAGAGCGCCATACAGGCTTATTTTTACACACCAGAAAAAGTGATCAGAAGTGGAAAAGAAGTTAATTAGAAGACAGTGACCAGTTTAGTGGTGAATTTAGTAAAAAGTTTAGTGGAGGAGTGTAGCGTAGTTTAAGAAGAGACCCAGAAGCGAACTACGTGTGGTAAATTCGGAGGTGTGCCCTACACTGCAGTAGCAGGAGATGGCCCACGCAATATCGGCGACGGTATTATGAGTGAGACATCATATTGTGGGGACAGTGCGTCGTCAGTTGTGCGTGTAGGGGGTAAACCGGCAGAGAAGAATCACGTACGGATGTGTAAGTTAGTAAAAGCTAGTTAGTTAAAAAACTGGTGTTTTCTTCCAATCCTAAGTGCGTAACCCCGTTAGCACTTAACAATATTTTCGGGTAAAAAGTATTATAAGTATACTACACAAATTTAGGGAATTTAAGTATTGGTACAAAGGGTCGGAACGGGCCTTTTTTGTGTTCCATCTTATCGCAGTATGTCAGGACTTCGGGAACCAGAAATACACCCGACGGTCCTGACGGCGCTGGCTCAAAGAACCTCTCCTTTGTAAAGGAGCATATATCTCCCTGTTGTAACCGTAACATTGGACGCACGTGTGGAAAGGAACACAGTGCAACTCTACCTCTGGACCATTAATAATATCCCCGTGTCATCCATTGTTTATAGATCTTGCGGTTGTTAGGACGGAAGGAACTGGTGAAAGTTCCTCCTTCGGCACTTTATTCTACGGCGACGGATCGAGGTTGTGGAAGCTGCGTTCCATCGTTCTCATGCAGCCGCCTCTTACAGCCATATCACCACCTCGCAGAAAGTTTGGACCACCTTCCATGATTCCTCACTATCAGCGGACTACGGCCGGTAGTGATAACTCATTCTCAACTGCGTCCACTAACAAACTGCTTTGCATCTGGCTTCCTACCAGCAATTTGGCATGCGTATTTTCCGTGGCCTGAAAGTACCTGTGTCAAACGGAAAGTAAGGGAGCCATGCCGCCTGTTTAACCACTCTGAGAGCACTGGGAGAATTGCCTCGGCTATAGCGAGGCCTGCACTGGTCAGTGCTAACCACTTCTGCCACATCTTTACCATGCAACGATTTAGTTCAGACTTCACGGCCTCTGCAGGTGCAGGTCTTTGGCCTCCTTGGACAGTTTCTTCGCGCCAGTGATATATTGCCGCCACACGTTCTAATTTCAAAATTTCACTCCACAGTTTTACGATTTCAAGTGTCGCCTGAAACCAGGCAAATCGTAAGATAGACTTCAAATGGCATTTATGAATAAAGGCCCTTTTAAGGCAACCGTCTATCGTTGGTACAACGAATTCAAGCGCGGTCGACTAACTTTGGGGGATGAGGAAAGAAGCGGACGCTCTTTGACGGCTGTTACGAAATAAAATGTGCTAGCAGTGAAAAATTTAATCCAAGACAATAGGTGAGTTACGTGTCAATAGATTCTGCAAGTACTGCAGATAGTACGAGATTCTACAAGTGCATCTTCGCGTGAGGAGGATAGTTTCACACTGGGTGCCGCACAACCTCACCGATTTTCAGAAGGAGGCCCGGGTGGTATGGTGCGGTGATATGATAAACAAATTTGAAGCAGGCTCGCCTCGGCGTGTTTACGACATCATTACAAGTGATCAGTCCTGGATTTATCAATAAAGCCCAAAAACAAAGCGCGACGGTGTTTCAAAACAAATCAACGCCTACCAAAGTGAAGCGATCTAGAAGCGGGGGGAAGATTTTGATCGCGAGTTTTTTCCATTTGATACCAAGTGGCCAACTTGTTGTCAATTCCTTTACGGAACTAAAGAGGCATTAACGCTGAATAGTATACTACCAAAAGCTTGCCAGACCAAACCAGCCTCCGCGGACTACTGCTCCACTACGAAAACGCGCCCACCCATACCGCGCTCAAAACGAGGGACTTCCTAGGCATCACGCCGGTAAAACCCCTGGGTCACCCTCCTTAAGTGTGTGAATGAATAGTAAGATGTAGGCACTAGCAAAGAATTGAGATTTGTAGATTTGATTGAAGGAGCAAACTTTCAGGGTGAGAGTCTATCGTGAAACTTTACAACAAAGAGCGGGTTACAAATTATAGTGGCTTTCGAACACCAGTAGCAGTGGTCGTAACCCTTTTGTGCGAAGCATTATACGGATTCCCCGTACACACGTGGACGATGGCAGCCACGCCCTATAGCAGTGGCCATAATTCGCAACTTGCAAATGATATGAGCCACATACGTCGCCGATACAACCCATTCTTACCCTCACTCAAAAATCCGTTAGGCGTCCGACGCATCTCAAGTGTCATAATGAAGTACTAAGTGTCAGAAATCAAAATCATTTACATCTTTGAAAAACACTTACTTTATAAATGGTTTTCTTCATTGTGTAAGTGTCATTGAAAATAAAATAACATCTTTATGTTAAAGTCACTTACTCAGCTTACTGAAGATCGTAGCGCCTGGCGAATGGTGGAACAACTGTGTCTGCCTACTTTACTCACCGCCTAAATACTACAAATTTAGGCGATACGTGGAGTACCGAAATTATCATCATTTAAATGTTTGCAATCTAAAATGTCCAGCAACCTGTTAATACCTGTTACAAATGCCACCAAAATATTTAGTAAATGTGATGGTATCGTATTTACTAAAATCAAATAAAGTAAATCATTGCATTTTATACAATAAATTACTTACTGAATAGTACCTAGTTAGAGAAAAAGGTGTTATTTTATTTTATAATAATCACGTGTTTTTTGCCGGTTTGGAGTACAATTATAAGAAACTTATATATGTACATACTTATTTCAATATTTCTTTTCTTTCTTTTGAATTTCTTTCGTGCTCTCATAATTTACGCCCCTCTACTAAACTTAAATTGAACACTCCTGCGCATAACTCAAGTTTTTATAACAATTCTTTTACTGTTAAGGCTATACAGCCCTGGAACGCGCTTCCTGTTACAATCAGACAAGCAAAACTAGCGATATTTAAAACTTTGATTTAAAAATACTACCTGTCTTTGGAATATTATATTTAAATTCACTTATAAACATTTATATATTTTGTAGATATGTATATTAAGTATATATCTATGTAATATAATTGTAATTTAATTAGATTTGTAAATGTTTCTATAACTTAAAGATCGTTCTAACCTAATAAAAGTTATGAATATTGTAATTTAATAAACGACCAATGAGAGCAGAGCATGTCTGAGCGGAGTCAGCGCCCTCTATACTTTGAGTAATATCTACTTGGGTAGACTGAGGAGTTTTTGTGGCACATTGAGTTGATGGCAGCAGGTCGAGTTGGACCTTAGAGTATTTTAAAGAAAGTATTGAAGCTGGAAGTATGAGCGGGTGCCCTGAACCCGCTGCTCGGTCTAAACTATGTCATAATGTTGATCAAATCTAAACTAAAAGTGTATAAACCATAGCTATTGTGTTTTATGCTCGCATTTCATCCTGATGACGCCCACTAAACCTGAAATAACTAAAGATGTCGTGAGAACGAGGCCGTTCTGCGACATCAGAAGTGGGATCTCAGCCTGTGCCCACAATGAAAGCAATGACTGCGAAGCCTTGCCAGTATAAGAAGGCGTGCTGATGGATTGAAGGATGCCCACAGTGGAAGCAAAAGCATTTGAGGTCGATTGACATGTCGGAGCCATCGGCGGCAATAGCGGCGACGTAGTGGTGACGTCCTGAATGTGCCTGTGGAGCGGCGGTGTGTCGGCCTATGCATGGTTTGGTCACCGTTGGGCTTACTATGTGCCGGCATGGTTCAAATTCACGTTAGTACAGCGAGTGGAAGTGCAATTTTATGGATCGTGCAGGGTAAGATAAAAATTACGTGCCTATTCTACCTGGCACAGGAGGTATGGTAATTTTTAATTATTATTTTAGTGTGAATTCTGAAAATGAAGAATTTTAATGTAAAAAAATTATAGTTCATCGTTTGTGGTAGACAATTTTACTACCCTCATATTTGAGTGATATTTTTCGTGTACGAAAAATTACGATATGGTTGCCAAAAAATGGAAAAGTAACAAATTACGTAGGTAGTTTACTTTTTCATCATTATTTTTGGGAGTTGGTTACTTACAAGAAATTTGTGTTCGTTATAAACGATATGCGTGTATTCATTGTTTTTTCAAGTCTACCTTCCAAGAGTTTTTATAATGTGAAAATCGGGTCGAGTTTTTTTAAATTATTTTA
Organism: Dendrolimus pini; assembly: GCA_949752895.1. Lineage (NCBI taxonomy): Eukaryota > Metazoa > Arthropoda > Insecta > Lepidoptera > Lasiocampidae > Dendrolimus > Dendrolimus pini. Next base: position 5,342,821 of record OX457146.1, read on the forward strand.
CTTGGATTATGTATGGTAGAAAGTTGCCTTTAACGTATTATTCCTATGCGACGTTTTCCTTGGTTTTCTGATTAAGATAAGAAAACTACTGTATGTTATAAACGATGTGCATGAAATTCATTGTCTTTTCAAGTTTACCTTCCAATAATTTTTATGTGAAAATCTGGTCTAATTATTGAGTTTTTTTTACTTAGATAACGTATAGTGGAAAGTGGTTATGATACATTATTGCTACGCTATGTTTTCCGTTGGTTTTATGATTAAGTTTACAGGCGTTATATGAAAGACATTTTAGATTCAGATGATAATAATTTTACCGTGAAGAAAGTGTGGCTATGAAGAAGTTTGAAAGCCACTATAAGGTACACAGGGGGTATTTACGTTAGTAGACACTTTGGTGAGTTGATTTTTTATTTAAGATTATTTTTGTGATAGTTTCGAATTCGAATTAGTGAATACCCTAGTTATTGAACGCATGGTAAATCGAAAAATTATTTTGAGTTTGTTTGTTCCTCTATTATTATGAGTTTTCATAAGTTGTCGACCCTGGAGCCCGTAGAGTGATAACCTTGGTTACTCTGATTGTATATTCTGGTCAAAAAGTGTCATCCGAACCACGCTCAGCGGGGGTTGGTTGAGAGTACATCACTTATTTAGATGTATTGGTTTGATTGACTGATTGAGAAGTGTTGTTAGCGGATTGGATGACTGATGCGTTCACACGGTTTTTGTTTGAAGTTAAAATAATGGAATTTCAATAATTATTAAACGTGGTAAATGCAGTTGACTACTATAATGGGTAGTTTTTAAATTTAGAGGTTCATATAGAGTGAGCGATTTTAGTCTGATAGTTAAAATGCTAAATGTTTTTTTATATTTTGAAAGTTTATTTTGACTTGAATGTTGAAGGTCAGGAGTAGCAGAGTGCTTGTTTGGGTTTATTTAAGCTTTGTAGCGGGCGCGGTGGCCATTACAAAGTGAAACAGAGGCGAGGTGGCCAGTGAAACAGAGGCGAGGTGGCCAGTGAAATAGAAGCGAGGTGGCCAGTGAAATAGAGGCGAGGTGGCCAGTGAAATAGAGGCGAGGTGGTCATTACAAAGTGGAATAAAAGGCGGGGTGGCTATTGAAAAGTGAAATCGGTGGAATGAGAGGCGACGTATCGATTGAAAAGTGGTATCGATAGAATGAGAGACTGTATACTATTTGGATATTTTTGTGTTTGATGTTTTGATTTGTGTTTTGATGTTTGACCCAAAATGCGTAGCTCGATGGGCGACGAGGTGGCAGTTTCGATACTGCTGACTTGATTTGGTGTGTAGTACACGATGTCCTTGGTCAGGAGTGGCCGAACTATAATATCTCTTTCTTTTTGCAGATAATCCATAATGTGCGGCCCATCACACGAGGGCGTGTGATACGTCAGGACGGCCGTGTCGGAGAGAAGATATAAATCTGATAATTGTTGATTGGATTTATAACGCACAGTATCATTTGTTTACATTGTGATCGCTTCTAAAATTCTTAATGTAATTTAATTAGATTTGTAAATGTTTCTATAACTTAAAGATCGTTCTAACCTAATAAAAGTTATGAATATTATAATTTAATAAACGACCAATGAGAGTAGAGCATGTCTGAGCGGAGTCAGCGCCCTCTATACTTTGAGTAATATCTACTTGGGTAGACTGAGGAGTTTTTGTGGCACATTGAGTTGATGGCAGCAGGTCGAGTTGGACCTTAGAGTATTTTAAAGAAAGTATTGAAGCTGGAAGTATGAGCGGGTGCCCTGAACCCGCTGCTCGGTCTAAACTATGTCATAATGTTGATCAAATCTAAATTAAAAGTGTATAAACCATGGCTATTGTGTTTTATGCTCGCATTTCATCCTGATGACGCCCACTAAACCTGAAATAACTAAAGATGTCGTGAGAACGAGGCCGTTCTGCGACATATATATATATTGGTGTACAATAAAGAGTTATCTATCCATCTATCTATCTATTTCTTTAGTGTTCATTATTGTTACTAATGTTCCAAACATTCTGTCTCGGAATGTCAATATGGGTTTCGCCCTGGACATGGTACCATGGACCCTATTTTTGCCCTAAGGATTATCATTGAGAAATACAGGACGAAGAATACGCCTCTGCATTTCCTATTTCTTGGATCTGCAGAAAACCTTCGACTGTGTTCCTCGCGTGATGATCTGGTGGGCGCTGAGGTCCAAAGGGGTACCAGACACCTATATTGACATTATCCGGGATATGTACCGTGATTCCGATTCCATAGTTCGGATCGCTGTTGGCGACACCACACCCTTCCCCATTACCGTAGGAGTGCACCAGGGATCGGTCCTTACTCCGTTTCTGTTCAGCGTGATATTAGACGAGGTCTCGAACAGCATCAGAGATGCGCATGAGCAACCTCCATGGTTGCTCATGTATGCTGATGATATCGCGCTGGCAGATTCGGACAGGGGGCGCCTGGTGCGACGCGTAAATGCGTGGCAGAGGTCGCTAGAGAACGGCGGTCTGAAACTACATGTGGCGAAGACTGAGTACTTGGCCTGCAACACTACAGATCCCACATCCGTGCGCATAGGCGAAGATACGGCCGAGCGCACGGACCAGTTTAAGTACCTGGGATCTGTACTCAGCGCGTCCGGGGACATCGACCATGACGTCAAGGCCCGAATATCAGCAGCTTGGGCCAAGTGGCGTGAGGTGACAGGTGTGATTTGCGACCCCAAAATGCCGGTTAAGTTAAAGGGACAGGTCTATAAATCTATTATTAGACCTGTTCTTTTATATGGCAGTGAAGCGTGGCCTGTACTTGAGCGACACAAGCAGGAGCTGCGTGTCACGGAAATGAATATGCTTCGGTGGATGTGTGGAGTCACGCGAAAGGATCGCGTCAGGAACTTTCGCATCCGCGGCAGCCTTCATGTCCGTGACATAGCAGAAAAACTGCAGGAGAGTCGCTTACGCTGGTACGGCCACGTTTTACGGAAACCAGCTAGTTACGTGGGGAACAAATGTCTAGCCATGCCGCCTCCGCCAGGTCCCGGTCGAAGGGGTAGGCCCAAGAAATGCTGGCTTGACGTTGTGAGGGATGACATGCGTACCAACGGTCTCAACACAAGGGATGCCGAAGATCGCGGGAAGTGGAGAAGAAAAAGTAGGAAAGCGGACCCTGGGCGTCGAAGTCATAGCTCCGAACGCAACCGGGATTTAACGCTCGGATGATGATGATGATGATGATTGATACTAATGTTCCAATCTTATAATTATGTATAACCTAAAATTTACAAAATACTAAATAATAAACAATTTAAATTGATAAAAAATGTAATATGGTACAAATATTAGAAATATATTTCGGGTCACAACTTGCAGTGGATTTCGAACACCGGTAGCTCGTTTGCGCCCAACCTTAGTGTTATAAATAACCATGGCTGACGGTAACCACCTACAATCAGGTGAACCCTCAGTCACTTTACCTAAGAGTAAACTTAAAATATATTTATAACAAATTGAATCGTAATACTGTTTCTTCAAAGGCTTCCCATACCTTTTAGATTTTCAGAGTTGAAGCAACAATTTTCTAACAAATAATTACTATAAATATGATTGCTGGAGTATTGAAAGAGGCTTATTTATACGTACCGATAACGTCTTCCTCAAAATAGAATTAATTTAGAAATAACATGTTAAAATGTACAATCAAATGAGGTATTAAATATAATGGGTTCTATAATTATTAGTTTATTTCAAAAACATTTCTACTGGGGTTCCGCAAGGAAGTGTTCTGGGGCCGTTGGTATTTACACTATATATAGGTATTAATGATATACCTAATTTCACGGAGCATTCAATGAGTCTTTTTGCTGATGACAGTACAGTTTCAAAACCGTGTACAAACAAAGAAACATATACAAATTATATAATAATAATAACATAATATAGTTTAGACAGGGATAATCGCCGGTCAGTGTCACGCCACATTTACATTAAATTTGTCAAGGGGCCTCTACGTGTTGGCCTTCCCATGGCCCCACGCAGGCCTTTCAAAAGTTCGGGTCATTTTTAAGACTCGAAGTCCTGAAAGACATACAATAACATAAAATTAAAGATGTATAAAACATTGATTACGCATTTATGCCAGTGTTCATTGACATTTTTAAATTCTTGACATAAAATATCATAACAATAAACTACATAAGATAAAGAACCTGCAGTCCACCTCTCTACACCCCTTAGCCACTCAGACGCATGTTGCCCCTGCCTTCTATGGCATTTTTTGGGGCCCATGCAGGGAGTGGCGAGTCACCGTCTACACATTTTTCCATGTTCCCTAACATTGCGACGGGCAGACGCCATAGTCCCCATATTTCCAGACCACTAGTACCACTAACAGTTCACCCCTATAGCCCGGTACTTCTTGTCCTCATTTCCCACAATAGTCCTACACTGGCCGGGGCTTGTCCTTGAGTACATTATACTATATGGTGGAGACAGGGATAATCGCCGGTCAGTGTCACGCCACATTTCCATTAAACTTGTCAAGGGGCCTCTACGTGTTGGCCTTCTCATGGCTCCACGCAAGTCCGGGCCATTTTTATGGCCCGTGGTCGTCAAAGACATATATTGTTAACTACATAATTTTAATAATTATGAACAAAAAATATGGAAAGACCAAAAAGAAACATTAATAACTATAATTAGTAAGTGCCTTTGCTCTATATTAATTGTGAAACATTCTAAGCACTGAAGTGGTAATGAATGCTTACTATGGACTAGTAGAATTGGTTCTAAGATATGGAATAATATCCTGGGGAAACTCCACTAACATGGGACAAGGCGTTGCAAAACGGTGCATTGTTTCATCTAAAAACAACAGATAGCTTTAAGTCCTATATTCAGAAATACAAAATTCTTACATTACCCTCTCCCTATTCTATTTACCTACCGTCTCTCTATTATATTTGAAATATTAATATTTGTGAAGCAACGTAAATCTATTTCATCGCTTAGGAAGTATTATATATTTTCACGACATAGACGCACGGACTATCATTATGAACAAAAGTGTCTTCTGAATGACTCCCATAATTTCATTCTATACATCCAACAAATGCTCATAAGTTTTCAACTGATCGCAGATGCAAACACAAAAAAATCAGATGTGGTTAGTTCTATGTGTCGCTGGATTCGTTTCGCCGCCATTAAATGGGGCGAAACCAGTCTCTTACGCAAGAGAGATCATTCCAGACATTCCACGCATTCCGCGCCAAGACCAGTGGCCCAATTCTGCCATTACTAACTCATCAATATCGCAAGTTACTATGGTCTCAATTGTAGGTTTGCTCGATTTCGGAATTGTGTTAATTCGAATGCTGTGCATGTGGCTCGCCACTCTATCTTTATAAATATTTGTTGTTGTTGTTGTGAATGTTTAAAATTTTGATAGCCTTTTAATAATCATTTCGGATAACATTGTTTCTGTTAATGGTAATACTATTTTTTTCTACTATTATTCCGCTACGACGGTATCGAGAAGATATTGTGGATGTAGTAGAATTTTTGACATTATCGCAATGAAGTCCTACTTTGAATATTTTCTCAACGTCAAGATATTGCAAAAAAACAGAATCGAGCCACAGAGTGAACGTTTCACTTCAAACTTTGTATTCTCATTGAACGCTAGCCGTGTTTGATTGTGGTATGTGCTAAAAATCAGAGATCATAAAGTACCACCCGAGGACTTGTTAGTGGCGTGCACTTTCAGGGGCGGACCTGTTTGTCTCATTGAAGGTGGATTTGAAGATTAGTCATGCTTATTACTCCATTGGTTTTTTTGTGCAGGATTTGGCATACCATTCACTTCCTTAATTTTCTCAAATAAAGTGACAGTCCATAAGAACAAAATTTCTCGAACCAGTGACCAGTTGGGGGTAGGCTAAATAAAGCTTTATAAATACTCATTGACACTTGACATGTATGTCTTCTGTGATCACTGCTATTTATGCTTACTTGACTAAAGCAGGATCTCTTCGCCTGCAAAGTACATATCCCTGATGCTTCGTGCATGTGTTTAAGGTTGAGTGTAGGACCCAACAAGCGAAGGGGATACGGCTTAAGAAAATTCTCAATTGCCCCTCAAAAAAAGCTGGGTACACCCATGCCCGTGCCTTTTGAGTTTAGGACGCGAATGAGCAAACCCCTAAACCACCACGCCTTAAATGGGTATGGAATCTATATAATATTATAAAGCTGAAGAGTTTGTTTGTTTGTTTGAACGCGCTAATCTCAGGAACTGCTGGTCCGATTTGAAAAATTCTTTCAGTATTGGATAGTACATTTATCGAGGAAGGCTAAGCTATATTAGATTTTTTTAAAAATTTAGGGATTCTTACTAAAACTCCAATAATGTAACCCAAGGTGTATAAAAATGACCTCAACAAATAAAGAATGTTTCAAAATAGGGGGTTTTGAAAACAAATTCCACGCGGACGACGTCGCGGGCACAGCTAGTGCTAAAATAAATATAATATAACGAAATTAGCACCGCGAAGTTCAGAATCTCAAAATTTTGTCAAACAAAGTTGTGAAAAGCCAAACTTCATTCCTTTAGAGTACCAGACTAATTTCTGAAATACCATTACAAGACTGCAAAATTCTAGCTAAGTGTAGTTATTAGGAATTCACCAACGATTTTGATGCGAGACTGCGCCCGTACATAGTGTATGTTAACTTGATAAAATTATTTTACGGTATCTGCTACATTTATATAACTAGTCTGGCCATAATAGTTCTTAGAAGTGCATATATTATATGTAAAGAAAAAATATAATTTTCTTTAATTTGCACTTTTCAGGGCATCAAACGTCCTTGAACGTACAGCGAATTGTCAGATGACGTTTGCGAGATATGAAAAAGATAACCTCTTAGAATAATCTAAGGATAACCTATAAGCATCTCGTGATTGTTAAGAGAAAACAATCATTTATAATATTATTTCCATTGTTAGCGTATTCTAATCGTGATTAGGAACAGATATTGTTAATAATAAAATTAAATGTCGTTTCTTTTATTATAGGTATGTAAGTTGTTCTAAGGTACTAAGTAGATACACACTTTTATTTCATGTATTATAAAACAAAAAACCTTTTATTACAGAGAAACTCAATTGTGTTTGACTGACTGTGTCGTTCTAATCTCGAAAATATTAGAAAATATCTTATATATATATAAGACCTTTTTAGGAGAAGTTCGATATTCAAATTAAAGCGTGTCAATCACACAGTATTTATGCCAACTGTCACTTGTTTTTTTTTGTCAGATCATTCTATACGTTTTGTGCAACAAGTTGCTAAAATCGCAAAATTATGGATAAAAGTGCGTTACGTGAGGTGATAAAATATCTCAGCTAGAAAAAAAATGTCTATGAAATATTTTTTTCGGACATTCAGCAGGCATTAGGGAATGATGTTGTACCCTATTCTACAGTGGCATACTGGGTGGGTGAATTCAAAAAAAGTAGATCAAGCTGTAAAGATGACCCACATTCTAGGCGGCTTTCAACCTCCATTAGGGAAAAAAATGACAAAAAATTGAAAATTTGGTTTTAGAAGACAGAAGAATAACCATGAAACATATATAATAAAACTACGTTTTAACGGTTTTAAGCGCGGTAATTTATTTGATTGATCGCTAAGCGATAAGGCCGCCTTTTGTTTTGCCTTTAATTATTGTAATAATTTATTCTGTAATTGTTTATTTTGGTGAAGAATAAAGTGTTTTCTATTCTATTCTATACATAAGGGTGTAGGTTGGTTGATAATTTGCTGTGTAACTGTGGGATGTTACTAAGCAGGTCTTATAATACGATGCTCCCTGTTTAATTTTCATATTAAGTGTGTGGGTATTCGCTTTCAATACCTTTAAATGATTCCTCCCTCTACTCAGAAATTATGAAGAATCTGAAAAAAAAATCAAGGTAATTGAAAAGAATTTCTAGGGAAGTTATTATTTTATAATTTTAATAAAATATCAAAAATATATTGGGCATTGATAAAAGAATCTTTTGCCATGCATGGGCTGATGCATTTAGGCGATTCTATTATTTTCGCTGTTGTTTGCGATTTACGTAACTCTTCCATTTCCATTAAACCTCAATACATTATAAAAAATATCTATAATAAACGTGTATGTACGAGACTAATGAATGTAGATGAAGAAAAAAATATATGTTAAGATCGTAGAGCGACGTTAGACGATTGAAAAAACGGCACTTAATGTGCATATTTTTACAATTAACGGTGAAAGAAACATCATGATGAAACGTGCACATCGAGATGACAGACGTGTCAATCCCACTACTACGCCTTTAACAACCGTAGCGGGAATACTGTATCGTCCCCTATAAACAGGAGATCTGAGCCGAGCAGTGGGAACATTTACAGGCTGTTATTATTGTTAAACAGACTTCAAAGCAAGGCTTGAAATACCGGTAAAAATGAGGCATCATTATTTATGTTAATTTCAGATGACGGTAAAAATAACTTTCGTTATTAAACTTACCGTTATAACTATGCTTTGTTACCATCATCAAATCAAATCAAATGTGTTTGTTCAAAACATGGTTAAACAGTTGGCATATATGTTATAGTGTACACATGTTTGCTCACATAGGAGCATACAAATATTTAATAATGAATTTTATTAAATTATAATAGTGCTAAATGAAGCATACGAAAAAAATACTGATAAATTTCAAAAAGTAATAGTAACAATAATAACAACATTCATATGTCTCCATCCGTGCAGGAACGGAGAAAGAATACAATTTCTTGCGGCCCGGCGGCCTGTCGTAAGAGGCGACAAAACAGCCCACAGCCAGGTGGTAGGGCATTCGCCCGATTGGATGGCTACCACCCTGGGTCTAGAGTATGTCGCCATAACAATCTTGGGTTGTGTTCCGGCATTAGTGGGCAGGTTCCAGTCTCCCTTAAGAGAGCAGCAGCACATTGGTAGCTGGTGTTGAAAATGTCCATAGCCGATGGTAACCGCTTTCTATCTATTGGGCCGTCTGCCTGTCTGCTGAACTCTTGCAATAAAAAAAGAAATTGATTGAATTGAATAAAAAAACAATTGAGGAATTCGTCCACCGAGTAAAACATTATATTTAAGAGCCATTCTTTTAACTGAATTTTAAATTTATTTATCTTAAACTCTTTTATGTGGATTCGTTGCATTCTTTTACTCGCAAAGATATATTAAGAGTTGTGTTTGTCTATAGTTTCTGTAACATACAGTCGTTATAAAGCTAATTCTTAAAAATGGCACCGTCGCTTGAAATACCGTAAAAATTACCGATACGTGTAACGTTATACATACGTTTTTTTACGTTAAAAACATAAAGTTACCAAGTAAGGGCACGTTTCCACTATGTCGTAACGATTAATTTATCGTTTGCGGATTGTCGCCTCTAGCTGTTCCCATCATAACGATTTATGTCGTCAATTTTAATCCTTTAGCGACTATTGTATCTAGCTGTTCCCATTGGATCGCGACATTTGGTCGTTTCACGGCAGTCGCTTTGTCGTTTACACATCATTAGCAAGCTAAAAATCTACAGTCGCGAGGGGGAAGGGAAAACACGTGTAAACGACGAGACGATATTTTTATCGTGGCTACGATAGATTTGCCGTCACGATTTAGTCGTAACGATTTTTTATCGTTTTACGACTGTCGTGCTAGCCGTTCCCACTGTCATGATAATCTGTCATCACTGCAAAAAAATATCGTAGACGCCAGTAAACCGTGTCGATCTATATGTGAACACCTCAATTTAAACATATAAGCCATGACACTTAAAACTAGACGCTTATCTGTTGTCACGACAAAGTGGGGACGTGCGCCTAACGGTAAAATAATATATCATATATATATATATATATATATATATATATATATATATATATAAATTTTTTATTTATTTTTCTTCCAAACAATAACAACAATAATGCCCTAAAGACGCACGGTGTGGTAGCTCTCGCGTGATATTATTTAATTATTTATTAAAAAATGACGGATTAGTGTTCCCCCTTGTTCCTATTCCCACCACCGCCGGCTGGAGTACCTGGTAAGTACCTAGTACCTTAGTACTAAAATTAACTTGTGACTTTGTGCCGTCGGGTTACCGATCCCGCCGTGTACGGTAATCTTATTCGAAAATACCGGCTAACTATATTTTTAAAGTTAATTGATAACGTATTCAAGCAAGCAAATTTCAAGTTCATATTGTATTAATAAAACAAAAGGCATAATAAAGAACATATTCTAATTAAGCACTTATTAAATATATTGAAAGTACAATATTTCATCAAAAACAATAACATCTACTTAATATTAAGGGAGGGTCGTCCAAGGAAATTCTTTTCAAAAAAGCGTAGGCGGGAAATAATAAGGTCACATCAAAAGGGAATAAGACCGTTATAAATTGCAGACAAAAACGTCATCCATTTTTTTTTTTGCAAAAAAAGCATATAGCAGTGGATTTTATATTTTTGCGCATTTGCTAATTTAAAATGACATTGGACTTATTACAGTTTTTTTTAATTGCTGTAGTTCAGCAGACATGCAGCTAGCCCACTTGATGGAAAGCGGTTACCATCGCCTATGGACATTTGCAACACCAAAGGTACTACAAATGCGCTGCTGTTCTTTTAAGGGCCACTGGAACCTGGTCACTAATGCCGGACACAACTCAAGGTTTAGACCAGGGGTGGTAGCAATCCAGTCCAGCAAAAGCCCTACCACCTGGCTGTGTATTGTTTTGTCGCCTCTCACGACAGGCCGCCCGGCCGCGGGAAACTGTATTCATTCTCCGTTCCTGCACGGATAAAAATTAGTTATTTTGAACGGATCTTAGAAGCTTGATACAATTTTAAAATTGTAATACCATGGATGCGTTCGTTATGTTTACAATCCACTAACACTGACTACAGATAACGTATTCTAAATTCGAATTCAAAAGTTTTTATTCAAATTATGTTCCACCTGAGTAAATTTCTTGAAAGTCATATAGGTATAAGTTTAAAATTTAAATTTACTACCAATAATAATTTTATGTACACTGCTTCGCAACGTGTGGCAAGAAACTCCCCAGCAACACGTCCAGCAAAAAATAATTTTCTTCATATCAACCTTTCTTTTTAAAGCTTTTTAACCGACTTCATATTTAACTTGAAATTGATGTACCTTGAATCTTGTAAGTTAAATTGGACAAACTTCCCGGTTTCCGATTGAGCTGAAATTTTGCACACATATGTATATCGCGTGACAATGTAATAATATGGTACCATGGAGCTGATCTCATGATGGAGTCGGAAGGTGGCCATAGGAACTCCTGTACTAAACTAGAAAGATCCGTGTTTGGGCTCGTTTTACTTGTCTTGGCTAGCACTCTGCTGCTACATGATATCCAGGATCTCAAAAGCTTGTATTTAAAAACCTTTTTGAAAAAGCTTATTTTAGATAAACACAGAGCGAAGTTATACAATACCTTTTGTAGTATTAATGGATTTGTAGCAAACCAAAAATACGTATAAATTACCGTCGTAATAATGAGGAATGCAATATTGTCAGAAGGCAAAGAAATATATCATATTGTTACGAGTTGCAGGACTCGAATTAAAATGCCGTTGGAATTATTATAGAGTTTATTAGAACTATACAAACACGTATTACACAGGTACAAATATAACTGAACGCAACCAGTCCAAACGTAATGCACGATTCAATAACCACTAACCGCATTTATACTGCACGGATGCAATATGTCTGCTCGAACGCGTGACCGAATTTCATAGAATCACACCTGGCTAATGACTGCCATAAAAGATCACAATGCACAATGAGCTGTTTATTTAATCACAAAGTAAACAAACGAAGCCCAAATGCCGAAAAGGTAATATAATGTGTTTCTACAGGGATGCAGCTCTGAATTTGCCTTTGTCGGCACCTCGGTCGAACAATATTCTAAACATGGGCAAGCTGTATGGGTAGTCAGGCTGTAGCGCGCAAACACGTCTATCACCCGCGTTAGATGTAAATCAATGTTCGTCATACAAAATGTGCGTAGTTTAGTTTAATCTTGAACAACGTCCAATGGGTAATGTTATAATTAACCGGGATAATTAAACAAAAGCCTGAATCCGAGAATGAAAGGAGCTTTAATGGTCCCAGATAATTCTAATATTACGGAGCAGATATGATATTAATTATGTAATTTTGACATAGACATTCTTAGTTTTTTTTTAGGGTTCCTTGACCATTTTTGCAAAAACAAAACTCCTAAGTTCCCGTCTGTCCGTGTTCTGGGTCTTGTCCGGCCGTTTGTTCATGTGTTTGTATGTCACAAACATCTCTTTGAAACTGATGACTCTTTTTTATGATTGTATAGGTTTGAGTTTGTCCATTGTCTGTCTGTGTTGAGTCCTCCGATAATAAATTCAAATTCAATTCAAATTCAAAAGTTTTTATTCCAAATAAGTTCCACTGGAGAACACTTTACGCAAGTCTTACTCGCTAATCTCAAGAACTACTGGTCGGATTTAAAAAATTCTTTCAATGTTAGATAGCCCATTTATCGAGGAAGGCTATATATCATTATATTATATAAGACCAAACTTTTTTTAGCTATTCCACGCTGACGAAGTTGCGGGCAGAAGGTAGTAAAACACAAAGACAAAATGCAGCGCTTCAAAGGGCGCTCAAATTGCCCTCGTGAGCCACGTACACACTACACACTAGAACCTCTACTGTTTCAATTTGGTAACACTTACAGCTCGCTGATGAGTACGCTGGACTTCACGAGCTATGGAGGGTAGAGTTAAGGAGGACCATCTAGTATGGGGGATCAGTTGAAAAAGTGTCCACCTGTTAACAGCAAATTATGGTTCGAAAACTCGTCAAAATAGCGCTAGTGTAGGAAAAGGAAATTATATGAATTTAGCAGTTATAAACGAAGTGAAGTTGAAAAATTAGTTATAATTTGGAAAAGTATTGAGACTTTTTCGTATTGAGATATATGTATATAAATTTTTGAAACCTATTTAACTAGTTAAGACTAAATTATCTGAAAATTCCACCATGAGGAGACATGCAATAGTTACATTATCGTAAAATGCGCGATGACAAAGAGGAAGTTCTTTCCTTCTTTAATCTTGTATCCTACTCTAATTATTTGTGGCGCTATTTTTAAATACTTTCCACTTGCTATTATGGTGCCATCTTAATTTGATGCCCTTCAGTGGACACTTTTTAATATACTGAGCTGGTTCTCCTTATACCTTAGCTTCCATGTCACGAGCGAAGATTTTTTTATGTTTAAACACTAGAGCACTCTGCGGTTTGATTATAGGTGGCTATTTCGAATAGAAGTACAAGTTGATATATTTGGGTGCAATTTTTTTAAGCTACCGCAATTTATATGCATGAAATGTCGTCATCATTTATCACAGAAAATCTGTTAGGAAAAAACAATTTATCACTTACGTAACTACGACGATAAACGACATCGTTTGGAAAAAATAATTTCAGCTCCAACCAAATTAACTGCGCAGCAATACAACCGCAATTTATTTTCAGTTTAAAAACACCCGTTGCTCAGTACAACTGTTAACGATGTAAATTAATTTGACTAGCCCACAGCCCTCCAGGGACATTGTTCTTAGGGAAAACTTAATTAAATTTTATGTACTTAGGTTACCTGAAATAATTAATTTGGAACTTAACAGTCTGATTTTATGGACGGTGATAAACAAACACAAGTCAACTATTTCAACGACTAATACTAAATTATCACTTTGTAAGTAATAATTATTACTAAATACTTCTTACAAATTTAATTAAAAACTTACAAGTGAACACTTTTTGTCTGTTAAGCAAGTTTTCATGTACTTTCATAGTGTGCGTAGCCAGGATGATTATTATAGCCACAGTGGAAGTATATTTACTTATTGTACGATTTCGCCACGGCTTTTACTGTACTGTACTGTTAATTAGACTTTAACAATAAATAAAAACTTCGTTTAAAAAAACCGACTTCAAAAACTAAAATGTATAAAATAACTTATTTCTAAAGCTATTATTATTAATATATATTATCTAAAACATTTTGAAGTCGGTGCAAAGTAAAACATAAAAATTACTATATTTTGAAAATTACTAAGCACCGACTTTAAGATGTTTTAGATAATATATATTAATAATAATAGCTTAAGAAATAAGTTATTTTATACATTTTAGTTTTTTCGTTTTTGAAGTCGGTTTTTTTTACTAAGTAAATTTCGTTTCAATTTTAAGTCACGTAAATGTTGTTCAATAATAATGATCGCAATTTTGCGATAAGACCGCCTTGTGCATAATTATATATACTAGTGGTTGCCCAGTGGTCGAACTTCAACCATAATTAATTTAAATTATAAGTTTCAACATTATTAAGTTTCTGTTGTCAAAGACTATATTTTTGTAATCACAGATTTCGCTAAGGCTACGATGTTTGACTTTAACAATAAACAAAAGAGTAGTGTGTGTGTAATGATTTTTTTATTGATTTAATTTATTTTTTAAGCACATTTTTAAAAAAATATTGGCATTCGTCGCTTCTTCTCTATATAAAATATAAATGTGCGAAATTTCATACTCCTCCGTCAGCGCAATTTTCGTAAAAAGGGGCACAAAGTTTTTGCTTCATGTAAATAATATAATTATTAGGTTTATTTTTTTAGTTTTTAGTTAGAGCAAGCCAGATCCGTGCAGGAACGCAGAAAGAATACAAGTTCGGTCCTACGGCCGGGTGGCCTGTCGTAAGAGGCGACAAAACAACCCACAGCCAGGTGGTAGGGCATTTGACTGACTGGATGGCTACCACCCCTGGTCTAAAGTATGTCGCCATAACAACCTTGAGTTGTGTTCCGGCATTAGTGACCAGGTTCCAGCCTCCCTTAACAGAGCAGCAGCGCATTTGTAGCGCCTTTGGTGTTGCAAATGTTCATAGGCGATGGTAACCGCTTTCCATCAAGTGGGCCGTCTAACCTGTCTGCTGAACTCCTGCAATAAAAAAATGCTCATTTTTGTATTGGTGTATACAATAAAGAGTTAACAATCAATGACATTTATATGAAACTATCCTAAAGTTGTGAAGGAAACATCGTGACGAAACTACACATCGACATAACCGATATGTTAAACCCGCTAATCCACCTTGGACCAGCGTTCTACCCGCTCCCTTATAAATGGAAGGCCAAAGCCCACCAGTGGGAAGTTTATGAGTTGTTCTGCTTTTATCTATCTATTCTATAATAAATCTGTAAATGGCTCGAGTTTGTACATTGCGTTTAAAAATAAAATTTAAAAACTTCGTTTAAAAAAACCGACTTCAAAAACGAAAAAACTAAAATGTATAAAATAACTTATTTCTTAAGCTATTATTATTAATATATATTATCTAAAACATCTTAAAGTCGGTGCTTAGTAATTTTCAAAATATAGTAATTTTTATGTTTTACTTTGCACCGACTTCAAGATGTTTTAGATAATATATATTAATAATAATAGCTTAAGAAATAAGTTATTTTATACATTTTAGTTTTTTCGTTTTTGAAGTCGGTTTTTTTAAACGAAGTTTTATATTTTATTTGTTACTTTTTAGTGTCTAGCTATGTATGGGTGGACCTACGAATGGTGCCGCGCTTCTTAAAAAATATAGGTCCCAAGAACCGGGAACAAAAAAATGATCGTAAAATGAAAACTACTGGGCCAAACTATGTAAAATTTTAGGGGACCAATTGGAAGCTATTCCGCGTCGAACAAAAAAGAATCACGTAAATCGGATCATAAATCACAGAGTTATCGGCGAACATACATAAAAAAAAAGCAACAACAAAAAAAATAAAAAAACTTCGTTTAAAAAAACCGACTTCATAAACTAAAAAACTAAAATGTATAAAATAACTTATTTCTAAAGCTATTATTATTAATATATATTATCTAAAACATCTTAAAGTCGGTGCTTAGTAATTTGCAAAATACAGTAATTTTTATGTTTTACTTTGCACCGACTTCAAGATGTTTTAGATAATATATATTAATAATAATAGCTTTAGAAATAAGTTATTTTATACATTTTATTTTTTTAGTTTTTGAAGTCGGTATTTTTAAACAAAGTTTTATTTTTTATTTGTTACTTTTTAGTGTCTAGCTATGTATGGGAGGACCTACGAATGGTGCCGCGCTTCTTAAAAAATATAGGTTCCAAGAACTGGGAACAAAAAATGTACATAAAATGAAAACTACTGAGCCAAACTATGTCAAATTTTTAGGGGACCACATGGCAGCTATTCCGCGTCGAACAAAAAAAGAATCACGTAAATCGAATCATAAATCTCAGAGTAATCGGTGTACATATGGAACGGAGTGAAATTATTTTCATGAAAAATGTTCATAAAATGAAAACTACTGGGCCAAACTATGTAAATTTTTTAGGGAACCAATTAAAAGCTATTCCGCGTCGAACAAAAAAGAATCACGTAAATCGGATCATAAATCACGGAGTAATCGGTGTACATATGGAACGAAGTGAAAATTATTTCCATGAAAATTGTTCATAAAATGAAAACTACTGGGCCAAACTATGTAAAATGATTAGGGGACCAATTGGAAGCTATTCCGCGTCGAACAAAAAAGAATCACGTAAATCGGATCATAAATCACAGAGTTATCAGCGAACATACATAAAAAAAGCAACAACAAAAAAATTAAAAAATTAAAAACTTCGTTTAAAAAAATCGACTTCAAAAACTAAAAAACTAAAATGTATAAAATAACTTATTTCTAAAGCTATTATTATTAATATATATTATCAAAAACATCTTAAAGTCGATGCTTAGTAATTTGCAAAATACAGTAATTTTTATGTTTTACTTTGCACCGACTTCAAGATGTTTTAGATAATATATATTAATAATAATAGCTTTAGAAATAAGTTATTTTATAGTAATTATTTCCATGAAAAATGTTCATAAAATGAAAACTACTGTACCAAAGTATGTAAAATTTTTAGGGGACCAATTGGAAGCTATTCCGCGTCGAACAAAAAAAGAATCACGTAAATCGGATCATAAATCACGGAGTAATCGGCGAACATACATAAAAAAAAAGGAAAAAAAAAAGATCCCGACGAATTGAGAACCTCCTCGTTTTTTCGAAGTCGGTTAAAAAAAGATCCCGACGAATTGAGAACCTGCTCCTTTTTTCGAAGTCGGTTAACAAAAGAGTATATATGCGTGTGTGTGTCAAATACATGGTAGTGCGTGTAATATTTTTTTAATCAGTTAATGTATTTTTTAAACATAATTAAAAACGTTAAGCTATGACTGAATTTAAAGGTAAATTAAATATTTATGATGAAAACGTATTATGGAATTAACGACTATTTACATGAACATTTTAACACTGGACAGTATATGTAGATAATAGTAATAATTGACATTTATATAATAATTAAATAATAGTAGTACTAATATATAATGGTAAGTGTTAATTTCCAATACCATGCTATATAGCACTCCTAAAAGGGTTAATGTATAATTACGTCTATGCACATTAATCATTAAATAAATTAATTGAATTGAAACAATTATCTATATATTAATACCTGAAGCAAAAACTTTGTACCCCTTTTTACGAAAATTGTGCGGATGGAGGGTGTACAATTTTACAAACATATACATACATATTTTTTTAAGAAAAGAAGGAAGTTTGTTGCATATTTTTATACCCAAAACAAAAATACTGTTACTGTATGTAAAAAAACCGACTTCAAAAACTAAAAAGTATAAAATAACTTATCTCTAAAGCTATTTTTTTTATTTATTGTTTTATTAAAATATCTTATTTTTAATAATATTATCTTAAACATCTTAAAATCGGTACTTAGTAATTTTCAAAATAAAGTAATTTTTATGTTTTATTTTGCACCGACTTCAAGATGTTTTAGATAATATATATTAAAAATAAAATATTATAATTAAAAATAACTTTAGAAATAAGTGATTTTATACTTTTTAGTTTTTGAAGTCGGTTTTTTTAAACGAAGTGTTTTTTATTTGTTACTTTTTAGTGTCTAGCTATGGGTAGGCCTACGAAAGGTGCCGCGCGCCTCAAAAAAATATAGGTCCCAAGAAACGGGAACAAAAAAATGATCATAAAATGAATACTACTGGGCCAAACTATGTAAAATTTTTAGGGAACCAAATGGCAACTATTCTGCATTGAACTACAAAAAATCACGTAAATCTGATCATAAATCTCTGAGTAATTGGTGTACATATGGAACGGAATGGTTTTTTTTCATAAAAAATGATCATAAAATGAAAAGTACTGGGCCATAGTATGTTAAATTTTTAGGGGACCAAATTTCAACTAATCTGCGTCGAACTAAAAAAGAATCACGTAAATCGGATCATAAATCTCAGAGTAATCGCTGTACATACATAAAAAAAAGAATAAAAAAAACATACTGGCCAAATTGAGAACCTCCTCCTTTTCGGAAGTCGGTTAAAAATAGACAGAGTGGTGGCAAAGATGGCACAAAAAGTGAAGGAAGAGGCGATAAATGTAGTATGTAGGTGTTATTAATATATTATAACAAATAACTAAAAAAGGCAGCAGAAGAGACGGCAAGAAGTTCTGGGTAACCTTCTAGGTCGGCCTAATTAATTCTCGGAGTAAATATTTAACGAAGGACAATCATTATTCGAAAATAAATTTACTAGGAACTAGTAATATTCATATTGTAATAAAAATATAGACAATCAATATTCTGTTTTCGCCAAACTTGAAAATATTAGGAGAAATAAATCAGGTAAGTGCGTGACGGTCCACGAAGAGTTCCGAAGAGATAACAAAGGTCTATCATCTTTCGTTCCCGGCTGTGCTAAGCACCATGGTCAGGAGCCCATTAGGATGGCACGCCGTCTCCTCAGGTCCAGCCTGAGTCTTGGCGATGGGTGGAGCTCCTTGGGGTACAGAGGTTCTCACTCACCTGCACATGCCATCGAGTTGGGGTGCAGCGTGTTCCGCGCGCGATCATCTCTCCTCCCGCGGGACGTCACATACCGTTGCATGCTGGATGATGCTGGGGGTTAAAAAAAAGTCCCCCGGCAGTGGAAGTAGCCTCGTGAGGTCCACGCCTGCCAGCGTTGCGGAGAGGCTAGGTGATATACCCGTAAGTCATATACCCTGGCATAAAGCGAAGGACGGAACACCCAGGGGTTTTAGTGGGTATCCCTAACTGGGGAGTGGCAATAGCATGGCTCCAGTTCTGAGCGGGCATGCTAGTGCCACAACCGATCTGGTAAATCCCATACACGGGTCGCGAATTATACCCAAGGTTCTGCCCTTGTCGCGTCTTAGGTCCTCTATCGGATTTCCCCTGGTAAAAAAAAGGTTTATCAAAGACTATATTCTTGAGAAAGGTATTACAGAGTCTGCTTGATAAAGGCTGATGATATCTGTGTACGTATGACATATACAAAATTATTATATATAATTAATAACTAATTTATCTATATATGTAATTGTATATTCTATCAGAAATATATAATATTATGTTGTTCGGCTTTTTATATAAGTATTGTATTCTATATCATACATTTTATTTATATGACTAGTTTTTACGCATGTTGTGGTCTCCAGTGACTGAAGGAGCGCATTGATTTAAAGTGTAAGGTTATCTTTATTTACAAATAGTTATGTGTATCCTTTGTTCGAGATTCTAATAAATAAAATATAATCTTCTTATTTATTTGGCTTTAGAATTCTAAAAAGATATACGAGTATATTGATTGCACCAAGTAATAATTCTGTTAAATTCTGCCCCCCTCGTGCCCCTACCAAGAAATAGTAAATAGACACAAGCTAAGCTGTACATGTATTTCACCGGAGGTTAACACTCTGTCTTCCATGTCCATGTCGAATATAAGCAAAGTAAATTTCTGTGGTATTCTACCCGCCAACTACTTTTTATCGTTGATGATAGTGTTTAACTCAAATTTATGTAAATCTAATCATAAAATCCTAAACGTGCCGGGTCTATTCATTGAAACTACTTAAAAAAACAACTGGAATAGACTACATAAACAATAAAGAACACGATCCATTTTTTAGATTTCTTGTCTGTTCGTGATTCACTTAAAACTACTGGGCTGATTTCGATGCGGTTTTCGCTGATCGACAGCTAATTCTTAGACTTAAAATCTGCGCTACTTTTTATCCTGGGTCTCCCGCAGGAATTTTCCCGGGAGTGGTTTGTAGTTGTTTAGGTGCATACATTAGCTTATTCCGACACATGTTCCACTAAAAGGATGCATTCTTTTTTTAAATGCTATGATACTATGTGTCCCGAAAATTCCCGCGGAATTTCAAGTCAAGCGTGGACGAAGTCAAGCATATCCTAATTAAATAATAATTTTGTGAAAAGTAAATTATATTTTTTTTATTGCAGAGTTCAGCAGACAGGCAGATGGCCCACTATATGGAAAGCGGTTACATTTGCAACACCAAAGGTGCTACAAATGCGCTGCTGCTCTTTTAAGGGAGACTGGAACCTAGGCACTAATGCCGGAACACAACTCAAGGTTGTTATGGCGACATACTTCAGACCAGGGGTGGTAGCTATCCAGTCGGGCAAATGCCCTACCACCTGGCTGTTTGTTTTGTCGCCTCTTACGACAGGCCGCCCCAACGCAGAAAATTGTATTCTTTCTCCGTTCCTGCACGGTTATAAGTATAGTCATGTTAAAATGTGTTAATATTTTTTTATTACTATTTGATTTAATAGAGTAGCTGTAAAAAATATGCATATTAATAATAACAGCCCATAAACGTCCCACTGCTGGGCTTGGGCCTACCACTATTGGGGAACGGACATTTTACCCGCCACGCTTGTCCAAGGCGGCTTGACAGGTTTGACATATCGATTACCGCGATGTGCAGGTTTCACCATTTTTTTTCCTCACCGTTCTTAGCACGTGGTAACTGTTACAAACTCAAAGAGAATTAAGAATCTATTTTTACAAAGTTTGCCAACAACCTGATCGTCCAATTCATCCACCAACTGGCTAATATAGACGAGCTACACATTTTGGGGAGTTAGGGTCCATCGGCAAAGGGTTTCTTCAAAGAAATTTGCAAGAAACTCTTTGATACCACCCGTGATCAGAAGGATGGTTCGTATTACACGCAACGAATCAGCATTGCCATACAGCGTGGCAATGCAGCCTGCCTTCTGGGCACGCTTCCCTCTGCCAGCGATTTGTTACATTCTTTATATTCATTAATTAATTTATAATGTAGTTTATTTTTAAGTATTTAGCTACACATTTATCGACAACTCTTCTATTTTCTTTTTGTACAAAGGGGTTATGAAAAAATATGTTTGCATCTGGAAACTAAGATATCGTAAGATTTCATAATCCTATTGATTGGGGCTCTTTCACTTGCGTTACTTTTACTGAATTTGTTCGTAAACAGATCTGTTTCTGGCATTCATCAAAACGTATTTCATACTTGGAATGTCATCATGGCCGCCGCCTACGATGTAACGTACATGTTAAAAATATACGTCACATATTATAGTAAGTTATATATATTCGATTCATTCTGAAGGCACCAGTTGCTCCATGAATGGGCTCATTCAATACTTGTGGCGGTTGTACGCGTGCGCGCAATCGATCCGTCAAGTGGCATGGGGGAGTGAGAGTGCGTTTTCCACTTGTTAGTATTGTGTCGAAAGTAGAGATAAAATATACTAAAAACTCGTATGTTAGCTATTTCGTTCCTGTAGATTTCACTCAACTATTCCACGTACCGGGAAACAACAACAGGCATTTGGTAATTGTCAAGTCAACCTTTCGTGTTTATATTTCACTGTTATTTTAATTGATTCTATGAAGATCTACAAGTATTACAGGTCATACACGTACACACATATACAGGTCTATTAATAATTTAAAGAATATGTTATAACTTATAAATAACCAGAGTTTGAACCGCGGCTACGCCGCGTGTCAGTGCCCGGGCAGTAGTTTTATTTTACTGACATAAAAACTTAATTCAATTTTATACATATAACATAATTACATATAATAATAACAAAGAAACTAAGTCCACATAGTCTAGAAAACTGCCCAACAAAACTTAGAGGTGAGTCGAAGCAAACTTGATTTGAAGTAATACAATGCAATGCAGTGAACGGAGAATAATTCAATTGCCTGCGGCCGGGCGGCCTGATGTAAAAGGCGACAAAACAACTTACAGCTCACAGGTGGTAGGGTATTGGCCTGTCTGGATGGCTGGATGGATGGATCTACTATCCAGTGGTCTAGAATTTGCCGCCATAACAACCTTGAACAGTGCTCCGACGTCATTGGCCGGGTTCCAGTCTGCCTTTAGAGAGCGTTAGCGGTGTTACAAATGTCTATAGGCGATGGTAACCATTTTCCATCAGGTGGGCCGTTTGCCCGTCTGCTGAACTCATGTAATAAAAAAAATATTGCTCATTCATATCAAATATAACATAATATAAATCATAATACATCAGCCCATAAATGTCTCACTGATGGGCTCAGGCCTCCCATTGTAGAGGAATGGACAGTATACCCGCCACGCTTGTTCAAGGCGTCTTGGCAGGTTTGACACGTCGGTTATCTCGATGTGTTTGGTTGCCTTCACAGTTATTAGCACGTGGTAATTATAACTATATTCACATTAGATCAGAAAACTGACTAAGTGGTGCATGCGTAACGGCCAGGATCGAACCCGCGTCCTTCAAGTTTGGGACACGTGCGCTAGCCATTACGCTACCACGACTTTTTACCATTCATATTACGTGGTATAAAATAGTGTTATGTCGAAACTATTGTAGAACCGCCTCCACCCGGAATGTTACGTTTTGGGCAAATAGTGCAACCTATATACCTACGAGCTTTATAATAACGTTCTCTATAGAATGTACGGGAGCTATCTTAGTGGCATACCACATTTTAGACGCGGAATATGTATACATACTGGCCTTATAGGTGTTAGTCTATATAAATTAGAATGCTTATAACCATCAAGACCGTTCGTTTGTCTGTCACAGCTGTTTTTTAATTGACATTCAAAAGGAGCAAATTCTTAAATCGTCTGTATGTTTTTGTATGCTAATAGCGCGATTTCAAACTTTCAATAAAATAATCTCGAATGATTTTTTTATTTTTTTTTATTGCAGGAGTTCAGCAGACAGGCTGACGGCTCACTTAATGGAAAGCGGTTACCATCGCCTATGGATATTTGCAACAACAAAAGTGCTACAAATGCGCTGCTGCTCTCTTAAGGGAGACTGGTAACTGGTCACTAATGCCGGATCACTACTCAAGTTTGTAATGGCGACATACTTTAGACCAGGGGTGGTAGCCATCCAGCCGGGCATTTGCTCTACCACCTGGCTGTGGGTTGTTTTGTCGCCTCTTACGAGAGGTCGCCCGGCCTCAAGAAATTATATTCTTTCTCCGTTTCTGCTGTGATAAGACGGATTATACTCCTGAGGTGGGAAATCCAGAGCAATGCTTGTTGAAGAGCGCCAAGCGCCTACACTCTTCCAAGGGCAAACGTAGACACGCGTGCCAGTAGTACGATTTGTACAGGCGCTTAATATATTATTTCTAAAGCTATTCAAGTATTTATGCAACTAGATTAGTTAGATTTATATAAGCATTTTTAATACTGTGATTTTTTTGGTATTATTTTTGTGATGAATAACTGAAAAATTCAATAATATTATATAATGGCAAGGTAACATTATAAACTGCCTGTATTGTACGTTCGAAAAGACAAAGTATCGTTCCTACAAAAACATAACTTCTTATCTATCTTTAAATTATATGTATGTGACAGTTTATGCAATAAAATGATATTCTATTCTATTCTACTAAAAAGTAGAAAATAGATTTGTTTTTATCAAAAACAAAACCGATTTCAACCTAAAAATCAAAAGATAAACATTTTCTACGTCTTGAAGTCGGTGGCAAGTACATAAGAAAAAACAAAATTGCAAAGTACACCAACTTCAAGTTGTTGTTGAAAATATTTCTTTAGTCGGTTTTTCCAAAAAAAATTACCGTGTCAACGTTTATTTAGAGCATTTTTTAAAAGCGTGTATGTATGAAAAGATTAATGAAAGTTGATGAAGCGTAAAGTGAATTGAATCTTCTACTCGATTAAAATCATGAACGTAATAAGATAATAAAATATTTATTGGGATCCATAATATAATTTTGTTTCTATAAGCTAGAGAAGGGGAGGCGGTGAAAAATAATGCTGTTATTAAATTTAAGAGTTAATTTCGGATACTGAAGATATATTAATAGATTCAAGACCTGTTAAAATTTTAAAAATTTCGCTGTGTTTCTGCAATTTAAGATACTAAATTCCTTACAAGTAATCCGCCTTTATTATAGACCCTTACGTTAAGCATTATTCAAATAGACTCAGTTTTTTCACATTTGATCGGTTTAATTCCCAAAAGAGACGAGCAACTTTAAAAAAAACATTTGAATGTCGTTTTGCCTATGAAAATAAAATAATGTTTTCATTGAGCAAAATACAATATTTTAATGAGATAATAAAGTCGTTATTCTATTAATAAGAAGGCGTTCATTAATTAGGTGGGGCATTTTTGATTATTTTCCAGGGGGGAGGGGGTCATTGTGTAACAAGGGGTGGAAGGTGCCCTAAAATTCGTGACGTCACATTTCAAAATCTAATATATTTAAGCTTTAAAACTTGAAATTTTTACTATTAGCGAAATGTTTTAAATATTTCCAACTCTATCTGCATGAGCATGGTGTTTAAATTATTAAAAACATAAATTAAAAGGAAATCTGAAGAAAATAGGTCTATGTAAGGTCGAATCCAGAACCCAGAGGCGTTCCAGTGATTTCGGTCGGTAGAGTTTAGCCCGATCAACCACAGAAGCTATCTATATCAGGCTTACCCGAGACTATTTGGAGGTTGTTCCATTAGTAGCTCACAACGCCCAGAATGCCCCGTTAGCCGTTCCACAAGGCGACCGCGGTCGTTGTGGTCGTGGCGTCTCTAATGACGTCACCATTTTTGATCATACAACGCTCACAACGACCCATGGGCAGAGATGGGTCGAATAGCCGTTCCACTTGGGCTTACGATTATATTTTATTGCATGAATTCAGCAGACAGGCAAACGGCCCACTTGATGGAAAGTGGTTATTATCGCCTATAGACATTTGCAACATCAAAGGTGCTACTAATGCTACTACCGCTCTATTAAGGGAGTCTGGAACCTGGTCACTAATGCCGGAACACAAATCAAGGTTGTTATGGCGACATACTTTAGACCAGGGGTGGTAGACATCCAGTCGGGCAAATACCCTACCACCTGGCAACTTTTTTTTATTTTAACGCCGGCAACTTAGAACGGGAAAAATCGCGGTCGTGAACGTGGTCGTTGTTAATCCCTATTGGAACGTGGCCATGATAGAGTCTGAGAACAAATAATTATGACAGACCTACGATTCTATAGCGCTTTTGTGAGAATAACTACACAACCTTAAAAAAAGACACGAGCCGTCCCTAACCCTACAGTGTATTTCTGTCACCAGCGAACTTGTTGTAAACGCTATACATATTAATGTATGTTAGGACCCTTTCTTTGTCATTTACTTGAATTAAGACTCATGCATTTTGCATTTGATCTTATTGTTCGGAAAAAAGTTTGTTACTACACTACACACTACTAGTCACACAATTTTTGAAGTGAAACTTCTATATAGAGGGGGTCTTATGGAGTTTTGACTCACGAAAAGATGTCACAGTCACGTGATCACCGTCACTAATTCTTACATTTTTAAACTCGTGATATCTTTCGAATGGAATGTCCGAATTGAATAATTCAAAAAGTTATATAAAGGTATTGAAGCAGTCTTAAATATGAAGTAATTTATTTTGATAAGGATTAATATCAAGATACAAATAAAAAGCCTTTTCTAGCGGCGGCATTTTAATTATTTTTTTATAATAAAAAAACGCTTATTGTGGCATAACTATAATAGTTAGATATATGTTGTCGCGATACTTTTTGTAAATAATGATGTGTTCTACAAAGTCGTAGTACATTATTTTATTTTATCATCAATAGTTTTCGCAGCGCACGCGATTTTAGGTATTTTTTTAATACCTTGGATTAAATTATTGGAGTTTTAGTAATGATCCCTATTTTTTTTGTAAATATAATATACCCTATGTCACCCGGGGATAGCGTAGCTTGCCAACAGTGAAAGAATTTTTCAAATCGGTTCAGTAATTTATTTTATTTGTTATTTTATCATCAATAGTTTTCGCAGCGCACGCGATTTTAGGTATTTTTTTTTATACCTTGTACTACATTATTGGAGTTTTAGTAATGATCCCTAATTTTTTTGTAAATATAATATACCCTATGTCACCCGGGGATAGCGTAGCTTGCCAACAGTCCAGTTCCGGATGGGCATTGCTGCGAGACGGTCGCAAATGCTCCTGCTCCTCTCAGAATTGCAGTTTTTCCGCGCTTTTTCTTCCCGAAAAGGCGATAAATTGCGAATATAGTTGTGTAGTGTCAGTGTACAGTGTTATTTAGTTCGATTCCGGCGCGAATCGCAGTTTTTTGGCTTGGGTGAGTGTTTTACTCTCTTCGCTTGCTTTCGCGCGCTTTGGCGCATATTGCGCAACATTTAACGGTTTATTTTGTACATTAAGTACACCGACGCGCGTCGCTGGTTTCGCACAAGGAACGGGCATCCAGTAATGGATGCCCAGGACCCAAAACCACCCCCTGGGCTTTCGGGTGCGCCTTGTAAGAGAGGCCACCTGGAGGCCAAGGACGGCTGGCAGGCTGCGGAAATCGGCGAGACGCGTAGGAAAAAGGTCCCGTCAGTGTCCATCGCCCGGCGCAGCAAATCTGCTGCCGGGACACGTCCAGGCTGCCCAGCTGCTGCCGTTATCACGGCGGCACCTGAGGCGCCTGTCTCGATAGGTAGGGCGGCGTCCGTGGTAGACCTCACCGCGGATGCCCCCGTTTGTAGGACCAACGTTATGGGGCCACCGGAAGGTCCCGTGACGCGTAGGCCCCCATCCAGCCGTGCGGCAAGTAAGGCCGCACACCTGGATATAGCTAGGAGCACGCTGCTCGGGTCGCACTCGGCTATTTGCCTGGCCGTGAGCGACGCGAGCAACATAGACGTAGGTACCTTCGGGACGCCGTCGACCTCTGCATGGGCCTCACCTGTGCAGGGGAGCGACGGGTACGAAGATGGCTTTCGTACGCCGCTGTCAGGTAGCATTCCAGAGTCTCTGGATAGTGCGCTTGACGGTGTCGTTCGCGCATTTGATTATTCCCGCTCTGCTTCGCCTGCCTGTGTACAAATCGTCTACACGGCGGCCGGAACAGCGGCGGCTGGGGGCGGTCGCCCCACGACGACGGTGGCAAGCAGTGCGCAGGCCTCACCTGCGCCCATGCCACTGGCTTGCGACCTAACGGTGCGCAACGTCGGGGACGGCCGTTCCACGACCCCGGTTGTCGCGCGAGCTTCACTTGCGCTATCGACCGGGCTCGTAGATAGGGAATTTGTAGGCGCGACAGCGGCGACCCCTTCGTCTTCCTTCCCTACTGGGATGGGAGTCGCTGTCGCGGCGTCGGCGCCTGCGTGTGCAGCGGCTGCGGCGACGGCGGCGGCGTCCACGTCCACGTCTTCGTCTTCGGCGGCGGCAACTACTTCGTACGCGTCCACAGGTTCGTCGTCTTCTGCGGCGGGCTCGGCGACGCGGGCTACGTCTTCGGGGACATTTGTGCCCCCTGTTTCGTGTGCTCCGGTATTTGCGGCCGGATCGAGGTCACGGTTCTGGGACCGGTCCCAGAGCAGCGGCGCCGATTCGGCCCCTACGTCGGGTGCGTCCACCCCAGCGCGCGCGCGCTCGCCTTTGCGCCCCACGTGGGGCGCAACCGAATCGGCCGCGTCGGTCCTCGCGAGTGCGGAGGCCTTCCTCCGCACAGAGGGGGGGGAAAAGGGGCGCAAGGCGCGCAGGGCAACCAACGCCAAATTGGTCGCGGCTAGCCAGTGCGCCGCCCTCGTAGGGGACATCACTGCCCTCGGCCCCGGGGAACTGCGCCTCGCGGCGAGCGCCCAGGTGGCTGAAATCCTCCAGATCGCCCAGACGTCGGGCAATCTGAAGGGGGGCTACGTGCGTCGGCTGAAGGATGCCGCGAACAGAGTGTCGGACATTGTCGACACTCTGGTCACGCGGGATCCGGATGCCGAGGCATGGAAGCTCGGCAACGAGAATGCGCGTTTGCGCATGGAAGTAAACTCTTTGCGGGAGGAAAATCTCTCCTACCGCAAAGAGTTTGAAGAGATGCGCAAGGCCCTTAAGGCCTCTGCTCCGGCCGTGGAGCCGGCGCCTGCCGTCGTGGCGGCGCCGCCCCCCGTGCCCATCAAGCGGAAGGCACGGGCGGTCGCGGTGGAGGTGGCGGCGATTCCGGAATCGCCCGCCGCGCCCGTCGCGACTAAAAAATCGCGTCCGACCCCCGCCGCGGTGGCGGGGTCGGAACCGGTTCCCGCCAGCGGGGCGGAGCCGGCCGCGGCGCCCGCCGAAGGCGCGGCGCCGCCGTCCGTCCCACTCGGACGCGGCAGCGCTGAGTACGATGCGCTCGTGCGCGTCGTGCTCGATGCCGTCGCGCCACTCCTAGACGCAAGGTTCGCCGCCATAGAGGACAGGCTGGGACCCGCGCCGATCCTCCGTCCACCGCTTGCGGCCGACCGAGGCAAGGTGCCGGCGCCCAGACCGACTCCTCGTGCGTCCTTGCCGAAGGCCACCGGAGGGCCTAAACCGGCCTCGGCTGCCGCTGCAGTCCGTCGGGGTCTGGGGGAAGCCAGTACCCCGGTCCCGATGGAGGTGGTGGCGGCCCCGGACGCCGGGGTGGCAGACTCCCCACTGCCACCGACCCCCCCCGCGAGGAAAAAACACAGGGGGGGCGTGAAGCGAACGCTCCGGAAGCGGAGAAAGGCGGCCCGCGCCGCCGCCGCTGCCTCGGCGGCCTTCGCTTCGGCGCCCGCCCCAGTAGTTTCGGCCTCGGGGCGACAAATGGCCCCCGCGTCCGCGTCGTCGGCGGCGCCCGTCCCGCGCGCCCGCCACGTCGCCTCGAATGTGGCGCCGTCGCCGGCGCCCGTGGCGCGCGCCCGCCAAGTCGCTCCGTACGTCGCGCCACCGCCGGCGCCCGTGGCCCCCGCCCCCGCCCCCGTTCCCGAGGGGGGGGCGTGGTCCACGGTCGTAGGACGGAAAAAGGGTAAGGGGGCGAGGGCCAACGGGCCCCCTCCCCCCCCCCAGGCGCAAGCTGCTGCCCCACCGACGGGGTGGAGGCAGCAACCGCGGAAGCAGGCCGCGAGGCCTGCCGTCGTTCTCCGCGAACCGAAGTCGGCCGCAGTCATCATTAGACTGCTGCCGGCAGCGGCCGCGAAGGGTGTCGGCTATCGCGAGGTCTTCGCAAAGGCCTCGACGGTGGTCGACATCACCGCCATGGGCCTCCGCGAGGGGCTGAAGGTGGTGCGGACCGCCAGGGACGCGCGTCTCCTCGAGTTCCAGCCGGGACCCGAGAGCGCGGCCAAGGCGGACCGCGTCGCCGAAGCCCTGCGCGGGGCCCTAGAAGGGATGGCTGAGGTCGTCCGCCCCGTAAAGCGTGGGGAGCTTTACGTCTCAGGGCTGGACGACTCAGTCACGGTCGATGGGCTTCGTGACGCGATCGCGCGCGCAGGCAACTGCCGGCGCGACGACGTGCTCACGAAGCACATCGGTGCAGGACCGGGCGGATTGGGCGCATCGTACGTGCTGTGCCCCGTCGCTGCTGCCAAGACCATCGTCGGGCTGGGCTACCTTCTGGTTGGCTTCACCTCGGCGAAGGTCGAGGCACTGGAAGCCAGACCGATACGTTGTTACAGATGTTTCAACGTCGGTCATGGCACCCAAACTTGTCCGGACACGTGCCCGGATCGGACTAACTTGTGCCTCCGCTGCGGTAAAAGCGGACACAAGATGCCGGACTGCACGGCACGGAAACCCCACTGCGCGGCGTGCGCGGCGGGGGGACTGAACGCGGCCCACCCCACGTTGGCGAGGTTCTGCCAACCTCCCTACGTGAGGGGCCAATTCGTCCACTCGCGGGCGAGACCACGTACCGGCAAATCGGGAGTACAGACAATGGACACCTCCAATGCCTAGTACGCCCGTAACAACGTTCTTCCAAGCTAACGTAAACCACTCCCTCACCGCTCAGGACTTGTGCCTGCAGGCGATGGCGGAGTGGCAAGCGAATTTAGCCGTAATAAGTGAACCTTATTACGTCCCTCCTTCTGGGAACTGGGTGGGCGATCTCGATGACATGGTAGCGGTGGTGGCCAGAGCCGGGTCCGGCACACCGCTTACATGTCTCGAAAGAGGAAAGGGCTATGCTGTGGCGGAGAGCGGGAGTATCGTCGTCATAGGCGTTTACTTTTCGCGCAACCGCCCCCTGGCGGAGTTCGAGCTTCACTTGGACGCCGTCGGGGCTGCCGTACGCAGACTGTCGCCCAAAACGATCTTCGTGATGGGCGACTTTAATGCAAAGCACCTCTCCTGGGGAAACGTACTCACGGACCCTAGGGGTCGGGCGGTCGAGGATTGGGCTCTTCAAGCCGGCCTGACCATACTGAACCAGGGGTCGGTCCAGACCTGCGTGCGCGCGCGGGGTGGATCGATCATCGACCTGTCATTCGCCACTCATGCGGCCGCCCGCACAGTGGCCGGATGGAGGGTGCTGGAGGAGGTGGAGTCGCTCTCTGATCATCGGTACATCAGATTTGAGCTCACGACCCCCTCCTCCGGTCCGAGCCCTGTTCACCGTCGCCCCCCTCTCCTCCCGCGTTGGGCCCTTACCAAGCTCGATCCGGAGCAGGCCGAGGAGCGGGCACTCTCGGAAAGCTGGGCCTACCCAGCCGACTTCGCGAATCTGGATACGCAGGCAGAGCACATGCGCAAGACCCTGACGAGGGTTTGCGACGCTGCGATGCCACGCGTCTCCAAGCGGCAGCCTCCGTGCAAGCAATCGGTCCACTGGTGGACCGAGGAGCTGGGCGAGATGCGAAAGGCAGTTCGCATCATCAGCCACAGGCTCAAACGCTGCAGGGCGCGCCGTCCTCCGGACTTCGTCGCGGAAAATGGACTCGTGGGCGAGTTTAGAGAGGCCAGAAAGGCCCTTTCGATTGCAATATTGCGATCGAAAGCCCGGGCTCGGGCCGAGCTCCTCGAGACGCTCGATCGGGACCCTTGGGGGCGCCCGTACCGTGGGACCCGCAACAAGTTGCGGCCTTGCACATCCACGGTCACGGAAACGCTCGAACCCGAGGTGCTCCGGTCAGTTATCGATGGGCTCTTCCCGGAACCGGGGATCTTCACTCCCCCCAGTATGGGTCCACCCATTCCCGACACCCCCACGGACGAGGAGCCTCACTCCATCTCCGAGGGGGAGCTAGACGTCGCCCTGGACCGGCTCCGGGGCAGGAAGACGGCACCGGGACCCGACGGGGTTCCAGGTCGACTCCTCTTCCTGGCTGCAAAACACCTACGCAGCCAGCTGCGGGACCTCTTCGAAGCCTGTATTCGCGCAGGTAGGTTCCCGTCGCAATGGAAAGAGGGGCGTTTGTGCCTAATTCCCAAGGGAGGTCGGCCTCCCAACGATCCGTCCGCCTACAGGCCCATAGTGCTGCTGAACGAGGTCGCCAAGGTCTTCGAGAAGATCTTGGCGGAGCGGCTTGTGAAGCATCTAGACACTGTGGAGCCGGGGCTATCAGATACGCAGTTCGGGTTTCGGCGGAGGCGCTCCACGATGGACGCCTTCGAGACGCTGCGAACGTTGACGGACGAAGCCGTCCAAGCGAAGGACGTCGTTCTTGCAGTGTCGCTAGACATAGCGAACGCCTTTAACAGCCTCCCTCATGAGACGATCAGGGAGGGGCTCCGCGCGCACGGAGTCCCCCCGTACCTCACGAGGCTGTTGGGCGAGTACCTGCGAGATCGACACATCCTTTGGGAGGGCGGTGAGTCCGCCAACCACGTGTTAGTTCGGCGACGTGTCGCGTGCGGCGTTCCACAGGGATCGGTCCTCGGGCCTATCCTTTGGAACGTAGGCTATGACTGGATCCTTCGGGTGACGGTCCGGCCCGGAGTAGGGCTGATCTGCTTTGCGGACGACACCCTACTCACGGCACGCGCCGCGTCTTTTGCGGAATCCGTGGACGTCGCCAACGACGGGTTGGCGATCGTCGTAGATCGAATAGCTAGGCTGGGCTTGAAGGTCTCCCCCGCGAAAACGGAGGCCGTCATGTTCCATAGGAAATTCCGGAATCCTCCCCCGGACTTGTCCGTTACAGTTCAGGGGGTGGCGATTAGAGTAGGGCCCACGATCAAATATCTTGGGCTAGTCCTTGACGGGAAATGACTGTTCAAAGCGCACTTTGAGCAGCTAGTTCCCAAACTTCTGAATTCCGCGGGCGCACTCTCCAGGCTTCTTCCTAACGTGGGGGGGCCGGGTGGTGCGACGCGGAAGCTTTATTCCGGCATCCTGAGGAGTATGGCGCTCTACGGTGCGCCCGTCTGGTTCGATTCGCTTCACCGCCACAACCGAACCCTGCTGCACCGCGCGCAGCGGGTTCTGGCCGTGAGGACCATACGGGGGTACCGCACAGTGTCGTGGTCGGCGGCGACTCTCTTGGCAGGCGAGCTGCCCTGGCCTCTCCAGGCAGACGTCCTGTCCAGAGTTCGTCGCACCCGGCAGGATGCCCTAGCTAGAGGTCTGACCTTCTGTCAAGTCGAATTAGAGACGGTCAGGAAGCGGGAAACCGCCTCCTGCATCGTCGTCTGGTCTCGTGACCTCGAACACCCTGTGGCCGGCGGCTATACGGTGGATGCAATCAGGCCGCAGCTGGAGAGATGGGTGACCCGCACCAGCGGAACCCTGACCTTCAGGACGACTCAGATACTGACCGGACACGGTTGTTTCGACCAGTATCTGTTTCGCATTGTGGGCTGCTTGCCTTCCCCGGACTGCCGCCAATGCGGCGCACCCGATACGGCGTTACACACGCTTGTTGAGTGCGCTGCATGGACGCCTCAGCGTTTCGAGCTCGAGACACACGTAGGAGCCGTCCGATCGCTTGGCGACTTGGTAACGGCCATGTTGCACAGCGACGACCGCTGGGAGTCTGCGGTCTCTTTCTGTGAGGCGGTAATGTCTCTAAAAGAGGCCGCAGAAAGGGATAGGGAGCGAAGTCCTGCAGCGCGTGCTAATGTCTCCACCCGAGGTCGCCGGCCTTCAGCTAGCACCCGGAGAGGCAGGTACGCGCATTACTTCCCTCCCTGAGTTAGGTTCCGGTACGAGGGGCCCCTTGCTACTAGGCAACGCAAGGGATTCATCTGCCCCCGTTTCGAAGTGGGGTGTGTTCTCCCAGGGCACACTCCAGGCACTTTATTGCGCTGGATCGACTGTTGCGTAACTATGTTCTATATCTCAGTCTTTCCTTCACAACAAAGCGCAGGGTCGACGGGAGGAGAGGTTTTTTAGTGGGTATTGAGGTTGCTCGCCCGTGCGGCATCGCTCTGAGTCTTCCACACTCCTCAGTGTCAAGCCATCGCGGACGAAGCGCAAACAAATCATACTATTGCTAGCGTTATCGCCCCCGGTGGATGCGCGCCGTTTCCTAGTGACGGCCCTGAGAGTGCGTAAATCGGTCAGCATTTTTCCTCGCCTCAAAAAAAAAAAAAAAACTTGCCAACAGTGAAAGAATTTTTCAAATCGGTTCAGTAATTTCGGAGCCTCTTCATGCAAGCAAAAAACAATCTTATCTTTCCTCTTTATAATATTAGTCTAGATATTCATAAATATATTTATTATAAAATTAATTAGATATTTGCATATTATAAAAAGCGTAAGATTTTGCACTGGAAGTTGCTTAATAAAATTGGGAGCTGGGTTGCCCTAAAAAGCGCTATATCTATCTTCGAAAGCGCTAAAGTGGCAGACTTGGTGAGCCGAGCCGAGCGCCGGGGAAGTCCCGCAAACGAGAAAGCGAGCGAGGGTATACCTCGGTCTCCGACGACCTCGTCCCTCTAATACCTAAAATCGCATTCTGCGCATCGGAAAGTGGGATGTTCCAATAAGGAAACAAATTAACAACTAGAGATTCATTTTTCCACTTGTCCGTTGCGATTCGTTTTTCCACTTGTCCGTTGCGATTCGTTTTCCCACTTAGCCGACTTATCCGTTGCAATTCGTTTTCCACTTGTCCGTTGCGATTCGTTTTTCCACTTGTCCGTTGAAGTTTTTTTCCCAGTTATATATTTTTCACGTAGAATTGGAATCTGTAATTAGAAATTAAGAAACTCTCCCGCAAATATGCGTAAATTAATTTAGCGTAAGATAAAATGTAATAATTATAAGATTTTTTATGTATACTTGTATAAATTCAGTGAGTGAATAAAGTGCCTCTAGTGCCATCAACTAATCAGAGACGTCAGTGCTTATACAAAAAAAAGACCATGGGGAGTTTGTTGCGCCGCTTTCTATCTTTAACTATTACTAAAATGTCTTTAGTAGCAGTGATATAGACTCATGACTTTCAATAAGTAAACTGTAATTCCATTAAATAAATATGTACAATCAGACCAATTAAAACATGACCCACGATAAGATCATTATCCTATAGTTGTGAAATACAATTAGGTTGAATACAATTCGCCTGAACATACATTTCCTTGGTAACGAACTTGTTATCATTTTATTAGACATTGACAGTTACTGACTACGTTGGCTACGTTCCATTAGGGACTCACAACGACCACGTTCACGACCGCGATTTTTCCCGTTCAACTGGCTTGCCGGCGTTTCAATCGTAAACCTAAGTGGAATGGCTATTCGACCCACCTCTTGACATGGGTCGTTGTGTGATCGAAAATGATAAGTCATCAAACGTCACTACGTTTTCGCCACGACAACAACGACCGCAGTCGCCTCGTGGATCGGCTAACTAGGCATTTTGGGCAATGTGAGCTACTAGGAACGCCCTGGTTGTATTAAACAGATCGGAGAGACTCGTCTATACTGGTGTGTAACATCTGACAAATGTTCGAGATTCAAATTATTTCAAATCATTACTTGTTTTATCTAAAACATATCTAGTTCAACGCTAACAAAGTTTAAAATTGCGTACTTCTCTGAGCCTAGTGACGAATTTTTATTAATGTTTAAAACGTCCTCAGTACAACACACACGATAAACCTTACTATTTTGATGCTTTTAAAGGAATTATTAGCAAAGTGAGTCATAATTCAAATGGTCCGATAGTATATTCTTCAGTCACTGAGGCTAAAACAATGCTGAAGTTTAAGAATTTGCTTAGGAAGCAATAACTTTCCTTAAACAACATGCTTGACTAAATTATCTATATAAAATTATTTTGCACACAAATATTTGTCAATAAAATATATGCCATAAGTATATATGTATATATTCATCCTAAAAATGTAATATATATTGTGGCGACCGAAGGTAGAACTTTCTGGTAGCGTAAGCCGGTCTCAAGACTTTAAAAACCGGGGTAGATTCTGGAAGGAAAAGAGAGGGACAGATACATTTTAGAAAGGGATAGACGATGAACCAAAGTTCTAGAATAGAAGGTTCGAGAAGAAAAAGACAGAGATAAATAGATGTTTGGAAAGGGATATATAGTAAATAAAAGAATAACGAAAAGAAGACCGAAATTATGGGTTCCGGAAGATTCTTCCGGGTATATAAGCAGCGTTGGAAAAGAAGTTTAATAGAAGACAGTGACGAGTTTAACGGTGAATTTAGTGAAATTTTAGGTGACAATTCAGTGAGGAAGGAGTTTAGCGTAGTTTACGAGAAAATCTAGAAGCGAGCTACACGCAGTAAATTCGGAAGAGAGTACTGCAGTAGCAGGAGGTGGTCTACACAATATCGGCGACGGTATTGTGAGTGAGACATCTTATCGGTGGAACAGTGCGTCGTTAGTTGTTGTGCGTGTAGGGGCAACCCTGAGGAGAGGAATCACGTACGGCTGTGTAAGTCAATAAAAGCGTTTAGTTAAGAGAACTGGTGTTTCCTTCCAATCCTAAGTGCGTAAGCCCGCTCGCACTTAGCAAGATTTTAAAAATCTATAAACATCTGAATGTATGTGCCACCTACATCGCCAGATTAGTATAGAAAATCCTATAAACTAGGTTGCTCGGAAGAGATCGCTGTAAGCGATAAGGCCGCCTACGAGTGTTGTTTTGCCTAAAGATACTGTTACTAGTTTATTGGTTTATTGTGTGTTATTTTGATGAGCAATATAGTGTTATATCAATCTATTCTTTTTTGTTTACAGTTTATTAGTCTACGTTTAAAATGTATATTTTTAAGATTTCCTATCTATTTTTAACCGACTTCGAAAAGGAGGAGGTTCTCAATTCGTCGGAATCTTTTTTTTTTTTTTTGTTCCTTTTTTTTATGTATGTTCGCCGATTACTCCGCCATTTATGATCCGATTTACGTGATTCTTTTTTTGTTCGACGCGGAATAGCTTCCAATTGGTCCCCTAAAAATTTTACATAGTTTGGCCCAGTAGTTTTCATTTTATGGACATTTTTCATGGAAATAATTTTCACTCCGTTCCATATGTTCGCCGATTACTCCGTCATTTATGATCCGATTTACGTGATTCTTTTTGAAGTGAAACTTCTATATAGAGGGGGTCTTATGGAGTTTTGACTCACGAAAAGATGTCACAGTCACGTGATCACCGTCACTAATTCTTACATTTTTAAACTCGTGATATCTTTCGAATGGAATGTCCGAATTGAATAATTCAAAAAGTTATATAAAGATATTGAAGCAGTCTTGAATATGAAGTAATTTATTTTGATAAGGATTAATATCAAGATACAAATAAAAAGCCTTTTCTAGCGGCGGCATTTTAATTATTTTTTTATAATAAAAAAACGCTTATTGTGGCATAACTATAATAGTTAGATATATGTTGTCGCGATACTTTTTGTAAATAATGATGTGTTCTACAAAGTCGTAGTACATTATTTTATTTTATCATCAATAGTTTTCGCAGCGCACGCGATTTTAGGTATTTTTTTTATACCTTGGATTAAATTATTGGAGTTTTTGTAATGATCCCTATTTTTTTTGTAAATATAATATACCCTATGTCACCCGGGGATAGCGTAGCATGCCAACAGTGAAAGAATTTTTCAAATCGGTTCAGTAATTTATTTTATTTGTTATTTTATCATCAATAGTTTCCGCAGCGCACGCGATTTTAGGTATTTTTTTTAATACCTTGGACTACATTATTGGAGTTTTAGTAATGATCCCTAATTTTTTTGTAAATATTATATACCCTATGTCACCCGGGGATAGCGTAGCTTGCCAACAGTGAAAGAATTTTTCAAATCGGTTCAGTAATTTCGGAGCCTCTTCATGCAAGCAAAAACCAATCTTATCTTTCCTCCTTATAATATTAGTCTAGATATTCATAAATATATTTATTATAAAATTAATTAGATATTTGCATATTATAAAAAGCGTAAGATTTTGCGCTGGAAGTTGCTTAATAAAATTGGGAGCTGGGGGGCAACCCAGCTCCCAATTTTATTAAGCATTTTTCTGTCACTAAAAATCATCAAAGCCACGTGTTCTAATACTTTTTAAACTCGTGATATCTTTCGAATGGAATGTCCGAATTGAATAATTCAAAAAGTTATATAAAGGTATTGAAGCAGTCTTGAATATGAAGTAATTTATTTTGATAAGGATGAATATCAAGATACAAATAAAGTGCCTGCTCTAGCGGCGGCATTTTAATTAATTTTTTGAAATAAAAGGACATTTATTGGGGCATAACTATTAACTATAATAGTTAGACATATTTTATGCTGTCGCGACACTTTTTGTAGATAATGATGTGTTCTGCAAAGTCGTAGTACATTATTTTATTCTATCATCAATAGTTTTCGCAGTGCTCGCGATTTTAGGTATTTTTTACACCTTGGGTTACGTTATTGGAGTTTTAGTAAGGATCCCTAATTTTTTTGGAAAACATAATATAGCCTATGTCACCCGGGGATTGTGAAGCTTGCCAACAGTAAAAGAATTTTTCAAATCGGTTAAGTAGTTTTGGAGCCTCTTCAATGCAAACAAAGAATTTAATCTTTTCTCTTTATAATATTAGTATAGATATTCATATATATTTATTATAAAATTAATTACATATTTGCATATTATAAAAAGCGCAAGATTTTGCGCTGGAAGTTGTTTAATAAAATTGGGAGCTGGATTGCCCTAAAAAGCGCTGTATCTAGCTCCTAAAGCGCTAAATTGGCAGCTCTGGTGAGCTGAGTGCCGGGAAAGTCTCGTAAACGAGAAAGCTAGCGAGAGAGCGAGCGAGGATATACCGCGTCCTCAGACTACCTCATCCCTCTAATACCTAAAATTGCGTTCTGCGCATCGGAAAGTGCGATGTTCCGAGCCGCTATTAATGGAGGCAAACTTAAGTTTGCATCGAACTATAGCTCTGCTCTCTACGTGACAAGGCATCACTGCCTCTATTTGTGGTATGTGTAAAAAAAAAATATTTGAGTTTGTTGAGGAAACAAAAATAACAACAAGAAAACTTTGCCAACTGTTCAGTTTTTCGAAAGTCATAACAAAAGTGAACGACAACGAACGACAAAAGTGTTGACGTAAAAAATGGTCGGTGCGTGGGTAGCGTATTACATACACCATTAAAATGTACTTAACCTAACCAAATCATAATTTGCAGTAAACCTGCGAAAAATCGAAATGTGTGCTGGGACACATATTAGAAGTGAAACTTCAACGGACAAGTGGAAAAACGAATCGCAACGGACAAGTGGAAAAACGAATAGCAACGGATAAGTGGCAAAACGAATCGCAACGGACAAGTGGAAAAAAGAATGGCAACGGATAAGTGGAAAAACGAATCGCAACGGACAAGTGGAAAAACGAATCGCAACGTACAAGTGGAAAACGAATCGCAACGGACAAGTGGAAAATCTTCAACTGACAAGTGATAAAATGAATCGCAACAAAATTTTGACTTGAAGTTTTACGGGCAGGTTTTCAAATTGGACAAGTACATTAACAATCTGCCCGTAAAACTTCAAGTTAAAATTTTGTTGCGATTCATTTTATCACTTGTCAGTTGAAGATTTTCCACTTGTCCGTTGCGATTCGTTTTCCACTTGTACGTTGCGATTCGTTTTTCCACTTGTCCGTTGCGATTCGTTTTTCCACTTATCCGTTGCCATTCTTTTTTCCACTTGTCCGTTGCGATTCGTTTTGCCACTTATCCGTTGCTATTCGTTTTTCCACTTGTCCGTTGCGATTCGTTTTTCCACTTGTCCGTTGAAGTTTCACTTCTAATATGTGTCCCAGCACACATTTCGATTTTTTTGTTCGACGCAGAATAGCTGCCATGTGGTCCCCTAAAAATTTGACATAGTTTGGCCTAGTAGTTTTCATTTTATGAACATTTTTCATGAAAATAATTTTCACTCCGTTCCATATGTACACCAATTACTCTGAGATTTATGATTCGATTTACGTGATTCTTTTTTTGTTCGACGCGGAATAGCTGCCATGTGGTCCCCTAAAAATTTGACATAGTTTGGCCCAGTAGTTTTCATTTTACGAAAATTTTTTTGTTTCGGGTTCTTAGGACCTATATTTTTTAAGAAGCGCGGCACCATTTGTAGGTCCACCCATACATAGCTAGACACTAAAAAGTAACAAATAAAATTTAAAAACTTCGTTTAAAAAAACCGACTTCAAAAACTAAAAAACTAAAATGTATAAAATAACTTATTTCTAAAGCTATTATTATTAATATATATTATCTAACACATCTTGAAGTCGGTGCAAAGCAAAACATAAAAATTACTATATTTTGAAAATTACTAAGCACCGATTTTAAGATGTTTTAGATAATATATATTAATAATAATAGCTTTAGAAATAAGTTATTTTATACATTTTAGTTTTTTAGTTTTTGAAGTCGGTTTTTTTAAACGAAGTTTTTAAATTTTGATAATAACAAAACTCCTATGAAATTTCATGTTTCCGTAATTATTTGTCACAGCGTTTTCTTCTCAAAATCTATTTTGTTATTTCGTGCAGCTGGCAAATAGATACACGACCCACCTGGTAACCCCTAAATACACTGTTCAGGTTCTGTATGATTTACTGGAGGTAGGTAGGTAGCTCTTTATTGGACACCAAAGCATAGTCAAAAGAGCAAGATTCTCAAGGCAACCCTTAGAAGGGATTAATAGATTTTTAAAATTAACGGTTGTGCAGGTTG
Source organism: Dendrolimus pini (assembly GCA_949752895.1). Taxonomy (NCBI): domain Eukaryota; kingdom Metazoa; phylum Arthropoda; class Insecta; order Lepidoptera; family Lasiocampidae; genus Dendrolimus; species Dendrolimus pini. The sequence goes on from OX457146.1 coordinate 5,383,415, forward strand.
TAAATAATGATAAGCACAGGTAATGCACATAAGTACAAAAACAATGTAACTATAGATGCAATATACACATAAATATAATTATTTATATAAAAGTATTAGAAATTACAATACACTATTGTTCAATCACAGTATCTGATTTCTATCAATCTATACTTTTCAATTCATGCACATTACATTTTACACATTAGTTGTGGTGAAAAGTAACTAGATGGCGTTACACGTTTTGAAATCGGCATAAATCAATTTATTCTCATACATTTAAAATTTCATCCTACCGACATGACAGTTATATATTACAGACTTTGTTCTGCCACAGCTGTGTTACGAGTTTTATTTTAAATCATAAATCCTTTATATAGTTTGCAAAAATACAAATAAATAGTGATAATTATACGAGCTATTTCGAACAACTATTTAAAAATTAATGCTTCTGAACCGGATTTTTAATGTACTGTAAGGATTGGACCTATCTTATAGTAATAAGTAGCTCATTCCAGAGACGCACAGCCTGGACGGTAGAAAATTGATTATAAAAACAAGACGTGTGTACACGTGGGTTTATTCTGTATTACGTACAGAAATTAGAAGCGAATAAATCTATCAATTCTAAAAAATTAGCTTTATTTTTCTTCCTAGGCAGAGGGAAATAAATTTCGTACACTACCGGGTCCTTTACTGGGATTAGACCAAAGCAATGAGAGTTATACACTGAGAATAGCGCAGATCACAGAGTCAATTGCCGGCTCGGTGGAGACTCAGCAAGGTACCCCTATCAAGGTACTCATGGGCTAATACTCCACTAAAACCCCCTTCCTCCTATGTGCCCCGCGCTTCTGGCAGGAAGTGCGTGAGACTTAGAACGTAGTTACGCCCACGATGATCCCAGCGCATCAGTGCTTGAGAATGCCCCGGGAAAGAGAAACTCACTACGTCAACAGGGGTGAAGACTCCTCTGCTCTCTAGATGGTAGAGGGCCCCTGCAGCGGTATTAAGGGTGGAGATCTAGCGCATATATGCGCCTCCACGCCAAAAACTAGCTCATGACCACCCTAGACCAGTTTTTTCCGCATAAAGTTTATTGAACTGTAGAGAAAATAATTTACTAGACGAGATCCCTTAAGCCCAACAGCCGTCGATTGTTTTGCCAATAAAGTATTGTCAATATGGACTTTTTGTAATTGTTTGTTTTGGTGAACAATAAAGAGTTAATTAAACTTTATTTGTATAAGGTCTAGGGTAATATAAATGTAAATTTGCTTCTTTCATTGCAAACCTAGCAAACGGGCAGACAATCCAGCTCATATAATAGTCTGCAACACGCGAACACAACGCGATGCCGGTCTTTACCACACATAAATTACGTCACGCGTTTTGGAGGGGGTTGACGAACTGTGACGTAATGTGACAAGGGGTGGGAGGAGTCCTAAATATTTTTACATCACATTTCAAAATCTAATATATTGTTACGAGTTACAGGACTCGAATTAAAATGCCGTTGGAATTACTATAGAATTTATTAGAACTAATACAAACACGTATAACATAGGTATAAATATAACTGGACACAACCAGTGCAAACTGCACGATTCAATAACACGCGCAAAGTCCATAACTATATAGCTTATCGAATGTACAGACGTCTTGCTCATATCGTAATCGTCTCTTGATTGCCCCACCCCTCCGTTCGGGCATTGTTTTATACTAAACCATGCAATATGTCTTGAGACAATGCTCGACCGCATAACAATAGAATCTGAAAATCACACCTGTTCAATGATCATCATAAACGATTACAATGCACATTAGGATGTTTTTTTAGTTACAAATTTTAAACACAAAGTAAACGAAAGAAGTCCAAATGCCGAAAGATTTACTTTGTCGGCGTGTAAACATATTTTAGCATCGAAACACGAAATTAGAATTATTAACGAAAAACTTCATAATATTCCCAACTGTTTTTGTTTTTATTGCAGGAGTACAGCAGACAGGCAGACGGCCCACTTAATGGAAAGCCGTTACCATCGCCTATGGACATTTGCAAAACCAATGGTCCTACAAAGGCGCTGCTGCTCTCTTAAGGGAGACTGAACCCTGGTCACTAATGCCGGAACACAACTGAAGGTTGTTATGGCGACATACTTAGACCAGGGGTGGTAGCCATCCAGTCGGGCAAATGCCCTACCACCTGGCTGTGGGTTGTTTTATCGCCTCTTACGACAGGCCGCCCCAACGCAGGAAATTGTATTCTTTCTCCGTTCCTGCACGGAACTCTATGTTTATGAGCATATATTGTTTAAATTATTCAAAAAATAATTGACACGGTCATAAAATCAATTACGGAAGTGTTGGTTTAATTAACTTTAATTGAATAATTTGTTGATGTTAAATTGCAAAATATGTGATGTCACATTAGAAAGGAAGGAGGAACGAACGTGACCACTTGTGATAAGGACAGGGGAAGGGTCAAAAGTCATGAAAATGGGAAAATGGGAGCGGAATAAGGGGATGAGGTGGAGGGATCAGACAAGAGGAATAGGGTACAGGCGATGGAATAGGGGGATCCCGCGGACTTCGCAATAAATATTAGCGTTCCTAAAGACGTAAAATTTTGCTTTTTGCGGTTTCGTAACTTTACAAAATTACGCACTACATGTTACATCTTCCCTTCTTTCATCCCTTTAGATAGGGTATGGAGAAAGATGAAGCTAGAAGTATATTAGGCATATATCGGCGATATATGCTGATCTAGGCACGTCGAAGCCCATACATACACATATTTTATATAGCGGCTAGTTGTTTAGAGCTATTGGAGCATCCACGCCAGATTTTCCCAGACTTTCGTCTCATGATCGAGGCGTATGTCGGCGTAGGCATAGCGTAGCCCTGTCTCAGATGTCGGTCGCGACGTTGCCCGAGCGCCATCTGTCACATTTAGTTGACGACGTGAAGAACTTATGACAGCCGTCTTAGAAGCGCGTGGTATTTGTATTCACACCAACCTTTCGCGTGTACAGACATATGCGTCTGTCTAATGCAGAATTACACCACATGCTGGGACATATACCGAAAACAGGACAGTCAGTCATACGATTTCATTCGTTCATTTCCCAAATATTCTGCAAAATGATTATGGAATGCTAAAAATATACTGAAGCCGGAAAAGGTAATGAATATAAATAACAAACAGTATTGTGGATATTCTTGTTTATTCCTAGAACTCATGAGGTAAACAACATTACATACACTATTTTTGCTTTAATAATAGATTTCTTACAAATCTTGTAATCACATAGAAGTCGCTATACACTGTTTATGCATACAAACGTACAATGAAATCAATATGAGAAGGGCTTTTCAAAATATCTATTTTCGGACGGTGTCTAAAACTTTTAATATGACAGAAATTTATAAAAGTTAGGTATAGTATTTTAAGAATACATCCTATTTTCATTTTTAAAATGGAGTGCCTATTTTTTTTCTAGTCTATTGTTTTATATTGCTGGAGTGCAACAGAAAAGCTGACGGTCCGCCTGATGTAAAGCGGTACCGTCGCCTATGGACGTTTGCAACACTAAAGGTGCTGCCAATGTGTTGACGTTCTCATAGGGGGGATTGGAAGCTGGCCAACTAATACCGGAATATTCTATATAATTTCGTACTAATTTTCACATAACTAGCTGGTCTTGATAAAACGTGGTCGTAAGGCATAAGCGACTCGCTTGCAGAGTGCTTAATGCGAGTTTCTTACTACTGATGAGAGAGGAATTTGACCAAAATAGCCAACCAACTGTTACTTAGTAATTAATGATGTAGCTAATTAACAAACTCAGATGAAATAAAAATGTAGACGGAGCCTACGTAAGAGCGTGAAGTAATGTGAAGTCTGTTTTCAAATACTTGTGTGCGTAAATGTATTATTTACGTGATTTACGTCTGTGTAGTTAATAGTAATGTATCGACTGGACATAATTTTACCTTTATCTTTGTTACAAACTCGATTAATTTAATTTGATTTAATACTAAATTATTACAACACACTGAGGTACGATCGGCATCTTTTAGCCGGTTTCACTTTCAGAGTCTGAGATACCGTTTTTCTATAAATGATTTAAGTCAGCAAAAAAGTTTCAAAACTTCGAATTTTATATTTTTCAATAAAAACCTTATACATAAGTATGATAATATTTTGATGTAACCCATCCCATATAGTTGGAATAATATACTGTGGGATTAATTCTACAAAAAATATATTCAAAAAGATTTATCACACACCTAATCTCTTTTAAATTTTAAAAAGTTCAACACTCCAAGTCTTGATACTTGTGCATAAAAAATACTGTATTTTCTTCTTAATAAAAATACCAAAATTAAAGCTACGTACGCTAGAATACATAAATACGCGATTAAATTAGGTTTTTCTACATCAAAAAGAGTTTGTAAAAACAGAAAACATTAAGATATACAAGTCATTTTTACATCGTAACCGCCTGATTATAAAACTTCAGATAAAAAGTAGACTACGCTCCGCGACCGAGACAGCCGTCTGAGACACGAGACAGAAGACTGGGATACATCTACTTTGTACTCAAATTTCTAAAATAGAGCTCGAACCTGAACCCAGATAATATGGAGAAACTTGTGGTCACTGGGAAATTTAAAACTAAGAGATCTCGAGGTAGATATTCAAAAAGGGAGACTGACTTGGAGTTGCCTGACCAGTTGCTTGACCAATTTGACATTCTGTAAAGTTCAGTCTTTCGTCATGCTCAAAATTGATCTCGATGGAGGAGACAATTCACTACCTTTGAAGTTACGATCTCTAGCAGTTACGACTTACGACTGAGAAGAGTATTAAGAACATTTAGACTATGAGACAGACACATGTGACTGCGACGAGTGACAGTTATCTGTTTTTGTGTGACAGTTATCTGTTTCGTATCTGGTAGACTGTCTCAGTTACGTATCTATCGTATATTTAAAAAATATCATATAAATATTAAAGACATTCTATTTTGAAATGAAATATATTAGTGTTACAATACGTTATCATATTATTTCAGTGTTACAATGCAAAAATGGTTACAAAAAAGAAACAACATAAAACGTAAAATTAGATAACAAAACAAAGACAGATAACAACCAATACAGAAGAAACTAAGACTATTGCAATAGACGACTTTAATTTTATTTGTTACCAAATTTTTCAATACCAATTGTTTTTGTAAAGGCGTGTTCACAATAACAATTTCTAAATGTGTTTCCAACGACATAATCGGTTAACGTGCTTCACGTCTTTATATAGCGAGCTTGTAGCGCAAGGTTTGCTCTTTGTGCATTCAAGAACATAATGTACTATAAGATTTTTGAATAAAAAGGTTTGCGCTTTAGTACTAATAAATAAAAGTATATATTTATGTATTTTAGAGCAAAAACGAAAATTAAAGAAGACAAGACTGGCTTGTAATATAATTATACAATGGGCGATCTTCTTGATAAAGTGCGATTTCTTCCAAATAACTCTTTGCGAGAATTATATGATTCTGAATAGTCACAATGTTTCAATGTGTGTACACATAAATTATGGTATATGTATTGAAATAAATATATTATATTTTTGTATAGAATAAACATAATAAACATCATAGAGTTAAAAATATTTTGTTATGAAAGTAAATAAGGATGGCATAACATAGTTTAATTTACATTAAGGATGTGGAGGTGTTGTGATTAATCTAGCGGTAAGCACGTTTATTAATCGCTTCGTTGGAGACACACTCTCGGATCGCTCTTGTATAAAGACCTTTATGTATATTTCGCAAAGTTATTCTACAAATTTTAAACATCAAAATTGTTCAATACTTGAGTCATACAAGTTGACTATTACTTATGGCACCTACTTTTTGTTCAATGAAGTGAAACGGAAGATAAGATTTTAATCTAAAAATTCGATTTGAATTAAGCGTTATATCCAATAATAATATTCTACTAAATAAATTATTCATCGCTTACTGATATTGAATAATTTATTTTATTGAGATAAATGTTTCTTTCTTACTACACTCAGAGACAGATAATGATTCGTTAACCTGGAATAGTCATCGTAACTATTAAATTATTGATATAGTTATACTTTTCAATAGATATTCTTAGTTTAGAACACATGACTACAATAAAACATTTTTCATTGAAAATTACGCAGCCAATTTGGAGTGACCATAAAGTTGATTTGAACTACATTCCTTTATTTCACGTCAGTGACGAACACGGCGAGGAGTAAGTCACATTAGTTACCTACTGTCAAATTTAATTTGCGTTGATACAATCAAAGTATGTACTCGGATTGAGCACACTCGGATAGTGACTTGCACTTAACTAAGTTTCTTTATTATAAATCTGTTCATTTTCAAGTGGATTTGAAAGTTTAATGATATAAAACCAGTTGAAGACATTTTAAGACACATAATCTTTTCTTTTAAGTCATCTGAGAAGACTCGTAAGTTGAGTACAGTTCGAGTGTATACATATCGCACGCTTAATATTATATAGACCTAAATAATTGGATTTTAATATCTAGTACATAAAAATAAGAACTTGATATTTCTAATTAGGTCTCTATAATTCTAAGTTTTCGATATGTAAGACAGTGATGTATAAATGCAATGATACGACTAGCGTCCGAGTAGCTATCGGAGTGCACGCGGTCCGAGCGTGTTTAGATCGTGTCGACACAGCTTTAGTTATTTTCAATCTGATCTCGGTCAGCGGAAGAATAGCCTAATCCATAAATGTATAGTACCAAAGTGACTATTATTTTCTTTATGTGTAGATCTTTAAAACCGTAATGGTCTAAATTTAGTTTCGTGTATTTTGTAATAGATGTCGCATTACGAGTTGATACATATTTAGATTGCGTATCCATTGCGTATATGTGATCTACAAACAACTTGCAATCTTTTAAGGTTATAGACAAATTATCAATTTTACACTTAAAATTAATTAATTCAAAGTTAATCATCCTTTATCTCTCTGAGTGGGATCTTAATTATCTTAACTAAATGATTTGAATCGTGAAATAAAATAATTCTTATTTTAAAAAATATGAGAAATTTATTTCGATATAACTGTATTACGATTAATATATATAAAAATATTGTACGTAGAAAAAATGTAATAGGAACAAATGGACAGCGAGCTTATGCTACAAATACTGATAAACTCTAGGAATAGGGAACGAAACACTATTTTGGTCACAACATAAAGTGGTTGCGATCGACCACTTTCTAAACACTAAATGGCCACGTGGATGCCAGGAATCAAATTACAGGAATGCAAAAGGTTTTTTAAGGACATTATGGATTGAACAGTTATATAGTAATCCACATTTAGCCTCGACTAAGGCATCGCCAATGCATGATAAATGTAAATCCTAAAGTTCACACTATTTGCGAGAGCTATTTTCGATGAATAAATCACTTATGTGTGTCATGACCTGATGATTCATTAGATATTTGTGTCTTTTCGAGTTGAAATATTGGCAATTTCGTTAAAGAAGTTTGCAAACAATCCTAAAATGCTGTCCAAGACCAATGTTGGTTCAAATTTCGTAAACGAATCTGCATTACCAACTATTCAGACACAATACGCCTATTTCAGTTCTGGCTCCAACACCTTTGGCTTTATGGATAGTTGCCATCGACAAGAATGACATTCAACATACGTAAACGTCACTTTAACAGTGACAGATCAAATGTCACTTAATTACATAGGATCAAATATACCAGCGTAACGATTATTGTGAAAAGCCCGAATTATACGACTTAAAATGAAAAAACCTATCATTTTGGATATCCTCCGTTCCTGCGTCTACACCAATCTACAATCTCGATGTTACCATCCTACATTTAGTTTTATGTATACTCAAAGTTTTAATTATTTGGACTAAAATGACAGCTGCGAACGACCTCTATTTATGTTGCAAGCTTAGAGCGAGTTTAATTCCAAAGTAATTCTCTAAGATTCAACTCGTACAACTCACTTATGAATAAAGAAAAGGTTGATTGTAGCTGACATTTCAGTCAAGGTAATTCAAAATCAGTGTATAGTCAGATGAAATTTTCAAAACGTATATATCATTAAGTTGATGATTGGTCTTAATTCAAATTTAAGATTCCTACATGATATATCTCAGAAGCTATTTGGTCTTATCTGGAAGTGTGTTTTGCAATAATAAAATTACAAGTAAAAATAATTTACATAAGCGATTTATTCAAATATATATAACTCGCAAATAGTTTCAACTGTAGCTTTGCCCTCGGAAACATTTACGAAAGTATTTCAAACTAGTCTAGGCCTAAACCTAACAAGTGTTACGGACTACGGAGTGGCCTCAATCGAATTGTTCAAAAAAATACAAAGTGCTAAGAAATAAAGAGAAATTAAAAATAAAACTTAAATTTATGAAGTGTTATGGCATTTTATGGCTACCTCATGGATCACAAAACATTAGCACATTTTTTTGTCTGTACACTAATTTTTTTCAATGAAATATATTTATACATATTTTTTATACCAATATTATCGTAACAAATACAATTTAAACAAAATGTTTAATATAATAAATCTAATCTTATTTACAATTTTTCTTTCATAGAATTGACGATTTTTTTATTAATTAAATACGATTTTAAATATATATTTTTCGATTGTAATTCTAATATTTCTCGCAATTATTTTTTGTGTAATCTTCAAAAATAATTGCAAGAGAAACGATATTGTCACGACATTAATATTTGAGGCACAAAATGGTGTTCTCAACCCAGATTTTATTGCCTTCAAGGTTTCACGAAACTCTACATGTAATAATACTATTCGTAAAAATGTCTTTTTCATGGGGAAGTTATAAATATTTCTTTTATCAACTAAAACCTAAGATTGGTCAGGACATAGGAAATTACACACTTCTATATAATTTATGATTAACATGCATTTATAATATACACACGTCTTCATACATTACTAGGAAAAATATCTAATTACATAATATAAGAGCACTTACAAAATTAAAAAAAAAATGCAGTAAAATTTCTAATTTCTTGCAATGTAATTTTTAATTATGTACGCGCGTTTATCATCATACATATCAATGTTTAAAATCTCATACGTATCTATTTTCTCTTTAAAATCGTTTCATAATTCTCAACAATTGTAAAAAACTACATTATTTTATGTAATTTGGCACATTCATTTGCCACTTTCGGTCCAAGGTCATTGCGTCTAAGGCACGATTTTCGAGGGACTACACATTATTGAATACCTTTTTTTCAATACAATAAAAAGCTAAATTACTTTAAATCATTTTCGTATACATTTGTCGTTTTTGGAAAATATTACGTAAGAATCTTTAAAATGCAGTAACTGAATCATTCTCGCAGTTATTTTGAACTTAAACACATTTCGATAAAGTTGAAATCTAGTTACTATTCACTACGCTTTATGAATTGTATAACAAAATCCATATATCGAGGGCTTCCTAACATATAGGCGTATACGCAAAAATGCATTTTTTTTTATTTACTAATAACTGCATATTACAATTTATAAAGTCTTACCTGTCTGTCTGTCTGCAAGTGTACCTAAAAAGAAGTTTTGTTTTATTCCCAATTGTGTCCCTTGTGTAAAACTGCACTTTTGTCTGTACGCCCATTCGTTATGAAGCCCTGGATATATATCCCACCATTTTAAGCATACTGTCACAGTCGTAATATTTCTTTATTTTTAATCTGTACCAAAATCGGATGCTTGCAAAGTATAACGAATCCAATCATTTAATTGAAATATATTTTAACAAATATTTATGTTAACTGCAGAAAATGATGATCAAAAATATTTATTTATATTGCAAACTAATTTGATTGATATAATAGTAACAAACATTACAATGAATCTATCAAAGGAGTTGCATTATTTCAGCGTTTACACTCTCTTACAATAAAATATAATTTATATACAATTTGTCCTTTAAATATGATTCTTATATACAAAGTTCCATGTCAGTTGGTTCCACTGGTAGAGGGTCCAAGATTGGCCTCTTGGTGCTTATATTTATGCGAGGTCATCTGCGAAAGACCCAGGACTGCGAAACCACATTGCAGACAGTGGTAGTGGGTTTGTTTCTTGCTATGAATGCACTGGGGCTCATAACCACAACCTGCAATTTAGAAACAGTTTTTAAGTGCAAGAACGGAGAAAGAAGTCAAAAGTCAAAGTAATTTATTTTGTGTATACAGGTTTGAATATGATGTCCATAATGATAACAAATAGGTATCGCTGTATCCTGCCACATATGTAGCTTACAAAATAATATAATTTAAAACTAATAATGTCTAGATTAATATGCAATTTATAGTAATAATACTGAATAATAATTATGATTCCTCATGTCACAAAATCAGACTCCTGTATCGGTATTTGGCTCACAAAGATACTCATGTATTGTGTAATATGCTTTTTTTATTAGTAATTGTCTTAATTTTAATTTAAAGCTTTTGATGTCGAGTTCCTTAATTTTCAGTTGCAATTTATTAAAAATTTTAGTCGCTATACAGAAAAGACTGTTTTGCAACAAAGTGGTTTGCGAAGCAAGTGTAAGAAGGTAGCTGTTATGGTGTTTACTGTTGCATTTAGTGTATAAATGTAGATTATTTTTAACAAACAAAGCAACTTCATAAATGTATAATGATGGTAATGTCAGTAGTTTTAGGTATACAAAATATGGTTTACAAGAATCTGTTTTCATTATATGACATATAGCACGTATACAGCGTTTTTGCGTTATAAACACGCGTTCTTTACCAGTGCTATTGCCCCAAAATATGAGACCGTATCGTAACAAAGAAACAACGTAGCCATCACAAGCCGTTATAACTGCTTTTTGGTCGACAACTTTACTTAAGTTATAGAGGGCATAAGAAAATCGAGATATCCTGTTGCATAAGTCGTTAATTTGAGTATTATATTTTAAATCACTATCAATATGAATACCTAAAAATTTAGTGCTACTTGCTTCTTCAATTTTTTGTCCACAATACGTTACAATAGGATCGGATATATATTTATTAACTCTTTGTCTAAAGTGCATAATTTTTGTTTTTGTCAAATTGATTTGTAAATTATTATTATTTAACCATGATATTATGTTATGGAAGGCACGATTTATGTCGTGTTCGTAATTATCAGTATTAATTCCTTCAAATATAATCGTACTGTCGTCAGCGAATAATATCATTTTTTGAGTCACTGCCTTATGCATGTCATTTAAATAAATTAAAAATAAAAGAGGTCCTAGGACTGAGTCTTGTGGCAGTCCACATAAAATTTTGCGGGTCTCGGAAGTATATATTGTTTCACATAATGTACTTGCATTTACTTTTTTAATATGCGTTACTTGTTGACGATCAGATAAGTAAGATTTTAAGAGGTTAAATGCATTGCCCCTGACTCCATATGCATATAATTTATTTAATAGAATTGTATGATCTACAAAATCAAACGCCTTTGTTAAGTCCATATATATAGCTGAAACTGGCACTCTTTTGTCAACATTACTCATGATTAAGGTGAGTAATTCATAAATAGGTAAATTAATATTTTTGTTCTTACGAAATCCATATTGTTCGTCACCAATAATATTGTATGTCTCAAAATAATTATATAGCGAATTGTAGATTATTTTTTCAAATATTTTTGAAAATATTGTTATAATGGCTATTGGCCTATAATTACTCATATCTAATTTATTATCTTTTTTATGTACTGGTTTACAGTACCACAGATATTTTAAGTTTTGATGGGAAAACACCATGTTCTATGCACAAATTGACTATATAGCATAAAACAGGGGCAACAATAGGAGCGCTTACTTTAATTACTTTAGTTGCATTGTCGTCAATACCAACACTATTAGTATTATTTAAGGTTCTGATAGTATTTATAATGTCAATAGGAATTAACGGAGCTATAAATATAGAGTTAGAATTATTGCAAGTAATGGTGTCAAACTTATCTTTACTTTTGTGGTTATGTTTAACTTGGTCAATAAAATAATTATTAAATATCTGCGCCATTTCTTGAGGATCCTTGACAAATTTATCATTATATTTTATTTTTCAATTCCTTCATCGGGGTAAGTCATTTTCATATCTTTAATTATTTTCCATGTCGCTTTAGATTTATTTTTAGAATTTAATATATAATAATTGTTTTGTGCTTTTTGTGTAAGTTTTATAATTTTTTTATATCTTTTGGAATAGTCTAAGTATTTTGCTTTAGAAGTTGGATCTATGGAAAATCTGGCTTGCCAGTATAACTGTCTTTTACGTTTACTGCATAATTTAATCCCACGTGATATCCATCTTGGTCTTTTGACAATTGTTCTTTTAATTCTTATTATAGGGAAACAAAGATCATAAAAAAGTTTATAGTAGTCCAGGAAAGTGTTAAATGCCATATTAGGATCATTAGATTCATAGACCTCGTTAAATGACAGTTTATCGAAACAATTTTTAAATTTAATCATATTATCCATAGAATAATCACGTGCAAAAATGAACCAATGTGGGATATTACACACCTTGTCTACCGTAAATTTTATATAACGCAAGTTCTATTATCGATGTCTGACAGTGAGTTAAGTTGTGAAAAATGTTATCAATGCATGTGCGACTGCTAAGTCTTGTCGGTTTTTTAATACCAATATTCAATTTGTAACAGTTGAGTAGTTGTTCTAGTTCTTTGGTCAGTTTGTTATTCTTTAATATATCTATATTGTAATCTCCGCAGATTATTACTTTAATTTTACTGAATAAGCAAGTTTCGCGTAATATTTTGTCGAAAACGTTAAAAAAAATATTGATGGATTCATTGTAATTTTTAGGTGGACGGAATATACATATAATAATTAAACTATGCACAGGCATTTCGATGGCACAACATTCTATAATATTGCTTACAGATTTAGAATAAATATTATGTAATACAGTGTATTTATGACCATATTTAATTAATATACAAGAACCACCATATCTGTTACTTCTCATAGCATCCGTAGCTAGTTGATAGTTAGGTATTTTTAGGTTACTTATATCTTCTTCAATCATTTTATGTTCAGTTATGCATACTATGTCTATTTTTTTGTGTTTACAATGAAGTTGATCCAAATTTACTGAGAGCATATCCGATTTTGTGACAAGACCATTTATGTTTATTCAATATAATACAATTCCCTGCGACTGGACGGCCTGTCGTAAGAGGCGACAATACAAAAGACAGCCAGGTGGTAGAGTACTTGCCTATTTGGACTGCTACTACCCCTGATCTAGAAGGTTCCAGTGTTACAAATACCCATAGGTGATGGTACAGCATTCCGTCAGATGGGCCGTCGGTCTGTCTGCTGAACTCATTTAATAAAAAAAGTCCTCAATTTTACTATTAAAATCAAGAAGCTAGTTTGTCTGTAATAGTGTAATAGTCTGTAATCACTAAGGATCACTAAATTCCGAGTGTAGTGAGGCACTTGAAATCATATGAAATTAATCGCTGCTAATAGAGGGAAAAACGCAATAAAGACAGAAAACTAATTGAATTCATTTCGATCTTTTGCTATAATCAACATTCTAAGTAAGGATCTAAGAGTGATGAGAATTAAATCAGTGTTCATACAGAGTATCGTAAATAATAAGAAATGCTAAGGATTCTGTAATTAATTAGTCGTTATGAACATCGGTTCTAAGCAAGAAGAATAATTGTAGGAATAAGCGCGGGCATATCCTACTAAATAAATAAATGAATAAAGTTATAATACCTTTACTTGGTGGAAACTTTTCGAAGCCCGCCGCCTGTATGGAGTCAAGCTTCTGGTGCTGCCTTCGATGTGCCACCACTTTGTTGGTATCCGTACAAACAAACTCGCACTTCAAACAGTGGAAGTGCGAAGCTTTGTTTTGTCCAGTACCTGTAATAAACAAATCACTTATATTATTTTTGGCCCAGTTTCTGAAATTGTCACACAATTTTTTAGTTTGCAGTTATTATGTACTAGCATCTGCCCACGACATCTGCACACTACCGGAAAATCAATACTTAATAATATATATTATTAAGTATTGATTATTATAATATGCTGTTTAAGTAATTGAAGTTTTTTTTAACTATCCCACGGAAACTATTTTTTTGGGATTAAAACTATCCTATATGTTGACCGGGGATATGAGCTACCGCCATGCAAAATTTCATTTAAATCGGTCCAGTCGTTTCGGAGTTTAGCCGGTACAAATAGACAGTCAAACAGAGAAACAAAAAAATTAAGAAATCTAAATTAGTTCTATTTCACTTCCCTGACTAAGTTGTTAGCATTTTTTGAAATTTGACCTCTACAATTTTATTATATGTATAGGTGTAAAAGGTTAGGACTGGCAATCTCCAATAAGAATCTAATTTGGATAAGCATTTTAAACCTGAGATAGATGGCGCCACACATATAGGCGCTTTTAGCTGTTTTATTAATAAAATCACATTTTTTACCAATTCACTCAAAATTTATAAAAGGTACTTTTTAAGACTTTAATAATAAAACATTAAAAACTGTGAGAAATTAGAAGAAGAATGAGATTTAAGTGGTTTTCAAGAACATTTTTATTTAAAAAACCTTCCAGGATTTTACGTTCAATACTGTTGTCAAAAGTACATATCATACCTATTCTAAATTCTAATACATTAGAATCACTTAACTTCCAAAATTCTAAAGAAGATTGTAATAAGGACAAAAACTTAAGGAATGTAATAGTAAATTTATGAATTCAAATTCAAAAAGACTAATTGTAATCAGTAACTTACCAAAAGTGGAAGCATGGGGGCAATCCGGCCGCTGGCAGTAAACATTGGCACGATATTGCTGAAAGTCACCGCCCATTAGAGTGTCTAATCTGTAAAAGTGTAATTTTTTGATTAGCTTCGAATTCCAAGAATCTGGAAGACCAAACAAAAGCATACAAACCAAAATTAAAAGAAATAATTTATTCATTTTTAAGGATAATTGGATATATGTTCATCTATCCAAGAATCTTCATGTCAATAGAATGGCATTCTTTGACAAAAAGCAAACTTTGAAATTCACTGTTATGCTGACATTAGACGGTTCATTGCTGTCTTGCAATTTGGATAAACCAAAAAAGTGATCCGTGTAAACATAAATTTGAATAATTCAATGTCATTTAATATCGTCCTGTCCTTTTAGTTTCGTGATTTTAAATCAAATTGATTGATTCTTCTAATACTAGCATTACCTTTACATCAACTCTAGGATTCTCCTGACTTTAAAGAAGTTTACAAAGTGAATTTTTTACCTTTCATGCCTGGCAGTGTGTTGCACGAATCTGGTCTTGTCGCAAAAAGAGTAACCGCAGTCTTTCCTCGTACAGTGGAAGTGGGTCTGGTGTTCTCTGTAATTGTAAAATTGCATTTTAACAACGACATTCATATACACATAATGTTGACGTATAGGAAAGGGGTTTATATCTTGTGCATTAATCTATACCCATTCTGAAAAAGTCCCTAGCGTTGTGAAATATGTAAATGGCAACGTCTTAGTGCGACAGTAGTATGAGTATTTATGCGAGTGTGAAGAAAATAACTGGCAATGCTTCCTTGTATGAAATACTTTCTATAGTGCAAGAGTGAGAATTTTTTGAAATATGGTTTTTAGGGAATTGGTAAACATTTGCTACGAGAATAAATATTATTATAATGCTAACCTATATCCACAATGCTGGTAGGCGCAGTCCTCGTTGAATCTAAACCTCAAATAGCCCTTGGGTATCGGTTCATCCTTGATCACTCTCATGTGTGGACCACGCGTAGTGTGAGTTCGCCTGCTAACAAGAGGAACAGTTGATAGAATAGATATGAAAGTTACTGTACAATCAACAATTAAGCAACATGACAGTAATTATAATTCATAATTAAATTTCTCCCCCATATTTTTTTATCAATTTAGAAAAACACGAACCAGCTATTGCAGAAAATAGTTCAAACTTACGTCTTGGCGATGAGCTCAGCTTCTTTGTCCATGCCTGGTGGTAGACCGTGTCCTTGAAGAAAGCTTTGTTCCAGCAGCAATTCCGGTGGGTACAACATGGTTGGGTAGAGAGGGAATGGTGAACCACTGTGAAAGAAGAAAATGATTAAAAAAATGTAAAGCCGAGCATTCAACTGTGAGCTGTAACCGTAACCGTTGCAGTTACTCTAAAGCAGACGGTTGTCGGGTTTTTCCATAAATCAAAGGCCGCGGCAGTCGACACCGTCAAAGGTACCGGTACAATTTTGAAAAAGGGCGCTCGTAATATGTTTGTGAGTATACGGCAAAAGGTGGCTCGTCGGGCTTCGCGAGCGAAGCTCGTTATGAACAACCATCTTTGAACCTCCTGACAATAATTTATTTAATTTAAACATTACTCTGATTCGTATGTATTAAGTTTATTATAGCACTGCAACTGATTTACTTTAGCAAATTCATAACTTTTATCTGCAATGTGTTAAAGTTTAATCTAAGTGAATATGTAAATGCGGAGAAAGCAAGTTTACTCTAGGTTCGTAGCTTATTTTGTTCATCGCAAGTTTGTTTGTTTTCTAAGGCTTCGTAAGCAAATTTTCATTAAATTTGGCGCATTATTCAGCTACTTGCTATTCCTAAACCAAAGCCTAATATTACCTAAGTAT
The DNA here is from genome assembly GCA_949752895.1 of Dendrolimus pini. Classification (NCBI taxonomy): domain Eukaryota; kingdom Metazoa; phylum Arthropoda; class Insecta; order Lepidoptera; family Lasiocampidae; genus Dendrolimus; species Dendrolimus pini. The sequence goes on from OX457146.1 coordinate 5,400,185, forward strand.
AAGGTGTTATACTGTTATTATATTTACCCTTGTGAAAACAAGGCGACTTGCGCCAATCCTGGTAACCCAGCCAAGGAAGCGGTATATTGCTGCTGCATCTTGAGCTGTTCTTGAAGACTATTTTTACGTCCTCCAGCTAAGTATTGTTGAAGGAGAAGGCTTTGGACTGCTTGAACCTGTAACAAATAATAAGATTCAATATAGCTTTAATTTCATTTTAATTATCATTAATGAACGTCATTCGAAGAAACCGTAATGGTCAATAGTTTTGAGAATTTGATTCTCATTCTAATGACGAAGAAAAATGATTATTATTGCAAGAATATAAGTACTTATGAAAAAATTACCAACTACAGAGAAAATCCATTGAAAGAAAAATACCTGATCAGCAGGATTCGGTGGTCTTTGATTTGGTGAAGGCGCTTGGCTGGTAGATGATGATGACGCAGTCGATGGCAGAATTGAAATCTCCGGATATTCTCTTTCTAAGGTCTCCTGGGAATTATCGAATTATTTATAAAATTGTCTCGCAATATTTATTTCAGTTTACAATTTATGGCGTATAAGTAGTGGAATTAATCAAATTTAAAGGAATAAAAGTGTTAAAGTAGTTTCTTTTTACAACTGTTATTAATTTACGTTGGTTTGTCTTTAAAACTGAACTTTTCTCAAAATTATAAAAATGGAGAATTTCAAATCTTTAATCAAAAATTTACCTTAGTCGCAGCTAATCCAGTTGGACCAGGATCCATAGCATTACTGTGCTTTTTCACCATATGGCTAAATAGCAATTTTAAATCCACATAAGCTTGGCTGCAATGTGGACAATGGTAATGAAGATTCATTCCACCAGCATTCTTATTTAGTGGACAGCATTGGTCGTGACACGACGGAGGTATGGTAGGCCCTTGAATTTTAGGAGGCTCGAATACTTTCTTGTGATCATACTCCAAACGAAGTTTCATTTCCTTAGATGGTGATGCGTCATATATACTCCTTGGTGAAGGAGATGACGTGTTGCTTCGGAGATGTGAAGATGGATAAAAGGTTCCCGTCGCTTTTACTACTGAAAATAATATTTTGTATTGTGATTAGTTACAGTAGACAATTGTATTAGATGGTCCAGCAAATTAATAAATTATTTCAACGTTATAAATATTTGGCTATCTTTAGGAGAACAACTAGGAAGAGTCTGTATTTTTGAATACAGTAGCTAAAAACTTGATTTTATAGTTAACATACATTAAATATCGAAATTTATTTATAATTCACTCATATTAATCTAAAGCAAGTTTTAAAGAGGCAATTATATTTCCTTAGTCTAAGATCTATTTATCACATGCTATTTAAAAAATGACTGATAAAATCAATCAATCAATCTTAACTTATTGATACAAGCACTTACCCGAAACATTGTCCTGCTCTCGTTCAAATTCACTTTTAATAGTGAAATTAGTGGGAGTATACGATTCACTAGGTTCTTTCATAGAACTAATACTGTCCACAGAAGCTCTTTCCTTTAGAGAATAGTCTTTGGCTTCGTCAAATTGTTTATCTTGTTCTTCAGTTTTTATAAGTGGTGTACCCCTTCCGTGTTTATGAGTTGCCAAAGCCGAATATTGGGTCAAAATTGCCGGACAGTTATTTCCTTGAGCACAGTGGAAATGTGATCGGAGTTGGTTTTTGAAACAGCTTTTTCCCCCACACTGTTCAAATGACGTGAAATAATCAAAGCCGTCCATAAGTGGTGAAACGGAATGCGATTCTCTCATATGAGTCTCCATGATCATATGGGATTCGCCAGCGAAACTACAGTTAAAGCAATGCAAGTGTAGTCTTGTCATCCGCAGTTGGCAATTTGGATAAGACTGGCCGCATGTATCAGGAGATGTGTAGACTTCAAAATGTTGAAATTTGATACGCTGTAGAGAACAAAGTAACTCGTTAATTTTTTTACGTTTACAGAATTAATAGCAGAATCACTTTCGCCTGAATTAAATAAAGACAATTATGTGGTCTAAATTGGCCTAAGCTTTAGCCCGTTTTATTAGAAGAAAACCCAGAATCTAACATAGAAACTCTAGATGTTATTGAGTTGAATGAAGCGGACTAATGTTTAGGAATTTAGACCACTAATCTGTCCTACTTAATTTTTTTAATAGTAGATTAAATATCGGAAGCGGCCACTACAATATTAGCTTTGTTAGACGTCACTAGGATCGACACCACATAATTATGTACATAAATAACAAACTTCGCTGTAAATATGCTTTATGTGTGTTCGTTTAGTAACGAAAAAAAAAGTTTCTTGAACTTACTGGAAATTCTTCGACTGTATTAATCACAGGCGATTGAATCACTGGTGGTAATTGGTTGCTTTTGGGCAATTTAAATGATGTGAATATAGCCTGAGGAGTGACCTGAAATAATTGAAACAGTTATTTAATTTTATGACGGAATAATTTTAAAAGCACGTAAGAAATTTTAAGATAGCTTATAGAATAATCGATTAATTGGCAATATTAACAATTTTAAAATATATACTTACATTGTCAGTCCAGACTTCAACCACTCTGTTCTTAGGAGGCCTTCCTCTCTTTCTGCTAAACATTTCATCTAAGGAACTAGAGGGGTTTACGTGTTGTGGAACTATATTAGGATTTGGACCCATATTCAATTGAGCTTGTAAATTTGGAGTCAATTGGGAAGATAGACTTGGTGCCATTTGAGCTAGCTGTGCCAAGTTTGGTGGCAAACTAGGCATGTTTGGTACTTGACCAAGTTGTGCAGCTACATTGGGATGTAATTGTGCAGATAACGGAGGGGTAAAATTTGGAGTAAAATTGGTGGCAAATCTGGCTGCTAAGTTTGGAGACATTGGACTCAATATTGCGTGTTGACGATGGTGCTCTAATCGTCTGAATGGATGATCCTCTGACGAAAGTATAACTACTCCACAATTTTCCTGAAGAAAAGTAAAAATTATGATTAGGGTTTCTAATTATAGCTAAAAAATAAATTATTACTGTGCATAATAAAATAATAATGTTGCAGCTCTAAATAAAACGAAAGTTTATTTAAAAAAGACTTACCCAGGTACAATGGTAATGCGTGATATCCCTAATGTGTTGGCATGCAGAATTTGAACACGGGTTATTCCTGGTATAAGTCACGAAATAAGCTTCAGTCACTTGATTTTGCTGCTCGTGCTCCATTACGTGCTTTACCATTGTTGTGTGACAGCTGAAATAGAAATTACATTATTATTATTTGTTTGTTACTAATTCCCTTTTAAAAATAGGGAAGCCAACCCGGCACGAATAAAGCTTCGGGTGTATTTGATTTATAATTATGTTCAAAAGTAAACATAAACATATACAAGAGTATTGTTCCCTATACATGTATGTACAAAAACATTATTTACCTGTGAGCCATTTTGCAGCCATCGGCCAAACAATGATAGTGCTTATTGAAGGCACTGCATTTGTTGCATTTATCTTCAGCTTCTTTACCACCATTAAATGTGTCTATATATTTTCTTGATACGTCTTCTACTAAAGCTGAGTTCTGTAAAAGAAAATATTTTTAACAACTATAAATAAGATCGATGATAGTGTTAAGTAATCAGTTATTAATTATTTAATAACTGATATGATTTTTTTTGTAATTTCATAATGTTCTTTATTATCATTACTTTATTTTTATAACGCTGGTTATATTGTTATAAAAATATACTTACAAATGGATGTGAATAGTCTGAATCTAGCATAGGATTGGACATGTCATCGTCGATGTGCAGGTTGCTTGGGGAGTACATACTGAGATCTCCGCCTTGCTGCATTAAGGCACTTTGTATTACTGATGTTGGAAGCCTGAAATAAAAGAAATGATCAATCAGAGTGGGTTATATTTATATTTTAAATAAGATATTCGATACTTTAAATAGTTTTTAAGCGGTGAAAATTTGTCAAGCAGCAAGCTAACTATCCTTTCTTTTACTTTTGATATTGGCAAAATTTGCTGCTCCTGAAGAATATATATAGATGATCGCTTACCCAAAATTCATCTCTTGTTCTTTCCTTTCATGTTTTCTTTTATGAGTGAATATCTGACTGCTAGAGTGCAGCACGTAGTTGCAGTGTGGTCTGATGCAGTGGATATGGTTGCAGGTTCTACTGAATCTACAATCCCTGTAGGGACAGGCTTCGTTTTTCATGTATTTCTTGAAGCCGTCTTTGGAGAGAGCCTCGTCCTTGATGTGATATGTCTTATGTTTTTCTAGAAAAAAATACATAAAAAATAAATGTTTTAACTGTTATCTTTTTTATGATACATGATTTGGTAGTTTATCGGAAATATGAACAACAAAACTAAGTCCAGAACCAATTGTAAGGCCGATTTAGACAAACCAATTTGTTAAGACTGTTTTAATAATGTCATATAGGGGAGTAGTATATTAAAACTTTTAGACACATCACTATACTTACCCATATCAGCTTTATTCTTAAAGGTATAAGTGCATCCTACTCTTCTGCAGTGGAAGTGAGTGGTTCTTTGGCCGGCGAACATGCAGTGTGGTGCAGCACAGCTCTCTGTTGCCCTAAACCTTTGGAATCCTTCTTGAAGAATAGCTGAATCTTTTCTATGATAGTTTGCGTGCATTTGCACATCTGATGTTGAAATATATACCTGGAAAAGAAGCATTTCATTTTTTATTGCATGAGTTCAGCAGACAGGCAGATGGCCCACTTGATGGAAAGCGGTTACCATCGCCTATGAACATTTGCAACACCATAGGTGCTATAAATGCGCTGCTGCACTCTTAAGGGAGACTGGAACAAGGTTGCTATGGCGACATACTTTAGACCAGGAGTGGTAGCCATCCAATCGGGCAAATGCCCTACCACCTGGATTTCATTATTTGTTTAAAACCTTATATCTAAATAATCCTAAGAGATCCTTTAGGATGTTTTTGTGTACGTTTAAGTTTTGTTTTGAGCGCCATAAATATTTCTATCACTAAAATTTAGAAGGAAGCTTTGTCGTCTATTTTAAGGAATATTTGACAAATAAATACATTACTTTCTAAAAATTCAATCTGGAATGTTTATTTATCATAAAAGTCCTTACCTTATCACAACCGTCCTGGATACAGTGGTAGTGAGTCTGACTGCGGTTATGAGGACAATCGCTGAACCTCTCTGAGCAGTCGTCTAATGGAGAGTACCTCATGAAGCCGTGTGCTAGTGACTCATCTCGTTTTTTGTGCCACTGAAAAATATGAAGATGAGGGATTAGAACCTGAATGATAAAAGCATTCAACTAACTACGACTAAATCTTTATTTTTTGGCTACCTTGGACTAAACCTTGTTTAAGGGGACTAATAGTATCGATGATGTAGAAAATCTTCTGCATGTCCTTCTTAATTCTTAATCTTGTTCTATTTATCTTTCTATATATATTTTTCTTCACTGTTGTAATTATAAAATAAAGAGGTTTAATTCTCTGATGTTCTAGATTGACATAGTGCAATATTTAATTATCACCAGGTAAGTAGAGCTAAGAACGAAAAGACTTTACTAATTTGTAGTGTTTTTCCCCTTATACACTCCACAGAATACTTACTTGGTATCCAAGAGGATTTGCTCGTATTCAATATATTATAGTGATATTGTTAAAAAAATAACCAACCTTAAAATGTCGAATCATTTCTTCTTTCTTGCAGAAGACCCTCGCCGTACAATCCATGCAGTGGAAGTGCTCCCGATAGCCCAAGTCTTTGCAGTATGAAGAACCGCATTCCAGGGTTGAGCTGTACCTTTTGACATATCTTGAATAATCTACAGTGGTCTGCAAAGAGTTCTTCCTAGCTTGGTCCAGATGGTTTAACGCTGATAACAAGCCTGAAATAGTAGAACAATCAAAAAATTTCCTTACAGGAAAATATTTGATTCACATCAATTTCTTGTTTCATCTGTACCAATAAATAAAATTAAATTCCCAGTTTGCTTGATTTCGACTTTTGAATCTTTAAGAGTATGCCACAGATAGTCTAGATTATAATTATGGGAAGAAAAAAACTATATTAATCTGTTAGAAGCCTTACAATAACAATATGCTTATATAAAGAAACAATAATAACTAACGATACATTCATCCGTTCTTTCCGTAAACTTATTCTTTTGTTTGGAACTCAAACCATGCATCATATTGTATAGAAAATTAAGTCTCGAAACGAATATCGCTCGGGTTTACGCTGTGTTCGTGGTTAGGAGTTTTTAGGGTTCCGCAATGAAATTCGTAGGTAGTAAAAATAATAAACATTATCATTGCGAATAAATGTGAAAATTTGATTGTTACCGATCCTAATGAAATGTGGCGAGAGAAATAGAACATAACCTGAAGAAGAACACAGACTCGTTTTTGATATATAAGACGATCTCGAAAAATTTGAAATAGTGGATAGAATATTTGTATGGAATATGTTAATTGCTAAGTGAATTTTGTTATTTGGCGCCAGGCGTAGTCCAACAGGTAAACTGAGGTAGTGACCTCTCATAGTCTAGGAATAATAATTGTAATCAACTAGCGTCACTCTGAAGAGCTCCTAAATACATCAAATATAGGAAAGTAACAAATAGAAACAAAGATATATAATTACGATTTGGTTATATACTATAGTTTATATAATACAAATTATTATATAGAATAAGCATTAATAAACAAGTAGGAATGGTGTCTATAAATAAAGTAATGTATATAGTACACAAGAGGTATTACCAAAATACCACACTGTTTCTAAAAATATAATAGGTAAATAGAAAATGTACAAATTGATGTTTAAAAAGATAAATAAGTGTAAAAGTAGAAATAAAGGATAAACTAGCAAACATTTAGAATAGTAATAGAACAAAATGTAATAGAATAAGTAAAACAATAGTAAATAGAGTAGACAGTAAAAAGTAGAATGTTTAGAACTCATAATTGTAATTTGAATATGTAATACCTGACAAACTTGTGCGTCAGGAGAAGGAGATTTAATAAATAAATTTTTGACATATCAGGTATCCCAACTTGCTTAGTTATATGCATAGCATTTTGTTGTGATATTCTTTAATTAAAACCTATTCTTTTCTATTCTTGTGTTAAATATTATGTTAGAAAAAATATAAAAAACATTTACTTAGTTTAATTTAATTTTTAAATATAGTTCGCTATGTCTGCACCTATTTTATACATCAGGCCTAAAAAATGTTTTAAATAATAACAGAAAGTTACATTGGTACATGTAGAGCAGCATACAGTCATGTACAGTTTAGGAGATTTGTATTTGGTTATTTACTAGGCGATAGTCACACCTAGTATTCCTCCATGCTTCTACTGTTCTCCCGATAACTCCCAGATAAAAACCTATAGTTCTGCTGAGGCTGGATTTTAACAAACGAAGTTATGAATATTCCATATTCAAATTTGTACTGGATCGTCTCTAATAATACACAACTCTCACTTGTCTATGTTTTTTCTTAACACAGCCAAACCTAAACGCGGTTGTGTAACCATATCAAGTTTTGGAGTATCAAATAAATTATTATGGTAATTAATCAATGTTTTCTCCAAGTCACTCCTAGCCCATTGTGAGTGATCGCTGGCTTTAGAAGTACATTCGTATAGTAAAATGTTTTTTGTAAAACCTTTTTTGCTTCAGATCGTATCGTTTAAATAGGAACGTATGTTGCCACAACTCGTTTTGTTGTTTGTGGAAATCGTATTTGTCGGATTGTAGTTACGTGATTGTGTACCTTGATTCTTAGTTTTAGATTAATATATGTTCTTATCTCAATACTTGTTACAATTTTAAAGTTATATATATATGCGTCAACGCACAGTACCAATTTGTAATGGTAATGTACAATGGCCTTTACCGTAAAAAAGCCTACTTTCAGTAAACCGATGATTTAAGTGAGGGCAACATGTGGTGTTACAACGACGAAATATTGTGCTTTAAAAACAATGTAGGCCTTTAAAATTAGTGTAAGAATCATTCATGGAAATATAGAATGTATGCCCATTTAACAGGGTGAAGTTTTATATGTGTTTGTTTCCTTTAATACCTTTATTACATATTCCTATATATCGCTATCGCTATCCCATATTATCGCTTTAATCAATAGCTTATAAATATAGAAAAAAATAATATTAACAAACCCATGCACATGGAAAAGAAACTTACTCCACTTTTATTTTATTTTAAACACAGATCAAAATAAATTCACTCTATTTCAAATTTCGATTGTTCAAATGGAATACCTCATTACCAAACTGACAGTTACAAATAAAGAACAAAAACAACTTTTCGCCCCGCCTGTACACGTTCTAAATACGAACACATATATACGTAACGAGTATAGAAAAACATTATTTTGTTGTACCGTTTTCGACAGATTAAACTTCAAGTACAGTCATGACGAAATGTCTATTCTTTTTTTTTTACAAAATCACTTTTGAAAGACGTATTAATACCAGCATTTATGTAGATTAGATACAACAATGGAATTTAACTATATGTGATTTTTTTCTTAAAATAGGGTTCCGTGAAGGTTTTTTAAATAATTGTATTTTATCAAAATTAAAATATTCGTTCAATTATTAAAACTTATTATTTATTTACATTATAATTTAAATTAGACATATCTGTGCGTTCTCGTACCAGTTTATTATACACACTCAGTGTTCCGCAAAGTATGTACCGCGGCACACTGGTGTACCGTGGTCATTAATTAGTGTCCCTCGGAAAAATAAGGTTATGCTGCAATTGAAACTTTAGATTTGTTGATTAATAATAAATATTGTTTCGATGATTAATAAATAAATGTTGATTAATGTTACTTAAAAAAATATTTTTATTTGTGGTATACCTCCAAAAAATTTCGTTTTCCTAGATGTAGCTTGAACACAAAGTTTGCGGAACACTGCACTAGCTGTTCCTCTAACTTAGTTTACCGTATTATGGTTACAATGGAACTAAGCTGCCATCGCTTGAGAAATTTGTACTTAAGCTTGCTTAGACGCAACATGTACGTAGACGGTAGTAAAAGTTACAAATATTTATAATTATATTTTCTGAGCCTTGCAAGATATCTAAATAAATGGATCATCATATATATTTTTTTTTAATTTCAAAAAATTTAATTGATTACCGTCAAGCCAATTCGTAGCGTATTTGAGACACCAAACACGAAGGTAAAATTCTATAATTAGTTGATAAATAGCAGTTTTCATTTAATTTTTTGTAATTAAAATAAATTTCAGGTAATAGTATGTATGGTGTACTTATATGTAATAATATATTAAAGTAGAATGAGAAATCAAATAGTTTATTATTCTGATTTACATGTTACAAATAGCTATTTTTTGAACATGGGTTCTTCCAGAATATGCTGTACTACCTTCAATATATCATTATGAGATTGTCTCATTTTGGTCCAAATGGAAGCAACTCGAGTCGAAACTTCTTCTCTGTAATGATAGCGAAGAAATTTCTGGAAATATTAAAGATATACATTTCAATTTTTTTTTATGGATACTATTAATTATTTTTATTCCATTGGTATAAACTTGACTTTTGACATTTAAATCATACAGAACCTTGCAAAACTTTGTTAAAAACCACTCTTACCAAAATTTATAAAAGTTATGGCTTGTACAAACGTGATTGTATGAACTTTTTTCATTGCAACTTATTATTAATGAACTGTAGAACGCTAAGTTTTGGTTGTTAGACAACTAATGGGTCACGACTCTTGTATAATGGTGTAAATATAAGAAAATTGTGTTACAAAGTGTAGGATAGTATACTCGATTCGTGTTTATTATCTTTAATTTATGATTAAATAGATACGATTGTGTTTCGCCGATTGATTGCGAACGACTAACTTTCTATTGTGGGTTGTGTGTCACATGACTTATGTTTGTGATATTATGTGTGTGTAATTTTTATGGTCGACTTTCATCTGGGATAGTATAGTTATTAAACTATGGCCATATGCTTCTTTTTTTACTTATTTTATATTGCAGTATTTCAACAGACAGGCAGACGGCCCACTTGATGGAAAGCAGTTACCATCGCCTATGGACATTTGTAAAACTAAAGGTGCTACAAATGCGCTGCTGCTCTCTTAAGGGAGACTGGAACCTGGTCACTAATGCCGGAACTCAACTCAAGGTTGTTATGGCGGCATACTTTAGACCAGGGATGGTAGCCATTCAGTCGGGCAAATACCCTCCCACCTGGCTGTGGGATGTTTTGTCGCCTCTTACGACAGGCCGCCCAGCCGCAGGAAATTGTATTCTTTCTCCGTTCCTGCACGGATAAAATTTCTTCTTTCTTATAAATATAATGAAAACGTTTTCAAATTTACCTCCACTTAAAAATTCGTGCACCCCGATGAGGTAAAACATACTATATTTTGTACGTCCGTGATTTATACAAATAAAGATATTTCAATTCAACCGAAGATACTGGACCTAGTCAGACGTCTTACTTTATCAGATGTTGACATATGACAGTGTAAAGGAAGTCACACACCCATTTCTCCGAATCATAAGGCTCATTGCGTAGAACTTTCTTGAGCACAATCGTTCCATTGAACGAGTTCGGCCCATTAATGTGCATTATGGTGCCCCATTGTTTCGGATGAATGAGCCGACACAATATCTTACGAAATTTCCTAAAAATTATATAAGGGCGTGTGTTAACTGAACGAATAATCGCTACATGGTTCGATCATATGAAATTTAAATCTATAATATAAAAACTCTGTAGAGAGTTCGAGTTTGCACAATGCGTTTAAAAATATGACTAAATCCATATGATCCCACAAAGTATCATTTTGTCTGTTTCTTCAAGACTCATGTAAAAACTACTGAACAGAGTTAAAAGAAACTCGACACAGAACTAGCTCATATCTCAGTTCAGAACTTAGGATACTTTTTATCCCGATAAATGACGTCGGTAGGTTAGACGTGGTGTAGTTGCAGTAGCCCTTCTTGGTCTTGCCATTGCGATTCATTAACATATGTCGTTCTCATGGTAACGATACGATTGAATACAGTAGAACCTTTTTAAGTCGAACCTCGATAAGTCGACAACCTCCCAAACTCGAAAAACTTTGTGTTCCCCCTTCCCTAACTCCCAAAACCTCCGTTGCTTAAAATTTGAAGTTTCTATACGTCGAAATAATTAGCGAGTCCCTATAACTAAATTTAGTACTTATTTGCCCTGTGCAACTCGAAAGAATAAACTGGACCTCTATATCTCAAACATATTTGATTTTACGACCCCTATAAATATAATATATAATAACCTCTACCAGTCGATTGTTTCTTTACAAAATTCGCTAAGTCGAAACCCTCCATAAGTTGAAAACTGTATAACTTGGATTTTTTATCGTCTCCCGTCAAGTTCGACTTACAGAGGTGTTACTGTATTAAAAATCGAAAACCCGTATTGTTTATTAGGATGGCAGCTAAAAAAAATGAAATATTATATATAACCTAATTAAAGTTTTAACTTGGAAAACTTTGCCGCTGATGAAGGGCGTTTAAACGCCGAATGTGAAGGAACCCTTAGTATAATTTAATACGTATTTCATATCTGATGCGGTGAGACGTTCGGCCATTGTTTTTGGATTTCTTTGTAAATTTGTTTTTTATGCTAAATACAGTTTATTATGTCGAGAACAAGATGTTTTTGATTCTTGTGTAGACTGGCAGAAACGGAACTCAACATACCTTGGTCATCATTATCGTGTTGAACTTTTTAATCACACTTCTAGTTTAGAATGCTTTATACTTCATTTTAATTTGAAAGTAAGAAGTAAGAGTAGGCACCATAGATAGAAGCATCTTAGGCCTAGCACGTATAACATCTGTAGCAACCTACAGAATCTAAGCCCGGTGCATTATCATAGTATTTAAGAGCTTAGCTCTTGTCGGTGAAGCCTCTTTCAATCCTCTATTCTCGGCCAGCTGTTTCACTTCTTTATACGACACGACACCTTTTTTTATTTTGTTTTTTTACTTTTTTATCATAGTTCAGCATATGGCCCACTGGATAGAAAGCGGTTACCATCGCCTATGGACATTTGCAACACCAAAGGTGCTACACATGCGCTGCTGCTCTCTTAGGGAGACTGGAATCTGGTCACTAATGCCGGAACACAACTCAAGGTTGTTATGGCGACATACTCTAGACCAGGGGTGTTAGCCATCCAGTCGGGCAAATACCCTCCCACCTTGCTGGGGGATGTTTTGTCGCCTCTTACGACAGGCCGCCCGGCCGCAGGAAACTTATTTGGTCGATAAACGCTCTACTCAATCTTTTTCCTCTTCTACCTTACACTTTGCCTTTTATTATCGTACAAAGAAAGATAATAAAAGGCAAAGTGTCGTAGTAAATGTCCAAACATTCTTCCTCTCCTTTCTTCTATGGTTTTTATAATTCGACACCTTTCTTTGACTATGGTCAACACCTTTTCATTGGACTTTTTCAGTCTGTCCGAAAGTCCGGTGCGTAAGTATATATATTTTATTGCAAAGCTGGCACAGGCAGACTGCTCACGTACTGGGAAGTGGTTACTCTCGCTTATAGATGATTGCAACATCAGATGCGAACCCAATGCGCCAGCCTTTAGGGAGGGAAAGAGGGGATGAGATAGGAGGACTAAACTGAAATATTCCTGGTGCTCGTAAGGCATTAATGACTTATCAAGATGGTAGACCTTAAGAATTACTTTCAAAGAGGTTTTTTTGAAATATGAGGTATACCAAAATATTTTTAGGATTAATAACAACGAGCTCCGACATGCACTTGATATTGTCATTTCTAATATTCTTTCTTACAAGCTTTTAGTAATACCAGAATCTGCTCGACCTTTTCAGTCTCGACTTTTACATCAGGTAGAGTCAGTGTATTTAATATAATTGTAATAATTTTTATTATCTGACATTTTGTTCGTTTACCACATTTAAAGGTCAGCGAGATTATAAGTGAAAGAATAACCTGAACTGTCACACAAGTTAAGGTTGTCAATTTTTTTTTTAATATGACTGAACGATTATTATACAGTTCAAGTGTATTAGAAACAATGTTATAAATAACATTTATTTTTTGCCATTTCATCTATATTCGTAATATTAATAACGAATATAGATAATAAATATTAATTATAATCAATTGATAGTCTTATATTAATTAAGATATCAATTTACTCTCTTATCCCACTCTCTCCTTCACTTTATCCCAATCCTTCATCCATCCATCCATATTTAAGCAAATACTTATTATATTATACAAATTGTAGGTCTTTCAATGTTAAACAAGGGAGTTCTTGTAGCAGCTCGAAAAAGTACATTTAACTAAACAGTTCATTTTTCAACACAAATTCACAATTCATGCTAAATATATAAATAAATTGTTTACTTTTAACTAATATTCTGATACAGTTTTTAAAAATAAAACAACACTATTAAAATTCCTATCAAAAGCTGAAACCGCAAATATACTAAGTTTTAATTAAATAGCGGGCCAACCCTATTATTGCTGGACCGTGTGAATTCTATCAGAATTTGTTGTTTTTCATAGTAAGCTTTATTCCGAAGTTTTTTGCGGATATTTTATAAGCGTAAATATCTTTTTAATGTATTAACGGTTTAAAATTGATATCACTGTCAAATGCAATTAGTTATACATTGTACGACGTATTCACTAATTAAATTAAATGTAATTGATATTTTTTGATCCGGTTATAATCGAGTCTATATTTCTATTAATGTGATATTCGATTATTAAAAAAATTATTTCGCACACTTTTAGGAAGTGAGTATTTTTAGTTATTTTGAATTATATTTAAATTTATTATTAGTTTCTTTAGATTAGATGGTAATATCAATGTGGTATGTTTAAATACAACATATATGGAAAAATAAACTTTAAGGCAATTTTATGTTTTACCAATAAAAAGCCTAAAAGGTGGTATTTTTCGAAATTAATATTTAAATTTTTAATGAAATTTGGTGTACGAAATATTTCCTAGAATCTTCTATATATCTTCAATTATTTTATAGAAAATATTAAAAAACATTAAAGTTGACAGAACTTATACCACACTTATCATCATTTGGATAAAATTTTTGCAGTCAACGAATAAGTTATTGATTGTCTAAACGGTGATAAGGACCTATTCGCCAGTTAAGAAACTATTTAAGTAATGTAAATCAATCAGGCTATAAAAATAGTATGAACAATGCATACAACCACTTTAAATCTTATCCGTGCAGTGCCTTTTGTAAGAATTGTGACTGCTAATATGTCGTTATCATACAACGCGAACGAAATTTCGCTAGCACTAATGGGAAATAAATAAAAATATAGCATCCTATATATATTTAAGTATAATTAAGCACCGTAAGAGCACAGAATCTATGACTAATTGAAATTGAATGTCACTTAAGATTTAGATAAACGGATTTAGAGCGATCGATATTTCGGAGTCATTATTTTCTAGAACGTCCCACGAGGTGGTGGGAACTTAACATTTTTGTTGGACAGCATTTTGGAAATGTCCACTTGAGTGTACACTAGGATGAAAAGCTTTAACTTGATAACGTAAGTCACAAAATGTTACCATGTTGAAACTTTAGTATGTTTTAATTTATTGCAGAAACGGAGGATAAACCGTGTATTTATTTAGTTTATAAAGGTATACACGGATCCCATGAGAACAAAAGCGTTAAATGAAGTACTATGTAGTAAGTATATAATATGTAGTAAGTCGGTAAAAGTCCGTAATATGTAGTAAGTCGATAATATGTAGTTAGTTGGTAATATGTAATAAGTCGGTAATATGTAGTAATGCTATGATATGTAGTTATGTCTACACCGGAAACTATCTTTCCATAATAATTCGATTATTTAATACTAAGTTCTCGTAAAGCCGCGTGCTCATTTGCGAGCCGTAACTCACAAACGTACAACGTCTTCGTGGTCAAAGGTAGGTACGTTAGTCAGGAGTTGTGTATTTGTCTGCAAAGTTTGAATTTGCCGCCCCCTGAATAGGTATGGACCCCCTCCCCCCTAGATCCGGGGCTTGCCGTTTCTGTAACCGAACGGATAAAGTGACGTGCTTTGATTCGCGGTAAAAATTGACAATAGTCGGCTCACTACCAGCCACGTCCACATTATGATTTTTGGTTATAATAACTGCAACGGTTACGTATCGCAAGCGAATACGCACTGCGGCGCGATTGGCTTCCTATTCCTAAATTGTTTTTTAAAAAGGTTTTTAAATACAAGCGTTTGAGATCCTAGATATCATGTAGCAGTAGAGTGTTAGCCAAGACAAGTAAAACGAGCCCAAACACGGCGGGTCCATCTCGTTTAGTACAGGAGTTCCTATGGCTACCTTACGACTCCATCATCAGATCAGCTCTATGGTACCATATTATTACATTGTCATGCGATATACATATGCGTGCCAAATTTCAGCCCAATCGGAATTTGGCTTTTAGCCGACTTTACTCTGAAAGCTTGGGGTTCTGTCTCTCTATTTTGTTACTACTACAAACTTTTATAAATCTTTCAATTTATTTGCGTAACGTTAAAGCAAAGTGCATTGTTTTACTCATACCTATTAACTAACTGTATCGATATCGACGATACTTTTCTTAATATCGGTATCGTATCGAAAGTATTCTCGGAGCATCTCTATATCCAACATTAAATTAGTTCTACGGCCGATCTGTTTAAAACATGCTCGTTACTAACATAATAGTCTGTGTCTATCAAACGTTTCCAAAGTTCAATAAATGCATCAATCCCTTTACATTGTGCTCTTCAGATCAAATTGACATACGAGAGCATCTCATATGTAAATACGCTTACTAGACGTACCAATTCCATATACCAACTTATCTTTACTACTATAACTCTAAAAACTAAAGCAATATGAGCTTTATTCCGTTAAAATAAAGTTCTATTAATAAATAAAGGATGGAATGTAAATAATGTAGAAGTAAGATCGACCAATTTAACTTGATACGAGTAAAAGATTAAATTGTTAAGCATTTTATTGAATGTAAGGATCAAATGGAAGTGGTAAATGTTTTTAGTACATTAAGGCATCGTATAGGAGGTAATAAGGCGGGGCATGGGTGTACTTACTTGAGTTTAAGTAACGCTACGCCGTACAAAATGTTTATATGTGTGCACATTATTTCGGATTCTTTAAGCTTTTTTGGAATGTTCCATTTGCCGCACACTGAGTCAGATAATGAGTCATTAAAATAACATTTTTCCACCCCTGGAATGTCGGACTATTTTTGATAAAAAATATTATTAAAAAAAAAATATTATTCATTGTATTTTGCAGGAAACGTACTCAGCGGCAAATTATGGGATTGTACCAGTGCCCAACAGTGGAACCCAACATGAGGGTAGGTAAAAAGTCCACTACGCGGTCGGGTGTGTCGGTGACATTGAAGGTTTTCTTCTACACGTGAGTTAGATTTTATATTCGTATATGAACCGTGCAAGATATAGAAATGAAACAAAGGTAAATAATTGACATCGTTGTCTTTTATCGCCGCTACTAAAAAGTGGCCTAAACTTCAAAATAAAAATCAAATAAATTCCGTGTTTAAAAACCGATGCAACGGAGTTTTAATTAGATTGAACAGTTTTGGATATATGGGATGTTTTTGACAAAACTATTTTATAACTCTTCCATAGTCAAATAACAAAATATGGGACGTAATTTCACCATTGCGGAATACTTCATTTTGGGTGGACTTCAGACGCTAACAAATTTTCGGACTCAGTAACTTCTCCTTGAAACTAACTAACTAACTAATGTCCGGTTCCTATATCTTATTATTCATTCTCTTTCCCTACCATCGGTTGAATTTTTACATTAGATCTATGGAGCTTATATCAATTTTTAACCGATAGTAATGCAAATGAACGGTCGCTAAGATACAGGAGCGGGGATTAAATGAGCAATCCAATTTATCCGAATTAGATTCAGATCGCTATATTATGGCGGCCATAAGTTTGTACCTTAACAAGGTAAACACGATGCTAATAATTTAAAACATGTCAGCACTATTATGGAAGTTCCTGTGTAACTAATTGAATGAAAATTTGAATCTTTTATACCCACGATCATTGGTTAATATGGAATGGATTTGCGTAAATTTTAATAGCTATTTGCATTTTGAACATCATTAGGTATCGTTAGCGATATGTGGACAATATAACACCAAAAGCCTTCTTACATTGTTCAAACAATATTATGAATGATAGAGATTTTGCCTAGATTAATACGTACTTATTATAGTCGAATTGTATATATTCTGAACAAAAGACAGGTAGAAACAATTCAAAATTTAAAAACATACATGCGGTATGAATAGATTAATACAAGTAGATGAAGCATAGTGTGTACAAAGATCGTAACTAGAGGAGATTATCACAGCCAGCTTGTATAGAAAACCGAAGACTTGATGTGAGTTTTTTTACTAATCAATTACGTTCCGGTTAACGCAATTTTATTATGGGAATACTTAGCCACATCTCGTGTCGCGTGAAGGCAAACTTATATTGTGCCATACAAAATTTCGTTAACTTGAGCTTGATCGAGCAGTAAAAAAACGCCCTAGAAGTAGTAAGATGTCATTTTTGGAATGAACAAAGTATTCTTATTTATATCTGTCTTCTAGTCTAAAGATAGAATCCTAGGAAAAATTTCAGAATGACTTATAAAATTATGACAAACTAGTAGGTACATTTCTAAAATAAAAACGAGGTTACCCAAATAATTATTAAAAAATGTCGATATGAAAATAATAAATCATACTTCTGTAAAAACTTCATCTAGACCTACAATATATGTATGTAAGAGTATCTACAATGTACCTCGATAAAAACCTAAAAGATAAATACAACTGAAGCAACCGTTGGCCTACAATAAAACAAAAAATACTGTAAATTTGTCGCCACCGTATCGGCATATACGATGGTTCAAACTGAACCTATACTTTTCCAGATGCAATGACTTGTAATATTCAAATCCCTTCCACGTTGGCCTGAGGTTATATATCCCAATTTGTAGAATCAGATGATTCATACCATTCCTTATACCATTACGTCAATGTGTATGACGACCAAATTCAATTTGCCGTTAAAATCATCCTTATAATACTTATCATTAAGGAAATATGGCTCATGTTCCCATAACAATGACATTGTGGTATGTAAATCTAATTTTGTTTGTTACAAAGCGCTTTTTATTACAATATTTCGGAGATCTTCCAGATAAGGTGAGCGTGTCTGTGTTTTTTTCTTTTTTCGATTTAGTATCTTCACGGCTCGGTTATGAAGTGTAAATAGTGGATTTAGTGTTAAAATTACTCCATAAATTGGAAATATTAGTTATTAACCGACTTCAGAAAAAGGAGGTTCTCAATTTGTCGTATAAATATTTTTATCTATGTTCATAACAAGCCATAATTTTTTTGTTCCGGAATCTATTTTGATGATTATTTTTGCGCTGGATTTATTATCAGATTAGTTTTTTACAGATGTCATAGTTATTGGATAACATATACCTACGTAACTTAAAAGTGAAAAAATAAAAAAATCTAGCAAATAAGAAACTTCAGACTTCAGAAGCACCTAAAAAGCAAAACATATATATTTTCTACCATATCTTGAGGTCGGTACTAAGTAAATTTGCAAAATATAGTAATTTTTATGTGCCCAAAACTTATTTTTTATTTATAGAACTTTTTACTAAGAAACATCGCAATAAATCATGAAGATAATTTAAGACAAAAATAGTTTATGTATGTATATAATAATATTAATATGTATTTTTCAATATATATATTTAGAATATTGTACAACTAAACCCTGCCCTAGATTTTATGCCATTTTCTCTCTCCACCCCAAGGTTGTCTGGAAGAGATCGCTGCCAGCGATAAGGCCGCCATTTGTACTTAATTGTAAGCAGTCTTTGTGTATTGTAAAATGTTATTGTACAATAAAGTATATTCTATTCCAAAGTTTTCATTGAAATCGGTTCAGCCATTTCTGAACATATTACAGAAAATTGGCCGAAATGACTGCAATGACTGAAATTACCGAAATGGTCCCGTAGTGTTTTCGTGAAAACGGAACAGACAGACAGAGTTACTTTTGCATTTATAATGTTAATATGGATATATAATTGTATATCATGTAGATAGTATGTAACTAGTAGTTATTTTCCTATTGTTACGAGCTACAGGACTTCAATTAAAATCCCGTTGAAATTACTATAGTATTTATTAGAACTGTACAAACACATATAAAACAGGTACAAATATAACTGGATACAACCAGTACAAACTGCACGATTCAATAACACGCGCAGAGTCCGTCACTATATCGCTTATCGAATGTACACGTTTTGGTTTGATCGTGGTTCTCGCTAGGCTTCCTCACCCCTCCCTTCGGGCATCCCTTTTATTTTGTACACATACAATATGCCTCGACGCAAAACAATAACAATAAGAATTAGTTCGACACACCTGCCTAATGACGACCATAAAATAAGTACAATAACAATAGAATGTTTTACTTAATTACTAATTCTAAACACAAAGTGAGCAAAAGAAGTCAAAATGCGGGAAAGGTAAACGGGTTTATGGCAGGCAGGTGCATTCACCTTTGTCGGCATGTAACAGTATGAAAAACCAAGAATCATGATTTTTACATGACAGTTTAGATCTTTCACAAACACAACTTAGTCTTTTGTGCATTCGCTTATTGTTTGTTACATTAAAATATTTCCATAGATAAAAAATATTTCTAAACATGTTTTTCCTACATTGTTGTCTAGTGTATGATTGAAATCTTTTTGTCCACACAGAATCTCATTTTAAACGTACTTGTTAAATATTTTAGTTAAATAAGTTTTTCCTTATGATGGCTTTAAACGATAAGCTAAATCGATATTCTTATGATTTATGCTTTTTACCTTTGTTTAGTCGTTTTGTGTTTTATAAGATTAACGGAGTTGGAATTTTAATCTTGAATTGTGTTTCTGTTTTAGCCTTTTGGCGTTGCGTAGCCTTTTTGTAAAATAAGTTTTTTATTCGGTACATGTGTATGTATTTGTTGTATGTCGGTTAATTTTTATATAATTTGTATAATATTGCGTAAAGCTATATTTTTATTATGTTTAAATAATTCATTTTATCACTATAATAATAATAATAATCGGCAGACAAACACAGATATTGTGTATATCCTCAAATTAAGCAAGTTACGCTTGTGTTATGGGTAATATACAACGGACTACTCTGGGGCTGATCTTAGACACCCAGACCATAGTAAATAACGGAGAAAATACCTTTCCGAAATTTACTATATCAGGAATCGAACTCGGAGCCTCTGCGTTGCCGTGAGGTAGGCCGGCAAAGGCCGCTGAACCACAGAGGCCGTCTATATCTTACTATATCATGTATATGTATATAACTTAACTGGATATTTGCATATATAGTATAGTGATATATTTATTATTAAAATGTAAGTAGTCGGACAATAATTATGTATACCACCATTGCCACATCTAATCAGCAATATTCTTGCCTTCTTCTTGCTTGCTTACAGGATATGGAAGAGATCGCTTTTTAGTGATAAGACCGCCCTTTGTACACAATTAAAATAATACTAGTTCGTAAGTTTTGAAAACGATCCACGCGGACGACGTCGCGGGCACACTTATACACATGTCATGTCCATCATATGAATATGCGAAAACAGTCTATTTAAGCCCTCATATATTGTTTTGACAGCTATAATTTGCCGACTTTTTTATAGCAGGAGTTCACCAGACAGGCAGACGGCCCACTTGATGGAAAGCGGTTACTATCGCCTATGGACATTTGCAACACCAAAGGTGCTACAAATGCGCTGCTGCCCTCTTAAGGGAGACTGGAACCTGGTCACTAATGCCGGAACACAACTCAAGGTTGTTGTGGCGACATACTTTAGACCAGGGGTGTTAGCCATTCAGTCGGGCAAATGCCTTACCACCTGGAAGCTACGACTTATAGTCAAATACTCCTGAATTTATTAATTTGCTTGTTAGATTTTTAATAACTTCATTCAAGTCACATCTGGAATAGCCATAAATGGTAAAACGCCAACCCATCATAAAATAAAACTGATCTATACATGGCTACGCTTTTTCAATCGGCACCTTTTACAGAATGTTAATGTTAAACTTAAGGTGTCAAATACACTTAACCCGTTCGTTGCAACATTGTAATTATATTCCCAAGTTAATGAAGCAAAGTTTGTGTTATGGTATAGAAGAAGAATGTGGCCAATGACAATTGCCTAGTAAATAATAAAGCTTATAAATGGTTTTAATTGTTACATCACTATTTTTATTATTAGATACTAGCATTTTTTTATTTATTTTTTATAGCAGGAGTTCAGCAGACAGCGCATTTGAAACACCAAAGGTGCTACAAATGCGCTGCTGCTCTCTTAAGTAATGCCGGAACACAAATCAAGGTTGTTATGGCGGCATACTCTAGACCAGGGGTGATAGCCATCCATTCGGGCTAGTGCCCTATCACCTGGCTGTGGGTTGTTTTGTCGCCTCTTACGACAGGCCGCCCGGCCGCAGGAAATTGTGTTCTTTCTCCGTTCCTACACGGAGCATGTGCCAGCGAAACTTGTGGGGCAACTAAACACTTGGTCGCAGGGCCACATTTTGGATATATTCGTTTATCCCATAAAGAAGACGTCATGTATCGGGATGAAATGTATCCTAAATTTTTACCCAGGATATAAGCTAGCTCTGAGTCGAGTTTCATCTAAATCAGTTTTGTAATTTTCGCGTGTTCCAACAATCAGACTGACAAAAATTCTGAAAGTTGTATTTTTGGAATCTGCTGGTTCGAATTAGTC
The DNA here is from genome assembly GCA_949752895.1 of Dendrolimus pini. Classification (NCBI taxonomy): domain Eukaryota; kingdom Metazoa; phylum Arthropoda; class Insecta; order Lepidoptera; family Lasiocampidae; genus Dendrolimus; species Dendrolimus pini. Next base: position 5,422,207 of record OX457146.1, read on the forward strand.
TCTCTGAATTTTTAAATTCATAGCACAAACGCGACCCCTCCGCATATTTAACGGGCTCACTTGATGGCAAGTGGCTACCATCAACCATATACATCTGCAACACTAAATGAGCCGATGCATTACACTCGTCGCGACTTAAATATCTGTTTGCGCTATTTTTGAAGACTTTCATATTGTAGCTTGCTCATGTATGGCATAAAGGACCGAGCGCCACTAACAATGGATGAATTCCAGGTGTCAAGAAGGTGTGGATTAACTCCGGGTCGCCGGCGAGCAGTGCGGTGTTAAAATGGCGACGTAGACAACCAAATAGCTCATCAGAACACGTTCTACTGTACAGACGGCAGGACACACTTAGACTCTTTACTCAATCTGACCTTATATTATTCAAGCAGCAACGAACGTGTTAATCTATTGCAAAAATGTCACTTGCCGCCTTAATAAGGTTTGTATTGCATCACATGCAATGTATATGAAGTATGACAAGTATTTATGATAACCAGAATATATCGAGGACTTCGTATAGATTTAATTGAGATATTAAAAAAACTATAAGTAGTATTAAATAACCTAAAGGGGTTACCGAAATGGAATTCGTCATCTCGCTCGCACGTTATCACATTTTTTGAAGATGTAAGTTAACAGAATCAAGGAACTTGTTACTTGCAAGTACAAAAAAATAAACCAAACTACCTTCAATGTTAGTATTTCTGCTTTCAATGTCGTTGTAATTTTTTTTTCTCACTAGCGTTTTAGTGCTCTTATAGTCAGACAAAAGTTGTTCATCGAGTAATACACAACATGAATAAATTCAAAATTACAGTTGCGTGAATAAAACCGTGGAGCCGTTTCGTTTTCTGAATAATAATAATAACTTTTTCATTCAATTTATTTTATTGTTAAACTTACAGGTTTCCGAAGCACAAGGATCCAAACTTTAAAAATGCAATATCTAAACATCAATGTTGTTGAGGAGTGCGTCTTTTTCGCTAGGTTTTCAATCAGATCTGCGTTCTAGTGAAAGAAGTACGCTCAGCACGCTGTTAATTACCAGTTCTAGTAATATTTTCCACTCTTTTATTTATCTACATTGTAATAGGGACAGAAAGCACGGCAAAGACTTTAATAAAAATACAATCAACTCAATAAATACATAATGTAACGGGTCTGTTAAATACAAAATACGGTTCAAGTCCATCTGCTGTAAATAATTATATCTCTTTGTAATGTTGTTAATTGTCTGCATTAAACTATGTTGAGATAGTCATTAATTACTTGGCTATAACACGGGGTATGTGTGGTGAGAGGGGATAGCACACGAAAATGGCGGAGCGCGGGGGAATTGCACTAGGGCTGTCACATATTACCTATGATGCGTAATTTCATTCATTTTGAACCGCTGTACACTGCTGGACACTAACGCAGTCTACGAACTCATGTTTGGATTTAAGATGTCTAAACATTAAGTAACTTATTTTAATTTAAGTGGTGAGGTTTATATCTTTAGAGCCTTAACCAGTGGTAGCTTGGAAGCTTCCAACGAAGATCAGTTTTTATATAAAAAAAAATGGGTTATTTTGTAAAATAAATATGTACTTAGTAGCTAGTATTTTTTTATAAAAATGAAGTTGTGCGTCTCGGGACGCCCGGTAGAAGTAATAACTTGCGTGAGAAAATGGAAAGCCAGACAGACTGGCGCCGTAACGCGTTACGTAACGAAGCGGTTTACCCTCTCATAAAAAGTTATCACTTCAAAAGTATTAAAATCATATGAAGTATATACGTGGATAATAATAATAAATATTATGTAACACCTCAGATAGTAATATCCTATTACCAGTGACTAAGAGCATTTGACGGGAAGTTTTATTTTGAAAAAATAATCTTATATCTCTTGCAGTTTGTCTACTATGTCACGCAGATGAAGACTGTCCTACTGTAAAAAAAAACCTATGGATATAATCTAAAACAACAATTTCAGTACGCTGTTTAATTGCGACATCTGTGCCCCTATATAGTGCCAATTATTTACAAGTAAAATGGCTTAAACAGACAAATAGACGAACTTAATTAAATTACAATGGTTACGGATTTGCTATCTGGCTCCTAAGCATATACATAATATAAAATCTTAAGCAATATTTAATAAAATCTGTATATATATATTTAGGCAAAAGAAGATTTGATAACAATTGTAGCAGAGCAAATTATAATACTATCACTGGAAAAATGATTTTAATAATATCCGCTTATAATATTGTATAATGTATAAACTCTTGCAATATACGAATCACAAGTTTACGTAAGCAAAACTAGTTTAATACTGAAAATTCTATTCAGAATGGGTGGTAGCCCTACAACCAAGGGAACGTAAGGGGAAAGGGGTAAAGAAAAGGGAGTAGAGGTAACAAGGCGCACACGCTCGTAAACTGTTGTCGGCGAATGAAAGAGTAAAGGTAATTATGAATGTACGCATACATAGATCAAATCGGGATCCATCGATCGATAAGCGATCTAGATACGTTGCGTCGGCGATCACTCTGTTTTAATTACGTATTCCATTGCTATTGGATGGCGATTCTGTGTCAATATTGTATACTCCTTAAGAGGCCGTTTGTTAGTATCAATCTTTACTTACATGAATATTAGGACAGACATGAGATTATTCATAGAATCATAGAATAGCTTAATTCCTACTTTCCCTCGACATACTAGAAGAGCAGCGTCGCCCAGCGTTTAATCTCCTTTTATTCGTGAACAAGTTATCCCGTCAGACGTCGTCCTGCCCGGAAAAGCTTCAATTGATATGCCGACAGCAGCGTCACCTACCGGGTCCAATTGTGAACCAAGTTAGAAACCTTCTCTGGCTCATGAATAACAACTTTGCTAAAGATCATCACATGATCAAATGTATAGTTTACGATTCTATAAAGGACATACAGACAAACATTCATTTTTATATATAAAGAAGAAGAAAAAGATAGCTCCCAACATATTTATTCTGCGTTAATATTTCCAATGTCAAAGTGACAATACATATTAAGTCAATGTATAAATTTTAATGTAAAACATTATAAACCAATTTTAGGGAAACAAAAGAATAATATTCTATTAATCGACGGATTAAAAGAAGACAGTTGAATTAATGAATTATGATCTAAGTCGTAATCAAATGATACTTACGTACTTTATTTTATTGTTTAAAGATAATAAGAAGTAAGTAAGTAAAGTAAAGTAATAAGATGTGGCAATGGCGACACGACAGCTTAGGGTGAAAACATACAGTAGATTATTGTTCCCCAGCTGCAAATTGTCATTACAAATAAATTCAAACAAAGGCTACATGAATGGCTGTTGGATGTTTTTACTCCGTAAACGATTTTTTTGGGTAATTTTTGACAACATTTCAAATGATTCACATACGAGTAAGTGTATTTTCTTTTGTCATTTTTGTAATAAGTATTTCTTTTTAATAATCTTCAAGAAAATTTGCACGTCTCACAGGCAAAACACATGAGTCTTGCATCCTTATGTCACCTCAAATTTATGTACCATGTGTTAAGCAAATAAAATAATTTGAATTTGATGACTGAAAAATAATGACATATGTTTTAAGGAAACCATAGGACTTTTTCCAATTATATGGAGCCAGCAAAACAAGCTCTTTATTCCCATACTCCTCTATTTTGGTATACGTCCTCTACTACAGCACAAATCTTCATGTCATCCTTCATCTATCCATCTCTTTTTTGTCCTACCATTATTCTTCAACTTTCAGTTTAACATTCTTCTATCGACAAAATCTAAAACCGTCGTGGTTAAAATAAATCATTCTACTTGTCATTTGAATTTACTTACCTATGCGTAAAAGTAAGACCGGTAGCTATGAATGAAAATATTTACATGTCCGTGGATTTGCTTCTGGGAAACATTTTTTTAATTACGTATTCAGTACATGCTTTCTATGGCACGCGTCTGACATTGTATTCATTCATGTTTTCTAACACTATTTATTACTCTCTTAGAAATTGTAGCGAGTAAGTAACTTAAGTTTTAGTCGTTTCTAGATTTTACTTCTTCGATATAAGATAAATTATTAAAATATTAATTTGATTATTACCATTAAAAGTAGTGTTTATTTAACTTTTTATTTTCGTCTGAGGTTTTCTTCTAGATTATGACGTGGAATTACATTTATGATGTTAAATGAAACGTACCCCACATCAAGATTTATCATGTGACAGGGACAAATAATAAAAAGTATGGAAGAATTTTAAAGAGATGAAAAGAAAGAGAGTTTTCCTAATAAAAATACCTCTAATACGTAGTTTTAATAATCTCTCACTAACGCGAAAATCTAACAAAATATATTATTACAAAATTAACTTGCTAGACATATTACTAAAAAACTCGCTGTTAAATCATCGCTTACTGTATGTATCGCATGTATCGCTTAACATATATACATGGTAATAATGTATATATGTATGTTATATTCCTTAAAGACAATATAGGAATTTCGTTTGCTATCTGTTATAGCCACACGTAATATAGTAATATCAACCAATCCATCTTCAGCTTTCTTCGACACAATTCGTTTACATTCGTACAGTCTGCGCGAGCGCAGCGATTGGAGTAAATGATTCGCATGATCACGTTTTGTTTTGCTCTGTTTACTCGGTTTGAAGGAGTTTTCTTTTTTGTAATCAATCAAACCGGTCAATTAGAGTAAGAAATACTATCAAGCTTAAGGAGCTACCTAAAGGGAGTTCAGGTTCACTATCTCGCTCGCACACTACCACATTTTCGAAAATATAAATTAACAGAATTTACTAAGGACAAAATCGGCTTTACACAAAACTTAGCAATAATAACGTACATTTCATAAAAAATATTTTTAATTCTTACAAAGTTACATTATATTTTATTTTTACCAAAATATTTTTATATATAGCAATGCATATTATGAAATCAAAATAAAATAAAATATTTAAATTATTTGCAATTTTATTTTTAAGATTTATTATTTTACTTTTAAGTCTACATAGTCCTTCGTTATCTAACACGTCCTTACCTAGAGATCTGTGGAGGAACGGAGAAAGAATACAATTTCCTGCAGTCGGGCGGCCTGTCGTAAGAGGCGACAAAACAACCCACAGGCAGGTGGTAGGGTCTTTGTCTGTCTGGTTCACTACCACATCAGATCTAGAGTATGCCGCCATAACAACCTTGAGTTGTGTTTCGACATTAGTGGCCAGGCTCCAGTCTCCCTTAAGAGAGCAGCAGTGCATTTGTAACACCTTTGATGATACAAATGTCCATAGGCGATAGTAACCGCTTTCCATCAAGCTGTCTGCTTGTCTGATGAACTCAAGTAATTAAAAAAGTACATGCAAATTTATTATAACTTGACGTATATTGAAATTTTAATAGTCGCATATATTACTTGGCCTACTTTTTCTTATTTTTATTACCTCTGTATTTGGCTAAAAGCAATATTTGACTAAGGTTATATAAAACACATTACAAATCCTGTCATGAACGTGAAGACAGCTTGCAACCTCTATTAAATTTATTAATCTACTACTAAATTAACATATTCTAGACTAAACGTGTCTATTATTAAAACATGTTTATTAATAATGTTTCTAATAATTAATAAACTGTTACTCTGTAATTCGGGCGTGACTCTTATTTCAAAATCGTTTAAGTAACGGATATAGTTTTTTTGCCATAGATTAGATAGAGGAATATATATTTAGATATATAATACATGCAGTACTTAGTCTAATTTCTACTGAAATTTATAGTAAGTACAGTGGCGGAATGAAAGTGTTCGTAACCTTAAAGTCGACTTTTGCTTGTACGAGTACAAAAAACAATACTGCAACATTTTAATAAATGACACGTTTATAAAAAACAGAAAGGTAAAAAAAAGAAAATTTCAATGTTGACAATGACAGACGCTGAGTTTATCAATAGCTTTAATAATCAGAAACAAAGAGGATATAATCACTATGCTTAACATAAATATTAAAATCAATAAAAATGTTTTACACTAAACAATCTTCTTATACAAGATAGAAAACCAAACAACTTTAATTTTAAACTTTATTGTCAAGTAGTGAAATCTTAATTTTCTGGGGAACAATTTGTTATGATTTAGTCTGAAAAGGTAACATGTGCTTGCGGAACAATAAATGAATCAATTTAAAAACTGGGGAACATTTTCTTACCACGATTGTACATTTAGAGAGTGGTGGCTGAGGTAGTAGCCATGCAGAGTAAAGATAAGGAGGAATGACACTGTTTACGAAAAAAAGGCAGTTTAATTATTAAATTAATGTGGCACTACTTTACGTACAGAGTAAATATAGAGAAAGTGCTAAAAGTTTTCGAATAAAATTATTTAAAAGTATATTTAAAAAAAATCTAAATTAATTTTATGATTATATTATTCTTTAACTTAACCTCACTCCAATCCAAGTAAAATACAATACTCTGCTTATACTACAGCCATTTCGGCCCGTACTAGAATTATTATTTAATAGTTTCAGTTGGACACACACTTGCCTGTACGCTCGATAGCAGCCTTAAGTATCGTATAAAAAACAGTTGTCACTTAAATTTGGCTTATGTTTAATTTATCACCAGTTATAGTAAAATTAACGCAAAAGAAATATTTTATACTGCCAAAAACAGCATATGATCACCAAATTTAAATCCCCCATTTAAAATGGTTCATTTTGGTAGTAATAGCGTATTAATTTGCTCATTAAGATTTTCTGATTAATCTTTGAATACAATTTTGAAGTGCAGTCAACAATAAAACTGTCTAGAACTATTGTATTTTTTAAACTTTCTTTTTTTGGGACATGTTTGGCTTTCTTAGTGTTCAATATATATTTTTGGTAAGAGAGCTTAGGGTCTCAAAATATTCTTTGGGGGTCAAAATATTTGTTGCTCTTAAATTTTGACTTTTACTTTGAAATCACAAATATAGATATTTAAATTGTATTTGTTAATAATATCCAAGTGATTTAAAAAATAAATATGAGTGTATCAATCCTTGATAAATAGACAATGTACGGGTAACTAGATTCGTGAACATTCACGTATTAATGTATCGATGCTTTTAATCGTAAGTTATCGATACTCCGATCATTAAATTATCGATTCTTTAATCGTAATACAATTCTTTTTGTTCGCAAGCAGGTGATCTGCTGAGTTATGCGCTCATTCGATTTTGTATCGCTAATGTATTTTATGGACTACGATTGTATCGATTTGATATATTTTGTATGTAAAGTGATATTTTGTTTGGCGGAATACGTATTCTTGATTTAATGAAAGCTAATTTTCTGGAATAATTTTTACATTGACTACTGGAAAGAATTTGAGTGGATTGGAAATATTTTAAGGTTTTACAAACCGCAGAAGGTTGAAAAACCTTTAAGAATTTAGTTACATCGATGATGATGAGCTGTGTGGGTACTGACTACATTGTATATATCCAAGCTAAGCAAGTTATTCTTGTAAGTATAATTTTGGGGGCTGGACCCAAATACTTTGACCACAATTAAACAAAGAAAAGTTCAATTAAAAAGTTTGTCCTGCTGGGAATCGACCTCGATATCTCTGCAATAAGTTGACACCACAAAGACCATCAAATACACAGCTTACGCGCAAATATGGACAGTTTTAGAATAATGATTACTTTCAGTGTATGACACGCCATCAATTTGTGACATTTTATTCGAATATCGAATAGTCGATAAAGTTTAAAAAAATTATCGATATATCATGTCACCTTTGATCACCAAACTCGTCAGGGTCTAATAATCTAGTACAAAAATCGAATGTCACATGTTTAACCTTACTTGTCACGATAGTAAAATACTACATTATAAAAGTCACGACAAACACACAAATATCATGTTAGGACAAATGTATGTTGAGTACAAAAATATGAGGTACATTAACTCGTAATGCACATAGTATGTAGTGTATGATACACATCAATTAAATTGCATTAATTTGGCTGAAAGACATAGAATTGAAAGGATGGTACAACGGTAATCAATCAATAACATTGAATATATAATTATGTATATATAAGTAAATAAAAAAATGTATGAGTTCATCAGCAGACGTGCAGACGACCCACCCGATGTAAAGCGGTAACCATCACCAATGGACATTTGTAACACCGCAAGTACTATCAATGTGCTACCGCTCACTAAAGGGAGACGGGAACCTGGCCATTAATGCAGGAACACAACTCATGGTTGCTATGGCGCCATACTCTAGACCAGGAGTGATAGCCATCCAGGCGGGCCCATACCCTATCACCTGGCTTGTTTTGTCGCCTCTTATGACAAGCCGCTTGGTCGCAGCAAATTGTATAAGCTGCGCACAGAAGCTTTATCGATGACTACTTACTATTATTGTATTGTATTACTTACTATTATTTTATATACTTATGTAAAGTATGTACAATAATAAATTAAAATAATAATTTTATTGCAACAACTATTTATATAACATTTTTTGTCAATCCTAACGACCATCGACGTGTGAGTTCATCAAGCTATCGGCAAACCTTCTGCGCACCGGTAGAATAATAATAATATTACCATATTGACAATATTTAAAACAAAATGATAGGCGGCCTTAACGCTTATTATATAGCGATCTCTTCCAGGCAATCTAACTTATTAGCTACTGTTCAATTGATTTAGGTTTGAATGGTATCAATAAAATTCTTATATCATAATGAATGACAACACAATATAATAGAGTATATATCGTATATATGTAATTATGTATCATACATACATAAATTAGCATAGTTGTAAAGCATTATAATATGGTCTTTAGTGGCAAATACATGCTACATTGAATGGTAATTGTTGATTATTCATAAATTGTACATTTTAAGAACGTGTCAGTAGTTGATATTTATTTTACGTGACGACTTCTAGATTATGTGTGAACTTCCGGAATGACTTCAACTTGTTTTTTTATATAGTTTTCATATATTACAAAAGTTTAATTTTGAAATTGATTATTTGACGATAAAATATGATTTGACGATGAAATATAATTTATAGTAATGTGAAATTGATTAATGGTTCTATAAAGACAAAGTTTTATATTAATTTAATAATTTATTGTTTGATTAAATAATGTAATTATGGCCAGGCACCATTACAATCGCCTGTATTGTACGTCCGAAAGGACAAACTGTCGTTCCAACAAGAAACTCGAACAACTTTGTAATTTTATAATTGTGACAGTTTATACAATAAATGTTTATTCTATTCTATTCTATTCTATTTTATGGCCGATTCTTGACTTTACTAACGGATGATTTAGTAGGTTTTCCACATTTATTTATTTATTAAATAAATGCATACATGCCAATAACAGGCGTACACAGCTTTATTTACAGTTTGTCAGTAATAAATTAGAATTTTAGAATTTATATAAATTTAAATTGAGTTAGATTATAATGTCAATAAATGAGGTGAATAATTTTTAAACATTAATAATTTCGATAGGAAATATTATTCATTCTAACTCTTTCTATCAAAATAGCATGTGGTAATTGTAAAAATATGCGCTTGGAACAAGATACTCCGTGGACAAGCGTGGTTTCTTTTTCCTGGAATACAGAACCCAAGAGAGGAACGTTTATGGGCTGCTATTATTCTAATAAAATATTTTTTGTACCGTAATGTACGGATCGGTACGGTACTCACTATCGGTTGAAGTTTGACATTACATATATGGAGTTAATGGTCAAATCTTATTAGTGAGGTAAATGTGTGTTTAGATATAAGAATCGGCCATAAGTCTTGTAAACAAGCTGTAAAACATAAGCAAATGCCTAGCAAAATAATGAATGCACAAATATTTATAAAAAAATATTTTTAGGTTGCCAAATGGTAGATTTTAGGTTTTCAAACATTAGTTTATACATTTTCAAACGGTAGTTTCTAGATTTACAAACGGTAGTTTCTAGATTTACAAACGGTAGTTTCTAGATTTACAAACGGTAGTTTCTAGATTTACAAACGGTAGTTTCTAGATTTTCGAACAGTAGTTTCTAGGTTTCAAACGGTAGTTTCTAGATTGTCAAACGGTAGTTTCTAGATTTTCAAGCGATAGTTTATAGGTTTTCAAACGGTAGTTGCTGATAAAGATGATAAGAGCACAGGCGGACATAACGAAAATATAGTGATTCCATCTTTAATCCAACAATATGCATAATTTAAGACTGCGCATGGAGCTCTAAGGTCAAATAATGTGTATAATTTTATAAGTACAAAGATGCAAAATGCATATTCCGATGAATATGCAAAACTTACGTGCGTACGCGATTGAGTTATTGTAGTTGTGCGTGTGTGTGTTGTATCTATCTTTATGGATTTGTGGTCTATGTGTGTTATGGGTTGCCAGGATGAAATTTAATTAAAACCACATATTTCGACGTTTTGGTCACTTTTATGTAGGCATGATCACGGAAGACAGGAGTATCAAGTGTCAATAAATAATGTTAATTATTTAACCTACCCTCAACTTGTTCATTTATAACCACACAATTACAATAAGCTTTTAGTCATTTTATCGTAAGCGACATTTGGACATAAGTATATTTTTTTGTTGCAAAAGGTATTTTAAACTATTATTTTGTTTTAACACTTTCAGTTTTAGTTCGATTAGACACTACTAAATCAAAGCCTGAACATCTTACTACTTATGCCTTACGATGAAATGGCGGTAAAGGCTCGATAAATAGATAATAAATGTAGTAAGACTGGTTTTAACATTAAAAATCAAAACAAATATTACTAAGACCTATTGAAGACATTTGAATGAAAACCGTAAAATATTTTCAAAATAAATTCAGTCTTAAGGCAATATAAATTTAAACCCTTATTGAACTGATTTAACGACTCGATACGGAAGGTGGGCGTGGCCTAGTTATACATTCCGAATTCTGCTTTTCTTATCTTACCCTTATTTTGAGAAAGCATACCAAAATTAGTGTATAGGTACCGGTTTTCCCAAAGTGTATACTAGTTTTTTCAAACCTTAGTAGGTAACTCTATGTTACTTACATAAAAACTTAATAAGGATTTTATATATTTCGAGAGAAGCCGCGGCCAGAAGCCAGTATATATAAAAACCTTCCTTGAAAAATTATCTAACTGATTTCAGCATCACCGCTTAAAATTCCGTTCCATAGGGAGGAGATAACGGATATACAGACAGACAGTAGAGACGGAAAGCGACTTTGTTTTATAGATAGATAGATAAATAACACTTTATTGTACAGCATTACAGAAAACAGAGAAATACTTAGCCCAAAAATATTCTGAATGTGCACAATGGGCGGTCTTATCGCTAAGAAGCGACCTCTTCCAGACAACCCGTGGCAGGAATAAAATAGATTATATTGTTCAAAGGTGGAATACATAAATATTAGAGGATATGCAGTTACTTACATATATTTCATTCATTATAACATATAAGTTTATAAAATATTATATATATAAGAATTACACTTTTATACCACGTAAAGATTGGTAAGAATTTTATATTACTGGTAACATTAATCACATAAATTTAAAGTGTAAGCGTTTGATGGTGTGCCCATGCGCACACGCACACGCCCGTAAAGAAATGCATATTTTATGACGTCTGCTCACATTCTGCGCGGTGCCACAAAGAAATTATACGGGCATTAAATCCGTGGAGGCGTTAGTTTTTTTTTCGTATATATATGCCAGAGGTGTGATATTTAAAATTGTAAATGTGATAGTTGTGGGATTTAAACTGCTTTGTTGTTTAATGGATTGCATAGAGCTGAAGCCGTTTTCCATTGGTTTGCGTATAGGCATTTGGATTAAAGATTTATTTTAGATCATATTTAAATCCGTCGTCTGTTTTTCTTGAAACATACAATTGAGGTATCTTCAAGTAAGTGTGTTCCATTTCAATCTATATATCCCCTGACATCAGGTATAATATTGGTCAAAAGCGAACGTATGTAGTATATTAATATAATGAAATATAAAATATTTTCACGTAATTTTAACAATATACCACAGCTAGGGGAGAAGTTAAATGACATATTTTATTCAAAACATGTTGTATACGTAATTATCAGCGAACTATTTTACATTACGTTTATAGATTTTACTTTCAATTCCTAACTAATATTAAAGCAAATTATATTATATTTATGTCATGTTTATTCGTTTCTACTGCATACATAGCGTTCAATATGAAACAATAGTAATGAAATTTGATATATAAAAATTTTGAAAACAAAGCATAATTACAACCAATAAATTCAAGTTATATATTATGCATAATTTACGTTAACACTTTAATAAACTTGAGTTAATACTTAGTAGGACACTACTAATTAATATAAATTGATAAATATAAATTGTTGATATATTGTCATATATATGACAATATATCAACAATTTATATTTATCATGAACTTAAAAAAAACAAAATATTATTGCGTTACGAGAAATACAATACAACTTCTTAATAAATAATGTCTACCTTAACTCATTATATATAGTTTTTAATCTATCAATGTTGTAAATACAAAATTATTTTTTAAAGCAGCTCCATGGCATCTCCTGTTCTATAGGGAGGATACACAAGTCAGGGACTTAGTTAATTAACAAAAGACTGACTTGATGCGAACACCACATGTTCACGACTGGGATGTACACAATGTACACATTCAATGCGATGTACTTGTACCTTTTCCTTTATTTGATTATGTGTACAACTGGCTTTATTAACGATTCGATGAATGTAATAAGGATTTGTTTTAATGTTTTATGTTTGAATCTTCGGATCGGAAATGAGCGAGGTGTACATTTATAGGTCACTGGCTTATATATTATATATTTATATATAAACTTGATGTTGATGATGATGATGATGATGATATATATATATATATATATATATATATATATATATATATAGATATATATATATATATATGATGTCAGGAGCCTTAAGAACAGACGAGCGTGCATGACAAGAACTATGAATGTCAAAGAAGCAAGTGAGGTGTGTAAGAATAAACCTGTATGGCGCTCTGTTGTTCGTGCCTACCCCGCAAGGGACCTGGCGTGAAGTTATGTATGTATGTATGTAAACTTCTATATACCTGACAACTATACGCGGGGTAGACAACACAAGTTGTTTGCAGTATCGGCAGAAGGACAAATATGCTTCTACAAGGACCTCTAACCAGGGCTCTTCGGAGATTGCACTAGATTTGTGAAGTGAGCACAGATTTAGACAGTTTCTCGTGTCCCTTAAGGTAGTTCAAAGAAAGTGCATTGAAGTGTATTACTAACATAATAGACTAAGAATAAGGTGCTTTCATTGTGGCTTTGGTTGTAAGACTGTTATGACATTGTTATTTAATGAAACAAATAAATATCCGGCTCGAAGGACCATGGACGCGAATGAGCGGAGTTCGGTGTACACGTGGGTCCAATAATTGCAATAACCAATTATTTATTGATGGATACATGCAGTGCATTATGGGAAGTTTCAATGGCAACTATAATTGGAATATATAGCAATACTTATATAGCTATGAAGTCAAAGAAGAAAGTGAGGTGTGTAAGAATAAGCCTGAATGGCGTTCTGTAGTTCGTGCCTACCCCGCAAGGGACCTGGCGTGAAGTTATGTATGTATGTTATATAGCAATTATTAGGTGTTGATGTTTAGACATGTAAGGCGAGTGACATGTGTGATTTTTAATAATATAATGTTTTGATGTAATGAGGTTTTATGAAATGAAGAAGTTGCGTTAATAGCAAACAGGCAGGTACTTAATATGAGACAAATAATATTAAACGAAATTAAAATAACAAACCTTGTTTTTCACAAGATAAATTGTTGGATAAATTTTAAGTTAATTTGTGTCTTTAGATGATTAATAAAAAAACATTTTATATTCTAACGTCTATCTTAAGATGTGGCTTCACTTGTCTAAAACATATAAACATCATTAAATAATGTAATTATTTTCAAAATCTTGTTTGTAATTTACGAAAGTGAAAGATTCTAGTTAGAAGATTCTAAGGAAAAACATTATAAACAATGGTATAATAAGTAAATCTGAGCCTTACCCCTTTATTTGGTTACCCATACATAATATCTAAAATCACTTCTTACCAACGGAAGCAAAAACACAATATATTCATAACATATCCATAAATCGAATAAAAAAAAATAGTTATCAAAATTTAATAGAGCGATCATTCGTAAACGTGTAGAGAAACTAATTAAAAGTACAACAACCTAATCTAATAAAATATCGAATAAGTAATTAATCGATTATATCGATAAAATCGTTCTGATCTCGTATTTCTTACAAATTGGTACACATAACTGGATATAATCACATACGTTGTTGTAATGTATTTTTCGAGACACAAATAATCGAGTGAGATGATATTTCGAATATGGGTTCCGTATTTAAAAATTCTTGTTATTATTTAAGTTTCATTAATTGAATTAAATATTGTAAATGACACATGTAATTTAATTAAATACTGTAAATGACACATGCAATTTAATTAAATATTGTAAATGAGACATGTTACAGTGAATTATTTACATGTCACTTCTTCTTTTAGCTTTTGTCAATTTATTGTTTAACTAAAGTTTTCTGCACTTTTACGCTACGGGTCAAACCCGAAGAGGTAGTAGCTCTATTACATAAAACTTAATTTTAGTGAAAAATTATCTAACTGATGCATGAGTGTGAAAATAACTTAAATCTGTTGTGTAGTTTGGAAAGTGTTAGCGAATATACGGAAAGCGACTTTATTTTATACTATGTAACGATAATGAAATTTGTTTTTCTCTGTTATTTTTTAGTATACAATGTCTGATAATTTGATTTAATTTTCCCATTATAAACAAATTTTTATATTCTACATGATCTTAAAAATTAAACTACATTATAATAAAGAAACCTAAAATTAAATACTAGAACTAAATAAAAACGAGGATATAATTATAGATAAAATATTGATCCCAAACCACTGTCACTTACTAGGGACGTTCCCAAAACGTTCTCTGTTTTAAATGTATATTTTGTTTAATTTTCGGTATTGGTCGACCAAGACATATATTTTTCATTTCTCACTAGCATTCATAAATTCAGCGTATTTTTAGCATCTTTACACATTAAAACAAAGTCGTTTTCCGCGTCTGTCTGTCACTATCCGCTAATTCCGCCTAAACCACGCAACGGATTTTTAAGTAGTTTACATATAAATGGAATTTATTTTAAATAAAAAATAATAATTTGAATATGTACTAGGTTTTACCAACGGCTTCGCTCGTGATGTATAAAAACCTAATTAAGACGTCATGCAGCTATGCCCCTAGGAATACTCTGGTGTACATATATTGCTTTATTTTTTATAATGAATAGGTTTTAGTTTGACTGACATTACGCCTGATGTCAGGCGAAAATGCAGTCTAAGGTGGAGCACGCTTTCCTAGAAGATACCTGTTCACGCGAGACTTGAAGACACCTAGATTGTATTCTTCTGGAAAAACAGACGACGGTAAAGAGTTCCACTCTTCAGAGGTGCGTATGATAAAAGTGGAAGCATATCGTTTTGTCCGCTTCGTTTGTATTTCCACCACATATCGGTGGCGTGAGTGCGTACGTCTGCTTGTCCGGTGGGTAAAATGATGAGGGAGGAACCAATTCATGCTACATTATAATAAACTTTTCTAAATCCAAACAATTATGTAATTCCATATATATAGTACAGAACCCTAAAACACAGCCATGAACATTACAAAGCAATCCGTAATCCCTCTCATATTGATAAATATTCCCAAATATATTGTAATAAACATTGGAAACACCGAGGGAGCCCAATTTAATTACTATCATTAAGGAATTTTTACATGAATTATTTTTCTATCGCCTCCGGAGCGCACGGAGTAATCAAATCTATTAGACAGAGATGCCGCATACTAAATATTGATAAGTAAGAAAGAGACAGATACAGACTATGAAACGAAATAATCAATCGATTTTATCGAACAATCGTGTGTGTCATTTCTTGATAATTTATTTCTACATTGTGTTACATTTAATGTGAACGATCTTTAGACAAAAAATATGTGAAATAGATATAGCAGTTTTGTTGTTAGGTAGCTAGCCCGTTCTAAAAAACTTAGACCATTAGGGGCCAACCAACAATTACGTCACATGATAATAAAACTACGTTTTAACGGTTTTAAGCGCGGTAATTTATTTGATTTTGGTTTATCCGACGTTTCGGCCGCTTTTCAGTTACCGTGGTCACGGAAGACAAAGATGACATTTGTCTAACGTGTATTGTCAAAGTTTTTATTCATTTTAATTATTTAGTTTTAATATTGTTTATGGATACTATTTACTCTATGGGAGCCTAATCTAATTTACCACCGCTTCACAACATGTTGTGGCTTGAAGAGAAGAAGCGGCGCAAGAAACTCTTCAGCAAACATGCCTAGTTCTAATTTTTTTTTTATAATATTAAAATGGGTGGAAGGAAAAATAAAAGAAATTATCAGTCAAGTTGGTTTGTGTTTCGTTGCACGCAGAAAGAGCTCACAGTGTCTTGAGGTCTGGCAGTTGGTTTTTGCTGAGTTTGGGTCTTAATAGTTTTGATGATCGGATCCCAAAAAGGTGGTACCTGCCAACCATCTTCTCTATTGAAATTTGGGTGTTTTTTGATTTCAATAGCCTCACGCTATTAAGCCTAGCGCTTAAAACCGTTAAAACGTAGTTTTATTATGTGTACAAGTCGCGAAAACTTAAGACAATATTATACGTCACATGAATTTCATGATTGTTTGACCTCTCCCGATCCTTGTCACAGCTGGTCACACCCGTGTGACTCCTCCGTCCAAATATTTAGCAATTTTTCGTCAATAAATGATTAAATTACAGCAGTTCCGTAATTATTTTTACCAGTGGTCGCCCGTGGTCGAAATTCGACCATAATAATTCGTTGTCAAAAACTATACTTCTATAATCACACATTTCGCCAAGGCAACTAGTTTTAATGTATTTTTATGCATAATTTAAACAAATTATTAGCATTCGTCGCTTCTTCTCTATATAAACTATAAGTGTGAGAAATTTCATACTCCACCGTTCGAACAATTTTCGTAAAAAGGGGAACAAAGTTTTTGCTTCACGTATTAATACATAGATTTCCATTTTTTTAAATTATAATTTAAACACTATGTTCATGCAGATAGAGTTGGAAATATTTTGAATATTTTCGTTAATAATTCAAGTTTCGTATTTTAAAGTTTGAATATTATTTTAGAAATGAGACGTCACGAAATATAGGACACCCCTTATGACACATTGTCACATTTCGCCAACCTTTTTAATGCGTGACGTGATTTACGGATTACGCTTTACCTTTAAGAACCTCAAAAAAGCCTACACACTTACTCTAACTCAATATGAATAAGACTGAGTCTAATGTATAGACGCAGTTTGCGAAAACAAAAACGTCAAATGAAGCATTTTTTACGAACTTGTGTACAATCCGCAAAGTTTACTTGAGACTTCGCTCGGATGACGTAAGCGCGAGGCACTGACGCGGCGTTGGCGAGAGCGGTAAGAAGGAGGGTGTCGGGAGGGTAGAGCGCATTCCGCTCAGGTCTCAAGTTAACTCTTGCGGATAGTAATGCATCTGCCTTCGTAATGCATTGCAACGCCATCGGCGATTTAATATAATATAAAACAAAATAATAAATATTCCAATGTATTCGTTGTAGTTTTCTGTGATGTGAAATAAAATATATAAATTGTCATCATCCGAGCGTTAACTCCCGGTTGCGTTCTGAGCGTTCATTCCGACGCCCAGGGTCCGCTTTCCTACTTTTTCTACTCCACTTCGCGCGGTCTACAGCATACCCCGTTTTGAGATCATTGGTACGCATGCAATCCTTCACAACGTAAAGCTAACGTTTCTTGGGCCTTCCCCTTCGACGGGGACCTCGCAGAGGCGGCATGGCAAGACATTTGTTCCCCACATAATTAGCCGGTCTCCGTAAAACGCGGCCTTACCAGCGTAAGCGACACTCTTGCAGTCTCACGTATATGAAGACTGCCGCGGATGCGGGAGTTCCTGACACGGTCTTTCCGCGTCACTCCACACATCAATAAATAACAGCTTATAATGTATATAATACACACCCACATGGATATTAATCAAGTCAGCACATCGTATAGGTGTCACATATCGCCCAAACTCGAGTTGACCTCACAACATTGTCCTATATATGACGATATTAAAGCAGTTATTGTACGCTCCCAGGAGTGGGCAATTGACTGAATTCGCCTCTATTGAGTCAGATTAGAGCGGACGAGGTTTCTACAATTATGGTAGGGGGACGCCCGGGAAATCATGTACCTATGTTCACTAAAATCTATACCAATAAATAAAATTGTCTACATAACAATAAATTCTAATTTTACACTCTTTATATTAGTTTATTTTTTGTGCAAATGTATCTTTGAAATCTAATTTTGCCCACTTTTAAAAGGTCAAATTAATTAAAAATTTTGCTCACTTAGCAAGGACCGATGACAATACAATTTTTTTTGTTTTGAATAAAATAGTTACACAAAATAACTAAAAAGCACTGTTTTATAATTAATCGAATTAAAAAGTAGAGAATAATTCTTAATATAAAATCATTAACGAGAACATTAATGTCATTGTGTACTAATATATAAAGCTGAAGAGTTTGTTTGTTTGTTTGATTGAACGCGCTAATCTCAGGAACTACTGTCGGATTTGAAAAATTCTTTCAGTGTTAGATAGCCCATTTATCGAGGAAGGCTAAAGGCTATATATCAACATGCTAAGACCAATAGGAGCGTATCACCAATGAAGCACCAGTTTGATTAACTATAATAGCGTGTAATGTTATTTATTTGAAATACTAATATACATCAGGGTAATTACGTTCTCATTTCCATGACGATATGTTTCTTAGTGAATTACTACAGCAGTTTTAAAAATGCCCAAATATTGCCATCTTTTTAGCTATACAGGGTTTCCCAGAACTCAACGTCAAGCCGAAACGGGGTGACAGGATTGATTGTAACCATCATGAGAAAAATCAGAAAAAATCTATCACATGCAGTTTAAAAATTATGGGCATTTAAGAAAAACCTAGAAATTTGGTCAAACTGTAACCATTTTTCTGTTATTGTGGTTAATTTTTATTATTTTTGTTCATTTAAACTTTGGAACCGTAACCCTAAATAAAATTTCTAGAACCCCAGTCAAAAATAATGACATAATTGCCCCAAGTTTTCTAGAATTAAGACTATTTGTTAAACTGTGAATTTAAAATTTTCAAAATTTGTCGACTTTGAAAGGCCCTTTAAAAAAATGTACTAAAGTGCCTTGGCAAGTGTCATTAAAAGTTCGCGCATTTAAACGGGATTGTAAAATGGTACAATACTTGTTAGTTTCATACTAAAAAAAAAACGAGTAAAAAAATAAAAACCTCAAGTAACCTGATTTTTGCTAACCCATTTTACTCAGGTCAAATGTTTTTTATTCGCACAAGCTCTTGGTAGTTTCTTAATTTTACGGCAAAATAGTGAGAGAGATGGATAGTGGACATGTTTGCCATGAGCATCCGAATAAGACCCCTGACTTTTTAAATTCATTGTACAAATTCACCGTTCTAGAGAATTATTGTGTTATTTATAAAAAGCTGGTGTTAAAATACGACACCATCATCATGCTTATCTTATTAAAATTGCAACTACTATGATGTCGAAAAAAAACCACTGTATACAGTATTTCATAGAACATAAATGTATTAATAATCTTTCTCTTTTCTTACACCATATCCCAATGAATTGGGGTCGGCATAATATGTCTTTTCCTTCCACACTCTTCTATTCTATTATTTTATTATTATTGACGGCCTCTGTGGTTGAGTGGGCTACGCCTTTGCCGGCCTACCTCACTTCACCTCTGCGTTCCGGGATCGATTCCTGGTATAGCAAATTTCGGTATCTAGGATCGGCCCTAGAGTAGTCTGTTATATATTACCCATAACACAAGCGTAATTTGCTTAGTTTGCAAGTCTGCCGATTATTATTATTATTATTTATTCTGACATACATGTTCTGTCATACCGCATATCATCCTTCACACAATCCTTCCAACACACACACAATAAATGTATTTAAATGATGACAAAATAATAGAGTATTATATAATTGTTGCAATGCAAGATATGAGATCTTGTGCTTAATTTAAAATGTTATAAGAGTAAACAAATATTTTGTCGTCACTACAATCAGCGAAAATCATAGTCATTCCTAAACAAGGCGTAAATTGGATCAAACAACGCATCAAATTACCGAAATCACGGACTTTGTTCCTTATGCCAACTCCATGAGACCAACTGGACTAGGGATGTTTTGTTACTATGCATATTTATCGATAAAATTCATTTTGAAATCACGAACTTGAATCATGGTACTAGTACTAGGTTGGTTTGCTTATTTTGTATGTATATTTTTAGGACCCAGTCCTGCAATAATAAAAATTGAGTTCTTTATTTATTCAATAACTTATTACCTACTTTATTCTATGTATATTCAAATAATGTTTATGAAATGTGACTAGATTTTTTTAAAATTGTTACCCCGTTTGGTAATATTGCTGAAGGTTTCAATGTAATCTCTTCGTTCCGGATTAAGTTAGGATTTTATTGCGCCTGTACCTTCCAGGATAGTGTAAAGGTTTTTTTTACAAAACTGATTTCATATAACTCAACCAAGTCGTTAAACAATTATAATTAAGGAAAGGAAGTCATAAAAATACATTAGCTCTGAATATAGAAGATTCTTCTCTGGAAATATGGACAATAAATAAAGATTATAAAATTTACTTCCCTAACCTACAAGAATGCTATCTTTTTCCAGGATAAGAATGCTTATTCTATTTTCAAGGACGGTTCTTTAGAAAATTACTAATGTTCGAGATCATAATACTGCAAAGTTAAAAAGCCAAATTTTGGAATACACCGGTCAAATTTAAGACATTTCAATGTTACAAATTATGAGTAATTTATTTTATCAAGCGTATCATTTAAAAATACAAAACTAAAGTACCTACTGCCAGTACTACAATGATATATCCCTATACATTCCTTAGGTTAAGTTTGTAAGTACAATGTACATAGTGTTAAGCTACTTTCTAAGTCTTTTTTATATTTTTTCTTAATTTGATAATCTGTATTGTTTTCTTCTAATTTGGTTTTTTTTATTGCATAAGTTCAGCAGACAGGTACACGGACCACTTAATGGGAAGCGGTTACCATCGCCTATGGATATTTGCAACACCAAAGGTACTACAAATGCGCTGCTGCTTTCTTCAGGGAGACTGGAACCTGGTCACTAATGCCGGAATACAATCAAGGTTGTTACGGCGGCATACTCTTGACCAGGGGTGGTAGGCGTCCAGTCGGGTTATACCCTACCACTTTCCAATAAATGAACAAAAAAATGTAGCTGAAATAAATTTATCGATCGTGAATTAATATCGACAGTTGTAAGTCCCTATCGACCGGCTAGGGAGGGGCACGCATCGTACTCAAATGGCCAAATAGCGTTTCCCATTTACTGTGTAATGGTCTATTCCTACTTCGTCCGGTGCTCAGCCGATTTGCGTTTTATTAGCGTGCGACACAAGTTACGCCACTCCCGATTCGTTTTATACGGGAACGTGCATGTACTGGGAACTTTGATTTGGTACATTGCTGTAGCTAATGGTCGGTTCCTATAATATTTATTATCCCCGCAAATTGCTATTGCGCCTGGCCGCCATTTTGGTGAAGTAACCGTAGCCGAACACTCAGTACTGTTAGCATCACTGGCCGGCGAGTACGCGTACATATCGAGTTGCGGATGACGTCAGGTGAATGTTAATTAGACAAGGTTCCAGCGCATTAGCAATTTGCGGGGATAATAGTATTCATTGATTTGCCTTAAGTATGGAGCTTGTTTCAAATTTTTCATATACTAAGGCACAACGAAAATAGGATTAATTTTAACTTATATGTATGACCTTCAAAAAATGAATGAATGAAAACACTCTTATTGACCA
Organism: Dendrolimus pini; assembly: GCA_949752895.1. Classification (NCBI taxonomy): domain Eukaryota; kingdom Metazoa; phylum Arthropoda; class Insecta; order Lepidoptera; family Lasiocampidae; genus Dendrolimus; species Dendrolimus pini. Next base: position 5,444,446 of record OX457146.1, read on the forward strand.
TAAATTAAAACTACATACAAATTCTTAAAAACTACATACATACATATTATCACGCCTTTTTCCCATGGGGGTAGGCAGAGACTATAGATCTCCACTTGCGACGATCCTGACAAACAAATTTCGCTTCATCTACTTTCATTAACCTCTTCATACATGCACGTTCATTTGATATGCTTTTCACCTGACCTCGTTTTAACACTTCTCTTAGGTACAATAAATATTGAACAAAAGGCGGAACAATCGCTTAAAACGATCTTTTAAGCGATTTACTCTCCTCTTAGACTAAGGAAAATATTAGAAAATGATAGTGTTCTCCATCTGGATCTTAATCTGATTATATTAAAAAAAATGTTACTTATTATGCAAAATACATATATATATATATATATATATATATATATATATATATATATATATATATATATATAACTAGGTTCTACCCGAGACTTCGTCCGCGTGGAAAGTTTTTTCAACTATCCCGCTGGAATTCTTTTATTTTTCCAGGTCAAAAGTATCCTATATGCTGACAAGGGATATAAGCTACCATCATACAAAATTTCATTTAGATCGGTCCAGTCGTTTCAACAAACAGAAACAAAAAAATGAAAAAATCTAAATTAGTTCTATTTCACTTCTTACATCCCCCTGACTCGGTTTTTAGCATTTTTGTTCATTGTACAGAAATTCGACCTCTACAGTTTTATTATATATACACATGTAAAATTCATACGTATATAACATACATACACATGCTTGCATAACGTACCTTAAATTTATTTCAGAAACACTAAACGCAATTAACACCCTTAAATACGATAAGCATCTTGCACAACGCAAGATTTGTCCCTAAATATGTTTAAAGAACTGTCAATACATTTTGTGTAAAACGTATTAGGCAGTTTGATACGATTAACTAATTTTCTTTAAAGGCGATCGTTATGCAAGCGACCCTAAATATTTGACTATTATGATTTAAAATTATGTTTTAATATAATTTAAAAAAGGGAAAATTTTGTACAGAGTTTAAGTGAAGGTAAGTGAAACACGTGTACTGTGACCGACATAATGAGATGCGGTCTCACCTCAAACATCATTTAAATAAGTCGTATAACGACCTATCCGACCAATCACTGCCTACTATAGACGACGAATGCTTACAAATTGTCAAAACCTGCGTTTTCAAATGAAGCATCAAAGCATGCTATGTTTTTAGAAGAGTATTTTTATATACTTTATTGACTTTTCTACACATTGGTAAAACTAAGTTTTAACGGTTTTAAGCGGGGTTTTTTTATTTTTATTATCACGACGTTTTGGCCACTTTTCAGTTGCCGTTAACACGCGAGACATATATGTCAAGTGTCACTGAGTATTGTTAAAGTTTTATTTGATGATATTAATGAGTATTTATCAATATTCATTGTCACTTGACATCTTTGTCTTCCGTGATCACGGCCACTGAAAAGTGGCCGAAACTTCGAAATAATAAAAATCAAATAAATTACCGCGAACTTAAGAAAATAATTTCTACATCTTTTTGTTTTTTTTATTTGTTTTGTCATTGTGTTACCAAATACAAGTAAAATTAGATCTTGTCTTATATTGCATTAGCATTTATGCAATTAAATTCACTTTTACTTAGATTATTCAACTAAAACAGCATCCCATTATTTCGTCTTCTATACTGTATAAACTGAACAATAAAACTGTTAAACGAGTATATATAGTTCCTTCTTATCTTCTTAACACAGCGCTTTGCATTGACTTCTCCTAATTAGCAGGAAATTAACTAGAAAATGTCTGTGTATCAGTCTGTAGTCTTAGTCTATTGCACGTATATCTATTGTTAATTAAATCCATATGTTAATTTATTACTATATCTACTTGTTGAATTAAAATATTTAAATAAAATACTTCTTACATTTTTTATAAATAACTCTTGTAATTAAATCTTAGTAAATTATATTGCGAGGGTCTTATAGACGTACAAAATACTGATATAAGAAATGCACCAAAATAGACGTAATTGATGGATAAATAAGTAATTAGTTCCAAAAACAGAAGCCAGACGCCTCCGGAAACAGTTCCTGATGACTACGTAATATAATACAGACTCTAGATATCATTATCGCATTAAAAATACTCTAAAATTGACTAGATTTGAAAACACTAGTCGTCTACATTAATATACCAACTTAATAAAAATGGTGTTATGTCTTTGTGTCTCCAGAAAACAGTGCATTCTTTACACGTGTCTGTGAAAATTGACACATGCCTAATTTATTCTATGATCAGTTATTTCGTATCTTTCTGTCTTAATTATTGATTCTAGCACAAATATTTATTTTTGTGTACGAAGAATTTTGACATTGAAAAGTGGACCACATTTATTGAACAAACTTCGAAGAGAGAGTTGACTTACGAACTATTGAATTAATTATGATGGTAATGAGAGTTTTTAATTAAAAATCACATTGACTTTTAGCTGACAGATTTCAAATGTTTAGAAAAGTTGATTTATGTTTACACTTTTAGAAAATCGTGTAACTAGTGTGGGTATTATGTATAGTGATAAATTAATGAGGGTGACGGTTGAGGTGTTTTGGATATAGAATATACTTTATCATACAAAAATACTAAATAAAATCAATAACATTAATACACAAGTACAACTTGCGGTTTTATTGCCCATGAATTTCTTCCAGACAACCTTTTGGATGGATTATAAGAAGGACAACAAAAGTCGGTAGCTGCTAAACCAGCACTCGTACAGTAATTTAGTTTATAAATAGTATAAATGGTTTATAAATAAATAATACATAATTATGTACATACTACAATATATATAGAAATGGATGAAGGAAGACTGACGAAACAAGTGTATGACAACAGCGTGGATGGTAGACTTGGTGCTAGTAGTCCGCGACGTACTTACCACGATGAAAACGCAGATGTTTTAAAGAATAGCCAGTTAAAAGCATCTTTAATAACTATGTATGTATGAAAAGGTTAATGAATGTAGATGAAGCCAAAGATATATGACAAGATCGCGGCAAGTGGAAATCTATCATCCCTACCTACCCCTATAAGCAACAAGCGTGATATATGTATGATAAATCAAATTGAAAAGTCTATGTGTGATTTGAAAATTTAAGTGCAATAACTAAACAATCTACATTATTGGGTATTACGAAATTTACGATCTAGAAATTGAACCCAGGATATCAGTATTTCAGTTGATTTAGACTGGCAAAGGTTGAGACCACTACATACAAAGCAGTTAATAGCTTAAACACAACTTCGTATAAATAGAACGCGACTGTTTTTTTAAAATAGAATTTTCCAACCATTTCCCCAATCATATTATAGTTAAATAGTTTTCGTATGTACTCTTATCAACAATATTTCTTACTACTATAAGATACTGTTTTATTCCCAACTAAATAGGTTGTCAATGTTGAAAATGTTGCAGTAAATATGTGAAGTGGCACTAATTAGTGGTGTGCTCAGAAATCGTCATATTCAGCTAATAGAACTTATGTCATATTAGTGTTAAAGAGGCCTCGTTACAGTAATTTACGTAAAGGAGCATTTAACATGTTTAATTAATATGACCTTTGTAGGAGAAGTGAAATCATAAACTGTCAAGAACTTTTTAGTTACGCAAATATCCCTACAGCTATTCAGCAGACAAATTCAAATTCCAAAGTTTTTATACAGAATAAGTTTTACCGGAGACTTGTCAAGGTCATCTTGACTGAAAAGTAGCTCAATTTAACCGTGCTAGAAAATTTTATGGTAGTGTTTTTGTTTTTGCAAGAAGCCTCTTGAGGTACTCTTGATGTTTTGATTATTATATACTATCATGTCTCACAGAGGAGATTGAACGGGTTATTTTGGTGATATAACTGGAAGATGGAAGTAAAACAAGTAGTTAATATTATAAATATGGAAATTATATTTTTACTTTTTATATCAGTCTAATGCTACTGCTTCATCTAGGATAATATAGTCATGACAGTTTCACGCAGATGTAATGGTTTTAATGCGTTATTTGATATGCAATATTGTTTATGACGTTGAAAATTAACAGATAACGTGTGTATATTATATACGGCTACGGATACGGCTCGTTTCCAAAAATTTGGAAAGAAGCTCTTGTCACACCTATCCCAAAGAAATCCAATCCTGCTTCCTTCTCTGACTTTCGTCCCATTTCCATACTTTCATTTTTATCTAAAGTTCTAGAACGACTGGTTCATAACCAGCTAAGCATTTTCTTAAATAAAAACGATCTCCTTAATCCTTTTCAATCCGGTTTCCGCCCTGGTTATAGCACTGTTACTGCCTTAGTCAAAATAAATGACGACATAAGATTCGCTATGGATGAAGGCAAAGTGACAATGATCACCTTGTTAGATTTCAGCAATGCTTTCAACGCTGTTGACTTCGACACCCTGCTCGGTATACTCTACTCTCTTAACATATCTCCAAAGGTAATTGAGTGGTTTCGAAATTACCTGTTTGGCCGGCGGCAGCGGATTCGTATTGATGAATCCCATTCATCATGGTGCGATACGTCTGCCGGCGTGCCACAGGGTGGCGTTTTATCTCCTCTACTTTTCGCAATTTTTATTAATTCTATCTCCAACAATCTTCGTTGCTCCTACCACCTTTACGCAGATGATCTCCAAATTTATACGCATGCTTCTATTGAAGAACTCTCAGACGCTATTAAGATCATCAATGAGGATTTATCATCGATCGTGGACTGGAGTAGATCTCATGGACTAGCAGTGAATCCAAATAAAACCCAATGTATTGTTGTTGGAAGTTCCAGGATGGTTGCAAAAATTCACTGGCCAGTGTTGCCCCCCATTACATTTGACGGAATCCAAATCCCTATCGCTGATTCAGTGAAAAACTTAGGTGTTTATATGGACAAAATGTTATCCTGAGAACCTCAACTTAAAGAGGTTAGTCGCAAAGTATTCGCTTCCGCAGCTTCCTTGCGGAGACTGCGGAATTTCTTGCCACATACCACAAAAGTTGCACTGGCACAATCCCTTCTTTTGCCCATTCTAGACTATGCCGATGCCAGCTATCTCGACCTCGCAGAATACCAGTTAGATAAACTTGAGCAACTCCAGAATTTTTGTATCAGTTTCATATTTGGTTTGCGCAAATACGATCATATATCTGAATTTCGCACTAAGTTCAAGTGGCTCCCTATCCGCCTTCGCCGGAATACGCACATCCTGTCTCTATTATACAATGTATTGTTTAGTCCCAAGTCTCCTCCTTATCTTAAGGAACGTTTCCAATTTTTCAATCAGGAGAAATTCTTCAGGTCATCAGTGAATATGAGTTAAGTGAATATGTTGTTATTATAATACGTATCTTTATGCTATCTATCTATCTTTTCTCCGTTCCTGCACGGATACAAGTTCTAAAGACATATCTACCTACTCTCAGATGTCTATCAGCACTTCAGCAGAAAATTGATATTATGTTTAGGACTTTATGTCTGTTAAGTTGTAGTAAGTACGATATAGTAATCAACCATAAGTACGCAGAGAGCAGCTTTACTTTTTAATTTCAATTATGTTTGTAACAAAACGTGTGAAAGCTTTCGTTTTGGTTTTCTCAAAATCACAGGATCACGTGTTTTAAGATATTCGAGGTCCAGAAAAATTGATTTTTGTAATAACTCATTTCAAATTGATTATAGGCTATTTGCATATATAATAAAAAACTTAGAATATAATCGCAAAATTTAACTGGACTTAATTTAATACTTACCACTGGCTTGTAATTTTCTCTCTTGCGAATCATCAGCGTCCATCGAAGACTGCTTTTGAAAGTAACCCTGCAAATATAAAAAATACATAAGAAAGACAAAACTTTGACATCATAGACAATACTTTATTCCTCACCAAAAAAAAATGCACAACAAGGCAATAGTTACTTGGTAAAACAAAAGGCGGCCTTAACGCTAAAAGCGATCTCTTCGAGGAAACCTGACTCAAAGCAAATTCTTAAATTATCTGTAATTATTAAATTATTATTATTATTATTAGGGCCGTCTGCCTGTCTGCTGTACTCCAGCGATAAAAAGAAAAAAAAAATTATAAATTATTAAACAAACTCGTAACAGAATAGGTGTTAAGTATAATAAAGTTAGGTTCAGGTATCTATTCCGGTATTAAGTCAGGTTTGGAAGATATCGCTTTAAGCGTTAAGCCCGTATTTTGTTTAATCTAATCGTATCCTGGTTTTTGAGAACTAAGTTTTAATTTATGGTGAACAATAAAATGTTTAAAATTATCCATTAATTTTGTAGAGGCATATTAATGACACCTTTATAACATTTTTTTATAGATATATATACATTGGTTTCCGAGAAAAATGGCTATGAGATACACATACAGCTGAACAACTGAACAAATAAACAAATCAATATGAAAAATTTATTAAGGGGGGTTACTTCACCACGATGGTTACAAAAGCTTTAATAACGAATAACGCATCTATTGTTCTAGAATAACAAGCCAAATATAATGACTAAGTCGTAACAATACGCAAAAGTGATTCACCAACATACCTGCATTTGTAAATTCGCCAAATCCTCGAGATTTTTCCTCATTAATACGTTTTGTTGGTCAAATTCCGAAACGCTGTTGCCAGCACTCGAGGTCGCCGATTGTTCCTTAACAAAAGGGAAAAAATAATATTCATTGCCAACCTTCGAACAACACGGCATTCGTTCCGAAATGGAGCAGCCAAAAATTGTATCATAGTAACAAAAAATGTTATATTGATTTTGTAAATAACAGTTTCGTTATAGTACAAAATCCAATATTGTTAGCGAATGATAATACACACAAACGTATAGAAGAATTTTCCCTAGAAATTATCGTAATACCCACAGAATATGGATTCTAGATTTGTATATCTAACAGAGCACATTGCAAAAGTAGATATTTAAATAAGTGAAATACTTTTTGATAGACGTCACATTTAACACGATACTGAATGTATGATTACAAATCTGGTATTTAATAGAATAAGTTTTCCTGTAAATGCGAGGGTGTTTTGCATCATACGCAAGCCTCATAAGGTTTAAGTGGTGCTTTACTACTATTTTATGATGTAAAATTATAGATAAAAAAGTGGTTTTCAATGCTTTTAAAATGTAAAAATATTTTTGAAGTTAATACACAGGATATACAAGATACACAGTTATACGCTTTATTATAATAATGAAAGTCCAATTGGGTCTTATAATTATGATGATTATATTACACTTGGCAGTAAGAATCCATTTAGTTTTAGTTAAAGAAATCTAAAACTAAAATTATTCTCGTAAATTACCGCATTCTTACTACATATCTTTTTTATACGATTCTCAGTATTGTTTGATAGTTGGATAAAATGAATAGATTGTTTTTAGAGCTTAACCTATTAAGGGCCAGCACAGATTAGGCGTCAATTTGTATTAAGCGTTTTCCTACTGACGGTTATTACATACTTCCAGGGTTCTATATCTTAATATGCAATAAAGAGCCATGCTGGAATCATTATGTTGATTACAGCTATTAGGGCCGGCTCAATCGGTATGATACCACGCTCTCACAGAATATTGGCGTCAAACGGTTAGCCTTGAGCTCATCATGTTTCGTGCGATGAATGAGAGTTTCACTTCCCCCTTCTCCTATCCAACCTTTTCTATATATTCCCCCAATTGCATTCTCCTATCCTCCTATATAAATAAATGACCAAACTTCATTTACATATCAGCTTGCTCCAGCCTCTTATACTATCTTTTGTGTAAGGTTTTTATCTTGCCAAACATGTAAGGAATCTGTAGAGTAAGCCTTCAGTACGTCTCGTCATTATTATAACGTTAATAATAATTTTCTTGTCTTTTATTATGTATTTGTCGCACTGTCTGCTGCAATCCATTAATTCTTCGCAAAAGTAACTGTCCAACATACTTTTGTATGAAATTTATTTTTAAAAAAGAGCTTTATTTAAAAAGGAAAGAGAGAAGAAGGAAGACTTTTTTAACTAAACGTGTTGCTGGGGAGTTTCTTGCCGCTTCTTGTTACGGGAATAACACATTGCGAAGCGGTGTACATAGATAGACCTTCAAAGAGTGTTCTATAGTAGAACTTATTTTGAATAAAGACTTTTTAATTTGAATAACCCATTCCTTAAGTCTGCTCCCCCCTATTGCATCTCCTCTATCTCAAACTAAAGGTTGACAAAATATAAACTTCACGTATATACAGTCAATGTGGGAACTCCATACATCTCTCATCATGTCAACAATCCAGCTAGCGAAGCTGAGAAACTATTGAATTCGGTCTTCGATTTGAGTTGGCGTCAAATTCCGTTTAAAAAGTTAAAAAACGAGCGACGTATGAACTTACTTCATTGACGGGCTTACCTTGAGTATAAGTAAGATGTAGGACATAAAAGAGATAAATATTTTCTTACCTGTCCATCAGTATCCCTCGATACGCTCAAGTCGAGCGTCTGGTCTCCGTCATCAGAGCCACTTCCCTCTTCATCCTGTCCTTGGGAACTGTTGAACAGCCTCACTGACTGCTGGTTTATTATCTGTAGAGCTCTTTGTCTGTGAAAAGTATATGAATAATATAATAACAGCCCGTAAATGTCCCATTGCTGGGACTTTACTCCCGCTATAGGAGAACAGACAGTATATCCGCCACGCTTGTCCAATCACGATGTTTTCCTTCACTGTTGTAATTGAAACAATATGCACATTAGATCGAAAAGGTCCCAAGTGGTGCATGTGTTGCGGTCAGGATTTAAACCCATGCTCTTTGAGTTCGGGACGCGTGCGCTAGCAATTACCAACCAAGACTATAAAAGAAACACATTACTATAATGTTTAATCACAATTCTACATGTGGCTTGCTTTGTGTGAATTTCGGGATATATATACAACGCGTATCTTAAAATTTTGTAGATTAAAAAATACGTTTTATACACAAACATCCTGTTTCATGCCTTATGGATACGTAATAAATCCATCTTTAAAATATTACTATTACTTTTCCCATTAACATCTTTTATCTATTACAAAATTGTTATGTCTGTTTGTAAATTCAAAACAAATGCCCATATTAAAGTGATTGATACAAAGCTATTGATACAAAACCTAAACGTATGTGTCTGTTTTAAATAATGTCTCTCAGTCTAAAAATATGTCTGGAATAGATCCCGAAATGAACCAACAATGTTTTAATGAAAATTTAAAAAAAAACACAATACAAATATTGCAAGTACCTCTGAGCTTCAATATCATTGTCAGGTGTTTTCGGTGGTGTAATATTAGTGGAACCCTCGTCTTCAGTCGCTGATGAAGATCTCCGAATACTCCTCTCGGTGCCATCCTCGATGCTTGAATCGTGCCTTCTCTTCAAACTTAATGGCAGTTGGGTGAAAGGTTTACCTAATGGAAAATTAACACAAGTATTAGATAAGAATATCTTTACAGTAAGATGCCTGAAAGAGATATGGCTTCAATCTATAAGGCCGCTTTTAATTCAAAATAGTGGAAATATAAGCCAATTGCCTCATTACAAGTACAAAATGTTGTACAGAAATTACATCCACCATTTTAATCTTTGGTTACAGATCCTTTATGCTTTTAATCGAAAGTACCTCCTCAAATTTCAAAAGCTCTTCAACAAATTTCGATCACACCAATTTTCGTAAGAAGTATTTTTAAATCTCTAAAACCTTAATTATTTCAGAATTTTCCATTTGATAGTTCTCTCGTCATGGCGACTTTGAATGAAAATAATCCAATTGAGTTAAAAAAAGTTACTAAAAAAGATAATGAAATAAAAAAAAATACCCTTAGATGGACAGACTGACATGAACATTTCATAGAAGTTCCATTTTTTGCTAGATCGCTAGTTTATGAATTGTACTGAATTTTTTTATTTGTAACGTACCTTGAAGAGCCTCCAGAGCTCTTATTTGTCCACTTATAGCATCAGCCACCTCATTAGACGAGAGTCCGTATAAACTTAAAAGTTCTTTCATAGTATTCATGGCGTAGTCCCTTAGAATTCTATTTGTTGCATTAGAAGCATCACCATTCTGTTGAACTTCCATCACCTCCATTGGTTCCTGATCCAGTCTTTCGTTTGCATTAATATCCTGACCCTTATCATCATCAGAGTCAGAATCCCTTCTCCTCGGTGGAGAGTTTGTCTTAATTAATTGTGAAATAGCAAAAGAATTTTTGGTACAAAACGTCTTATTTTGTAAATTACTAAAATTCAATACCGTCCTATTTCTCTCCGCTTCTTGATTAATTTGTAAGCTATGTATATACGAACGTTGAAACGAATCGACATTTTTATCATCACCTAACCTATTTTCATAATTTGTTTCTATATTTTCATTAGAATCTGTACTTAATCTTCTACTAAGATCTACAGCGTCTTCTTTTAGAAGACTAAAATTTTTCACGCCTATTTTAGCATAGCTACCATCGTTATTGTCATTATCAGCCTCTAATTGGTCAGGAGAGATTCGGTCATTGCCATTAACAGGACTTTCTGGTTCACAGTTGGCTCCATTAGACTCATCAGAGAACGTAGTTGCATTCGGTGCGCATCTAGGTTTGAAATTCTTTCTCTTATTCCTTTTTGGCATATTATAATATGGAGACATGTCCGTGCTGTGATCCTCCTGATTTTCAGGAGGCTCCGACCATGCTGTCCCATGATGAAGGTATAAAGGCTCTTCCGTAGCAGGCTGTAGTCTCTCGTGGATTGATTCTTGGTGTGCAGCCATCGCAGTAGTCATTGCAGTGTTTGGACTCTTTCGGGGAGCACAACCTGAAGAGAGTCCGTCCTGTGAACAATAACAAGACTTCACTAAATGTTATTTCGATATCGTTTTTTAACTTTTATTAAATTATTTCCATACAAATAAATTTAGCTTAACCCATGTACCAACCCATAAACAAGACAACTTAATTTACGAGTAAAACATTGCGTTTGATCACTAAAATTGATTAGAGTAGAAATAAAAGTGTAAAAATTATATCTCTACTCGTGTTTAATATATTTCATTCCATGGATTCCAGTTTATGAAGATTTCTACAACATCTACCGCTACCTTAGCTAAAGCACAAAACGATTGATTAAGGACAATTTTCATCAACTTTACAACGATTTCTACATCCAAATGATTCACTGTTGTATTAACAACCTTCATAATTGCAAAAAGAGCCATACCTTTTAATCCACGAACAATATCGTCGTGTCGCAAGTTCGTTTTAGTTATTGAATATAAACAATCAAAATTTAACACAACAGTTTGGTATCGTATCATAACACTGATTCATTTTCATTTTAAATTGAAACAATGTACTAAGACAATAGTCTTTTGTTGGCAATAAGATTAGCTGAATACTGTGGAATGTTTTCAATTTGATTTTCTCTTCATTGTTTTGAAATAATATTGGAAAATAAGAAGAGTCTTTTCGCGATACCTGACCCACGAATGGTTTATTTGTAAGGTCCGATTACAGCAGTTAATTTTGGATATTTAATGTCGATGCACAACAATTTTGTGGCGGTTTCTGTTGAGGCCCTTATGGCTTTACTTATAATCGTTTGTTAAATTTTAAGAAACTGCTCAGCAATTGATTAACGAAAATATTATCCATAAACTCCTCTTAAGAACAAAAAGGTGGTGGTAAAGTAACTCATAAATAACTGACAAAAATAACCAACATCGATAGGTAGTTTAAGTGACTGCTAAGAGGCAAGATGGCAAGTTTTATTTGAAACAGCCATTGATTAGAGGCTTAAGAGTCTCTTATTTAAGAGATGGCTAATCCTTTCTTAACGAGATTATTATAAGTAAGGCCCTTAGAGTTTGGAGTTCAAACACCATGAGATTTTGCGAAGAATTGTAAAAACGTACTTCTTAAAAATTGTCTAAGTTGCGGTATAGTTATAGGGCACATTTATTTATTATTTCAGATATAAAGTAAACTTTGGGTGGTTATTAAAAAAATAACCACGAAGGTTTCACACCCATCTTATCCTTCTAACTTATATTAAACAAAGTTCGGATCTGTTCATAATAAATAATAAAAATATCATATTTCGCCCAACAAATAAGCATCGCCATACAGCCCGGCAATGCAGCCAGCCTTCTGGGCACGCTCCCATCTGACAGCGATTTGTTACGCAGTCTATGCGGAAGCCAGACAGATGGCGCCGTAACGCGTTACGTAACGAATCGGTTTACTCTCCCATAAGAAGTTATCACTTCATAAAAAATAAAAGCCAAAGAACAGCGACAGAGTTATCATTATAGCGTCATCAAATTATTAAAGTATATAATTTTATAATCATCCATATTAAACACTGGTTGTTAAGGAATAATACAATAATAACTAACCTTATAAGCTTCATGGGTATAACATTTCTTAATGTTTTAATAAATATTTTAATCAGTCTTCGTAATTCAGCCAATGGTTGTACATCATCTGTAACAAATTAAAAAAAACACATAAATATACCTTCTAGCTAATCCAAACTAGTTCCAAAATTGTGTGAAATTATATGCTACATACAATAAAAATAACAGAACTGCCTTGTCTAGTCTAATGTAAAGCTTTGCAACTACTGCAGAGAAGTAGCTATGCGGTAAAATCATACTCGAATTAAAAAAAAAATGCCGGTCCGTAAACTTTCCAAAAATGGAATTGCCTATAAGAAAAACGGATTGTATACCCTTTATACAGTTTCGAGGTGAATTAATGGGTTTTATACATACGTTACCTTGATATGCAGGTTTTCTTAGTGCATTTCCCTTCAACGTCTACGCGTAGCAATTGTAACCATATATACATAGGATAAAAGAACTGCCTGCTGCCATAACTACGCTCTTTAGCTAAGATTTTTAGTCAATAGAATACCATTCAGACGCCTTCTCTCTGTGCTAACAGGATTTTTAATTTAATTTTAGTATTAAACCATATGTAATTATAATTACATAAATCCATGTAAGTACAAAATATTAATGTGATGTTGTATTGTTGATTGATTAAACCTTCTTACGCTTTTAAATATGGACCGATTTTTATGAAACTTACATTTCAGATGCAGCAGTATTCCAAAACATTGTGATTTAAAAAAGCATCTAGTAGTTCAAGTAAAAATTGTTTTAAATTATGAATCTTTTGTTTTAAAAAGAATATATTGTTACTTTACATTTTTATAACTATTAATTATCGCGAGAAATATCTATCCATGATTTTCAGTTTTAGAAATTATTTTGCTATCGCTATCATCTTGTGGATGCTTATCTTTAATTCTATATTATTATAGGAATAAAGTGTAGTAATGAAATTAATCTAAAAAATATTAGCAAAAAACACAGATTAAATTTATAACATCGCGTAAACCAACTTTGTAGCGAAAAAACCAGAATAAGCAATTTAAAAGATAATAAGTTTTAAGATATGAGAACTTTGTAGAAACTACGCAATACGTACATATTTTGTGTTATGTTATGAACTTGTCAAATAATGGGAATAATATATTATTGAACAGTTTGCACCAAACCCTTTGGCATTGCTTGATTGAAATTAAAACAAAGGTGGATACATTACTATGAACACACAGACAGAAACCACGTGTATCTTCTATACAGATAAATAAAATTTAAATTTCTGTTTTTAAATTCATTAAAATCAGGGGCGATAATTCGGTCCATAATAATCCGGAAATGCAGTTTTTAGAATTTTCGTCTGTCTATCTTGATGTTTTGGCTAATCTCTGGATCGACTGGACCAATTTGGACGGGACTTAAACTGGTAGATAGCTGATGTTATAAGGAGTAACTTAGGCTACTTTTAAAATCAGAGTTCCACGAATAAACATCCAATCCAAACAATTACCACGTACTAATGGTTAAGGAAAACATCGCGACGAAATCTACCTATACAGATAACACATGTGCCAAACCTGCCAAGCCGCTTTGGACAAGCGTGGTGTGTATACTGGTCGTTCCCCAATAATCAGCTGTTATTATTATTATTTATTATTAACAAATGCCCGTAACTTCATCCACGCTTAACTTGAAATTCCCGTGGGATCCCTGGGACACAAAGTATCGCAGTAATTAGAAAAAAAAATGTAAGCCATCATTTTAGTGGAAAACTGTCGGAAAAAGCTAATTTGTATGCATTTGAAAACTTTAAACCACTCCCGGGAAAATTCCCGCAGGATTCCCATGATCAAAAACTATCACACATTTTATTACATCAAATATGCGATTAGTTAAAAGATTACATTAGAATTCGTTTTTTAAATTTGCTAATTTAAAATCTTTTCCAGAATAACTCCCACGGGAATTACGGAACAAAAAGTAGCACAAATATTAAGTCTAGGACATTTCTATCGATCAGCGAAAACCGCATCAAAATCGGCCCAGTTGTTTTTATGTGAATCCCGAACTAATAAACCCACAAACAGACAAGAAATCTAAACAAAATGCATCGTGTTCTCTATCACTTATATTGTGTATTCCTTTTTTTTTATAGCTCCAATGTAGAGACACGGCATGTATAGAATTGTATAATATTATAGATTATACACAAGTTTTTAAAGAATGCTTCATTTCAATTGGCGCTTTTATTCATGTAGGCTCCGTCTATATTTTTTAAGCTATTGCATAGCTTTTATCGCGGGTTTTGAGCGCCGCGACCGAATCAAGAAGTTCCGTAACGAAAATAAAACCTAACACCTCCCACTCCGCCTACCATGTAGCTCGGCCGAGCGTTCGTTTAACGTGTATGTATATGGTACGACTGTACGAAGCTCGCACGGATCGAGACGAGCTGCTCCGAAATCGGACGAATACGTAATCAGCTGTTTGTGAGAAAGTATATAAGTGTATAGGTATTTATCATATCTTTATAATGCCACACTCACCGCATGTGTGCCCAGTAAGTATACATGTAGGTATTATCCCCGCAAATTGCTAATGCGCTGGAACCTTGTTAAATTAACATTCACGTGACGTCATCCGCAACTCTATATATACGCGTACTCGCCGGCCAGTGATGCTAACAGTACTGAGTGTTCGGCTATGGTTACGTCACCAAAATGGCGGCCAGGCGCAATAGCAATTTGCGTGGATAATATATATTATGTATACATAATATATATGTACAACAGTGAATAGCAGTTGCTGGTGAAGGCAGTGAAATTTGTGTATAAAGTGTTTTAAATATGAATAAACAAAGTGCATTTATTAATGAAGAAAGTGATGAAAAAATAGTGAAAGAAAATGAGTGATAGCTTAAAAATACTGCATAAATACAAAAAAAAAAAAAAATTGCATAAGTTGATAAAAAATGCTATGGAATAGCTTTACCGCGGCAGTCCCCGAGTGCCACAAGGAGTTTTTATTCGTCTGATGTACACACCAGAAACTTTGAATGATTAAACATCTAACCTAGTTCCATATTGAAATCTAGTACAAGGTACAAACGATCTCGTGTCCGAAGATAAATCGTGAAGATAGTATTAAAAAGATCCGTTTTCTACAATTGACGTAAGACTTGGTAATTTAAAAATAATGATAGACGAAAAAACTCAAGTAACACGCATCGATCAACCGACTCGGTACGAAATTAATTATATTCAACATATTAGATCTATTTTCGAGAAAACGAGATTGCTTCGAGCGGGGCAAGTGAAAAAAACATATAAAATTGGAAATTGACTTGCGACGAGCGTTTTGTGCTTGCTATATTAATCTAATCTTTTTAATATATGTTTGTCTTCTGTGGTCCGTTCGAAAAATGGCCGAAACGTCGGAATAAAATGCAAATAAAATACTGCGTTTAAAAACGTTAAAACGTAGTGTTATTATGTGTAGTAGTCGGCAAAATTATGTCGCTATTTTTCTCAAATAAAGTTTTTTCTTTCTTTCTTTCTTTCTTCTTTCTTAAACTTAAGAATATACTATGTAATTTTTTAATTTTTTTGTTCCATAAACGGTATAGGTATCTTACAGATAAAATATAAGAATTATAATCTAATCTAGGCAATAAGACTAATGAGTAATTTTAATTCTAACCTTAAATAAATAGATAAAAATTTAACTAAAGCTGTGTCCAATAATACGTTACTTATTATTTTGAATAAAGGGAATACTCTTTGTTCAGGTGTTTTTTGTTAATGTTTAGCAAATATCACTACATTTTGTATTAATTTTCTTAGTGAATGAGTATTTTGTGTTAAGTAGCATCCAATATTATTTACATATAAGAATACTAATTAACGCGCAGGACTAAATAGTGGAAAAATATATGAAATTAAGGATATAGTTTCATAATTATATGTATAAATTTGTATCAGAGCATAGTAGCAATTGAGGTAATCCGTAGATTAAGGCTCTAGCGATGAGGTTTATTAATTAATACTTTTATTATATTAATTAAAACAGCATCGAAAAACAAAGCACTATATTAATGTTATAAATTGTGTGGAACTATATTAAATTACGGTCAAAACTAATCCTTTATTTGTGAATACGGATGTGAAAACGTCTATACTAAAAACTATTTCAACAGTTGATGTTCAATTTTATCTATGAGCAACTAAGTCTTTGCCTAAAGCATTGGTCTCTAAATTATTGCTTCTATATCAGGAGTGAAATGCTTTTTCGTAAAAAGTAGTAAACCATATAGAAAATCAGTAAATGTTTAAGAACAGGCTTTAAAGAAATAATAAAAAAAATATCAAAATATCTCAAATTATATGAAAATTTATTCAACGCTTATAGACTGACTTATACACTTAGTTTCATATCAAACATCAGAATGATTTGAAGGTCGAAGCGAACACAAACGGCAAGATGTTCGTCCCAAGTCAATAACATGTAACCGTGTCGAAATAGTTACGTGGTTTCGGGTGTACAATTACTTATTAAAAACTAATACAGAGTCGACCTTCACTCGGTCACAATCGATCTCGTTAAAGAAATATCTCCGACCGCAAAATGGTGTGTTTACCCTACTTTTAGTAAAATTGTTCATTACATACAAAATTTATTACCTTCAGAAATAAATAATTTTGAGATTAGTGGTGGCAGTATTATATTACTTTAGCGCTGATATAACTAGGTTATTTTACTCATAGACGAAAATAGAATAAAAATAATACAATTTCCTGCGGCCGGGCGGGCTGTTAAGTTAAGACGGTAGGGCGAATGAATGAATGAAAAGCTATTCATTTATTTGCCCTACCATCGGTAGAAAATTGACATTAGTTGCATTGAGCATAAATTGCTCGTAAGTCTAATGAACGGTTGGTATGATATAGAAACTGGCTATAATAAGTGTACTATGTTATTATCACACAAATTATCACAGCTTCCTCGATATTGTAAGAATGTAAGAAGGTAATAATTATAACGAGTATTTATAGATGTTTTTTTAAACATGTTAACATGTTTTGGGGTTGTCTCGAAGAGATCGCTATTTAGCGATAAAACCCTTTGTACATAACTAGATATAATTTTAGTCTTTAAGTTCATGTTTGTATTGGTGTACAATAAAGTGTTATCTATCTATCTATCTAAACTACTGATTCCACGTCGTTCATTCTAGTGGTGAAGAAAAAGTAGGAAAGTGAACCCTGAGCTTTGAAGTGGAACCCGTGAACGCAACTGGGATTTAACGAAAGCATGACGATGAATGAGTTATTTTGAGGCACGTTTTTATCGAAGTAATTGAATATGAAAATCCCACGTTTAAATTATGTATATTATTTTTTTATTGAAATACTGACTAGAGCACGCGACTGCCCTCGTCATCCGGCTATATCTCCGGTTTCAGCATTTTAATAAAGTGAATGATCTAATACAACAGATGTCTGTCCTTATATTTACAGCAAAAACTGTATTCAACGGCCTGTTTAAATCATTAACGTGAGATAAATGAGCATGTGTTATAATAAATATGAATTATTTTGGATCATTAAGTCATTTTGATTTCGGTGAATAATTTAAACTGGTTACTACATAAGTAAGCACAAGCAAGACTGCGAGTCACGGAGATGAATGTGCTGCGATGGATGTGTGGAGTGACGCGGAAAGACTGGGTCAGGAACTCCCGCATCCGCGGCAGTCTTCATGTCCGTGACATAGCAGACAAACTGCAAGAGTGTCGCTTACGCTGGTACGGCCACGTTTTACGGAGACCGGCTAATTATGCGGGGAACAAACTAGACATTTGTTCCCCGCATAATTAGCCATGCCGCCTCCGCCAGGTCCCGGTCGAAGGGGAAGGCCCAAGAAATGTTGGCTTGACGTCGTGAAGGATGATATGCGTGCCAATGGTCTCAAAACGGGGGATGCTGAAGACCACGCGAAGTGGAGTAGAAAAAGTAGCAAAGCGGACCCTGGGCGTCGGAGTGAACGCTCCGAACGCAACCGGGATTTAACGCTCGGATGATGATGATGACTACATAAGTAAGAGCTGCATGTCACGGAAATGAATATGCTGTGGTGGAGGTATGGAGTCACGCGGAAAGGCAGCCTCCATATCCGTGATATCTTTATTATTATATGTTTTGCCAGGTGGTAGGGCAGTTGAAGGACTGGATGGCTACCACCCCTGGTCTAAAGTATGTCGCCATAACAACCTTGAGTTGTGTTCCGGCATTAGTGACCAGGTTCCAGTCTCCCTTAAGAGAGCAGCAGCGCATTTGTAGCACCTTTGGTGTTGCCAAAGTCCTGCGATGGTAACTGCTTTCCATCAAGTGGGCCATCTGCCTGCCTGATGAACTTTTGCAATAAAAAAAATCTACAAATATTATAAAGAGACAAAGTTTGTTTGTAACAAGTAATCTCTGGAATTCCTGGGGTGATTTTAAATATTGTTTCAGCAGTAGAAAGCTACTTTATTCCTTATGACATGTTATGGCTATATTTGATCGTGATTTTTTGATTCCCAACGAAGTAGGCACGGGTCGCCTAACTTGGTACGACCATGTTTTACGGAAACCGTATAGATACGTAGGGAACAAATGTCTAGACATGCCGTCTCCGTCAAGCTCCGGTCGAAGGGGTAGACCCAAGAAAAGTTGGCTTGACGTTGTAAATGAACACATGCGTACAGATGGTCTCACAATTAGGCATGCCGAAGACCACGCGAAGTGGAGAAGTACAAAAACGGACCCCGGACTTCGTGACAGACGTTCCGAACACGATCGGGATTTAACGCTAGGATAATGATGCTGATACCCTTTCCCTAAATTAGGGTAATATTATAATAAGAAACAGTTTTTTTTTCCATTACCTACCATCTCAACGCGGCGGATTCACCGCGGTGCTGTAACACATTTGCTCAAAAAATACATTATACGAATTCTGTATACGTTGTTCGAAAGTTAAAAATTGCGCACTATATATACAACGGAACGTGCGGTAAAATCGGTACTCTCTCCTAAGTACCTATCTCCGCGCCGTGCCCGTGGTACTTACATCAAATAGGTGCTTAGATGAAAAGAATATAAGAATTCCATCAAGGAGTTCCACGATACGAGAACAAATAAGCTAAATAATCGAACCTCCTTGGAAGCTCTTGCGATTAATATATTTGTCTCATTTTAATATTAAAGAGAGATTCTATTCTATCATGAACTAAAAATTTTAAGGGTGTATAGACTAAACTGATCCGAGGTTCGGATTCAGCGCATCGAAATACATAAAAATAGATGGGTCTGGGTCCACTTTTTTTGTGCGACAGTGTAATCAAACTGGTTTGCAAAATCTCAAACAATCTCGCAAACATGCATCGAAAACACATGACAATCACGAAACATGATAAATTTTGTTCTAATCTTTAAAAACCCATTAACGTCACACTTAAGGATAAAACTTTTTTGGTCGGAAACTTAATCTGTTTAGGTATTTAATATTAACCTTCATCATGTTTTTGCTTTTTTTAATATTAAATTATTTATCAGAGCGTTCGTAACTTAAAACAATTGTAAGCAAATTATTGCTACCGGATTACAAATGATTAAAGAGAATGTTAAAAAAGCATTGAATTATCTTCTTCTTTCTCTTTGTAATTTCTCTCTATTCAGACACGATATGCCAATATCAGTTCTGGCACCAACACATTTGGCTTTGTGGATAGTTGCCATCGACAATCACGACATACTCCATACGTAAACGTCACATTAGCAGTGATAGAAGAAACGTCACTTTACGAACTTGAACTCACTCCATACTTCATTACTATACGTTTAAAATTTACCAGCGTAACGAATTATTGTAAAAACGAATTATACGAATTTATACGAGAAAATACATCTCATTTTGGATATCCGTTCCTGCGTCTACAATCTTCATGCGGTTAGTGGATAAAATAGTATTTAGAATAATAATATTTAAATTTTAGAGACTAGACTAGCGCGAAACGGGCCACTGAAAATGTAAGAGAGATATAGCTCTTTCGCCGAAAAAAACTGTATTAACCCTTTAGCTCAGTAGAGACCGAGTAGAGGTGACTCAGGTATACATTATATATATATATATATATATATATACACACACACACCAGTTAAGATATTTATAATGAAACAATTGATTTCCTCACAAAACAAATCCACCTGACTGACCATTCCACAAGTAAACTGCGTACGCCGCCATATTTGTCTGCGATCGATATTAATAATGCGCAAGCGCATGTAATTGTGACCATTTTATTGTTATTATTGGATATTGTTCCCGATCAAGGCTAAACCAAAACGGACTGTTTCACATTTAAGGAAGTACTTACATCCAATTTTGGTTTAAGTTTGTCAAAAGGAATACACAGTTTATATGGTGACGCCCTTAATAAAGGATTTATGGGATGAGTCAATGGAAATACTTTAGAGTTACGTGAATAATGATTTATTTATTATTTTACAACAGACATCTTTGATGTATTTTATCATTAGTATGGGTCTACAAGAAGAAGACTGAATTTGAACATTATACATGTATGTTCCATATTTTTTTAATAACGTTTTCAAAAGATTCAACCAAATTGTATCTCTGACTAACGCCAGATGAGGAACAGGTCTTACGATCCTACACTCTCATTACCGATGGAGAGCGTCAAGTTTATATTACAAGATTTCCAGTATTATTCATCCATATTGATACCTACTGCACAACACACCTTGTTGCTCAATAGCGGAAGCGCGACTGAGCCAACGCAGCGACTATCAACCGAGTCTACCCTCAAAGTTTTCTAATCTAAAGCAAATGATGTCAACATCATAATTATAATCATTACTAGTGTTAGTCATTTGACATACTTTTTAAAGCGTGACAATAGTTTTACTTAGATAATTGCGATACTTGACCCGCTGCGACCTTTGGCAGTATCAAAAGGGAATTTCGAAAAGTCCAATTAATACTATAATTACTAGACAATACGTGTTACGAATAGGCATTTAACTTTGAACCGACAATACACGCGGGAACAAAAGAAATAACTTACAGCTCAAATATTTGAAAGTTTTTGTTTTGTAACATTTATATCGTTTATTTAATGCCCCGACAATTCTGTTATGAAAGGATCATGAAGATTATGTAAAGAGTTAGAGAAAAGTATGCGAAACTTCGGAATTTAAAGCGGAAAAGTATAGTCAAGGTCAAAGTTTATGGCCTTGAAAGATCGTTTATTGCGCCATCAAATTCGCCGCGAACTATAGCAATGTGGCAAATGTGTTCCAATGGCCACTTCTCCCTCCTCCATGCCATCCCTCTTATCCCATCCCTTCTATCCCATTTTAAAGGCTAGCATCGTGTTGACTTTGGCTCTGGTGTTGCAAACGTCTATAAGCAACGGTAATCATTTTCCATTAGATGGGCTGCATGCCTGTTTACCAGTTCCAAATAAAAACAAATAATAATTTAGGCGCAACTTAGGAAAAATTATACTCGTGCTGCATACTTCCCTCGTCACTGTCCTGCTCGCAACCGTGGAAGGGGGCATAAAGTAAACGAATGATAATATGTATCTGTATTATTGTCAATGGTATTCTATATTTAAAAACGTTTCTAAAACCTTGACAGATTAAAAAAAATTAATTACCATCGGTTTCTCGATCAGAAAACACCCCGAGGCGTTTTTTAATAAATTAACTTATATAATATAAACATATTGCGTACAAAACTAGTTGTTTCCAAATATTCAAAACATATGGGAAAGGAACGTATCACCCACGTGCACGAGGCGGTCTAATTAAATTATAATGTCGATAACATAAAAACGTTGGAGTCGATGTTCAATCGATAATTTAAATTAACGTGGGTTTATCTTCATTGTCTGATTTTTATTAGCTCGTTTTGATTAATGTCAAGCGATAGACCATGTGTATAATTTTTACAAAGTTCAAAAATGATATTTTCTTAAATCATCTTTTCACATATACATAACTAAAGTATCAACAAGTTACTCTGAGACAATTAAAATCAAACTTTGTTTATTATTTCAGTGTATTCTTTAGTAATTGATGTATTCTAGTATTAGGGCTCTAGAAATTAAAATGTAGTTTTTAAAATGGGTGAAGTATCATAAAATTATGTTCTCCAATAATATGAAATTGGATTGTCATACATTGAAAAGTTTATCTTATTTTAAAGTTGTAATTTTAGAGCCAGACATCCATATTAATATTAGTCTAGAATATAAAACAATCATAATATCAATTATTATACAAATAAAGCGACTCTATACTCATTGCCATTTATAAAAGTAATTTTTGATCTTGGCTACAATAAATAACAACGTACTTATAAAACTTTAGTTTTTATTAAAAACATTTAAAACGTTCGCTATGTAATTACGAGCCATTATATTTAAAATATTGTGAAAAAATATGTTTTTACACAGATTATTTATGATGTTAACTACATATTTATTACGATGGAGATATCGGCTGTTAAGATTTAGTGCTTAGTCTTAGAAAATTTTTTAGTTTTTGATATTAATGTTTATGAGCTTTTTTGAAAAGTTAGTTAGAAAAGATTTTTGTAGCAATTTCACTTGAAAATTAAAATTATATTTTTGAAGTGATACCTTCTTATGGGAGGTTAAACCGCTTCGTTACGTAACACGTTACGATGCCAGTCTGTCTGGCTTCCCTTTCTCTCACGTTATATTAGTTTAAGTAATCACTTTTGTCGGGCGTTCCACGAGGCACACCGTCTTTTCTTATCATTAGTTTCTATAATGTGTCTGAGTCAATTTTTTTAGATATTACGATACGATTAACATAAAAGGATTCATAAGTAGGCGAAACAAAATTATACAAACTGTATGTCATTCAAATAAAACTTACCATCATATTTAGTTGGCAAGTTGTGGTACCTTAGTGACTAATTGAAAGAAAGAAAGAAGAAAGAAAAATATTTATTTCCAATACATCACACACATACACAAAAATACATCCGTATCTCAATTTAGTGATGTGGGTTTAAAAGTAGCTAGCTAAGTATAAGTATGACGAGTATACCATCGCCACCTATTCCCTTAGAAATAGGAAGGCCCGAGAGGTTATAGAGAGGCATTTAAAGACTTACTATTTATGGATTTTAATACATAAAATGACTTAACTACTATTTAATTATTAATCTAATTAATTATGACAGGCTGTATATTTATTTAGGCAAAATCAATGTAAAATTGTAAGTAATTTATCTATTTATGGCTCTGTTACACCTGGAACTGTGTTAGTGTAAGTGACTGTGTCACGCAAATATAGCCATGAATTTAATACTTTATTTGAGATGTGACTTGTTACTGACGTTTAAACATCAATCAAATAACTCATGTATATATTATATATATCTGCGTGAAACGGCCTATAACTGTAAAATTATCATAGGTGCGGTCCCACCATACCGGTAATCGTCAACGCGCTATTTTTTAAACAGTAGAAGAGCCATTCGATTTTCGAATTAAATGTCTCCTTTCTGTGTGTCGAGAGCAAATAGTAATTCCCTGTTTACAATTGTCGTTCAAAATTTGAAATTGGAACTCTTACACTAATTACGGTCTGAAATCAAAGGCGTATTCGACAAACTGGTGATTATAGGCCGTAAAATAACCAATAAAAACGATTAGCGCCGCATTTAAATATTCAAATAACGAATCGACTGCTTCCAGAAAGTTGAATGGAATTGTTTAATTGGTAAGATTAAAAATATATAGATATGGCAAATAAGAATTGAAACATTTTCTTGCTTATTTTTTTTAATTACTAGAGTACAACTCACGGCCCATCTGATGGAAAGTGGTTACCGTCATCGATAAACACCAAAGGTGCTGACCAATGTTCTGACGGCTTCAAAGGGGGGACTGGAAACTGGCCACTGAAGCCGGAATACAACTGAAGATTATTACGCCACCATGCTCTAGACCAGGGGTGGTGACCATCCAGAAGAACATATGCTCTACTAATAAATTAAACAGAATATACAAAAAAAAGTTTTTATGTACTTAAATTAGAACTTTGCATCTGACTTCGTCGAATACGTTCTTTTTCTTATTTTTAAATATGAGTGCACGATATCTGGCCAGTGTCAAGTAAATTCAATTCAATTCATGAAATTTTAAGTTTTAGAATAATCTTCCAGCTAAAGCCTCAGTCAGATTGTAGGCGTTTGACTGTCGCGATTCGAGACATTACTTGAAACGTACAGTTTATCATAGAGTTAGATTTTTAACACTAAAATACATTTTTTTGTTAAAAACAATGAATATTCTACAAATATTATTCACTTTTAAAAGTCATTCACAAGTCACGTCTTTCCCAAATAACACATTAAACCCTTGGCTTCTTCTGGGTAACAAAGTTACTTATACTAGCATTATCCCAGGTGTAACAGGGCCACCATAGATAAGCTATTTACGATTATACACTGCTATACCCTAAAATGTAATGTGATGTATAATCATATCTACGTATATACATTTCAACTAATATTATATATATTAAAAATTACAGTGTCTACCAGTTCCGCCAAAAACTCCAAAGCTGGGTTCGCGTAAAATTTTGGCCCTTTCTCTTTAGAGAAACCTTGCCTTTATTGAGAATAAAGTTAAGGTACTTTGTTTTATTAAAATCAAACAAAGTGTATGTTAAAAAGTGTCTACTACAAACTTCTCAATTATATTTATATCTTATACATAACTGTAAAAGTTAGTGCAATAAAATATAATCCAGATCAAATCTATATAGCCGTTTTTAAAAATTCAATTCAAATATTTTTTAAGAATTATTATTTGTATTATCAAATTTTATGTCGTATGATTAAAGTCACGTGCTTTTATTTGACAAATCATATGTATAACTCTTTTTATTTATGCAAGGTTAAAATGATGAAATATTAAATTTGTCATCTACGGTCGTAGCACTCTACGCGCTTCGTAGCTCTTTGGCCATTGGAAGCGCGCGCGCAGCTCTCCGATTGGCACCTAATGCTTGTTCTTGTTATGTTTTCCACATTTTTCAAGTAAATTGCAGCCATTATCAGTACGAATTAACTAAATACAAAAACATTCTTGTGATCTTTGAAAAATTTAACTCTAATAATTTTATTTTCTTAAGTTTTCGCGACTTGTACACATAATAAAACTAAAACGTCGGATAAACCTAAATCAAATAAATTACCGCGCTTAAAACCGTTAAAACGTAGTTTTATTATCTAATAATTTTATTTGTATTGTGGTTAACAATTAAAATATTTATTAGTATGTCCTTATAAAATGTATAAAATTTATGAATTCTAATAATTAAGTTAGAATTAACTTATTTTTTTATATAACTAGCGTCCCCGGCAGACGTTGTCCTGCTCTGAAAAAATAAAAATCTAGGACACATAAAAACAAAATCACCAAAATCGGTCCAGGTGATAGGAAGATTCTAGAACCCGATCTCAGCGCCATCTATCGGTTCCAACGGGATAAAAAGTATCCTATGTCGGTCGGTACAGCCGTTCTTGAGTTATAAATAGTGTAACTAAAACGACTTTCTTTTATATATATAGATTCTTAAATTAGTGTAACTATTTACCTATTTATCACCTTTTTCCTGCTCTACCTACATCGCCAGATTAGTTAACAAATTTCTTTAATTTAGGTTGCTTGGAAAAGATCGCCTTGAGCGATAAGGCTGCCTAGAAAATATTGCATATATATATATATATGGTTTGTTTTTGTAATTGTATATTTTGGTGTGCAATAGAGTATTATATATATATATATATATATATATATATATATATCTCTCTCTCTCTCTCTCTCTCTGTCTATTTTTTAATTGCGAAACTGGTATACTGGAAGACAGTCTATCTGATGGCAACTGGTTACCGTCGACTATGACAACGTAGCCATCGCGTTTCCGAGTTTAAGAGTGGACTAGAGAGACCAGACAGGAGGAATGGGATGCAGGACATGAGATAGAGGGAAGGGGAAGTGGTCGGATATATTATGAATTTGTGATCTTAGACCCTTATTAAACAAAACAAATTTAGGCCCCCAAATAAAAAAATTAGGGTCCAAATTTCCAAATCTGGAGACCCTAAAACTGGACCAGTGGTGAACATGCGATTGACATTAATCAAAAACTTTCCGATTTCAATCAATTTTAACATTCGAATAATTGAACGGTCAATGACTGGACTCGTTTTGGTATTTTTTAACATGTTTACGTGAAATTACGATCAATCGTGTTTATTAAAAAAAACGGCTAAGTGCGTGTCAGTCTGTGGAGTAAAAAAGGTTCCGTAGAGGCGACAAAAGTCCAAATTTTTATTTATGTTTATTAGTCTAGAAGTCGTAGTAGCTGAGTGGCTAACTGACCCGCATCTTATTCAATTAGGTAAATTCGAATCCTGTCCAGGAAGCATGCACCACTTGGCAATATTTCTGATCTAATTGTCATTGTTAAAATGATCACTTGTTGATGAAGGAAAACATCGTGTTGAAATCTACACATTAAGTTAACTAATGTATGAAACCTGCCAATCCGCCTTGGATAAATGTAGCGGATTACTCTCCAATCTCCTAAATATTGTCAAGAGTTGCAGGACTCGAATTAAAATGCTGTTAGAATTACTAGTTGAGTAGAAGAGTTTATTAGAACTATACAAACACGCATAACACAAGAACAAATATAACACGCGCAAAGTCTGTCACTAAATAGATTACCCAGTGTACACAAGTTTTGCTTCGCTAGTGGTTATCGCTCGACTGCCATCGAGGCATTGCTTTATACTGCACGGATGCGATATGTCTGCTCGGCCGCGTGGACCGAATTTCACAAAGTAAATATAAGAAGTCCAAATGCCGAAGAGGTAATAAAATGTGTTTCTACAGGGCTGCAGGTGTGAATTTGTCTTTTTCGGTATCTAGGCCGTAACAATATTCATCATTATCTATAAACTGCACCACAATCAGTTTTAAAATGTATCAACCCCGATAAGGGTTGTCTGGAAGAGATCGCTTATTCGGGATAAGGCCGCCCTATGTATCTTTTATTTTTTTACTTTATATACTATCTTTTATTTTTTTTCTGCTTCTGCTTGTCTATGCTTTTGTGACGAAACAAACCTTTTCGCGTACTGGCTGACAGGGCAGTTTTTGAGTTCGAATTGACAACTGTCAAGACATTACATGCAGAGTGAAAAAGTCATGGTGTGAAAATATCACATAGATTTTTATTCTTAAAATATTTTTGTAAAAAACTAATATCAAAAAAAATTACAGCATAAAAATAAAAAAAATACAGAGGTGTACAAATAAGTTGCCGCCGTTTTGAGAAAGATGGCGTGGCACGAGGTTTACGTTAGAATTCGCTGATGGTAACCGGCTTTTATATTAGTTTGTCCCAGCACAACATAAACCTATCATATTATTAGGTTCGCATTAGCATCATATATATTTCTTCATCTAAAAATGTCTAAATTTGAGCCAACTAAGTGTCATATGCGGGAACTTTTAAGTAATTTCTTTAATTTAAAAAAATCTGCAGCTGAGAAGCATCGATAGCTCGTAGAAGCATACAATGAGGAAGCTTTGAGTGAGAGATGTCGTGAGTGGTTTCAAAAGTTTAAAAACGGTGATTTTGACATAAAAGACGAAGATCGCAGTGAAAGGCCAAATTAAAAAAAAAAATTGTACACCTAATACATGTTTTTTTCAGCATGATGTCACATATAATTAAGTCTGAATTTAGACTACTAACTCAGTGTAATAATATAAATAGATGTATGTACTATAAGACTTGTTGGTTGTTCTCGACAAATAAAAAAAACATCTATTTGTATTGTATGTATTAAGACTTCTCAATATGTAAATATTGTTTAATTCCACCAACAATAAAAAAATATCTATCTATTGGTAGGTTATACGGCGAGATCGTGGTCAAACGCGAATTTATACTACTATAAAAAAAGTCCAAGCTAAATGTAATGAATGTGTCAAGTGATAAATATAAATTTAAAAAAATGAAAAAAATATAATAATATAATAATAATTGAATTTAATGAACACGATTCCTATGTACAAGAACCTTGGGCGTTAACACTCTAACAGTAATGTTTCTTAAGATATTAATCATAAAACGCGCTGTCAATTTGAAAAGTTGAAAATACGAAAACCAGTAGTTATGCTGTTTTGTTAACCCGACCGAAATGAAGGATGGAAAAAATATTAGGCATCCGCTACATTTCCAAGCTATGCTATTTCTATGCTACGCTATAAAGCCGTTATTCGAGATAGACTGACAATAAATCAAGCAAATTTTGCAGGAGCGTTAGACGTGGTTGAAATAAATAGCGTATTTTCTATGGCTCTGCTACAGCAGATACGCATAAATCCCATGTGTACCTGGGATAATGTTGCTGTTAATGCCTGTCTTAGGCCAAGGGCCAAGGGTTTAATGCGTTATTTGAGATGCGATATAGTTAACGGCATTAAACATTGACAAATAACGTATGTACATACACTAATGTAGCTAATCGTTATTTATTTATTCATTTTTTTATTATTATTCAACAAATATTACACAACTTTACACTATAGATTACAACTAGGCGATACATTGTCAAAACAGCATATGAACCAATATTGGATTGATCGTATTGTGTATTGGTCTATTTCTTATAATGTTTTTGCTTTAAAATATTAGGTTGTTTTCATATTAAAATCTATTATAAACATGTTCAGATATATCATATATAAATACTACTACAAACGCAAAAACTTCTCGAAGCTATTTTATTTATAGTTCGTGACCACATTTTGTACTTTTAGAGTAATGTTTTGACATACAGTTTTATTTTAAAAAAACTGTACGTAAAATATGTTAAATGTAATTGTTAAGGGCTATAGTTACACGCTATTATCAGATATTATATCAGAGCGTTTGTATAACTGTCTCAAAGATCATTTATGACGTCCTTTTTAAATGACCCTATGTCAGAACGCAGAGGTTCCTCCAGATTATCGTTGTACGTGCATAGAAAAAATAATTAAATATCATCTTCTATTGCAAAGGAATTGGAAGAGAATTCATTGGAACTCAACATTTTCCATATGACTATATCTCTCGCCTCGCTTAGCAATAACACTTAAACACTTGCCTCAAACCAAAAAAAAATAAAACAAAACTTGAAAAGTCAACGTTCTAAATTCTAAAAAAACGGCGTTCGAATTATGATTTAAAACGTGTTCCGGAGAAACTCGACGTTCTCAAAATGTTACATCTAGCGGCCGTCATTATACATACGGGTAATGAATGGCGCACACTGCGGCAGAGTGGACATCCGGACTCGTGTTCAGTTGTACCTGAAACAAAAATTCACAAATATATTGTCTTATTTCATTTCCAAGTATAGTCCATGTTACATAAGCCGAGTAGTTATTGAAGTGATAACTTCTTATGGGAGGGTAAACCGCTTCGTTACGTAACGCGTTACGGCACCAGTCCGTCTGACTTCCCTTTCTCTCTGTCGGGCGTTTCGAGACTCACACGTTTTTTAAAATAAAAATGTTGTCATACTAGTAGCCAAAGAACTAAGTTAGTCCTGAGACCTAACCATTACACCTTTAAAATATTGCCTTTGTTTATTACACGCTTCTGTATTAAAATCAAAAGAACTAAACCAAAAATGAAATAGATAAAACATATTTTTGCTTATATCTTCTTTCTGATATTTTTCGTTTTAAGACTTCTACGAATTGTGTAATCAGACTAGTTTCACTCGCATCAATCATCATATCCCGCAAAACCTTATTATTTTCATTTATTGGTATAATATCCTATATCCATCCCGTTCACATTATATACTTTATATCGTTAAAATACATACATATCAAAATGATAATTAAAAAATAATAATTAAGTCAATTGAACGTCTAACTAACTATTACTATCACATTTTTCAAAACAAATATATTCTATGTCCCGCCAAATAAGCTCTATAGAAATATCTTAATGTAGTGCAGCTGTCAAAGTTAAGTATGGAGGCTACTGTAATATTGTTCCTCATTAATGAATATTTTATGTTTCCTGTACTTGTGTTATTTTAAATGGATTTCATTCAAATGTCATCCTCCGTGTATACCAAATTTCATGTTAATTAGTTTATTCCCAAGGCTGTGAAAAAGGAAGAAAGACACTGAACCTCCATCCAACTCCATCTTCGACCACATCATCTTCCGGTATTGGACATGATCGTAGTCAAACGCAAACCTATTTAATATAAAAAAACATCATCAAAATAAAAATAAAAATTTACTTTTCCACGAAAGTTCTTCCAGATTAGCTGCAGAAGGTTGCGCTATATCTGATTGTTTATTAAATGAAAAGTACATACAAAATCTTCAGACTCATCTGTACCTAACTAAATCTGCCATAAAAATTGTCATGGAATATTACAACGCTATTATGGATTACGTACATTTCAGGAGGCTATAACCGTTACTAATCACTAATTCACTAATAAATCATAAAATATATTAATATATAATAAAAAGCTCAATGTCCGCTTTGCTCTCAAGCACCACGAAGATAGTGTACTTTATAATAATATAATGTTTCAAATATTTCAAGGCTAACCGTTCTCAGCTGTCAATCATAATAAGCTATCTATCTCTTTCTATGGCATAGTAAATGGTATTTATCTATCTCTGTCACAAGCTTGTGCCCGATCGACCGCCGTCGAGTTTATTTGAAAATTTGATTTTAAATTTGGAATGAATAAGCATTACACGAATATGATCGTTATTTTAGTTTTTAATTTCTTATTTCGTGACTATTACGTACTTTTTATGTGTCTACATTTTTATTCAATCATATAATATTATAAAAGCGAACATTTGTTTGTTTCGTAGAGATATCGTAGAGGGTTGAAAATTTAGGGTAGTGTATATTTTTTAATGCTGTATCATAAAAACAATCTAAAAATTAAAAAAAAGGTGTGGACTACCCTTAACATTTAGGGGGATGAAAAATAGATGTTGTCCGATTCTCAGACCTACCCAATATGCACACAAAATTTCATGAGAATCGGTCAAACCGTTTCAGAGGAGTATTGTAACTAACACTGTGACACGAGAATTTTATATACAAGATTTGTCTCCTTATCCATACTGCGTTCGAACGTGTTAGGTATTTAGCCACTGCGCATATTTCTTACACCTTTCCGCTATCTCCAGACGCTTATATGACATTTAAAAATGCACTTAAATGCTTAACCGTAATAAACTCGTAGACACATTTTATAAATACCATAAGCGAGATATTATGGTCTCCAGTTACATAAACAAACGTATGATTCAGATGATATGACTGTTCGTGTAGACTGGGTTAGGTTGCAAGTGCTATAATAGCAGTCTACCGTCGAGCTTGGAATTCATCGTTTTAGAGGAGTTGACGCTACATCTTCCACCAGGGATCCAGGCAAATATTCCCAATATGGAGGACTGTATTGGGTTTTTTTCCCCAGAAATGAGGATTTGGGATCAAAAAAATTTTGGAGTCGGTATAAAAAAATATTTTCGGAAATTAAAAAATTCGACCCAAGCACTAAAATATCTTTAATGATGACGAGTCTGGATATCCTTTATCTTTTAGTATAATAAATTCATCTATTACCAAATAGATAATTTGTTGATAATTATAATGTCCAAAACTCAACATATAGACGCTTATCCGGGACGGATTAGCTGATTTCACACATTCATAATCTCGATGCGCAGGGTTCGTCACAGTTTCCTTCACGTTGAAAAATCATGGTGTGATCAAATATGTGTTTATTTCACTCTGTTTATTTTACATTATTAGAAGTCCATTGCAATTTTAGCAAAAATGAGCCCGTCCATCTGTTGGGATGTCTAAGTAGGTCCCTACCGTGTTTTTTTTTGTATAAATAGTTTTAGAATGTCAGACCCACTTAGTGGCTTTTAATAGTGTTTAGCAAGTCGGCTATAAAGACACTACACACTAGTATAGTTAACTAACTACCTCGGAAATATATCGACGGCTTCTGTGGTTGAGCGGGCTAAGTCTTTGACTCTCGCTGCAACGCAGAGGCTCTGGGTTCGATTCTAGGAATGGTAAATTTCGGAAACATATTTTCTCCGTTGTTTACTATGGTCTGGGTGTCTGGGATCGGCCCCAGAGTAGTACGTTGTATATTACCCATAACACAAGCGTAACTTGCTTAATTTGGGATATATACAATATGTGTGTTTGTCAGCCGATTTATAATTATAAATTATAATTAATTATAGATAAACTTTTCTTGAATATCCCGAATATAACGGGTATGTTGTCCTGCCCTATAAACATAATGAGTGTACTAAACAAATATATGTAGTAAAAAATTTTTTTTGTATAGTTTCATTTTTGAACTTATCCTTATCTTGTCATGTTTACAAACAAAGTGTGATATTACATTACTGTATTATTTATAAGATTTCGCGTGTCTGTCTTTTCAGGGAGGGCTTGACTTGGTGGTCCTTATCTTACTAGCTGTGTGGTAAACGCAATAGTAATAACGACACACATTGCAATAATTTTTAAAACCTTTTTTTATATAAAATAGCACGTGCTAAAATACCGTAATCATATCTTATACTAATATATAAAGCTGAAGAGTTTGTTTGTTTGATTGAACGCGCTAATCTCAGAAACTACTGGTTTGATTTGAAAAATGATTTCAGTGTTAGATAGCCCATTTATCGAGGAAGGTTATAGGCTGTATACCATCACGCCAAGACTAATAGGAACGGAGCACCAATTAAGAATGTTTCAAAATCGGGGCTTTTTTTGACTTACTTTTTTTACTATTCCACGCGGAGCGCGGTCGGCCGGTCGCGGGTAGAAGTTAGTAATTAATACGCTTAGAACCCGAGTACCGAGTCTTTCTTAACTTGGTGGTTGGTTGGCGAGCTCCATATACTATAAATACGGGAAAAAAATCGCACGGACATATTAGTAGTGCGCGTTTACGGTTCTTAAAGAAGCGTTCAAACTTACTCTAGCTCAATATCTATATTCTATATTCTTTATAATAGTTGTAAGTATGCACATTGCGCATATGAACTAGTAAGTGGAAATTCATATTTTATCAAACCATTATATTTTTCCGTAAAACGCAAAAATCTTGCTTACGAACATTCAACATTGACAACAAATACAAAGGCGCATGCGCTGCCTTTAAATGAGCTATTACATTAAGGAATGATTCTGAATAAATGCAGACGAAAATAGACGTTCAAACTTGAATCTAAATCCCACTTAAACAGTTAACGTCTTTGGTACGTGAAAATGCACATTTAAAAAGTTAGAGGTATTAAATCTTAACAAGCGTCTTGAATTCAACCATGTAACTTCCCAAATAGCCATATATTGTTTGTAAAAGTACTTAATAAGCCTAAGAAAAAACATTGTCACTTCAACAATCGTTTATAAATCATCGTCACAGACTAAATAAATAACACCTTTTTTCTTCTAAGAAGTATTCCCACTATCAAAACATTATTGACCACATTAAATTTACCGTTCAATAAAGAATTTATTCACTGAAACTCAACCCTAATACAAAGATGTTACGGCTCATATAAAATTATGAAATTACTTCCGATAACTATGCGAAATAAAGATTTGAATTTAAAGAGTATGAAATTGGAACTTGTGCGTTTACAAAGTTATCATTTGCTGTTGTTAAAATAATAATCAACCGACGTATGACTTGAAGTATTGTTTTGCAACTGCAAAATTGATTTGTCATACCCAGGTGTCCCTATTGGGTGTTTATTTTATTTTTTTAATCGTTTCACTGTAAGCTTGTGTAGTGCTTTCAGCCAGTATTTTAAACAAATAATGATATTCCTTTTAATGATGACGCATTTGAATTTTTGACACCTTCGTGAGAGAAAAATAAAAAATATATTATCAATATGTAATAATTTGAGATGAAATCTGTACGTAGTCAATACTTGGCACGTATTCAAACAAATTGTAGAAGAACACAAGCTTAAAATTTTATGGTCAATTAAAAATTAAAGCCATACAGAAATATTGGTAGCGGTTATTATAAATCAATTTGAAGAACTCGAAATGTCAAATGATCTAATATATTGCCGCGTATTTTGCACTTGCTAACGTAAAAAGTCATAGGATTTCTTAGAAAAAACGTAATACATTAACCCTAAAATTTTACGGTCTAAGTTACCTATTTACGAGTTTCTCGTCAAAACCTCTTACATCAGCCGTACAATAACGTCAGAACCATTTCCGAAAAAGTCATGGATATTTTTCATAGGCTCTTAAAATACCTAAAAAGTAGTAACTACTTGTTAGTTCAATTACGAAACTGGCAAGTAACTGCTGTTATCGTTTGAATAGAAAGTTTTCAGTTAAATAATAAGTTGTCGCTTAAGTAGATGTCTGTCTAACAATGAAAATGACGTATTCGTAAGTTAATTAATTATTTAACTAATGCAAATGTAAATTAGGCAAGTACATAGGTACAAAAACTATATCAACCGGTGACTAACTAGCCTTTCTGCTAAAGTAAGCAATGGAAAATATAAATAAAGGGCACAAACGTGGTTCAAAACCTTTGTAAGAGGCAATCTTATTCAATAAGAATAAATATATAACGGAAAAGGCAGACGTAATGTGCTAATTTAAAAGTCTATATAGTACAAAATAGAATGTGAAAAGGAGCGAGGCCTTATTTAATATTAAAAGCATCAGTTTTCCATCATTAATCCAACGCCATTTTCCTGTCAACGAAGGCCAGAGTGACAGACGGACACGTTGAAATGCGTTTGACTGTTGCAAACTGTGCATAGAATTATAATGGTATTTATTATATTTAAATAATAGTTGTTCGTGCGCATTACGTATTCATATTGGTGCACACAATGTAAGTTGTATTGTAAGGCACCCACTTACCTAAATAATGTAGGATTGAATACAATGACATAAACGGGCATACCGAGTCGGTAACGTAAGATTTTTGATTTTCGAATGATTTTTCAAATAAACTTGACACTTGAGTTTACAGCCGGGGACTTAAGGATAATTAATACGTTTTTTTGCAATTTTATTTAAAAATTAATTAACAATAATTATTGATTCTTGGTCGTTATATTTTAGAACTGTATATTTGTATAGATTACCTTAAAATTGTGTAGTGAAAAGTGTAAAGCGTTCAGAATTATCACAAGAATTTTCTAAGCATCAAATCTTCTATACTTGATACTGGACAGATACATAAATCGTACAAAGCTTAGAAGTAGACGAATAACTAATACATCTGACAAATCTGTATACATTTAGCTCCATTGCCTGCCATTGTTGCGAATGAAACAACAACATTAAAAGATTGTTTACATAACCCGTCAAATAAGATGAACAACTGTTATTTGAGTCTTGCAATCCATTATATTAAAACCAGTTCAACAAAAATCTCTCTATTCTATACTCTAAGTAGATTAAATGAGTAGGTATGGTGAAATTAGTTTGATATTATTTCACTTAAGCCGAAATGCGGTTGACAGTGATCGTGCCTTATAGATTAAAATATGAGATAGGTCTTTTGTTTAAATGAAAACTTGATTTTTCACAAATGGCTTGTATATCGTCCACATCATTATTATTTAATCGACCTAATAATAATAATAGGGTGTTTGACAGTATACTATCAATTGAGATACTTTTTGACAAAACGCCGAAGCCAAGTAGATTTTGTGAAATAACTTTTTAATTACTCTTTAAACAATAATGAAAATCCACAATTGTTGATTTTTTGGTTTTACATTAACCCTCCCATTATGTGGTGACGTAAGTAACTTATGGCAGTAGATTTAGGTCACAACTTAAATGACGATGTTTTGCTGGAACTTGGATGTTACCTACCTCACAAACCTCCCGTAGAGGTAATAAACTACCTTCATCTTTTGGCTACGGAATTATAAAGATGCATTCAATCAAAAATACCTCATATTCTCTAGCTGTCAGACGAATTAAAAGAATAAACGAGAGCCTCCGTGCATGAAAGCGTTAATGAAATTGGGCATATTTTTTCATTTGTGTGCAAAAGCTTATGTAGTATACACATTGTTTGCGTATGTGTGGGTTAATAGTAATGTATCCCCTGGAAACCATTCCATCTTCCTCCGTACTAATTCTAATATAATTCGATTGAATACTGAGATTTTTATATTCTATTAATGCTCTATACTTACTACTTAGCTATTGACAAAGTGAAACAATGACGCAACTATTTATACATACTTATAAAAAGTTTATAACATTTGGTCCATTTGTCACCGGTCACTTGACTCCTGAAAATGTTTATTTCACATAGCAATAATTCCACATTTGTTTATGTTTCTTGATATTTATGAAATCTTAAGTGATGTTGTGTTTCAAAATTCACTTTGTAAGTTTGATTAACTAATTATGTCTTGCGAAATCGAAGTGTTAATATAATTTTGATTGCCGGAAGCAAACGTAAAGGCAGAAGGCACAACCAAGCGTTTCGATTCATCTTTTCTGGTGCGCCGAAGAGTGGAATAATTTGCCGGAGTTTGTTTCTCCTGACAAATACAATCTTAAAGTCTTCAAGTCACGACTGAATAGGTATCTTCTAGGTAAACGTGCTCCATCCTAGACTGCGTCATCACTCAACATCAGGTGAGACAGTGGTCAAACGCAAACTTCCATAGAAAAAGGCGCACCAGATGGAAAATGGTTACCGCCGTTTGCAACACTAAAGGCGATGCCAACTCGTTGCCAGATTTAAGGATGGCATAGGAGAAGAGGGGTGAAATCAAGCTGATGAGATAAAATACACCTAATATCGAAAAAAAAGAGAAATAATACAATAGAGAAAGATTATATTTGGTAAAGAACTTATAGTTGTTGTAATTTATCTTACGAATCTTTAAAAACGCTTAATTTAAACAGACTTGTGAGGGAGCACTATCTAATTGTATAATATGTATTATTTGTTGTGCACGTCTGTGTACGTATATATATTATATAGTTGTATACTTATCTATTATCATGAAGTATTTATTTATTCTCAAAAAAAAACATTTTTTTTAATATATAGAGACATATATAAACAAAATAGATAACATTATTCTTGTATAAAAATACATCAAAAATAAAATATATATTCAATAATAAAATCTTGCAGCTCACCGCCAGCGGGACCTGGGGTCCAAACTACCGGTGGTTAGGGCTCCAGAGACAGGAACCTCCTCACAATTCGTGCCGTGTCTCAGAGTGCTGCTTCCCAGCTTCCCAGCGAAAGCCTCTCTAGACGACGGTCGAGGCTTTTCGCTATAAGACCATTGACGGTGACTCCAGACGCCACATAGCGGTAACCTCGTGAGCAAGATAAGTATTTACTTAGTTTTTCTTTTTCTTTCTTCTTCTTTCTATTATCATTGTCATTATCACACTTATTAGTATATTATTGTATATCATTAGTGTAATCTTAAGCTGCACGCCAACATATTATTGTGAATAAGATCCTTGTCCATCTAAAGGTTAATATTAATCTATACATATAAATAAAATTGGAGTGTCTGTTTGTAATATTGAAATAACCGCTTTTTACTACATGCATAAATGAATATATATACGGTACATATACCAAAATAACATTTTTTTCAATTTTTGTCTGTCTGTCTGTTTGTTCCGGCTAATCTCTGAAATGGCGGGACCGATTTTCACGGGACTTTTATTGGCAGGTAGCTGATGTAATAAGGAGTAACTTAGGCTACTTTTATTTTACAAAAAATCTTTTATTTTGAAATTATGACGATTTTCAATCACCACGCGGAAGAGACCGCGCGGCGCAGCTAGTAGTTAATATATTTAGTCCGTTCCCCAAGTCAGTAGCTGGTTCTAACTTGACAATTGGTTACAAAAACCGATTTGATTAATTTTAAACTTGTAACTTGTTCATGTTACACATTCAGCTGAGTTACAGTTATGATAATAAAATATATATTCTCGTACAATTTGACATTTGATTAAAAGTATCTCAAATGATTCGGTCACATCCTCTTTACTAGTCAATAAACGACTTCCTTCCAACGTATCAAAATGAAGGAAACACGAATTTCTATTCAACAACAGAATTCAATAAAACAATAATATCTTATATATGTATTATTAATAATTATTATTTATTACAGTAACACCAGGAAGACTGTACAATATAGCCTAGCTACCGAGAAATGGTGTCATTAAATTCTTAACAACTTTCTCATTTAAATTCATAAATTTCCGGTAGAGTGTTGTTGGTTTATTGTTAAACTTGACACGTTCGACCGATTGCACAGTCGTACAGACATACACACACACATTCCTAGAGACACACATTCTGTATTGTCCCTTTATTATATTAATAATAATGTCACTGGCATTGAGTAACTGTATTTCTTTATGCGAATTATATAGGTACTTTTGCACATGACAAAAATTAAGAAAATATTTTTTGATTAATTGAATGATTGATCCATCATTAGAAGAGGTCAGTAAACTATTTTGTTGACATAGAAATGAGTTGATTAAGCGTTATATTGAATAATATAAATATATGCAAATTTAAAACTGTTATATAATTTACATTTATTAACTTATTTGAATAAACTAATAAGTAGCCTATGTTCCTGTCAATATCTCACTGTAAAATTATTTATTCAACATTACAATTAAAAGCATTTTAATTGACCGAGAGTCGTTGCTTCCTGTTTCAATGTCGAATTCATAGATAAACTTGATAATTTACATTGAACTCCTTGGGGTTCGCATAACTTTTCCTAATTAGAGTGACCTGCGCGCGGGCATCTTTCTCTACTAATTTCATAACCTTACGCCTAATAGTTTAGCAACATAGATAGCCACATGCCTAATTAGGGTAGACAGCAAGGAGGCGGGGCCACAACTCGGTGACACACGGACGCGCACAGTAATGCCCCTTTGTATGCAAACTAGTGAATTATCTAGCCTTACAAAATCATAATCTTAAAACTCGCTCGGAATTTCTTCATCTCTACACATCTGTTTTGTTTAAATTAACAATCGACGACGCCATCTTGGGTGCTTGGGTGTCGTATTCGAAATGCGAATTGTGTGTTCCATTTTTAAATCGTGACGAAATATAATTAAGTTAAAAATATGTTTTATTTTTTATTACGAGGCTTAGTGCATTAACGTCATCCATCCAGCACTTGCTATGATTAATTAAATTAAAAATATATTTATGTTTATGCCCCACTGCTGAATTTAAGTTTCACTGTTCGTGATGAATGGGGAGCATTACTTGCCACATTTATACAAGGTGAATTGATAAGTTCTTTTGATAAAACACACGTAAAAGTTTTGTTTTTTAACTTGAAAGTTTGGATATTGTCTCTCGAGATGGGTTACAGGTTTACGCGAGTGTAATCGCATAAAAAGCTATAGTTTATTATAATATTAATATTTAGGTTATTCGTTTACCGAAGTCACAATTATAGTAATAAAAAAATCATTGCACAGATAAAGATCAATGTTTATTATTTTGAACGACGTATTACACAACTTTCTAAGTTGACTATTGCCAAATATCGACCTACTTAAAGACAACTATTACTATTTTAATGCAAACCAATAAAATCAATAGTTCTTTTTTCAAGTTTTAAAAGTGTTATTAATGGAATTTTGCATGTAATCAAGTTTTTAAAACTGGTCCAGATTTTATTGCATTATTTTGTTTTATTGGTC
Organism: Dendrolimus pini; assembly: GCA_949752895.1. Lineage (NCBI taxonomy): Eukaryota > Metazoa > Arthropoda > Insecta > Lepidoptera > Lasiocampidae > Dendrolimus > Dendrolimus pini. Next base: position 5,484,849 of record OX457146.1, read on the forward strand.
GATTACGCCATTTTGACAGGTGAGTTTTTTTCCTAATAATGGTTTTGCGTGGTTATTACATTTATCCAGATAGAAAAAAAGAGGCTTATGGGTGTTGGTTAAATATTATACATAAATAATTGCATCGCAAGATAATTTGTCACAAATTAGAGCACTTCGTTATCGTTACCATGCTCGTGTGTATTTTAGTTATATATATCGTGGAAACACTTGCATTTCTTGCCATAAGCGTAATAACATATGTTGAAAACCTAGCCTTAATTTATCTTGAAGTTGTAGATAGATGGTGTGTAATAAGAAAGTCATGGATAAGTAAAAATCCATGGTTTTAATTCATAGAAGACTTGAGTACATGCGCAAGGTCTATAAAAAAATAAAAACAACAATGGCCGACCGACTCGCGGTAATTGAAAATAATAATTGAATGTGAAATCAGAATAATACGTTCCTTATTTGAAATTCGCGCGCACGGCCGTGGGGCCTACGCTGCATTATTCTTTTAAAAAAAGTTGAATTTCGAATTTGGAATCGTGTATGCTCTATTGTTTGGCAAATGGAATTCTTTGTAACACAACTTCACATTGACCAGTTTATGTAGACCTATCATTTGCTATTGTTTTGCATCGATTTTATGTGTCTAATATAATTTAGACACTTTCATGGTTAAAGATGACGCAAACTTTTGCAAATTGTTTATCTGGTTGAAATTAGTGAAAGGTTTCGACCTTATTGAATGAATAATAATGGTTGATCTATTTGACCAGTTATTTTATTGAAAACTTTGAGCTGTCTGTTATCACTAGGTATTTACAAACCGAACTGCGGTCTCCGAAGCAGATATTATGGACGCAACCAGGATTTCAGGCTAGGTTTATAAATATAATAGGTATCTTATTAAATAGTATTCTATTAGCAAGTATTAAATTTGCAGCACATTGACATTTTACAATACAAGCCATTCACTTGTTTAATTTTTCATAAATTATACGTGTTTTTTCTACTGCCAAAAATTGACAATCTCCGAAACAAGCGGCGTACAAATTGTCTATTGCCAACGTGATTTGTAATTGCAAAACGAAACTAGAGCGGTTAGTGAAACCATTAATCTTGTATGAACCGAAACTGTCGGTTTGTTTGAAAAATGGCGGGCGATTGCCGAATTCGTGACGTCACACACCTTCCGGCATTAATTGAGTTAATTAACAAAAATAATAATTTATCTCACTTTTTACGGAATATTAGTGATGATATTAATTCACTGAATAAATGCAAGTGCAAGATTTGTTTTAAGGATTTATTTGGGAGATGAATATCTTTTATATACACCCTCCACACCACATGTAATAATTCACCCTTATACAGTGGGGCATAAGGGTGAATTGTTCAAGCGGACTTTCATAGCCAAATCCTAAACCAAAAACACTGAAATGCGTATCGGGGCCCATTTCGAAGAAGACTAAAGTGGTATCAATAGTCTTTTGAAAAGTCAATTATACTTGTCAGGAATCGTAACGGCTGATTTTGAAAAAAAACAACAGTATTACTTATCATACCAAACTATAGTATAGTTTGTAAGAATCAAATTCTGTGAAAGAATGTCAACAAATTATATTCAAATTATTAACTATTTAATCTAAAGCTAGTGCAGACTTCATCGTGTAAATTGATTTCAAGTCAATACAGCGTCACCAAGTCCGACTTGAATATTTTGAAGTCAGTCAGCTCCCTAAGTCGGTAGCTGGATAAATCTAAATCAGCTTTAATAACAATTGACAATTAAAACTCATAGACCTCATAACGTTCGAACAGAATTCCAATTCAAATATTTAAAAAATTGAAAAAGGAACACCAAGAACAGACGCCATGACGGCAAATACTCTTATTAACAAGACGGGGGAAAAAAGAGTTCAATGACCAGTTCCCAGACACTTGAACGTTTTATAGAGAAAACACTTCAAAACTAATACACATTACTATTTCCATACTTTAATAACCATTTAGAGCAAGTTATATTCATATAACATGGGTTCTGTTTTAATTATTATTATTTTTAATATATAATTTTAGAATGGGTAACGTGACAACCAATCGTTGTCCATTACTGTACGTAGACCTCGTCAAGTATACCTACGCTACATTTCCCGATACTGTCCAGTCACCATCGAGCACCAGCCATAGCATCAGGTAATTTATGTATTTGATATTTGATTTTGATTTTTAATTTAGGTAAAGTTTAAAATATACAGTGTAAATAACACGTTAGAAAAAAATAAAGCGTCTTTGCTACGATTATAATTTAAAATAATATCCACTAAACGTTTGATATTGTAAATGAGAGCAAAGTTTTAGACGACCATCCTAACTAGCTCTCAACACAAGCGTAACGTTGTAATTTTACTTTTTCCGAACGGAACCCTAATTACGCACTATACATACAGACATAAGTAAAACAGACTTACAGACGTAATTAGTAGATAAACATGTGGCTTTTAAACGAACATTTTTAAGTTGGGATGCTTAAAAAAGATATTACATTACTTTTCCTGTATGAAGTGCAGATGCGTATGGTTAAAAAAAAGTTCGAGTTATAAGAGTATTTATCTTTAGTTCCTCTTACATTATTTCGGCTCAAGCTCTTTAACGACGTACATCTGCAACTAGTAAAGTGAGCTGCTCCTCGCACTTTTCCCAAAGCGCTATAACAATATGAGGTCTTCAAACAGGAGCGGTAATAACCACTTACCATCATGTCAATTATCGGCCAGTGTGATTACCTGCAACATAAAAAATTCCACTTAGTCAAGGTTTGATATTCTTCTTTTCTTCCTCCATTTTGCAATATTCAGCCTTTTTACATTGCGAGTGTACTTACCTGTATATGAATTTAACATACATGGACTTGGTGGAGATATCATTAATAAACAGTCATCTACTAGAAGTCTTGTATATAAACCCATGAATTAGGTACTCAGTTATATATATTTGTTACGAGTATAGGTAGTATGTAGAAAGGAAAATGAGCGGTCTCTTAATATTATTATTGGCACTTATTATTGGCAATAATGCTTCAGACTGTCAGAATTTTAGCTTTTATATCGATATAATACCTAGTATTCCTAAATTGATCTCTATTTATTCTATGAAACTATGATAGATACATGACTGAGCGAATTTAAAGCAACCAAGCTCGTAGTACCACTTTAGTAAAGATTGCATTATCATAAATACTAAAATGTATTATATGTTAATATTGTCCCCCAACTTAACACAGTATATGACATAATAAAAAAGTAATGTCATTGTAGAAATTTTCTAAAATCAAAATGTCACTGGGTGGCGACACTGGCAACACGTGCCAACAGCGACAGGAAAAAGAAACCCGTTCGAAATTCAAATTTAAATTGTTATAGAATTTGAATAGGTACTATACGATTGTCAACCAATGACAATCAATCATTATGGTTTTTGAAATTCCACGACATACGCTGCGTGTGCGCTCTGTTACAATAAAAGGTTGAATCACATTTATTCGGATTTAGATATGGACAAACAAGCACGCTGTAATAAATTATATGATATCAAAGTCGACCAGTGAGTTATTTTACAAATTGGTACCAATCGAAGAAAATTTGATTTAGAAAAATACCAACATGAGTATTATTTTTAAAATAAAAAACTAAAAAAAGAATAGAGATATTTTAGAAGCAAATTCTCGAATTGCTGGAATTTCTGATAAGATTCATATCGGCATCAATTGAACATAATTTTAAATGCTTTGATTAAAATTACGTCTAAAATATTTTAAGTCTAATACTGCCTTTTCAGTATTAAAAATCATAATTTTTTCATGCAGTCTGCATCCTTAACAACAAAGGTTGCTAATTTTATTTATTAGTCAACGGATTTACCATCGTTTCAAAGATCATATACGAATAAAGGTAGTGCGACCTTAACTGGAGCAAACTTCTATCTGATCTACGTAGGTATTATTATCATAGACTAAGCTATTCTTTTTTAAATTTCAAATCCTGTTCTCAATGCCGTTTTCTTATTTCGTTTTGTTTTTACGTAATGTATGTAATTGAGAACGCCCTGGCGAAATTACTGGTTATTTTGTAGAAATGGCAACAACAACCAATCTATGTTAAGACTTGTTTTTTTTACGATTTTGACTTAATAATTTTTGTGATTCGATTGAATGTTTGAAGTATAGAATTCGTAGGCCCGCATTCTGTTAAACGCGAATTACTTGATCTTTTATTTCTTTCTAATTAATATCAGACTTATTAATACGTATTGTGTTTCGTGCGATAAATGAGAGTTCCGTCAGCTCGTTTCTCCTTCCCCGTATCCTATCCCTATCTATTTCATATCTCATTCTTCTTGTCTGATTCTCCCATCCCATAAGGAACTGATCCTGAGTTTAGGTAATGTTATAAAAATAGTAATTTCTGGAAGACATCGCTGTTAGGATAAGAGCGCCATTTGTAACTATTCTAAGCTGTTTTTGTGTATTGTTTCATCAACTTTATTATACAATAAAGTATATTCTATTCTATTATAAAAATAGGAATTATTCGTTTACAGTTTATATTGGGACATTCTTTTTCTGATGGAAAGTTAAGAGATCTAAGAGCTGCTACGTTTTGAAACTACGTTACATATGGTCGCTTAGGTAACAATACCACTCAGGTCAAATGTTGAACATTGGCGGCACATTTCACTGCCCCACAGTATGTTTGTACCATTATTGGATGCATGGCGAAAGTGGCTATCTAATGACATTTTAAACATAATGGGCCTGACTTATAATCGTTTCATAAAGAAACTGCTCAGCAACTGATTAACAAAAATCTTACCCATAAACTCCTCTTGAGGAGAAGAGGTGGTGGTAAAGTAACTCATAAATAACTGTCAAAAATAACCAACATCGAGAGGTAGTTTAAGTGACTGCTAAGAGGCAAGATGGCAAATTTTATTTGAAACAGCCATTGATTAGGGGCTTATGAGTCTCTTATTTAAGAGATGGCTAATCCTTTCTTAACGAGATTATCATAAGTAATGCCCAATATGTCCAATGTTTGACTTGTGCGGTATTTTTAGCTAAGCGACGATATGTGATATATGAATTAAGCATTTTTTGTTCACATATACACAAAAGTATCCAACTATATTATTCAAAAGGTATTTCGATCATACTTATCGATATAAAGAAACAATAGTCGCCACGATACTGCGTAGGTAACGGAAGTCAAGTATTATTTAAATAATAAACAATTGATTGGTTTCCAACTAAACTTTTAAAATAACAGTTGTTTTGTTGTTATTATAATATATGACTCCACGCCAAAATCTATGGTTGCTCTTAAGATCGGTTTACACGTATTAAGTTCGTAAGTAAATTTCAACAAAATTTTAAGCACTTCAAACTCATTGTACATATTACTAAAAGAAAGCCGAGAGCTGTGACAGCTTAGTGGTTAGCGCACTTGCGTTTAAAATTTAAAAGGCGTATGTTCGAATCCTGGTTGGAAAGCATGACAACATGTACAACAAGAATTGCCTAAGTGGTAACTTAGGCGTACAGACAAAAGTGCAGTTTTACAAAAGGGACAAAATTGTGAATAAAACAAGACTAGTTGATTGTATAAGGCTGAAATTTGGAATACACTTCTTTTTAGGTACACTTAGATACTGGTCAGACTTTCTAAATTGTAACTATACATAGTTTTTAGTAATTAACAAAAAAAATGGCATTTTTGCGTATACGCCTATATGTTATGAATCGCTCAATATTGTTACAATTACCAGTAACGGTGAAGGAAAACATCAAGGTAACCGATGTGTCTAACTCGCCAATCCGCTCTGGCCAGCGTGGTGGGTATGTCCATTCCTTCATGTCCCAGCAGTGGGACGTTTTTGGTTTGTTATTTTAAATCATCAAGAATTGAGATGGAAGAAGGTAGGACGGGACTAATCAGAATAATTTAAATTTTATAACAATTCATTTAAATAGGAATAAAGTCATGAGGTTTTTGTGCCACAAACGAATATGTTTTGTGAAGGTATAGGTATAATGTAAGCATATTGGAAAATAAATAAAATAAACAATAGTCACTTTCTAAGATAAATTCCCATCGTATTTTATAAGAAAAAAAATCAATTTCAAGTACATATACAAGATTGAAAATATTATTTTTCTTAGAAAGTATATTTATTTCGCTCTTAGAGGTATAAGAACAGGCAAACACTTGTGTCAGGCGTAAAAACGTATGCTCCCATACGGTTTAAGTATTTACATAAAGATTTTTGTATTAGAAATGTACTTGAGGTCTTGTAATCTGTTTAATACTTACGAGATATACTAAACTTCAGAAACAAGTGAGCATTTAGGAAAATCATTTTAGTAGTTTTTCTATTCAAATTTTTTTCTATTTTGAGTTTTTTGAATCTAGTTTCATTTGAATTTTGTCCCTAACTTGACATTTATAAACTGTATATTAAGTTATTCCGAAGTAAGATTAAAAATCTATATATATAAAAGAAATTCGTGTTACACTATTTATTTGGCTGAAAATTAGTGTGGAGGTAGCTTAGAACCAGGAGACGGACCTAGGTACTTTTTATCCTGTTGGAACCAGTAGGTGGCGCTGAGATCGGGTTCTAGAATCCTCCTAATTACCTCGACCGATTTTGGTGATTTTGTTTTGTGTGTTTGAGTGGGTGGATGGTTTAAATCCATATCCGGTAGGTGGCGTTGGGATCGGGTCTTAGGTTTTTATTTTTTCAGAGCAGGACAATGTCTGCCGGGGCCGCTATTTAAGTATAAAATTGCAGACCTCTACCAACAGAATGTAGATGTGCTAAAATTGTAAAGTGATTTATTGTAATATTTTGGGGTAGTTGTGGTCAATAAAAGGATATAAAAGCGAGCGGGCGTAGCCACGAAACATCATTCTGACTTGGACTATAGAGTCGGATGCACATGTCATGGTAGCTCTATAGGATACCTAATTATTGGGATATTAACTTAATTTTACTTTATCGGCATTCTTCGTTCTGAATTCAAATGACACAGTTATAAAAGTTCTAGGTTTTTCGTTAATAAATTCTACACTATACTGTGTTTGCAATAAATAAATCTTAAAATTTTTGTCTTAAATCGACGAGACTTGTGTCGAATGCAGTACATAACCACCGTTGAAATATTTGGACCGCTTGTACCGTAAACGCCTCAAGCGCTGACATACACTATAATGCCTTTAATTTAGAATGTACGTACATGTAAAAGTTTCGTATTATAATTAGACTAGCCAAGTAGAGAATTCGTCTTTTATCATATCTTCTTTTTATAAACTTTTTAGTGTACCAATATCTATTAATTATACACTAGCCCGCAAAAAAAATGTGGTCTGTACTTGACCAAACCCATCTATTTTTGAGTATTTCGATTCACTGAATCCGAATCTGGGCTCAGTTTGGACTAAAGGCCCTCAAAATTTTGAGGGTGTATGGACCAAACTGAGCCCAGATTCTGTCAAAAGTACAGACCTCATTTTTTTGTAGGCCTCTGTTATCTATACTAATATTATAAAGAGGAAACATTTGTATTTTTGTAAGGAATAAACTCAAAAACTATTGGACCGATTTCAATTTTTTTTTAAATTATTCTAGATTAATATTGGCTATAATTATTACTAGAAAAAAATTAGAGAACCCTACTAACACTTCAATAATGTAACCCAAGATGTAAAAAATAGTGTATGACGGGTATGGTTTAGATTCACAATTATACTGGGTAGATGGTACTGGAATCGGGTTATAGATTTTTCATTTTTTCAGGGCAGGACAATTGCCGGAACCGCTAGTTTTAATTTAATTCCAATATCTATGTTATGGTTAAAAAGAAACCTAGTCCTACTGATGTTTATTCATGTGTCTGGGAGTGTCAACTCAAAAAATACTTACGAAGGCAAAAGTTATGTAATTTTGCACATTATTAGTAGTATCATGTACACCACAAATAAAGCTCGAATGTGAAAATTCTAATTCAAGTACGGAAATTTTACTAGATAATTTTGTTTGAAAGATATTGCTTTTTATTTTTAAAATTCGAATATACATATGTTCCAAAAATAATATTTGACTGATTGATATAATTTGTTTAAAATTTGGATGATTATATTTAGGTTTGAACCTAAATATAGTGACTATATATATATATGGAGTTGACTCCATGTCTGGTGTTTCATGTACAATGTATAAAAACTTTTTTTTAACTATTGTTTAAGAAATCCGAACCTGAGCGAGGTTGCCTTAGATTTAAAAAATCTATACCACGTCCATGAAATAAAATTGAAAGTCATTAAAAAAAATTCATACGACCATTTGAATTACTTTATATATTTAGTACTTGTTAATTTTGCAATATAAATTTACGTCTGATTGATTTCGTTTAATATCAACAAGCTTGTTTCATTCAAATATTTACATAATTGCAATAAATCCAGTATTAAACTGTTAATTTGAATGTATAAAGTTAAGCTGATAACTCGCATAACAAACGGCCGTAGCGTTTTATACAAATTGAGACCGCTCGTTTTATTCCCGCCTTAACAAATATATCACCCTCTTAACTAAATCTTTAAAATATTTTCAATGACCGACATTTTTTTCAAATAATTTACAATTAAATAATATTGTGAGTTTTAATAGAAGTAATTTCCTCATTTTCGCTTTAGTCGTTTCAAACGTCGTTTAAAGTATTTCTCATTTAAACAACAATTTATTGTGATTAAGACCCTTGTCCATCCAAAGGCTGCCTGGAAGACATTGCTTTAAGCAATAAGGCCGCCCATTGTACTACTACCTATTGTAAGATATGTAAACTGTGTTACTGTTTTGAGTTAGTGTACAATAAAGAGTATTGTTGTTAAATAATCGCACATTTAACCCGGTTTGATTTTTACATTTAGTACACTTTTAATCAATTTATTAACAGGTCATCAGAAATTTTCCAATCACACCTAATTAAAAAATTATAATACAGAAAATATTTTAGCATTCTAAGGAAAAATTAAGTATGTTTTCATTCAAATTTAGTTAGCCTCATATTTATTAGGGTTTTCATAAGCCGTTGTGTATTTTATCGTTCCATTTAATAAATTCGCTGTTAGCGACATTTTCAAACATGTGTACCGGCTCTAATATTATGGCATTTAATATGCAAATGCTTGCTTTATTCGCTTGTATACCAATTTATATAATTGTGACAGATAAGGTTCATTATCGTTTCAATTTCCTTATGTGTTGACAAAAATCTCTAGCAATATCCACGACAATCGGCAAATTACAATGGTAGCGTTCGCAAACAAATCCTAAATTAGTATATTTTGATTATTGTACTAAAAATTAAACACATTATTTTTAAATTTAACATAATTTTATAGACATAATTCTATTTATTAACTGAAGTTTACTAGTATGATTTTTGATTGCGTGAAACCAGTAGATAGAAGGTCCACCTAATGGAAAGCGGTTATCGTCGCCAATAACCATTTGTAACACCAAGAACAGCATCAATGTCTCGCCGGTTTACAAAAAAAAATATGACGCCTTTCTTAAACAGACCCATGTTGTAAAGACGATGGAAAAACAAAGCGGAAATTTCCTTCGAAGACATTTGTAGCAAGCGGAACAAAAGTTCTAGAAAATCGTTGTGTAGTCACTACACAACGATTTTCTACACTTTAAAATACCACTGTCCACTGCACTGTAGTGGACAGTGGTAGTTTAAAGAAATGAGGGTAACACACAAGGGTCTTCTTGCCTTCTCTTATTACATTGAGGCAAGTTGGGGTTTTGAGCGAAAACTTTTTATCCCGGGTTCCAGTCCGGTAATGGGTGTGTGTGTCAACGTTGACACCATAGATATCGACGAGCCAACGAGAGCCACGCTTTCGGTCGCCTTCGCGGGCTTCGTGTTGGATGAAGGTCAACTTACCGCCGATAGCGAGCGTTGCGATGGTGGAAGTGAAACATTGGCATTAGTAGACGATGTTCTAGAGATACATAATTTAAAGTCTGTCCCCCTTACTTAAGAAAGTATTTAATAAAGTAGAGAGACAAGTATAAGCAGCAAATATTAGTAGTTACTCAACACAAAGCAATACATCATAACAGTAATCAAGTAAGAAGTAATCTGTAAATGACATTGACGAGTCGGCACGCGCGTAACAGATATAGATGTCTCCGAGACAAAAGGTCGTATCTGCAGATCAGTGCTACCAAAACCCAAAACAGAACCGGATATTGCATTAATTATTTAATGCAATAAGTTTCGGTATAGGTAGCCGATTTAGATGTTGAGATTAGACACTTCATACTTAGATTTGAAAAACCTATACGTAATTGTTCAGTTATCTTTGGATTAAATCTAGAAATTTATTTGTTTAGTTTGTCTAATCTCACTCTCACAACTTGTTCAAATAGGAGGTGATTTTTACAAATCAAAATTGCGACTTAGAAACTTACAATACTACACAATTATTGATTAGAGATGAATGGGATTGATTTATTTTGTGTTCGAAATATTTTTCACTATACTAATTAATAATTATATTAATGTGATAGTAATTTATTTATTTCTTTTACTTAGTAGCTTGAGACTGAATCGATCATCATAAAACTTTAGTTACAGTGGACGACCTCGGAATACTTTTATACCGACCAAATAAATTAGTAAATTTGAATTCACCATCAAAAAGAATAACTGTTAAAAATAATTGCTAATTAGTTGATTTCAACTTTTAATTACTATTTGCATTCCTGAAAGGGCAAAAACATGTGAAACAAAATAACATATTGTCAACTAATTTTTTAACAGACGAGCGTGCATGACAAGAGCTATGAATGTCAAAGAAGCAAGTGAGGTGTGTAAGAATAAGCCTGAATGGCGCTCTGTTGTTCGTTCCTATCCCGCAAGGGACCTGGCGTGAAGTTATGTATGTATGTAATTTTTTTACTAACTATGTTTTTGAGCAAATAAATGATTTGATTTCATAAAAAGTTAGAAACAAATATCAAAAGAGACATCGGAAACAGTGGTAACACTGTTACATAATAATTTCCATAAGCCTTTATCATCTAATCTTCGGTGACAATGTCATATGTGCCACATAATGTAACTTATATCAATCAGTCTGGACCAGTACGGTTAGCCGAATGAGTGTTCGTAAGTGTTATAAAGGTAGGTTCATACTTTGATGACGTGTGTCATGACGCGCCTGTCATGAGGTGCCTGTCATGACGCGCCTGTCACGAGGTGCCTGTCATGACGCGCCTGTCACGACGCGTCTGTCATTGGTACTCGTCATCCATATTGAAATAAAAATGTCAGTACGTATGTCTGGTTAGTTACTATTTATGAGTTTGTTTCTTCCTTCTTGGAAATATTTAGGTATAGTCTTTTTCAAAAGACTATACTTTTTATAGGCGGAATTACAATGCTAACAACTATGTGAAAAATATCATTTGCAGCCAAGCTCGTATAAAATAACTACGTTAAATAGGTGGTCTCAACCTATATATTTTGTTAGTTATTGTAAATAGTTTCTCACAGGTAAAGACAGTGAGGATCTTCAATCAATACGATCCTGATGTTTCTATTCCTATTCTATCGTTGCTACACCTATTGTTTCTATTTATTAGTAAGCTCAGCATGATTTTGCAATAAAAGTTATAACATAAAAATAATCTATAATAATCTATACAAATAATAAAATTGTAGAGGTCGAATTTCTCTACAATGAAAAAAATTCTAAAAACCGAGTCAGGGATGTCAGAAGTGAAATAGAACTAATTTAGTCGTTTTTCCATTTTTTGTTTCTCTGTTTGTCTGTTTGTACCGGCTAATCTCCGTAACGACTGGACCGATTTAAATTAAATTTTATATGGTGGTAGCTTATGTCCCTGGTCAACATATAGGGTCAACAACATATAGGTCAACTTTTGATCCCGAAAAATTGAAGAGTTCCCGTGGGATAGTTAAAAAAACTGCACGCGGACAAAGTCGCGGGCATCAGCTAGTAATAAATAAGATAAAAATCTTAAACCTAAAAACAATTTTGGTTTTTTGACTGCAAATGAAATATAAACCAGTTTTGTGCATCATATATTTATAATATATGTCAAAATAATTGTTCAATTAGACAACATTCCAGATGATATATGCATATGTAACACACGGCACTATGACAACAGTGTGTATCTAGCCTAAGTGTTTTCTGGTAGCTGCTCTGCTGACCGTACCGGCTGCTTATCTCAGTCGTGCATCAAAGTTAGCATTATTTTGAGAAGTAATTATTAATGTAAAGGCGGTTACCGAATTTCAGTGTAGGGTTGCCATGTAGTAAATATTTTACTATTATTATCGTAATTTGGATTATTGTCAATAGTTATTTTGTAAGCATGATGTGTTTAACGTTAATCTACTTTTGTTTTGTGACTTCAAGACTTTTTATCTAAATTTACATTTTGACGTTCCTGAAATGTACATATAGTTTCATTCCCTTATCTTAGGGTTTATTCGACCAAGCAATAGTTAATTATAATCTAAGAATAAATCACGAGTAAAAGAATTTTAGGTTTTACCGACAATTAAACTAAGAATAAGACAGCTATGCGAGAGTAAATCATTACGAGTATACCATGAAATGTCACAGAATAATGAATATACTCCAAGAGTAAATTGTATTTTAGGTAATATTTTGTTATCGGGCAAGGAAGCGGCTTTATATCTATAGGCATGGGTTGTATGTAGTTACTTTTGTTCCAATTTGCGTTATGTTATATTTTAGAGCTTTTTTGTTGCGAAGCTGGTAAACAGGCAGACGGCCCACATGCTGGAAAATGTTTACCGTCACCTATAGACGCTTGCAATAATAGGGGCGAAGCCAATGCATTACCGACCTTTAGAATGGATAGGGGTTGAGGTAGAAGGGCTAAATAGGAGGTATGCGATAGAGAGGATGGGTCATGGGATTGAAATAGGTGATGGGATAGGGGAAAATCTATAGGGGTTCGAAGTGGCTATAAGAACTCTCACTCATCGCACGAAACACAATTAGATAAAGAATTTTCGTTACGCCGTAAAAAAATTAATATCTGTTTCTGGATTAAATGATACGAATGGCTTATATTTTTCTTTATTGTCAGAAGCGGGTAAACAGACCGACGGCCTACTTAACGGACAGTGGTTGCGGTCGGCTATAGTTGATCTAATGTGGGGATGAGATATGAGGGGTAGGTTAGGACAATATAAGTAATAAAACAACTAATAAACAAATCTATAACTTTATAAACTAAAGAACGGGTCAATTATGAATATTATTATCAATTGCTAAAGCAGCATTAAAATTCTAATACTTCCCCGGAATCGCATCACCCTGGCAACCTTGTAATGGTTGCAATACAGTCCAACCAAGCACGCCACAATGAACTAATGAATAATAGAAAACTGGACTGTCCAAGTAGCCGATAACTCTCAAGATAAATGATGAATGCATTTTCGGTAGATGGTTTTTTTTCTAAAGTAATTATCGATGGAATTTTTCTATGGTACTCCCCAAAGACGCATGGTCGTTCTAATGCTTGTAATTAATGCTTTTTGATGGGATAAATAGATGAGAACAAAACTCATATGAGTTTAGTGGTAATGCCAGGTTTCATCTACATCTTACTATTCACTATTGGGGGGATAATTCGCGGTCCGTGTGTGGGATTCACCAGATCGGGGGTGGCACTAGCACCTCTAGGCACTAAAGATGCCATTGCTACTCCCTAGTAAGGGATAGCCACTATAACATCTGGATGTTCTGTCTTGAGCCTTATACCAACGAAAATGGAAACTATCCCAACTTCGCGTGTCCTGACAGGCGAGGTAATGCTGTTTTAAGACGGATCAACCAAGTTGAATCATATGGTTGAAAGGCTCAAAACTAAAAGAAAACATCGGTATGCAATAGCAAACATTGAATGGTTCTATAGAACCCTTCTTTGTGTGTGACCTGACACACATCTGGCCCATTTTTCTTTTATTTATAACCAAATATCCAGTTGAATATTTTGATCGTTTCTCAAAACATCGATATAAAATATCTCGGTGTCCCATAAACGATGTATTTCTGGACATAATAACTGGTTGAAAAACGTAGACAGATGGTTTCGCTAAAGAATCCATCAGTGATTGCCTGCAGGGAGGAATTTGTCGCCGACTTCAACTGACATTGATGTTGTGACCGTACCGACGTCGTTGTTACAGTATTATAAGAAATTTAAGAGAAGAGTCAAAATAGGAAGAGCGGTCTATAGACCGATTTTATTGTTCTTCTACTATACTCTAATTTTGGGAGCGATTAATAAAAATATAGAAAATACTTATTCTCAAATACGACACATCAATGAAATAGAATTAGTTGCAGACATAACAATAAACTTATATGCCGCAATTGAAGAAATGAGGTTTGCACTTAATATTTTCTTATTGCGGGAACAATACCCATAATAATATTCTTTAAGATATCACACCAAACAAACACTTCTGTGGGCGACGGCATGACCACTGCTAAAATATGAAACTTATAAAAACTGCTGCCTTTAAAACATGTATAAAGTGAATATACTATATGTAAAAATAGTTTCTTAAAAGACATTTGTAAGAAACTCTTCATAGTTAGAAGGCTGGTTCCTATTTCGCACAGCAAAGGATTATCATACTTTGTAGCAATAAGGCTAACTTTCTGGGATTTTTAATGTCCCATTAATCATACAGGTTCACTTCATGACATCAAATTATCAATAAAAAAAATAAAACACGATAATTAAGTCGTTTTTATTGAGAAACGATAAGAAATATATTGTAATTTGGGGTGCTTGTCCAAACGATATCACAGTGCTTTAATATTTTTCAATTATTTAACTTCCAAAATTGATGTTATATCTTATTGACATATGTTTATTATTATCAATAATAATTTAAATATTATACAGATATACAAATAACAGTAGTTTTCACTAAAAATAAATTATTATAATAAAATAAGAGATTACACCAGTAAGATCAATCGTTAAAGTTACCCGTGGAGACGTTCTCTAAAGCCTCCATAAATGTACAACTGGCCTCTCTTTATTCGGAACTCCGGCGTAAATTTGACAAAAGAATTTCATGATCGTATAAATTCGTAATGTCGGTTCCCGCCGTTCGATCAGTATAATTTGAAAAGCACACTTGCGACATGATCGTAAGTTACTAATTTCATATATAGAATTTGTTGAACACTTCTTTGAATATTAATTTGTTGTGGTCTGCAAATATTTTAATTATTAAAGAAAACTGCACGTGCGTGGTATAATGACGTTAATAGTAATGATGGAGGGAAAAAAGTCTACAAAAAAAAAAAAAACATGTATGTTCTAAATTCACACATACATTTAGTAGGTATATTTGGTGGCCAGTACCATGGCACACCAAATTAATAGAAACTTTTTGTTGGAGATTCCAACAGAATTAATAAAACGCCTTTGCGATTTTTAGTCGCATCTCTTAATTATGCTCTTTGGATTAGTAATTATAGTAATCGATATCAAGAAATACGCGATTCGATAAAGGAATAATTAAATTGTATGTAGGATTAAGTAAATACGTAAACCTCAACTTTGCAATTTACTCGAATCACGGATAACCGAGACTTGATGCCTGCATTATAGCTGAAGCTAGAACATCTTATATACCTATATATAAAAATCAAGTGCTGTTCGTTAGTCTCGCATACACTCGAGAACGGCTGGATTGATTTAGCTAATTTTGGTTTTGAATTATTTGTGGAAGTCCAGGGAATGTTTAAAAGGTGAGTAAATATGAAAAAAGGTTTAAAATAATGTGTATTAATGTATTAATGAATGAAATCGTTTAGAAATAAAATTAAATTTACAAGTGGGAATTTTTTTATATTTTTTTGTTTTTGAATAAATGTTTGATGTTTGTTCCCGTCGTTCAGAAATCAACGTTTTTTATTTATTTATTCTGAGGCGGTACGAAGTTTGCCGGGTCAGCAAGTAGTAAATATAGATTGATAATACTTTATTGCCCACCATTAAACACAGAAAAACTTATAGCCTAAAAATATACTTAATATGCACTATGGGCGGACTTATCGCTCAGAAGCGATCTCTTCTAGACAACCAGTGGCAGGAATAAAACAGATTATATTTGTCAAAGGTGGTATACATAAATATTATACGATATGCAGTTACTTATATTATATTTTATTCAATAATAAACATAAGTATTTAAAATATTATATAAGTAAGAATTATACTTAATAGACATATATAAATACACCTATTAATATTACCCACATAAATATATACATAAGTATACACTTATACGTAAAAATATCAAACATCGCTATGTTGCAGGTAGTTCTAGTAAATTATTATAAAGAAAGTTTGAAAAAGCGCCTTAAACATCTAATTCAATTTTAGCATGCTGGTTAAGTCTACGAGTTGAAGTAGTCCTCAAGTTTTAACCAAATAATCATCTCGGTACTAGTGACATTACATAGGGGATCGATATATAGGGCTGGAAAACGACCTAATTAAGCTACGTTTACCATTCATCCTCCGATAGATGTCACCGGACCATTGCTACTTCATGTTTTTTTATTATTATTAAATAAGTTCAGCAGAGTGGCAGACGTTCCACCTGACAGAAATCGGTTACCATCGTTTATGGACATTTGCAATACCAAAGGTGCTACTAATGTATTGCCGCTCTCTAACGGGAGATCCATCCAACCAGAAGGGCAAATACCCTACCACCTGGCTATGGGTTGTTTTGTCACCTCTTACGACAGGCCGCCCGGCCGCAGGAAATCGTATTCATTCTCCGTTCCTACACGGATAATAATTTTCTAAGTTCAATCCATAGTCGGGGTTGTATGACAGAGATCACTAAAAAGCTATAAGCCGGCACTTGGTCCTGCCTTTACATGAATATATTGCAGGTATTTAATGTATGTGGTGAATAATAAATCATTTTCTATCTATCTGCCAATGTTCTTTTACAGATAATATGGTTTTTTATGTATAAGAGTAAAGAAGTCCCGAGTATAGCCAATTCTTTCTATATTTATTTCCATTTCGAGATTAAGGTCGTTCGAGATTTAAACTTAAAATCGGAAAATCGCAGTAGCAAGTGTGTGTTAATCAAACATAGCTCGTATTCTGTGAAACGTCGGGTTTTTGCGCGCGCAGATCTCAACCCGTTCAATTATCAACGAAATTAATGATTGAACACATTTTTAAAGCACATTATTAAACATAAATAGTTACTAAGTATAATCATATGAAGGTTGGTACACAATAGGATTACACGGCCATAAATGGCCAGAATGGTTCGTAACATAACTGGTTATGAGCGCTTATGATCCTCGTATAGTTGCTTGGAACATTTTTGTACCTTTTGTTTTTGAATGGGCACTCTGTACACGCATTTTAATTCGGACTTAGCGAGTGTGTTCGTTGCTTTATTTGTACTTTTACAAGGATTGTTTGTATTAAAAATATTATGTATAAATTCTTTTTATTGTAAGTTAACATTGAATCACAAATAAACGTTTTGATACTTTTTTAGTTAAGCGTGTCCTATCTTTGTTATTGGTGCAGGAACGGAGAAAGAATATAATTTCCTAGGGCTAGGCGGCCTGTCATAGGAGGCAACAAAACAAACAATAGAGAAGTGGTAGGGTATTTGCCCGTCTGGATGGCTACCACCCGTGGTTTAGAGTATGCCGCCATAACAACCTTGAGTTTTGTTCCGGCATTAGTGGCCAGGTTCTAGTTTGTCTTTAGAGAGCAGCAGCACCTTTGGTGTTACAAATGTCCAAAGGCGATCGTAGCCGCGTCCTATCAGATGGGATGTCTGCTGAACTCACGCAATAAAAAAATATGTGCTTTATTTTGGCATTTATTCATTAACTTATAAATGTGAAAGTAGATTTGATTGAATGTTTATTTGTTCAACATGGTGTTTGATACTTTCGAAGACTAAGATGAACATAGAATACTGTTGCAAGCCAATACTAATCCTTTGCAGACGTCTAATTACACGTTTGAATTTTAGTGATCTATTGTTCGCGCTAGTCTCTTCGTTCACGCTGTAATACGTCATAAAATCTTCTTTTCTCTGTTAGTATTTCATACGAATTCTTTGAAGCCACTAAACTGACTATTTAAAGACTAGTGGGTGGCTAGAAGGCCATGTTTAATTTACAAATGGATGAGGGTGGGTCACTCGCAAAATGCGATAGTCGTGTCTGACTACGAACGAAGAGTGCGATTTTGGAGCAAGTATCTTATAACGGCGATCTTTGTGAATTACGTGTGTGTACTTCTAATAAGCTCTGTGATAATTCCAACGGCATCTTTTAATTGCATCCTACGAATCCCCTACGAATTCGTAACAATACGTTTACTAAGGAAGATATGTTAATTTCTTAGTTTATGCGCCCGTAAGTATAATTACAAAGAAATTATCATGAAATTTGACATATTTGTAGCTTCCTTAACGAGGTTTAATATGGGATGTCATTTATTCAGGACTATGGAATAGTTTCAGAGGAATAAGGATCTAAAGATTGAGTAATAAAGCCACATGGTGATCATAATTGTACATGTGATTTAAATTTTTATGTTAAATTATGAACGATTCTTAATGTGAAGTGTCGTAAACAAAAGTACTAAATTTGACATAAAAATCAAAACTCGATTTCCCGAGCCCTGATTACTCATATCAATCTTTGTTACGATATAAAACTAATCTCGAGACGTTTTAACATTTACTCCCGCTTTATGGATTACGCCGACCAACCCATTAAAACATCAAACGGAAGCTCTATTAGAGAGAATAAATTTTAATAAACCATGTGAAACGAAACGTCAAATAAAATAAAATAAAAAGTTATGTAGCCAACATTATAAAAATTGTAAGCCGGATCGAACGAGCC
The DNA here is from genome assembly GCA_949752895.1 of Dendrolimus pini. NCBI lineage: Eukaryota > Metazoa > Arthropoda > Insecta > Lepidoptera > Lasiocampidae > Dendrolimus > Dendrolimus pini. The sequence goes on from OX457146.1 coordinate 5,503,913, forward strand.
AATATTTCAAATTAGGAACAATTCAAATCAAATCTTCGAATTCTCGTTAGAGCAGGACGCCCGTAGGGTTGATGACCCGTTGAAATGTCAGCACTCTTCCATCTCATTTTTACATGCAAGAAATATATATTTCCATCCCTTTCACCTATGAGATGTTGATCTTGATACGTCACATTTTTAATAAACGAACTCCGTATGACATGGCGCACGGAAATTCGTTCCAATGATTAATATGGCCAGCTGGGTCGCAGTATAAGAAACTAATACACTTTGTTTTTGAATTGTTATTAGAAATATTGATAGTTTCATGTCACTGGTCGTGTTTGTGATCGGCCGATAATGGACGGATAGAAAGTACGGTGAGCTGCGTAGGTAGCGGACGCAAAAAATGAATGATGTTACCTGTCTGTACGTTTGCAAGTCTTTGTTTGCCGCCGATCTGATAAGCGGGATAATGAAAAATTTGAATGTATTTTTGATTGGAATTGTGCAGTGATGGACTAACTTTGCATAGATAATTTATCTCGCCAACAATCGTGGACATGAATTTTTTTTTATAACCTATCTTCGATATACCGAAAACTTATCAAGCTTTGAGAGGTTTACAGGGAAATGTGTTTAATAAACTATTTAAAAGTCCTCTCCAGGCTCTGGATAAATGTAAAGATGAAGCGAATACACAAACAATAATAAAAACTTAATCCGTCATGTATGTTCTTAATTTGAAATCATTCACCTTTTCGCTTTGTTACGTGTAGTCTCGCACATATGCCTGCTTATACTTATTTACCTTAATTTTCGCATCATTACCCACTAATTAGAATGTTCTTGAGCTGCTTCAATAACGTAATAATCTTGTCGCCTGTGGCGTTTTTGGCCATTACTTGGATTCTTTTTTAATTTTTTTGATATTATAAGTGTCTAGTCTGTGTGTGTGTGAGTGTAGAAAAAAAGGAAATATAAAGGCGCTATTCCATACGATAGAATAATTATGCTAAATAATGAAGAAGTGCTGGAGTGACAATTAACATCTAAAAGGCATAGGTATATAAATAAACTAATTTTTATATAAACTGGAACACGCAAAGTCGCAAAAAATAAACAAATAAAAAACTTACTAATTGGTGCAAATAAGATAGTCTCATATTTATTATTCAAAGTACTTATTTGTAGGTAACTAAAAACACTATTACGCTTTATTCTTATTACCTTAATCTAAGAAAAATATAACTTTCATTTGGGTTTCTTTGAAATACATCGTTGTAAGCAAAGCCTCGTATGTACAAGCCTTTAGACATCACGCGGAGTGTTTCATTATTACTTAAATAAAAAAGTTCATATTTGACGTTTAACAAATTGTTACTTTTTCAAATCAACCAATGAGACTATTGTGTTCTCTCCTAATGGCGCGTTCTATTTTCAAATCTCATTCTCTTTTCAAATCTTGCTCGCCTTTCTGATTCATTCGAATTTGGAATGTGTGTGATAGGGTTAGTACGGTTTATAACATCGAAATTTCGGCATTTTCAAATCGATTATTGTTTCCTAAATAAAAATTCCGAGATAATTATGACGAATTCAACTGAAATAAAATTTCGTTTTTTTTGTTAACTTATGCATGCATCAATTTATTAATAGTAACTTACACTTACTAGTTACTTATTAATATTTCTCATCATTTAAATGACGTGTAAAAATGCTTTTATGAGAAGTAAAGTTTTTTTTAACCTGAATTAGAAAATAATAAGTAGTTATTTATCTAAAAAAATACAAATGTCAGAAAACACTACAATGTATTCAATAAAAGTTTAATAAAAATTGCTTTTCATATTTTCACTTAGATATTTTCATGCGTTTCCCATAGGCCATAGGAGGTCTTTTAGATGGCAGATTACAAATCTTTAGAGAAGTTTACTTATGTTATCACCATTAAAAAACTATGTAATTCAAGTATTAACTATAATACATAACTGCCGAAGAGATAAAAATAAAATGTTTATTTCCCAGTATCTAAGTTTACATGTGTATTATCACATCTGTTTTCTATAGGGGTACGTAGAGACAATTGGATCCACGTGCTACATTATTTTTTTTCTCTTTATTTTGAAGGGTGCTACATTCTTGAAACTTACGTAGTCTCTTCATCTACTTTCATTGATCTCTTCATAGTATGCCTATATCCACTTGAAAACCTTGATAAAAAAAATCGGCTTCGTCTTTATAAATTCGTCTTAAACATACAACAATAACTATGCGTTACAAGTCTCGACATTTAAATACAAGTAAATTTTCCCACACGACTTTTTCGGGGTTCTTTTTAAATGAGTTGATTAATAGGATGTTGGTTGGATGTGGATTGTTCTTTGCACTTTATGGGCTATTCCAAGTCGGAGTGTGCATTATACAAACGAGCAACATTTGAAGACGCTCGACCAATATTTGTATATTACAACCAACATTGTAATATCAAAGTATGATAAATACTGTAAGTACTGCGTAAGGTTAGGTCAAGTAGAGAGTGATTAGAGGCAAATTCTAGATTTATTCCTCATATTTTGTAATAATTGACAGATGGTTTGTGTACAAATTTAAAGTTAACACATGTATAAGTTTACTCAAAAGCTAATTTAAATGATTCTGATATAAAATAAATATTAGTTATAAATTACATAACTCGGCATATATGTATACCGATTTTAACGGTTCTGGCTATAAAGCCTTATGAGCGAGTTTTATCTAGATTTTTTTGTTACAGCCTAAGCTGTATCATCTACTATATCATCATTAATTATCACAACTATATCATCATTAACTTCAGTTGGTAAACTCACCCTCAGTCAAAAATTGTAAGTTTTAGACTGATATCAAACGATGGAAAGCCTATAGCTCTAGCAATCTATAGCAGCTCGAAAACTCACATTTCACGAAACTGTTTAAATACAAATATATTTTATTTTGAAGTAATAATATTTACTTTTTGACAATGAAACTGCGAATCAAATGTTAGCTTAAAGTTCATGCCTGAAATTCTTTATTTATTTGAAGTATTTATCAATAATCTGTTAAAATTCCAAATTCTTAGCCAAATATTGGACATTTGTTGTTTCATTAAAACTCTTATTGGAACAAACATTTGCCATTGAAACAGTTGGCCCTCTAGTGCGGGCATGTACAACATCCCAAACGAACATAACTCGAAGAATAATTACTGGCAGGACATGATAGAGAGGGTACATGATCTTGCGAATATCGATATGATGCATTGTCATATATCGACTACGTGTGTGTCGGTGCAGCATTAAATAGGCTGATTTGATGAGTGTATAGTTTTTAGCGGGAACTTTTATATAAGTGTTTGTCGTGGAAAGTTATATCAGCCTAGATTTCGCCTGGTGCTTGTTTGTTTAAAGAATATTTATGAAAATTAAAATATTTGTATAATTGCATATTAGCTAGTACGCAATACAGCTTATATTATTATTTAAAATAAATAGTATTATAGTTTAGTGACCCAAATGTAACACTTCTTAGACTATCAAACAATGAAGTCTGTTAATATTTATATATATTAATATGTTACCCGTTATTTACACAAAACTTTTAAGTGAAGTTAAGATGAGAATGAATTGAATAAGATTATTCGACTTTAAACTAGGTAAATGTCGTGATCGATATAATTCAACTAAATAAGTAAACAGCACTGAATACAATTTTAAAATTCGAACTCTTTACACCATGTACCGGGTGTATGAGAAGTATTGATTTGAAATATGGCCGAATATGGCGTCCATCTCGCAACTATCCCGCGTACGCAAACATGCAAAACTTTCACCCCAATTTTGAAACAGTGTTAGTGTCAAATTTTCCATCGGTCCCCGCGTCCACTTAGTCCAACCCTTCCCGTAAAAATACTAAAAATAAAAAAGGTTTTGAAAGGGGACTTTTAAAATCGTTATTATAATCTCGGTGGCCATTTTGGAAGTAGGGACGCGCCCTACAATTTTAAATCTTTTTTTAACAAAAACCCCTTTGATGTTTATGCAATTCGACAATATCTCCCGCTTCGCTAGATATGTTGACGACATTTGGCCATTTCGGGGGATTTCGCCGATGCATATTTGAGATTAAAACTTTAATACTTTTGAGCGCCCATATTGTGAGTTGTTCAAATATCCCATCACTCAAGTACTTAGTGACAACATTTAGAAGTAAGAATAAAAATGGCAAACACGATGATGAAACTCAAGTATTCATTGCATCTATATACGCTAAACTTGATTTCAAGGTTTTAATAACCAAAAATTTAAAATAGATTTAATAGAGAAACATTCAAATAGTATATAAATTATCCTTAATTCAAATATAAAATGACATTCCTTTTCATTGGTATATCTTTTCGATTATCTATTCTTTTTATCGATTATGTAATCGATTAATAGATATAAATTAAATTGTAAATCGCATCGAAAATGTAATTGATGACAAATTAAATGATGAACATGCTTACTTCTTTATGAGCATTCTGGATGCAACATTGCAGAATGACAACGGAGGCGAGGTGATTAAAAATCGATGTTCAACTTCTTGAGAAATTACAAACATAATAAATAATTACTGTAGATATATACTATTAATTATTTAAGTATATTTTATTTATTATAAAATTAATGTTTCGATGAAATTCAAAATATTTCAATTTTACATTACAATTCTTAGGGCCGCTTGCATAAGGTTGCTTAAATTTATTTAAAAAACACAAAACGTATTTAACACCCCTAAATACAATTATTAAATTTTTATTTCTCCTGAATTAAGGCCTATATAGCATATTATATATAATAAAGCGTGACGATATTTTTATTTACCGACAAATACTTTTATTTTTTATTTTTTTATTATCTAATTTATTTAGGGGCTTTTAGTGATAATTTCACCATGTCAGCCCCATCTTACCCTAATGACAAATACTTTAAATAATAAACGCGAGAGCATCTTATTTATACCAGCTATTGAATTTTAAAGCGATTCTTTCTTCTATATGTTTATTTTTGCGACATTGCGAGTCTTGATGTTTAATAATAATACATTTACAGGCTGGCAAAATAAAGAATGTTCAAACTAATAATTAAAATTAATTATGGTCGAATTTCGACCACTGGGCGACTGGGCGATTGTTAATACGAGAACACTTGGTGATAGAGACTAAAGAAAATCTTTAAAAAAACATAACAAACATGCTACAAAACGGAGCATCGCGCGTCGCATTGCTGAACGCAGTGATTCGACCAATTCAATACTTAAATCCTTACCAATTGTCGTCAGACGCTTTTATCAATAAAAATAAAAATCTTCGAGGAAGTCACCAATTTATAACGAACGTTTCGAACGCATACAATTGATTGTCAACTCTATTTCAATCGATCCAGGGTTTCAATTGCAACATTGATTGGTTTTGATAGATTGTGAAATCAATTAAATTAGTCCTTTATTCTCGCATTGGTTACAATTAGATGCCGCTACTTGTAACCAATTGGTGATTATGTGATGTTTGGATGAGACTTTTTTAATGTTTTTATTAAAAACTGTTTCCACTTGAGAAATTCTTGGTATATATAAACATTTTAAAACTACTAGTGGCTGTATTTTAATTTATTCTCCGTTTCTTTCTCTTCTTCGTGTCATTGGGTATGGTTTAATTGAAATAAAGTTCGATACATACATGTACTTTAGATAACGGAGATGAATATGGGATATTTTTACAAGCTTTTATTTAATTTGCAATGGATGTATGTACTATCCCCGCAAATTGCTATTGCGCCTGGCCGCCATTTTGGTGACGTAACCGTAGCTGAACACTCAGTACTGTTAGCATCACTGGCCGGCGTGTACGCGTACATATCGAGTTGGGGATGACGTCACGTGAATGTTAATTTGACAAGGTTCCAGCGCATTACCAATTTGCGGGGATAATATGTATGTAAGTTCGGGTGGAATCTTGGAGCTCATCTACCATGGAACTGATCTGATGATGGAGTCGGAAGGTGGCCATAGGAACTCCTGTACTAAACAAGATAGACCCGTCGTGGTTGGGCTCGTTTTACTTGTCTTGGCTAGCGGTCTGCTACTCCATATTATCCAGGATCTCAAAAGCTTGTATTTAAAAACCTTAAAAAAAAGATTATTTATGCTGAATAATGGGCTAGTTTTAATAGTATATGGATCAGCTTCTGCTCCGCTTTATGAAGCGAAATGGTAATTTCTAATATTTAATCTTCGGCTATAAACATTAAACAAGCCGTGGTAGCTTAGTAGGTAACGCATTCGGTTACCAAATTCGGAAAGGATGCAACATTTCGGCAGTTTTCTGACTTATGTGCAAATTAACACAATGATCACGTAGGTACTGACTGACTGGAGATTAAACCTGCACATCGATATAACCGATGTGTCAGACACGCCAATCCACCTTACACAAACCTGGAGGGTATATTGTCAATTTTTCTATAAATAGAAGGCCAGACTCTAGCAGTTGCTTATTGGCTGTTATTAAAAAAATATTTGCTAGAAAAGCGACAACACAAGAATGTAGAATTTTTAACTCTTTGGCGCATTAGGGAAAAATTATGAGAATACATTTTTACGATGCGCGCGTACACCGTCACGAAAAACCGGCACGCTGAAGTTAGCTATAGTCAACATTTTAGTTTTCGCAAACAATTTCTTTGCGAAGGATTAATGGAGTTGTAGCAAACATAAAGATTCCAACTGTCTTTATCTTCTTACATTACCCTGATTTTAAGAAAATGTCCAACAATCAGGGTAGTGTAATGACTCCTTTATTAACCGTCCCACCTAGCGTGTGTATTTTTTTTTTTTTATTGCATGAGTTCAGCAGACAGGCAGACGGCCCAATCGCCTGTGGACATTTGCAACACCAAAGGCGCTACAAATGCGCTGCTGCTCTCTTTCTCTTAATAGAGATTGGAACCTGGTCACTAATGCCGGAACACAACTCAAGTTGTTATGACGTCATACTTATAACTTAATTAAAATAAAAAAGTGGTTCTGTTTATTATTTTACTCGCGCTAGACTAATCTCCTTTAATTTTACGACCAGGAGTCGTGTATTGACATAAATATATTAGATATTCATACGCCGTGGCTTTTATTGACAAACGGACGACTTGGGCGACGTCTTGTAGCTATAAGTTGACTATGAAATCAAATCTATAACTTGAATTACATAATTAAAATATCTTTGGTTCTTAGAAGGTATTTCAAAAGCTTTCAAAGTGTATATAATATGAAACCATAAATCGATAAAATCAATTTAAAAAAGATTTTTAAAACAAACTTTTATTTGAATAGTGTGAAAAAAAAAAAAAAAAAACCTTGAAATAGTCAGAACTATTCATTTTTATATACTATTTGGTATATCGTAAAAGCTTGCCACAAGATCTCATTTACAAGGGAAACTCTCACAAAAAGCTTTTATAGAGTAAAATAATTGTATAATTTAACAAAATTATGGTTTTTATGAACTTCAGACTCTATTTTTTCCTATCAGTTTTTAAGTTTGTTTTAAAAAATGTTTTGTTTTAATGTATTTATTATTATATTTAGTTTTTGCTGGACATTTGTTATTTTGCTTTAAACTATATCTTTTTAATTGTTAAAATTTTAATTTATTTTTATTTTCGAGTATTGGTCGTCATCAGAACTCAACAAGTATACCAAATTAAAAAACCATAAGTTTAAAGGAAGTTCAACACACAACAACACACAGGACACATTGCAAGTAAAATAAAAGCTTGTAAAAGGTTATTCACGTACAGGAAATCATCAATCATTTCATCATCATCCATAAAATCCAGGCTTTGTACTTTCTAGTTGACTAGTTAGGCCACCAAATTCAAATTCAAAAGTTTTTCCAAAATAAGTTCCACTGGAGAACACTTTTTGAAGGTCATACATATAAATTAAAATTTAATTTTACTTCCTATTCTATGTACACCGCTTCGCAACGTGTTATTGCTGTTAAGGAGAAGAAGCGGCAAGAAACTCTCCAACAACACGTCTAGCTAAATATTGTTTTTCTTTATATTTCTTATTCTATTTATATCTCAAGTTCTTTTTTTATAAGTTTTATACAAAAACATGTTACTTTTTGAAGAATTAATGGACTTGTAGCAAAAAGTGCATACTCAATACAAGGAAAGAAAAATATTATTATAGTTATAATAATGACATGACGTACCAAAATATTATGCTGAAATATATCTCCATAAATTCCTTACAAGTTTAGCAAGATAAAAACCGCTTTTGGACCACATGAGCCATCCAGCCCCGTTTCAACTACTAAAGCAACACTTTGACATAAAAATATTTAGAACATATCAAACTTGGAACAAATAACAGAAAACGTAGTCCACATCTTCATTTGAAATTTATCGACCTCCCAACATCCCTATTAAGGTATGGCCGTGCATTGCATACATGTGTGCATTAAATATTGTTAATGGTATAATGTACTTCATTTTATTGTTTATGGCACATTGATACGCCAAATCTGGCAATAGAAAGTTATAATGACAAATTATATTTGAAATATCACGTAATATTTTCACCGGTACTTTTTATAATTCAACCTCAATTGATTTGAAACTCATTGGTTGACGCACTGTCGTTTCAAATAACGTAAATTACAATCCTGGCCACAAAGCATGTGCTACTTATACAATTTACAGATTTAAAGTGCTTATTATTAAAGTTACTAAGTAGTCCGTTTAGATCATATAAGTAAACATCTTGTTGAAGCCTGCACATCGACATAATTTTATTCTTTAAATCATTTCTTACATTAAGGGCCGCTTGCATAAGGTTGTTTAAATTTATTTAAGAAACACAAAACTTATTTAACACCCATAAATACCATACGGTACATGACAGTATGAAAAATATAGGCTGATTTTAATATATATCGTAGATTACGATCTAAATATGACAAAAATAAATTGTTTTAACTTAAATATTAAATATTATTGAGATATTTTTGAGAAATAAAATTGTTATATTGCAGCCATTAGCCACGAGACAATAAACGCCGATCAGAGCGCGTGACGTCATAGCGTGCAAAACACAAGAAGTTATCAATGACTTCTCAGATAACACTTCAATGAAACAGATGTTTGTTTTGCACACTGTGACGTCATGCGAGACGCCATGACAGCTTGACGCGTTTTTGTGACGAAATGTCAAAATATTTATAAAATTGCTAAATTAAATATGTTAATGCTGTTTCTTTGCTGAAATATTAATATTTTGGCTAAAATAGACCAAAAGGCTCAAAATAAACCTGTTTCTCAAAAAATGACAAATACCGAATTAGCGTCTTGCACAACGTAAAATTTGCCGCTAAATATATTTAAAGAACTGTCAATACGTTTTGCGTTAAACGTATTTAGGCAGTTTAACATTATTAACTAATTTTACTTAAAGGCGATCGTTATGCAAGCGGCCCTAAATCTGTCACAAGTTAAAAAGTGGTCCTGGGGACAAGCCGTTTGTATGTGAATTTCATGACTGTGTCTGCATCTCTATCAGTGATGTAAATGGCCTTTTATGCGCCCTATGCGAGCTTCTATAACTGCGCCCTTGTTTTTTAGATATTATAGGTACCCAAGCTAGAGCAATGCTATGTATAGGCCGGCTTTATTTCATTCAGGGTGATAAAATAACGCACAAGGACCTTTGTGTTGGTGAACCAACTAATATTATGGAAAAAAATCTATTTTTTTAAAGAACTAGAACACAAATACGCTCGTGCACTGCCAAAATATGAGCGCGATGTTTTGACTAATTAAACAGACGTTTTTAATGATACTGGCATGTAGTACGTATGTGTTGGAATGGAGCACTAGGGGCGCAGCGGGAACTTATCAGGAGCAAGCCGAGAAAATAATAGTCCTGCCTGGCCTGGCCATTCTTGCGCCCCCCAAACTCTATCTACTCTATTCCTATTACTACGGAACCGTTCGAATAGGAAAACGCAGTATAAAAAATTAATTAATTCGAACCGATATCATTTGAAAATCGAATCACTTGCCAGTCGTACCATTTTCCGTAGAAGTGTTGTTTTATACGTGATCGGCGGGTTGCGCTCGCGTCGTTTGGATGCACGCCGTGCGCATTCGCAGGGTTAACGAGGCGTCCATTACCACACACGCCTGCATAATTGGGATTGCTCAGGTATTTTAGTGTTAGCTTTATGGTACGGCTTCATCTGCTTAAAGATTTTGACTATGAATATCGGCGTGAAAGCGTTAACCTTGAGTTAATAGTGCTTCGTGCTATAACTGAGAGATTATTCCGCCTCTCCTGTCACTTCTTTATTCCATCCCTCCTATCCCATCTTTATTCTATCCCTCCTATCTCATCTTTATTACATTCCTCCTATGCCATCTTTATTCTAACCCTCCTATCTCATATTTATAGCCCGAGATTCCGGTAGCTAAGTTTCTCGAGACAAGAACTTCTTCAGGATTCGTACAGTGTAGGGATCTGGCCCTCTGTATCTGGCCGTTTATGCACAGCCTAGCGAGAGCGTCTTTAAAAACTGTTGAATGAGTTGTGACAGTAAACGGTCATCTAGCGAAGAGCATTTATTTATTAGTGTTACTTTCGAGAATCATTGTCAAAATTGAACATACATAATAAGATCCCGAATTGGTACTCGATAAATGTCATATTTATTGTACGATAAAAAATAGAAACTACAATATTATGGTCATCGATCTAGCGGCCATATTGCTGAGTGTCCATTGTGAAACTCCAATAACGTATGCGTAACCCGCATATTAAAGACCGGCTCATATCAACGTAGTACAAAAGTTCAGTGTTGCCATAGAATAGTTATACTTCAAGAAAAAATTCATTGACGTACGAAATTCAAATTACATATAACAGTCTATTGAAAATTGGTAAAAATATATTTTCAAGTGTTTTATTATTACATATATAGATATTATTTTTAATTTTTCCGATTATTAAATTAGTTTTAATTATGTTTTATATTTTAACAAGTCGTATCATTGGTTTTAACGAGTCTTCATTATTTGAAAAATTGCATATCAATACATAACTGATCGATGTTTAGATTTTTAATAGTCGGTAGCAGTATTCTAGCACAGTACAGTACAGTACAGTAGTCTAGAAGAAGTAAATACAGTAAAAATTGTTCTCAAATGGAACTTAGTTTACATAAATTTTTTTTAATTTGACTATAGATTTAATCGTCTATAATGGCATTGAAAATTAGATTATATTGTTTATCCTCGTCGTCACATTTTACTTTATATATTTTAACTCAACTTTAATGTATTATTCCTGATGGATCACTTTTTAAGAAGATGAAATTTTAGAGTGAAACACGCTTTTATTAGCTTCAACTGTATGTATGTATGTTTGTAACCGACCCCTTTGAGCTCGATTTTGTCCTACTTTGAACGATCAGATTTAATTCAAACTTTGCACACCTGTCAAAGGTCGATGACAGTGCAATAATATAGTACCATGGAGCTGATCTGATGATGGAGTCGGAAGGTGGCCATAGGAACTCCTGCACTAAACAAGATAGACCCTTCGTGTTTGGGCTCGTATGTTTATATCGCGTGACAATGCAATAATATGGTACCATGGAGCTGATCTGATGATGGAGTCGGAAGGTGGCCATAGGAACTCCTGTACTTAACAAGATAGACCCGTCGTGTTTGGGCTCGTTTTACTTGTCTTGGCTAGCACTCTGCTGCTACATGATATGCAGGATCTCAAAAGCTTGTATTTAAAAACATATAAAAAAACAACTAAAAAATGAAAAATAAATAATAGTTAAAAAAAAACTAAAAAAACACGCTTTCATAAAAAAATCCAACTAAAAAACAGAAAATAAATTTTAATAAATTTGGTTTCTGATGAATGGGGTCTTAAAAAAAAGCGAGGGGTGTATTCAAAGCGCTTTTTCTTCTTCTTTAATATCTTAAAAAGCGCTTTGAATACACCCCACGCTTTTTTTTAAGACCCCATGCATCAGAAACCAAATTTATTAAAATTTATTTTCTGTTTTTTTGTTGGATTTTTTTATGAAAGCGTGTTTTTTTTGTTTTTTTCAAACTATTATTTATTTAAATATAAATACAATTTCGATATTTTACTTTTTTATTAATTTTGAAACAATGACATAGCAACCCAATCAGAACCAAGTACGAGCGAAAACGGGAAACAATCGGCCGCACCGTTCCATATTTGAAATCGGACTTTTGAATATGGAACTATTTAAAATTTCGAATCCGTTTTGCGTTATCGCCGCGACGTGTTGGCGTTTTCCGATTGTTCTTTTCTTTATTATTTTACATGTTATATGTCGGACACGCGCTCACATATTTTGTCGGACGTCGGATAGTTAAAGGGAATTATTTACATAAATCGTTAAGTCAGTAGGGCTATAGAGAATAGGCAGCAGTATTTATGGTGATTCCGTTAATGTAATTTTACCTAATGGCATTATTTATTCAAGTAGGAATGAATAAATTAAAAGAATAACATATATTCACTTTTATTTCATCTTCTCCCAATTGTTTGGGATCAGCCCAATATATATTTTCCTTCTATACTTCTCTACTTCGACATACGTCTTCTGACATACCACAGTTCGTCACGTCATGCTTCACACAATCCATCACTCTTTATATATATAATATGTGGTCTATCATCACATATTATTTATAGAATATTATACGGATTTTGTGGTTGAGTGGTATAAATCTATGCTCGCTTAGCTCACTAAAACACAAAAAGCCCTGGGTTCGATTCCTATCTATATAATTTTCATGAACGAACTGTCAATTATTTACTATGGTCTGGGGTCATAGATTGGTAACTTGATAATAAATAACGTGTGTGTTTGTCTAGCGATTACCATTTTACATAAAACGCAAGTTAGTCGTGTTTGTTATGGAGAGATACAAAGGACAACTCTAGGGCTGAAATTTATCACACCGACTTGAACCCGGGACTTCTGAGTTCCAGTGACCTAGGTTTATATCACTAAATCATAGAGACCATGTAATGAAATAAATCAATAATCAATTTGTCATCACACGAACATACCATAAACTACACGGTCCATATTAGAGAACGGTAATCAAATTTGAATAATTTAAATTTTGAATATGGCATTGATAAAATGTGGATGTCACATGGCCCTATGATGCCTCGAGCATCTGGAAACACTTTTTTTATTTATTTATTCATTTAAAGAATTTTATATAATGAACTATATTCAGGCAGGTATAAAGTATATGGGGTTCTCTGGAAGAGGTCACTTTTTTGCTATAATACGGCTTTTTGTGTACAATTAGGTATAGTTTTATTCTGTAAGTTTAATTTTGTATTGGTGTACAATAAAAAGATATCTAGCTATTTATCTATGTATATTTGAAAAATCCTAAGGCATTTACATTAGCTGCTAGAAATTAGATGAATTAACGAATTTGGACGATTTATTATCTCAATATGATTGGTGAGCATGATTAATAATACACAACATAGTATGAATATGTTTTTTTTATTTTTCCTATAAATATAATTGTGAGGTAGCTTGTTTATATTTGATTCAAAAGTAGGTAACTTATTTCACATTTATTGTGTGTCTAACATATTATGGTCTTTAGGAGTTGGCAAAGAATATCAGCGTTTTGTCGAACTTTTAATTACATCGATCATTATATTTCCTTTCTTAACAAAGAACTGTCTAAAATTATCAGTTAACCGATTTATCGATTTTTGGACATTTCCCATCTCTATTAAATATGACGAAAAGTGATAAAAAGTCAGGACATTGATAAAAGATTTACGAAGAGCACCAATCGTACCTTATCCGTGTTCGAATTTCGTGACAGTTTCGTAAAACGTTAAAAGATGTTTTATGTAAGCTGCAAAATCTTAAGGACCTATATGCACTGTTCCGAAAGTCAACGGAAGAAATAAATTTAAAATATTTTCATTAAATCCGTTATTAGGGCAATAAAAAAAAAATCTGATAAAGACATGACTCAAAAGTTGAGAGAGGGGCACACTATGTTTACAATTTTGACAAAATAATGTCCCATCTGAAATAGAGTCATCAAAGCACATCGTTATGATTTTTGTAACCTGACTACAAATATCCCATATCACCATGTACACAAAAAAATTTAATTTACCCTCAGTTGAACATACTGTAGTGTGTATAAAAATCCTTCGTAGCATACGAGTCACAGAGGAATCTGTGCTGAATTAGTTGACCAACACCACCGAGGGCAAAAGTAAATAATGGTTCGTTGACACGATGATCTGAGAACAGGGCGACTATCCTTACGATGTCATTAGTGCACTGTACTAATGACATCGTAAGGATAGACGGCGTATCTTACACTACCATACTACTTCTTGGAACTGAAATCCGCTTTAGAACTATACACCTAAGGGAAAACGGAGTGGGGGCGTGTGAGAGTCAACACGTTCGAGCTGCACTAGTACCACCCCTAGAAGAATCTATTACCGCCCGGGTCGCGGATACTGACTAAAAGCTATAGCGGATACTGATTCCAATCCGGAACCATACTACCCTTAATTTTTAGTTGTTTTACTACCTACGCAATTGTATAAATAAATTACTTTTTTTTTAATATCAGTTATATAGTCCAAGTAATTTATAAAAAAATCATTGTGACACTAAAAACAGAAGGACAGACAAACGGACATGGCGAAAACATTTTAATAAAATAACCATGGAACCATTAAAATGTGTTTGCCATTTTTATTCACGTATTGTATGTATATTAATAACAACTGGACGTCGAAAAACTTTCTTATCTTTCATTTCTACCCCCATTTTAAGTCACGGCAATGAACGTAAGCAATATTACCATGTACAGTGTGCAATAAACTTAATTCCCCGAAAGTGTTGCCATGAATAATTCATGTACAACTTTATACACTTCCCTTCGGCGGAGTTTCGCCGCAAAACCATACGTTTTTGGGAATAAATTCATCGAAAAACGCCTTTTATACCGCATTAACATTATTTATTGACGTACCGACGGACAAACGGACATTCAATATAATGTTATTGTCGATTGTCGAAAGTCGCTTATGGATTATGGATTCTTAAAAAAACGTTTAACGTTCGATAAATTCCGAGACGCGTAGTGTTTTTTTTTATTTGCTTCTGTAAAGTAGCATATCTAGCTGGTCAGTATTAATTTTAGTATATTTTTAAAATATGTTCTCTCCTTCTGTTTTAAACGTGGCTTCACAAGGTATCGTAAGGTTCGCTAGCTCACCTCGTAATGTTTAATACTTTCTGATAAAATTTTAATCCTCATCATTAGGGTGACACGCGAGTGCTTTAGATATCGAGTTACAAAGACAGTTTTGCTTATTGGAAAATGGGTGAACAAAGGTCAGGTAAAATCACTTCAAACGTAGGTATGAATAAATGAAGCGAAGATTATGTCGCCTATATTTCTATTCATCCTGCTACCTTTATTATCGCCAGATAATTGATATTATTCGTGTGGAATTTATATAATTTTTAATCAGTAGTAAGGTATATTAATGTATAGTAAGATTAGTAACCGGTTGTAGATCATACTCTATATTAAATGGGATGGAAATCAAGCGAGATAATATTTATGTATATATTTTGTATAGTAATTTGTTAAATATTAGCGGGTGGCACTGGTTTTTTATTTTTATCTTTATTACGATGTTTCAACCATTTTTAAGTAGCCGTTATGGCATAAGACGTAACGCGTAGATGAGTATTGTTAAACATATTATTTATTTAAAAAAGTAGTTTTAATTATATATTTTATTTCTTACAATATCTACAAAAAAACAGGTTGTCACTTCCTCAGCCATAACACACCTAACTTCATTAAGTTTCGCTCGCTATTAATAGAACCTGACCGTTACAATCGGCTATTGAGTTTTAAAACGGATATAGTTCCTTTGACAATTCATTTCAAATATGGAACGAAAAGTTTCCGTAAACGTTTATCTTTTATGCATTTTGAGGGTACATGCTCTTAGAATACGAACTATTCTTTTGTCACGTACCTCACATTTATTAATATTTTAGACATTATTTCTTATAAAGTAATTTAAAATGTCATAATGGAATTGGAATTGTATTTAATGACCAGTTAGTACTTTAAGGAATTAGTCATCAATTTTTTTAACAATAGTTTTATTGTTTTGAATTTAAATTATATGTCGGTCAAGGCTTATAACAAATTTCCCGAAGATATTAAAAATCTGCCCACAAAATAAATCTTTTCAAACAGACTACATAAATGATTGTTGAATAAATGTTTTTACTCCGTTACATTTCCGTACTATTAGTAAGAGTTAATGCCTGTTAATAGTTTGACCAAAAACATATTTCACCAAAAAAATTATTTAGAAAGTTTCACTCTGACCCCGACGATATATAACGAAAATAAGGAAAACTTCTTGCAATTACTTTACAATAGACCACACTCTACTGTGTTAAAATAAGATTCTAAATTTAAACCGTTTAATCGGATCCATATCTCGATAGTTATTAACGACAATTATGTTTCAAATTTGTGTTCAGAAAAAAACACGAATAAGATGCACAGACAAAGAAAATTATACGCAAGTCATTTCATACGAATCACGGTCTTTGTTTCAGAATACAGCCTAACAAAAACATCGTTTTCAATATCGATACAAAACGAAATCGATTGTAATTATAATCGAATGTGTAATTATTCGATTATAATTACGATCAAATGAACATTCTAATTAATGTGTCAATGCACTTGAAAGCCTTTTGTTGTAAAAAATGATGGCGGACGAAATTCCAAATTTGATAAATCAAGGCGATGTTGTATTTAGTTTTATTTTTATTTAACACGCGAGTTTTTATGGATTTTTGGAGATCGTCAATTTTTTGTGGTTTTGATTCTGAATTTTGACAAATGTCGTATTTTGTTCAGAAAAATGGTACTAATGCTTTAACACAATTTGATGTTTTTTTTTTAACAATAATGCGTATGTTTGTTGTTCTGTTACGTGCTTCAGTTGGAACAGATTTCTATGAAATTTTGTATATAAAGATTATTATTATACATAGAAATACTAGAAATGTACAGCAGTATAATTATCACGGGATACGAAACCAAAATGTAAATAATACTTTGCATTTAATTTCATTTTTATTTGTTAACTCTAACAGTTCAGCTAATTTCTTGTTGTTTATGTTTCTACTAGTTAAAAATGCATATCCAACAAGCAGGAAGTTACTCCGTCATATTGCAGACATATTGTGGACATATGAAAGTATTAGACCCTTAACAAAACTAATAAAAAAATATGCAGGCGACCATATATTGTGTACAGCTTTTAACGTCACGCAAGTTAGGTCAAAGTTACTTTATAAAACAAATATGACATACGAATAAAAAACATAAATCGCTACGAACTGTAAAGTTTACATTCAATCTATTTAATTTACTTATATTTGATTTGAAATAAGAAAAGTTTAACGTGTTGTTCCATTCTAATAACATTCTTAATGGAATCATAAACAAAAAAAGACACTAAATTACGATGAGCTATAAGCTCATATCTCTAAATCTATGTTAAAACTATACAATTATATTTATCTATCTTCGCTTGGAAACCAGATGAGATTATCGAAAGGGGTGCGTCCACTCGCGTCATCAATTATTTCTGTGAACACACACACAAAAATGTGCTCGCACACACATCCAGCTTTCCGTTTTTTTAAATAAACTTTAAAACGAGGGGACTGTAATAAAATTACTTTCAGAAATATAGGGGAAATTTTTGAATATGGAACAAAGTTTTCGTTTCATTTCGAAATATGAATTTCTTGAACCCCTTTTTTGTGAGATTGAATAGAAAGTGTTTTATATTTACGTAAAAGATTGTTTTTAGAGTTAGGAATGGTTTTATTGTTTTGCTCTTAAGTGATTTGTTATATAGTATCAACAGTTGCTTGTATCACTATATGATAAAATTTTAGTTGGTTTTATAGGAAGACTGATTGACGTTCTACGTGGAATATAGATAAAAGCGTTATAAACGCCCGTCTGGACTGCGCCTTATTTAAGAAAAATATGTTCGCATTACACCCAACTTTGTCATAAAACATTGATGAACAAAATACCTCGTGTTCAATGTTATTACATTTCATTATTTCCAAGAATAGTTCGTGACTTTTGAGTGTTTTAATTCACTCCTTTTAAGCTCCAATCTCTAAACATGTCCGGCGAAATACCTGCAACAAAAAATAAAACAAATTCAACGAGTGCAAAACGGGCTTATTCAAATTGTATATTCTAAACGGGCCAAATACAGAAATGCTGTTTAATTTAAATTGTGTTTTTATCACCATCCATTGTGACGTAGGCAATACATCATAAATAATATATCTTTCTAGTGTTTTTGCAGGTAATAAGAAGCTTTATTCTGCCTCCGTTTAATTACGCATCCTCACAAAAGGATGGCTTCAGGAATTCTAATCCGCGCCAAGTTGTATTTCCGTGATATATGAATGACTTGACTAATTTCAAGAAAGTCTGCAACCCTGATACCACTTACTGCCATCTTATGTAGAAACAGGTAAACTATGCATGGAAAAAATGTTCAGACATCTCGCTACTACATGGCAGGGAAAGGGCAGGCTCAAGAAACGCTAGGTTAGCTAACCTCGTGATTCTGTTAATGTGGCAATGGTCTCATAGTAACAAGTGTAGAAGTAAGAATCACTACGCTAACGCTAGAACGATACAAAAATACAAAAAATATCTTTATTAAGCCTAGAAAAACAAAGTACAAAAATGAAATAATGTTGAATAAAACACATTTTGGAGGCTAAAAACACTATACAATATTAGTTGACTCTGACTCTCAAACTAGGTATAATTTACCTGTAATATGAGTCAATCAGAGTTTCCTCACGCCAATTGCCAGTGTTAAAATTTTAGATCACCATGTAGTGTGTATGTTGGTCATGTTCATGTACATATAATGATGTGTGTGTGTGTGTGTATGTGTGTGTGTACGTGTGTGTGTCTGTAGAGAAGGAGAAGGAGAAGGATGATGATGATGAACTAAAAGTACCCCTGGTGTCATAATAAAACCTTAGCGTAATTTGATATTGCCCCAATGAGTTATCAAACCCAAAAATAATTATTAAATTGGGATTAGTACAGGGATTAGTTAGTATCTTCAAACATGATTGTCATTTATGCTTACTGCTTTCTTTGAGTCTTAGCGATCTGATTCCTAGTACCTATGATTAGCGCGCCCTAACATAAAATATATCGATTTTATTATGTTAGTGTCATTTATTGTTCAGGGGCATCCAGGATGTCGTACAGGATATGTAAGTCAATGTATGTATCATATTGCAAATCGTTTTAAATTTCGTATTTTTTCAATTAATTGTTTAAACAAAAACGTGATCATTTTCTGAACTGAATAAACTACATTATTTAAATAAAATACTCTTAGGGCCGATTGCATAAGGTTGCTTAAATTTATTTAAGAAACACTTAACACATTTAACACCCTTAAATACGAATAACGTCTTGCACAATGCAAAATTTGTCGCTTAATATGTTTAAAGAACTGTCAATACGTTTTGTGTAAAACGTATTTAGGCAGTTTAATATAACCAACTAATTTTATTGAAAGGCGATCGTTGTGCAAGCGGGCCTTAGTTTTAGTATATAACAATACTTAATAACTGAAAATCATGAAAAATTCAAATTTCGTATAGAACTCGTTCGAAATCCGAACGCCTTCCAAATTTAAAATCTGATAGGTGGCCGCATCCGTATTGGTGCCGATACAAAGGAATGGAACGAGCATGACGATTCAAATATTTTCGAAAATGGAATATTAAGTGAAGCTATTATACGATCGAATGATTACTATTGGTCGGCTTCGTGTCATTAAAAACTATGCTTTTGGTGCGCGGCAGACGAGCGATTTTCAGTTGTATACAATTTTACGTATGTAATTTAACTACAACCGTTTTAGGATATACACTAAAATAGTCTTCAGTAGATTTAATTGACTATTGTTCTTTTTGATCATAGCTCGGTGCGTGACGTTACATTTTCATTATGAATTGGTAATGTTATGCTGAGATAAAATTCTTAGTAACGAACTTAATTAGTCATTTAATTTTAAATAAGATTTCTTTATTTTATTACTATTGATCATTCGATTTTCAAACTCTTCAAATTTGTTATGAACGATCGCTCGTCTGATAACAGTTTCAGTCAATATATCTACGATTATTGTTATATAATCGATAGTCTAACAACCAACACAACCGAATATTCGATTCTGTTTGTTATACTTGGTACAATATCGATCATAATAAGATGTCCCCATCTGCATATCGGGGTCAACGACTTGCTTATGCTGACTGCGTACGATTCTATGCGTCAAGTGACCCCTTAATACGACTTATTGGTTACTCATGAAGTGCAGTCACATAATAAAAAGTATCACTCATCTCAACTGCTTAGACTTACCATCTAACAAATGCAGTTATGGGAAATAATTTAGACTGTGACAATCAAGATACATCTGAGTGATATTGACATGGTCAAAAAATGTAGTTGGGCGCCATTGTTAATTGAGACTTACATCTTCGAACGCTTACACAATAAATCTTCAGCAAAAACAGATCGCCTTGTTCCATTCACCAAACATCATTATATTCAATATTTCGTTTAAAACGCTCTCCACATATCTCCGCCATTAATCACTAAAACTACCGACCTTCGAGCTTGTACATCGGTATAAAATCGCCAATCGGAATAAAAGCACTTAAAAGCGAAACGTCATTATCGCACAACATAAATAAAAACGGTCCGCGAAAATCGAACGCAAAAATTGAATATCCGACTCGATTTAAAGCAGAATACGAATTTTAAAAATACGAGCGCGACCAACCGGCATTAATTAAAAATTCTCGGTAGAATATTCGAAAATAGAATTCGCGTTCGGGCCAGTGCTGTCCCATGCTCCTTGTACGGTTGTACGGATCCGAAGTTCGGTGCTGGAAGGAACAAAAGGACGCGGGAGCAACCCTTTTAGCGCTGATAATCTGTTCCCCGGCCGTGTTTATTCTTTTTTTTATTTGTTGTCACTTTTTTGTCCGAACCGAGATTGTACACAACATTCTTTACTTCGAAACGGAGCTTTTTAAAACTTGCTCTCTGAAGATTTATTTGTTTTTTATTCGCTTTAATAACGACTCCCCGGCGTTCGGATTTAATTGACGAATGGTCACGAGCGAAATGTTCAGTTTTAGAGGTCAATTTTTAACTTAACATTTTGTTATGCGACCGTTATTAATAATTACTTTTACTTTTGTATTGTGCAATTAGTCGTGGACTACGAAACAATGTGACAATGAATCCGTGGCCAATGACAGATTTAAATTAATTTCGATTGAAATTTACATATCATGTTTTAATGCAGTAAATTGTAATGAAGGTAATTTAAATTCGTGAAAAGTCGAGGTGACTTAATGTGGCACCCGCATCTCGCTCATTTTAGAGGCCTGGGTTTAACCTTTGTGTTAGAGCCCTTGTCACAAAATTTCTAGCCTAAAGTGCACATTGTTGTATGTAAAAACATCGCGACGAAAGCTGCACATAGGATCACTAATGTGTGAAACCCGCTAAATCCGCTTGAACAAGCGTGGTGTAAATGGTTAAGTCCAGCAGTGGGAAATTTGTGGCCTAATGTTAATGAAGACGAAAAGATAAACTTTGAACTGAATTGAAAACTATAATTAGTTCATTAATAGTTTACTAGTTCAGACCGAATAAGCTGAAGTGGTAAGTTTGTATATTATTAACTTTTTACGTATCGTCTAAGGTATTTGACATTATGTTACGATAAAAAGAGTTAAAACAATACCTATTGTTTAAGTTTTTTCTACAGGCCACGATGAAGAACAAGAATTTTGTAGTTTAGTGGCAGGTGTTAATAAAATAGCATATTAATATTTAATTTATACATTGCTATGTCTATAAATAAACTATATTTTACATTTCTACTCAAAACCACATTAAAATTAAATACAGAAATTAGTTGTTAGTTACGTATATAAATGGTTTACTTAAAAAACTATGAAAGTTAGAATAAAAAATTTTATATCGAATATTATGACACACGCAAATACAATAAAAGTGATTCATTAATAATCGTAAACTATCAACTTACAATTATTAATCGAATTTCACATATCGATATTAAAGTTAAACACTATCATCTTATTAGAGAAGCGCACACTACTTTCAAATTAGTTCGAAATATGAAAATTAAAATTAAATTCTTGAAATTTAAAATTTACATATCGATATTAAAGTTAAACCCTATCATCTTATTAGAGAAGCGCACATTACTTTCAAATGAGTTCGAAATATGAAAAATAAAATAAAATTCTTGAAATTTAAAATTTATTTACTAATTCGGAAAAGTGATTTAAAATAATTACCCGTATAAGTGGATTAATGGGTTTTACAGTAATGTAGATTTGCAAGTAATTATGTCGTGTCTTTATAGCGGACTATTAATTTATCAGTTGAATTTTGACATTACTTCTTTTTTACCAATAGTAAGACAAATATGAACGGTTAGTTAGTTCTAAGAAGACCGAGTGGAAGACACAGATACAAATTGACTCATTCAATCCTGTTCGTTCACGATTCGAACTTCGAGATTAAGTTTCGAGAACACAAAACATAAAGAGGTTGGTATACGTTTAATTTGCTTCGAAATATAAAAATTTATAAATAGAACTCAATCCTTCCGCCCTCGGCCGGGCGGGTAGTGCTTTACATGAAATATTATTTTATGGAATCAACATCTGCGGCGGGTCGTGTATGTGTGCGTACGATTAGGGTTGTCTGCACTAGTCCAATATTTTCAATGAACCATATTGGATTATTTCCCCTTTGATATATCTAATAATATCAGCCTACATATTCCTCATTGCTGGGCTCGGGCCTTCTCATCATTTGGGAAGGGGCCGAGTTTCATACATTGCTTGACTCGATGCGCATTTTCCATCATGATGTTTCTCTTCACCGTCAACACGCGGTGATTGTAAGCGATATGCTCAAAGGTATGATAAGCTGTGAAAGTTGTGCATGCTTCCCGGTCAGCATTCGAAACTATTTTTGTGACTTTAAGATCCGTGTATGATTGCCTCTAAAACTCTAATCTACTAAGAACATTACGTATTTTTTTCCGCCTTTTATTCATTAATCGGTATACTAATTAGAATGTTTTATAATTATAGTCTCATTACCTACCAGCGTGTATAAACACCATACCGATCTACTTAGTATCTATCGGGATAGTGGAATGGACTAGGAGGATAAGAAAAGGAAGATAAGATAAGAAGAGGGGGAAGTGTATATTGGAACTTACACTCATCGTACGAAACACCATTAACTCAAGGTTAATTGTTTTACGCCAATATTCTGCGAGAGCATGATATCGCGCCGATCATGCCGGCCCTAAGAGCTGTAATCCAAGGTAATGATTCCAGCATGGCTTTAGCTACCAACTTACTAATAGTTAATATTTTCTTAAGTTTTCGCGACTTGTATGCATAACACGGACTTTGTCGTCCGTGACCACGGCCACTGGAAAGCGGCCGAAACGTCGGACTAACCAAAACCTAATAAATTACCGCGCTTAAAACCGTTAAAACGTAGTTTTATTACTAACAGTTGCCAAAACTTATATAAGTACTATGATCCGATATTCTTTGAGAGAATTGTATAACACCGATCGCGTCGGCCCTAAGAACTGTAATCAAGATAATGATTTCAGCATGGCTCTAACACATGAACTTACTAACTGCTACTACTACTACTAATACTAGATATCATGGTCAAGAAAATGCTGACAACCCTAATATGTATGTGTGTTTAGACTTTTGTGAAATGCATTCGTGTGCGTGCGCGCGTATGCATTATCCCGGGAGGGGTTTATGTACACAAGTGAAATTACTTAAAAGTAACGCAGTAACTCGCTCAAGTGGATGGGAACGTTTTCAGAACACCAATTCCTTTTCATGTTTTAAATTTAGAATATCGTGTTTAGCTTTTATTTGTTTACGTATGCGCCTTTAACCGCATTCATAACACTCAAGAAAATTAATTTATTATAACTGTTTACAGATAGCTTAATTGATTCTGTAATGTCGGATTGTTTTGGATTTCTTAATAACTGAAACCAACATGTTTGATACGTAGCTGTTGAGAAATTTCTGAGTTATAGTTTCATATTTAAGTACATTTTCTTCTACAACAAAATTTAGTGGATCTATATTAGAGAATCGTATCAGAAACTCATTCGTGGTAGCCTGGCTTCGTGGCCCGTGAGATAACAGACAAATATTTGTAAAATGCTTAGTCTTACCAACGCGGCTATATCTTGGAAAAATGGGTAGATCCAAAAATACTAGCTTTACCATTAGCGATGTTAAAAACTATACAAAATTAGTAAATATATGAAACCGGACTCTGGATTCCGAATATAGCGCTAGCTATGATTTAGATAATGATGTTATAAAGAACTTAATTAAAAGAACCTTAATTAATATAAAGAACCAAATTAAATGGGCTTACCATATTGTTGTATAATTATGCAGTATTAGAATGCAACAAGACCAAACGGTAAATTGTGACGTCGGCGCTTTTATTCGAAAAATAAATATTTTAAAAACAGGGGATCTTTTCCTGCATAACGAAATTCATTCTACAATCGTGCCGAATCGTCAAATCACTCGTCGGTTCATATTTTTTAAATTTGGAACTAAAAATTGAAACCCTTCCATTTTTAAAATTATCCAGTCATTGCGCTCCCTTTGCCACTATTACAACAACGCAACAAAGAACGACCGTGTTTTAAAATTTTGAATATAGAATAGTGTGTTCTGAATTAATTAAATTTTAAGAATTTCGTTTGCTTTTTACATTTTGTCCTATTCCTCACAATCATCATCTTGTATAAATACGCAAGTTCTAAAGATAATAATAATTGTTTTATCCTCTGACCTCTCTATTGCAGTCTTAATAATTGTTTCTACTATTTACTTTCGTAAAGCTGTCATCATCATTATCATTCGAAAGTTGAATCCCCAGTGCCGTTCGTGCCAGGAACGTCCGCTTCGGAGTGATGTGAACTTATCAATGTGATTGCTTGGGGTTACCCCCTTCTACCGGGAACTAGGTTTAGGCAGCATGACTAGACTTCTTCACTACATAACTAGCCGTAAAATCTGATAAATACAGCTTCTGCAAAACCTATATTGAGAACATATTGAAATCACACGAAGTTCCCATGGAAATTAGTTTCGGATAATAATATCATTTTTTTTTAATTCTCCTCGTAAACTGGAATATGACCAATACATTGTCCTTAATATATAACGCACTACTCTAATACGTAGTAGTAGTAGTGTCCTTTCATATTAATACTAAGCCTTGCGACTGTAGTAGTAGTGCGATGTTTTGGATACGTGTAGAAGCATTTATTGATTGCTGAAACTAGTTACGAGAAACAAACCGAAACGAAAAAACTTTAAAAACAAAATACTACCAGATTCAAAATACATACATACATACATAACTTCACGCCAGGTCCCTTGCGGGGTAGGCACGAACAACAGAGCGCCATACAGGCTTATTCTTACACACCTCACTTGCTTCTTTGACATTCATAGCTCTTGTCATGCACGCTCGTCTGTTCTTAAGGCTCCTGACATCACCTTCTGCTAATACACGATCAATTTGATCATGGAAGGTGTGTCGTGGCCTTCCGCGACTTTTGCATCCATCCACTTTTGCATTGTATAAATTGATTTTAAAGATTCACAGATTCAAAATAATCTATAATATTATAACATTCTAACGAAACATGTCTGTGCATTAAAGCTACTCAAAAAAAACCAACTGGAATAGACTAAATAGACGATGGAAATACGTTGCAATTGTTTTTAGATTTCTGGTCAGTTTGTCGGTTTGTTGTGGATTCACGTAAAAAATACTGGGCTGAATTCGATGCGGTTTTCGCTAGTCGACAGCAAATTCGTAGACTTAAAATCACTACTTCTTATCCTGGGAATCCCGCGGGAATGTTCCCGCGAGCGGTTTAATGTTGTTCGAGTGCATAAAAATTAGCTTATTCCAACACAGTTCACTAAAACGATAGCTTACATTCTTTTTAAACGCTTCACTTTGTGTCCCGGGAATCTCGCGGAAATGTAAGTCAGCTTGGATGAAGTCGCGGACATATTCTAGTCTAAAATAAAATTAAAAAGAAGATCCGCTCAGCTGTGTTAGTTTTGGGATTATAACCTTTTTGTGCGTACCCTCTTTTTAAATTTAACTCTTTTGACTATTTTCAATATTTTTGGAACGCATTCGGCTTAGGGCGAGGGTTGTAGGTGTGTATTAGGGTTCTACAGTAGAATATATATATACAGTTTAATACATTATTATTTTAAAAATATTATATGTTTTATAAGGTCTTAAAGAAAAGTTACACAATCTGATAGGTTCAGTATACCTAATATTAGTTGAAAGTAAACTACGGAGGCCTCCCTTCATTTTAAAATAAACCGAAAACAATTATTGGATGAGCTTCTCACATAAGTACGTAAAAAGCCTTTGAGTCAGGACCTAAGTGAATAGGTACAACAAGAGCATCATACATGTAAAATTTGTTCAAACTTGGCCATTTGTTGGCCACGGTCTTTTGTATCGCGGTACAAGTTCTGTCATAGGCGATAACCACTTGTCATCAGTTTGTTTGATTCTAACAACAGAAATAATTTAAATTATACAACACAGAACCTTTCCACACGCTTCACACTCACTCTTAATCGGTTCTTTTTATTAAAAACGGGGGTATTTATAATTTTAGTAGTGCATGCGGGCTCGTAGGTAATATTTTTTGATTTCAATCGAACAATGAAAGGGGTTTTCAATGGCGTTTCGTTATGCGTTTTTGGAGCTTTATTTGGTAGCAGCTGAGGTTTATTCAAATTTAGAATTACTTTTTTTTAATTTTATGGTTTTAATTGCTGTTCTTACTAATCGAATAGTTTGGTAGCATTTCACAACACTATGTTCGAAATTCATATTTCATGTTTTCGATTGATTCGAAATTCGAATTCGAAATTAGTTATGATACGAATGTTATTATTCATTTTGCTATAATGGCAGACGAAAGAACTGAATCTAAAAAGCCTTGTCAGAGGTGATAATCATTGTAATTATCAAATTTTTATAACAGCTCGAAAAGGCGCATTTTACTTAATCTTTCACAGAGTACGATTTTCTTAACTTAAGTGTAATTTAAATGTAAAAATCCGTTGTATCCGTTAAAAAGTTACTTTAATGAATCTGTCGCATTTTATAACATTAATAACGATTATGAAATCGAAAAACGGAAGCGATCGGGTTCTTAGAAAAAAAACCCCTTTGGGGTTAACGACCTTGTCATATTGAAACATGTGGCCTGCACAACGTGAATATTGTTTTGTTTGACATACAACGCGAGTTTTGTTCGGTTATTTGTTAATTTATATAGTGTCGAGTTTGTAATGGATTTTATTTTATTTGCGGCTTATTCTCAGTTTGGACTCCTGTCTCTCCCTATTTTGTAAACCTTTTTAGTTTTTGTTATCATCAACCATTATACTGTAAAAACAATGTAAATAAATACCTATCGATTTTTCAGTTTCCGTAGCCATTTTGGCGCTAAACAAGCCTTATGCTTTCGTCTGTCAGTCTAGAATTCTGAAAGTTAGGCTAAACTGCCACGCATTTCTTTTTTTTTATTGCAGAAGTTCAGCAGATAGGCAAACGGCCGACTTGATGGAAAGCGGTTACCATCGCCTATGGACATTTACAACTCCAAAGGTGCTACAAATGCGCTGCTGCTCTCTTAAGAGAGACTGGAACCTGGTCACTTATCCTGGAACACAACTCGGTTCTCCTGGTTCACAACACAACGGTTGTAATGACGACATACTTGAGACCAGGGGTGGTAGCCATCCAGTCGGGAAAATTCCCTACCACCCAGCTGTAATTTCTGCTATTAATTCAATATACAACAAAATCAGGCCATAAACGTCCCACTGCTGGGCTCGGGCCTCCCATTATAGGGGAAACGGACAGTATACCCGTCACGCTTGTCCAAGGCAGCTTAGCAGGTTTACACAACTGTTCTTTCGATGTGCAGGTTGCATCACGATATTTTCCTTCACCGTTGTTAGCACTTGGTAATTGTAACAATATGCACATTAGGTCAGAAAACAGCCCTAGTGGTTCATACGATCCGGCCAGGATCGAACACGCGCCCTTTGTGCTTGGGACGCCTACAATAGCCTTTACGTTACCACGACTTATACATAATTCAATATAGAAGAAATATATTAAAAGAAAACCCTTTTACAATGTTCCTAGTAGTACGCACATTGAGACGGACAATTCTCATAGTTTATGAGGGTAGTTGTTAATAAAACAGCTGTAAACGCCACTTTATGATTGCGTCCACAATAAACGGTCACTTCCCACTACGTTTTGAAACATCGTTGAGATTTATGACGAGTGTTATTGTACTAAATTAAACCTTATTTCTATACCCATAAAACTCATTTTTATTTATTTAAATGTTTCTTATAGTTACTTAGTTTATATTATAGTGCATTTATATAGTTTTTTTTTAATTTTAAGTAGTGTAAGTAAACAGACAAACAAATTAATCTAATGTCATTTTGTATGTACGCTAAGTAGTTATAGCTTAGTGGCTGAGAAACCGGTTTCTCATTCCAACACCATAGGTTCGCATCCTGTTAACAAATACGACTATTTTGAGACCTAATCTAAACTAATGAGGCTAAAAGGGCGTGTAATCTTGGATCCAGGTTCAATCAACTGCTGAAATTGGTTGACAGGAAACTGATGAGAAGTTGTCTCCACATTCTAGGCGCTTAACACATTTGCTAATAGTTGTAGACACCAATTTCAGATACAAGAGCAGAGAAAGAAATTGCATATTGTGACAATTGGGAATTTTATACAAATTACAATAAATTCTAAAATAATATTCATATTTTATATTGTTAAAACCTACGTTTACATATTTTGTAACATCGCGAGACTTTTGTTTTAGTATATAACTACATCATATTATTATCCGTGCAGGAACGGAGAAAGAATACAATTTCCTGCGGCCGGGCGGCCTGTTGTAAGAGGCGACAAAACAACCCACAGCCAGGTGGTAGGGCATTTGCCCGACTGGATGGCTACCACCCCTGGTCTAGAGTATGCCGCCATAACAACCTTGAGTTGTGTTCCGATATTAGTGACTAAGTTCCAGTCTCCTTTAAGAGAGCAGCGGTGCATTTGTAGCACCTTTGGTGTTGCAAATGTCCATAGGCGATAGTAACCGCTTTCCATCTAGTGGGCCGTCTGCCTGTCTGCTGAACTCCTGCAATAAATTGCAGGAAATTGTATTCCTTCTCCGTTCCTGCACGGATAGTGTATAGTGTTATTACTAATTTATTTATTATTTATACTATTAATGCTCACGCTATGCAAATATATACGACTATATATCTATAGTGCCAAGTGTGCCATGTTTTATATTACTATTACTTATCTCTTTATTGTATTAGTTTATTCATTTAATAAAAAATATTATATTATGCAGTAATTGTAAAATGTAAATATACAAACGAACAGACGCGAGACGGTCTATTTGCAGAACCGCCTTACGCTATTCTCGAATGTAACAATCCACAGGTTTATTATTACTCATTGCTAGTTGCCATCGATAGTCATTACTCTAGAGTTTAGAATAATCTCCAAAAACATTTTTTTTTAATCAAATCAATCATTTATTTGCGTAAAAACATTGGTTGATAATATATTATTTTGTTTCACATGTTTTTGCCCTTTCAGGCATAAGTACAAATAGTATTTAAAAGTTGAAATCAACTAAGACTGGAAGAATTAAGACTGGTAATGGCTAACAAAAGAACAATCCATACACTTTTGTCAGGTGTGACGTTGTAGATCTATGCTGGATCATTATTTTGATTATAGCTCTTAGAGCTCGGCTAGATGAGTGTTACCTCGCTCTCACAGAATATCGGCGTGAAAGGGTTAGCCAACTTATACCTCTTCCTATTTTATCCCCTCTATTATATCCCGTTTATATCGTCCCTCCTATTACGTCTTATCACATCCGGCAATGCGTTAGCTTCGCCCCTGGTGTTGCAAACGTCTAAATATGATGGTAATTACTTTCCATCCGGTGGCCATTTTTTTTTGCTTGGCACATTTCACAATAAAAAAAATGTGTTTTTCAGTACGAACTCAATCAAATTGTAGGTCTTTGATTGACGCCAAAGTACAAAGTTCTTGTAGCAGCTTGAAAATGCACATATACATAAGCAGTCGAGATTTTTGGAAGGGGTTGTCATCAGCAAACCTTCTGCGCACGACTTATACAATCTATTTCAATCACTACACATTTTTGGACATTAAAAGTACTTAGCACTATTTACACTCTAAATTCCTGCCAGTCTTTGGACACCGGGTTGCCTGGAAGAGATTGCTATAAGCAATAAGGCCGCCCATTGTTCTAATGAAAATTTATTCATATTAAATTGTCTAGGATTAAGTTATGGTGAACCATAAAGAGTTTTCTTTCATGCCAAAAAAATACATTTTTCTTGCCAAAAAAATACATTTTCAGGAAAATTTTCAATTAACTTAATTAATATTTCTTATAGTATATGCGAGGATAGTACAGAATATTATTGAGTATATATAATGTACATTTAAAAGCACATTAACAGTCGACACGCAACTTCTAAGGCAGAAGTAAATTATGGTACGATGGCGCGAGGTCTTCGGGATAAAACAGCATACAATACACTTCTTTTTTAACTAAAGACTGTATATAGAATGGTTTGCAATACAGAACCAAATTTACATTCAACATGTGCAAATTACGAAAATTTTCCGAAGTATAAATAAATGAAGATCGATAGCATTTGAAATAATGTCATAAATTCGTTGCGGGTATTCGGACAATACAATAAGTTGGGACATAATGTGCATACAAATGTCCTTACTATCGACTGAAGGTAAAATCTAAAACCTCTGACACGGCCGAGCTGCGTCCGCGTCGTTTTGTTTGCGCAGTCACCAAACAATTCTAGTATAGAACCATAGACAAACTGATATTATTTTTGTCAAGAAATGAACTTGTTTGTTAAGTAAAATTTAGGAATCTGTAACCATTTTGATAAAAATGCATTAATCAATCATCATGTCCATATGTCCGTTATGTAACAATATTTTTTAAATGAATTATTAGGCCAATATACTTAGACGATATAGTAATAATAAACAGAAAGGAGTATGGGTGGTTGTTATATCTTAAATATAGGATAAATAGGCAAATTAACAAGTGCTAAAATAGTCTATGTGGCGCTACAAAAATGTGTAGTGAAACTGAAAAAAGTTACAATTTTCGGGTAGCCGACAAACATTATATGCCAAAAGTCTAGGAGCCAGAACCGTTAAAATACATTGTGACTACATTTATTTTAGAATAATTTATGTGTTGAATTCAATTCGAATTTGATTTTGGAACAATTTATATTCCAAAATCAAATCACAACAAGACACAATGAGCGCTAGCGTGAAACAGTGCAAAGACAGAGTGTACGACAGGTGCATGCGCGAGCGCACCGCATTCCCCACCGTTGTGCGAAACTAGAAACACCGATTAAAATGAAATACGCGACGTTGCGTACAATCCTTAATTAATATTGTACCACTATTTCAGTTCGCTTTGCTGAGATATTAACGTTATTTATGAGTCTGCTTTATTGTTTTGACAAATAGGAAAATCCAAGTTGGATCATTAGATAACTTTGTGATGGATATTTGCAGACAAGTCGACTATTGGTTATTGAATCTATATTTTAGTCGATATTGAAAGTTGTAATAAAATAAACGCAGAATGGCTTACTGAAAGCATTGTATCAGAGTTATTATATTTAGTTCAAAAAAAGTCAGCACACTCCAAAAGCTTCCATTGGAAACAGTTATTAAATAATAATTATATTTGAAGTATGCTAATAAACTTTCTATTATTAAAATTATTAATTATTATTACATTTAATACCAAAAATATATCTACAAGATATCTTCAATCAATCAATCTTCAACGTTTAATCGAGTCACATCTTCTACGAAGCCTAGATCTTAACATAAAGTAATAAATTATCTACGAATACTATAATTAAGAAGTATAATTATACATAACCAAAAACGCGTTAATAAGTAAACGAAAAACGTATCGATGAGTCCGCGATGCATTTTTCGCAAACGCATAAATACCAAACGCACTTATTGAATCTGTACGCAATACATAATCCTATATCTATCCCTTTCTCACCCAATACACCCGTCCTTGTTTACAACCGCACGCGCCGCTATTGTGTCTGGCGCGACTCCGCGAGTATTCACCATCCCGTTTGTACGCAATAGCGCTGTCCCGGTCTAGCGCGTGTCAATGCAGTTTATTGTCAGACTTTAATGGCTCGAATCAGAAATGTAAATTTTCAGCGCTGGACGGCGTTGGTTGGCTTTTTTCTTATCGATTTCTTTTTGTAGTATTAAATTGTAGCAAAAATTAATCGCCTTGCCTTTATGCCCGTGTTATTTTATTTAAAGATGTTTATAAATACAGCCTTTATAGTAAGTAATATTACCCTTACATTGTATTTGAAATGTAATAAGATAATGTAAATAATTCATTATAATAATCCAATGAGTCAATAGTTCTTTTGCAAGGTACCTTTCTCATCCCCGTTTCACTTCCATATCACATTTTCTAATTAATTGACGTCAAACTTTATTATACAATTATGATTTTTGTAAAGAAGTTGTAATTCCTGATTCAATACAAAATGAAAGTTCAAAACATTGTGAGAAGAAAGCAGAATATTATAGTTAATAATTTGTTCAGGTGTCATTAATATTAGGTATATAATTAGGTTTTAGACAAAATTTTCCTTACGATGATTTACGTGTATCAGCAATAAGAGTTGATATGATATTGAAAAGAAACGCTACGCTAATAAATAAAAATAATTCTTCTTTTTTTTTAAATATAACTTCGCTTCGCAGTGTGTAGGTCTACCAAGAAGTATGGTTCATTAAAAAAGCTATCCAAAATAAAGCACACATGACAATTGTAACTGAAATGTGTATTTAATTTTGTAAATAGAACACAATTCTTTAAAAATCGAATAAATCATTCGTAATTCAAACTTGAACATCGAACTATTTATTCGATTTCCAGAAACCGCGTTCAAAAATCGTTTAGGCACGTAACGGCCAATGAGAGATCAATAAAACAAACACTGGGATAAAATAATGTTCTAGAATTAAATCTATCTAAACTGTTGTGCTCAGCTCGAAATAGGGCGCATTGCAGCAATTATTTTAGTTCTGTCTTTCTGAAAATTGGCAGCCGTTTGAGATCTTTTGCGAATGGTATTCAGTTGAGAAATCCGTTGTGCCGCCGACCACTCAACTGAGGCCCACGGATGCGTTTCTGATGATAACAAATGCAGAACGAAGTTGCAACTTCGATGTACCTAATTAGTTTGGATGCATTTTATAAATAAAGTGCCCTGAAATCTGAATAATAGTTAGGACCGTCACTCAGTGCGTTAACACTCTTGTGTTATGTTGCTTTGTTCAATGTATTTGTCGCATAAGCTTGAAGTTTGATATCTATTTTATGTATGTTATATCTCTAAGCCTTGAAGTTAAGATTCCCGATGGAATGTGTTTTGACAGGATTGTTAACTTCCTAATTCCTAAATCTAATTCCTAATCCTAATAAATCTAATTCCTAAATCTTATTTTACGAATTTTTGCTCACAATCGTCGGGGCCGCTGTATCTTGGGGTCCTATATCTTTGATAGTGCTTATATAGCAGCCGCTATGCTTCTGACTAAAATGGACTTATATTTATAAATAAATATATCAGCCCCTCCACCTCTTTAATCTCTTTTAATGCCAGGGTGCTATATCTTATTACTATATATTATTTTACCATACCACTGATAAAAAAATATCATAATAATAATAATAATAATAATTATCGAGCCATCTGATGTGGGTTATGCAATCGGTTTAGCCCACAACTGGAAAAGCCCTGGGCTGGACGGATTGCATAATTTCTGGATCAAATGGTTCAAAGTCTCGCATCCCTGTCTGGCTGCACAATTCCAGGAAGCCTTAAACACTTGTAACATCCCAACTTTTATGACCACAGGGGTCACTTACCTTTTATATAAATCTGGTAGTACCACGGAACCCAAAAACTACAGACCTATAACTTGTCTTCCCACCATTTACAAGTTGCTCACATCCATTTTGAGATCCAAATTATTAAAACATTTAGTTGACAACTAACTTCTGGCTAATACTCAAAATGGATGTAGGCCTGGGTCCCGCGGTACTAAAGAACTCCTCCTCATAGATATGACCATTAATCAACAAGTCCGCCGAAATAGGAAAAACCTCTGCACCGCCTGGGTAGATTATAAAAAGGCATACGACTCAGTGCCGCATACATGGCTAATGAGGGTACTGGAGCTATATAAAATTGATATAACTCTACGTGCCTTCCTTGGCGCATGTATGGGGCAATGGGTCACCAGACTCTGCGTACCTGGCGGTGGTAGCTTACCTATTTCGGACGGACTTATAAAGATAGAGCGAGGGATCTTCCAGGGAGATAGCCTGAGTCCTTTGTGGTTTTGCCTGGCCTTGAATCCCCTAAGCTCTTTGCTGGAGGATTCAAGGCTAGGCTTTCATCTCCGTAGAGGGAGTGAAGCCATATCTCACCTGCTGTACATGGATGACCTCAAACTGTTCGCATCGAAAACACATGACCTACTAGAACTGCTAAACCTAACTAAAACGTTTAGCAGCTCTATAGGAATGGAATTTGGTGTGGACAAGTGTGCGGTTATGTATGTGCAGCGGGGGAGAGTTGTAAATTCTAACGGATTGCAGCTCTCCGAGGGTGTGTGTTTCAAAACCCTCTCCGAAGGTGAGACCTACAAATACCTTGGTATATCACAGTCATTGGGTATAGTTGACGAGGATGTGAAACAGCTGGTAAAGGAGCGATTCTTTAACCGCTTGAAGAAGGTATTAAATTGCCTCCTCTCAGGTGGTAATAAGATTCGTGCTTTTAACAGTTGGGTCATGCCTTCTTTAGCTTACTCCTTTGGTATACTAAGGTGGACTCAAACAGAGCTAGACGCCCTGGATCGTAGGGTCCGTTGTATGCTGACAACATATCGGATGCACCATCCACGATCATCGGTGATGAGATTGTACATCCCACGGAAGTGTGGTGGCCGGGGATTTCTAAATGCTAAAGAATTACACAACCGTGAGGTGTATAATCTACGAGAATACTTCCTTAAAACTAACGCAAGTATGCATCGAGATATGGTGTCAGTAGACAAGGGATTCACCCCGCTCTCTCTTGCAAAAGAGAACTGGCTCAGACCTGCGGTATTGAGTACCTCCGAGCGGATGGACGTATGGAAGAGCAAGGAGCTACACGGCAGGTTTTACCAGGCGTTATATGGGCCCGACATAGACTTGCCGGCGTCGGTGAACTGGCTACGTTTCGGTGACCTCTTTGGGGAAACCGAAGGGTTTGTCTGTTCAATTATGGACGAGGTTATCAAGACGAACAACTATAGGAAGTACATCCTGAAGGACGGCACGCTCGACATATGCCGGGCGTGTCATCGCCCGGGCGAATCCATCAGGCATGTTACTTCCTGTTGTTCTCGTCTTGCTAACTCCGAGTACTTGCACAGGCATAACCTAGTAGCCAGGATCATCCACCAGCAACTTGCTCTTCGATACGGTCTGATAGCGACTGAGGTACCTTATTATAAATATATCCCTGAACCAGTTCTCGAAAATGGTCATAGCACGCTCTACTGGGATCGATCTATTATCACAGACAGGACTATTGTTGCCAATAAACCTGACATTGTGATAATAGATCGATCTGCGAGACGTACGATGCTCGTTGATATAAGTATCCCGCATGACTGTAATCTCATAAAAGCTGAATCTGACAAATTAACAAAATACCTTGACCTCGCGCACGAGATTACGGCCATGTGGCATATGGAGTCAACGGTCATCGTACCGATAGTGGTGTCCGTTAACGGTTTAATAGCGAAGAGCCTCGACCGACACCTAGAGAGGCTCTCGCTTGGTAAATGGGTGAAGGGCCAGATACAGAAGGCGGTTCTCCTGAGCACGGCACGCATTGTGAGGAAATTCCTGTCCCTGGAGCCTTAACCACCGGTAGCTTGGACCCTAGGCCCCGCTGCCGACGGACCTCATCTTTTTATATTTTTTTAATATGTGTCTATTTTTTTATATATATATGTATTAAAAAAACATAAAAAAGAATCTAAATAAATATATAAGTGAAATAATAATAAAGCGTTTATTTCCAAATTTTTTTTTTTTACAATAACAGTTTCATGTGCATGTGAGGCCTTCACCCGAAGAGGGGTCCAAAAAAATTATCATTAATGGTATTAAATTTATCCAATAATACGGCAAATGAATGGGTCAAATATTAAAAATCAACACCCGTTAATATGTTGAGTTTAGAAGACTACCAGACAACGACAAACTTCATATATTACCACGTAACTCTGGCCAGATGCACAAATCGCACCAAACCCATTTAACAATAAATAAGAAGAACTTTATGTACATCTATAACATCATTGCTTATCAAGAAACGCCAAAACTGATGTCGACGTGTTCTTAGTAGAGCCTTTATGATATTATTTCACAGAACAGATTATTTACATTAAGATAATTTTAATAGACGTTTGTCTGCGTGACACCTTTCAGAATGAACTATAGTACTTTATGCTAAATTTGCAACAAGACTATTATTGTTACTGGAACACAAACATTTCGAAGTTCGTTCGTTCTGAACTTGAAATTATTTTTTATCGTAATAGAGATGTTCTTTCGAATATTGGGAGTAACTTGTTTGTACTTCAAAAGAACAAGCAAAAGCTATATAGATCTGGCTCTATAGCCACATCACTTATCATATCGCTTGTGATATGCTTTTGACATTTTTCAATTATAGTATTCATTCTCACTGTCTCCCGCCACACAAACGCTGTACAAACCCAGTTTGAGACCAGAATGACTCGCGACATACTCTATGATACATAATGATCTTTATATTATTATTTATATATCATAGACATGTACCTTATATTTGTCGTTCTAATAATGTATTATCATAGACAATATAGAATTGTCTTGTTTGCTAATTGATTTTAAATAAACAATAAGCAAGCAGCTCCCGCAATAAACCGAGGTTATTCTTACTTTCCCATTTTTGAATATTGTTCATTTTTATTAATTTACATGTAGTGACTGTTAGCAGTCATATTATAGCGCCATATTATACCTACATAAATATATAGTACAATCTAACTTTCGTTATTTTTAAACTTAAATTATAAAAACAATATCTGAATAAGGCAACCTAATTAAATCATTTACAACAAAAAATTAATATCTGTAAATGAATGTAAATTTTTGGCACTATTAATATTTGGCAAACGTACTCTATGGACATCAGTTGATGTTTTCTGATTATCCACATTTATCCATCCATTTGCAATCACAATGACACATATAATGCAGTTTTGCCATATTATACCTTCTAAAAATAAAATTCATGCTTCAAGCGTAAATCAGTGAGCAGTCATTAATGCATCTATTTTGTTTCGCTGAAAATTACGATTGCTATTCCAATTACGACGGTATAGATGACGAATCCATAAAACGTAGCTTGTAGCGTTGTCATAAACTTGACTTATAAATTTTATTTAAAAAAGAAATAATTTATTTATAATAAAACTACGTTTTAACGGTTTTAATCGCGGATTAAACCCGTTAAAACGTAGTTTTATTATGTATACAAGTCGCGAAAACTTAAGAAAATATAATTTAATTATGTTTGTTTATATAAAGATTCAAAAGTAAAATTATGTGCACATTTTCATCTTTCCAATGAAAAAACTTAAAGGTACTCACAGTAGTTTAAAGAGCCGTGAACAACAAGTTGTATAAATGTCAACTTTCATATTTAAATAATAAATTTATCAATTAATAAGTCATCTCTAAACAACACGCCAGCGTAGTTATATTATATACAAACCTAGCAGTTTACTTGTCAAAATAAAAAGTCGTTGCTCGGACCATAAAGTTGTTAGATTCAATTGTCAAACAATACAAATCTTCGTTAAGTAATACGACTAGTATCCAAACACCTTTTCTAAATTTGAACACAAAGCATCGTTCGAAATACGAAAACGCATCAGCCAATAGCATTAAAGCGTATGCCAAAATGCCAACCGGCGACGAACAATTAGGAATGCGTTCTATTCCAAATTCAAAGACGAGTTCTGCATTTGAATTTAGTGTAAATTATAATTGTAACAACTTATTTGTACGCGACTTGTGTTCATTGTTTGAAAATTTTGAAATATAACAGAAATTATCTTTATCGCTTTATTATATCATACTCCACAAGGTGGTAGGTAGGTATAGGTACCCTCCCTGATCTAGAGTATGCCGCCATAACAACCTGGATTTGTGTTCCGGCATTAGTAGCCAGGTTCCAGTCTTCCTTTAGAGAGTGTCAGCACATTGGTAACACCTTTGTTGTTACAATTAATGTCCATAGGCGATGGTGATCGCTTTCCATGATGAGACCGTCTGTCTGTATGCTAAACTCATGAAATATATATTTTTTTTAAATACCTAAGAGCTACAATCCCATTGGAAAATTCAAACATGTGTAAACCTTTTGACAGTTGACACGTTCGAACTTCAAATATTTATTATTTTTATTTAGGTTTATGGCTTTGCAGTTAGGCCTTTAAGCCAGATCTTAGTTTATAATATAGTTTCTTCATTTTCTTAAGCCTATGTGTAGCACAGCTGTAGGTAATCAGCTAGTGCCATTCAACGGAGTTCTTGTGACAACTCAAAAGGCCACATTTGACTATACAGTTCACATTTCTCACAAAACACATAATCACTACTCAAAAACTATCAATATCCCACAACTATTGTTCATTTTAGAGTAATTTTACACATTTTTAGAAAATAAAACTGCACAGCACAACATCTTTCAGTTCCCGCCAAAAACTCCGAACTTGGAATATTTTATTTGAACAAAAGAGAGACGTTCCAAATCTGTCGATTATCAACTATTAAATAAAAGTACTTACCGATGTTTTTGAATAATCTATGTACATTCCATGTCTGGTACATAATTCGTAACGACCAGTCACGATTTCATTAACATAGTTCATTTTAAAAACGGTCCTACTCGTTCTAAAGATGGTCGTCAGTTATGATTAGTTTGGCCAACCGAACAAACTTGCTGTGCTTAAACTATTAAACGCAACGTCGGCTTTGGACCGACAGAGATACGTATCATTTACCGAAAATAATACCCGCACCGTAATCTGACATTCATACGTGGGATCTGGTGTTGTGTACACAGTGGTATGTTTCTCGATATGACGATAATCGATAAATAAGTCATAGCTGGAGAGCAGTAAGCCTGCCAGGTATAAGCTTCTCTTCTTGTACCTTTCAAAAGTTATCGACGGTGTAAATTATTTGTAAACATTAAAAAATTCCCTGAGTAAAAAATTTCGTGTAAGCGACCATTTCATTGACTATATCTTACTACTTATACACTTGCCTTACTATCGGTAGAATTTTATAATACTTGTAAGGAGTTTATGTCAAATTTTAACGCATAGTAAGGATTTAAATGAGCGGCCGGTCAGATATAGGAACCGGTCAATTATGTATTTCAAAAGTATTATCTATCACGTCCTATGTTTACAGTAGAATACGAATAAATAGTTCAAACTGTAAAAAAAAGGCAAAATAGATTCTCTATAAACAAAATTCAAAACGGTTACCTTATGTTATGTATACAAGTAATGTTTTGCGTTTGTCATCAAAGTCATTTTAAAAACTAGGTAATATCACATCGAAATATTGTATCGATATGAATATACAATCGATACATTATTGACTACTCCTCACTATCTAACACAGAATAGTTACGTAACCACTTTCCGTGTTCCGAACAACGTACGATGGATTATTTGTTACTCATCAATCTTAAATAGACGCGCAACGCCATTGT
Organism: Dendrolimus pini; assembly: GCA_949752895.1. NCBI lineage: Eukaryota > Metazoa > Arthropoda > Insecta > Lepidoptera > Lasiocampidae > Dendrolimus > Dendrolimus pini. The sequence goes on from OX457146.1 coordinate 5,544,420, forward strand.
TCCCGTGACATTTAAACGTATTTATAAATACCCGACGCTGGATCTGATAGTTTTTTTATTAATTACGTTAATGCTTGTTGCTGTGACGAAGAAAATATTTGCTTGTATGGGTACGAAGTACGTAACTCTAGACCTGCCAAACCTTCTAAGTATCTATTATTGTGTAAAGTAAGTTCAAATTTCAATTTTTTACTAAAGTAAATTCAGAGAATGACAAAAAGATCTGAATATTTTACCCCAAGAAAATTAATTAATGTTTCGGTAATAACAAAAAAATAATAAATTAAAAAATTAGAATAACTTATACCACTTACCATCAGGTAGGCCGTCTGCCTGTTTGCCTGCTTGAGGCTATAAAAGAAAATTGAGCCAAAAGTTATAAGTCGTATGCAAGAATTGAATTCAAAGTGGAAGAATAATACAACTTATATACATAAGTCACTTATTCGTATCCGTCTCGAAGGACCAAAAACAACACTTCTTTGAATTGTTATTATTTTAATGGTATCATTATTTTTTACCAATTAAAACTACTCGTCCGTAATATGCTAATTTATAATGTATGAAGAATTTTTTTTCATTAAAAACAACAAAAAAAAACAATGTTATTCTAAATTTAAAGAGTAAATAAATCATGGCCAGTCTTATTAACCTAATGAAAACTTTTTGCTAAAGATTCTATTAACTGTTATCGGATATACAAATAATTACAGCCATTGAGGTACTCAACAGGAAAAGAGTTGTTTAAAATCATAAAAAACCAAATTGGATATTCCATTTTCAAATTGTGAATAAAAAAATTCGTCATAAAATTTTTGAACTTCGAATCGAGATCGAACATGAAATTTCTTATCCCGTACACAAAGCGCGTTTAAAATACCAAAAGCATAAATCGCATGGCATTCATCAAAAATAAGAAAATAATTAATACCGGGTGCCTTCGGGGACGGAACGAAACATTTAGAATGGACACAACAATAAAACAATACAGCCGTGGCTCGCACAACCGAAACAAAACACAGAAAAATATGAATTCCGATCGGAACGGGCCGTGGAAACAAAAGATGGTGGATTTAATGAAATGAAATAAAATATAAATACCTTTTACAACGCGAGAATTCTTACATTTTTAATTTGGCACCGCGGTATGGGGGGAAAAACGCAGAGGGCTGCGATGCGCTGATTGAGTGCCGACGACTTTCTCGGACGGACATTATTATTTTTAGGGTCCTGTAATTTCATTTTGGTAAAAACGGAGCCCTTATGTTTCCGTCATTTATTAGTCTCTTCATCTCTCTATCTTTTAAGAGGCTGATATCATAACTAGTGACGAAGTTTCTATGAAAAAAATGAAGTGTAAAAACACGTATGACTATACATACTAGACATTTTATCTTACAGCATTTTTTCTCCGAAAGTACTGGGTACGTCTTCTATACGAGTATATTAATACGTGAAGTAAAAACTTTGTACCCCTTTTTACGATAACTGCGCGGACGGAGGAGTATGAAATTTCGCATAGTTATAGCATATATAGAGAAGAAGCGACGGATTCAATTTTATTTTATTTTATATAAAAAAAACATTACGCACACTTGTATGTCATGTCAAACCATGTATTCGACACACACACACACGCATATATACTGCTTTGTTTATTGTTCAAGTCAAATTAACAATGTAGCCTTAGTGAAATCTGTGATTATATAAGTATAGTCTTTGACTTTAATTATTATGGTCGAATTTCGTCCACGGGCGACAACTAGATAGTATACAATTACACGGGAAGGTAAAATTTCTCTGTACAATGATGTATTGAAATCACAAACGAATAACAAAATTAGAGGCGATCGTCTTGTAAAGATATACATAACCAATAACCATATATAAATAACCCAGGTTTTTTTTTTCAGGTAATCAGATTTAAATAAACCATAATTTTGTTTTCGACGACTTATTTAACAGAATAAGTAGGAGATATTTCTTTAGTAGCCAAATAAACTACTGACGTTAATCATATACTGCACCCTTCGTTATTTGTGGATCGCTACGCACTTGGCAGATTTTTAATATTTAATTTATAGTGAGAATTTGAAGATTTTTTCTGAATACTCAGACCTGGACAGGGCTGGACGTAAATATGAAAAACTGTGTCTAACACAAAAAAAATACAGCGAAACCCTTCTTCCCAAACAAAATCCTTGTTTTTAACAAATATATCGTAAAATTGCACAATTGGTTTGACGTTGTGAAGGATGGCATGCGTACCAATGGTCTCAAAACGGGGGTTGCTGAAGACCGTGCGAAGTGAAGTAGATAAAGTAGGCGTCGGAGTAATCGCTCCGAACGCAACCGGGATTTAACGTTCCGATGATGATGATGATGATCGTAGAATTGCGCAAGCCATTGAAATTGATAGTCATCCAAATACAAATCCCAGTTTCATAAAACGACAGATGACCAAAACATTATAATACTCGTATCCTATAAGATAGCAGATGTGCTATAATATGAGAAAACGCAGACGCCGCCCGGCACTAGGGTTGGCAGTTCTTCCGATGTTTCCCAACGTTCATAGGCGGCGCCGCGGCGATAACCACTTATCATCAGGCGTGCCGTAAGTTTTCAAAAAAACAACACAACTTCTAAGAAGTAAAGCGGTTATAAGACTAGGTCGATTTACGGACCTTTTCTCTAAATCAGGATAGCGTAATAAAGATAAGAGCACCGTTTGTTAATGGTCTCTAAATCAGTGTAGTGTATAAAAGTTATCTGTAACATTCTCAAATATTATTCCTCAGTTTGCTAAATTTATAAAAAAAGTATTAAGAAGAGTAAAAAAGAAACAATATTTGACGTAGGAGTATGATTGTGTTCAACCGCAATTGAAAACAGGAAAACAAGAATATTTAAGTGATGATGATGTTTAAGTGAAATACTCGTATGAAAATAATGTTAATTTGGAATTAAAACAAATGTTAACCCTAAAGACGGAACCACCACAGATTTGTTGCCCGAACTGTCACACGGCTAATTGGGAAGCACCACTTTGTGGTCAAATACAGATAATTGCAATGAACGTTGAACTATTGCTTTCTCCCTCTAACTAAATAGAATTTGTATTAGAATAAAAGGGACGATATAATGCTCTTGGTTTTGACGCGGCAATTTGGATGGCAGCAGGCAGCTTGTAGAAAAAATATATATTAAGTTTGGTCTTAAGCTGGATATAAGTATAAGGGTAGACCAAAAAAGATATGGATGAATTGTGTGAAGAAGATGTTAATTTGTGGTGTGACAGAGGAGGAATACCAGAATCGAGGAGTTGGAAGACAAACATTGTGCCAAGCCCAATTGATGGGGAACAATATAAGTTTACCGAAAAGAGGGACCAAGATTTTATTTATGATAATCAGAAGAGGAAGAACGTTTTGACATTTATTACGACACGAGAACGTCCCTTCTCTATAAGTTAATATAAGGCAAAGTGGAAGGTAGAAGAGGGAAGGGAAGAACTAGGAGGGCGTTTATCGACCAAATAAAGAAAAGGATAGATGTCGTGTCGTATAAAGAAATGAAACAACTGATTAAAAAGAAAGAGGCACCATCGACAAGAGTTACACTCTTAAATATTATGATGATGATGATGAATCACTCTAATATAATATAGATAGAATTTAATTGTCAGAAGGGATAATTTAAACTAATCTAATTTGAGCTTATTAATATTGAAATAGTTTAACTTGAGAGAAGCTTAGGTTATTACTTAAATTTTATGTATATTATTAAGGTATGGAAAGGTTATTTATTAAATAAATCTTTTATTGAATATAAAATATATTTTATTCTTAGTTACAATATTTGAATATGTACATTAGAATTTTGTGTATGTACAATATTAGTATCATTATTTAATCTAATTACCGAAATACGGCTAGCGCTGTGGGTTAGAGTGAGAGAGGAGGAGCCTGCCTACCGCTGCCGTATGCGTGAGAGAAAGGGAAGCCAGACAGACTGACGCCGTGTCGCATTACGTAACGAAGCGGTTTACCGTCCCATAAGAAGTTATCACTTCAAAAAGTGTCTTAAGTTCGACTTAATTGAAGCATTTTCCTAATAAAATACTATCTTCTGTTTCACCTGCCAACCCTAGCCGTATATGACTAACTCTTAGCGGGAACTGTTTATTTTACTTTAAGCTTTTATTAGTAAACGATGTCAGATCCAAATACAATTTTTATGTATATAAAAGTTATATTATAGTTTGTATTATTTATATTTTTTGTTTGTTTTTCCTACATTAATAGTAACTGTATATGAGGAACTGACCGCAAAAGTATAAGGTGTACGAGATTTGTTTATCTCGCCAAAAGAGCGTGAAGGTAGGGTAGGTAGCACGGTAGGGGCGCGATTTCTATGCCGCTGTAAATAAATATCAAGCCTTTCGCACCCCAAAGGCGCGGGTTCAATCCTGGCTGGAATACATGCACCACTTAGGCAGTTTTCTGACCTAATGTTCATATTGTTACAATTATCCCGTGCTAACAACGGTGGAGGAAAACATCGTGACGCAACCTGCACATCGAGATAACCGATGTGTCGCACCTGCTAAGCCGCCTTGGACAAGCGTGACAGGTATACTGTCCGTTCCCCTATAATGGAAGGCCCGAGCACAGCAGTAGGAGATTTATGGGTTGTTTTTACTGTCATTTTATCGTAAGTGACATTTGCACCTATATTTTTTGTCGTTAAAGTTATTTCAAAGTATTATCCTGTTTTAAAAAACACTGATGAAACCGGCCCAAGTGCTGTAATAAAATTATGATATCAGCATGGATTAACCACGAAAAAACTATCACACCTGTAGACATAGAGACACTTTATTGTTCAACAAAACAAAAATTACAAAAATGCACACAAGACAATAGTTACTTGGTAAAACAAAAGGCGGCACCTATCGTTTACTTTAAACAAAAAATATCGTTTGAATATATTTTGCAAATAATGTTACAAGAATGGATAAGGTGAGAAATGAGTATATAAGGGATCTTTGAAAGTTGCACCCGAGACTGAAAAATTGAGAGGAAGAAGACTGAGTTGGTATGGGCATATAATGAGGAGGGATGAAAGTCACAGACAAAAAGAATGTTAAACTACAAGATGGATGGGTACAGATGTAAAGGTAGACCAAAACAATGATATGATGATTTGTGGTGTGACAGAAGATATATGTCAGAATAGAAGAGTGTGGAAGGAAAAGACATATTGTGCCGACCCCAATTAATTGGGATATGGTGAAACAAAAGTGAGATACTTTGCAAATAAATCTGCAAAGCAAAATATCACCGTTCAAATTTCGCCGAGAAAAACACCAAATGATTAATTATGTGAATGAATTTAGCTAAAAATCATAACCCAAGTCCATCAAAATACTTTAAATATATACAGATCTTTTAAAGTATATCGTCTGTTCATTTAAAAACACGGCATCAATATAACTTATCTTACAGCGAACCACTCAAAATATCTATTTTTAAGCGAAAACCCAGCCAGTCTCTGTATGGGTTGCCAGGTATTAAAAGATATCTTGACAGTGCGATTTTATTATTTAGTATTACTAAGTTTAAAATCTCCCCAGTTATATTTGGAATGTCAAATGAAAATAATATTTTAAAATGTTTATTAAAAAGTTAGAAATGATAAAATGTACATCAATTGAATACGAGATATCTAATCTTCTTTTTATTAAATATGACGTGACACCGTTGAAAAAAGAATTAGCAAAAAATAACAATGAATAAAAGTGAAACCAATTGACATATTTCGTATGGGATAACATTTCTGAAACTGTAAATAACTTCTATAATATGTATTTCACAAATAAGTAGTATTTTAAACGAAAAGCTTTTATTGCGCAATGTTTAAAAATTTCCAGTTTAAAAGTTTAATAGAATAAATTAATATCTAAAGTACATTATTTAATAATACAACAACAATAATGACATGGGTAACGTACTAGGATACCATTCAAAAATTATAACATGGGTTGAACTCCTGATGATAAAATCATTCCCTGCTTATATATATATATGTTTTCTGATCTAATTAATGTACATAATATCTATATAATTGGCGGTAAAAGAATCGCAGATATCGAGTTTACTGATATTTAAACACCACTAATTAATTACCTTAGTACAATATTAGTGGGTATACAGTCCATTCATTGAAAAGGGGCAGTCAAACCAACGCGTGAGACATGCAGAGCTCTTACAACTTTAATACCAACAAAAATAAAATTCCGATAATTTCCCGCAAATATAAGCAGTGTGCAACATTAATTCCGAGGAGGGGCAAATGTAAAAATTCCCATATCTCAGGAACGCGGTTATGTTGAAAATGATTGATTTTATTACAAGCAGTTACTGTATTGATGTTTTAAAATATTCTGTTTTATATGAAGGTATGTTTTTATTTTTTTTATTTTCGACGAATTGAATGTTCATGTTTTTGATTGATTTGTGTTAGTTTAAAAACTATCTCGTACACGTGACTCTGCTTGCTCTAATAATTAAGATGACCATCCATCCAAAATTTATCTATATAATAACAGCCCATAAATGTCCCACTGCTGGGCTCGGGCCTTTCATTATATGGGAACGGACAGTATACCCGCCACGTTTGTCTAAGGCGGCTTGGCAGATTTGACACATCGGTTATCTTAATGTGCAGGTTGCATCATGATATTTCCTTCACCATTTTTAGTACGTGGTAATTGTAACAATATGCACATTAGGTCGAAAAACTGCCTAACCGGTGCATACGGTCCGGACAGGATCGAACCCGCTCCTTTTGAGTTTGGAACGCGTGCACTACCACGACTTTTAGTCTGGTGAAAACTTGTCTTGTCTATGCGTTTTTTAAATTTAATTATCCGCTTTCTTAAAACCGCCAGCAACGTGTTACAACTTCAAGTATCAGGTTATAAAATTGATTTCTTATAATCGGCATGTTCTAATTTCAAACATAAGTGATATATAAACTGATAAGTGAGTTAATTTCTTATTATTAATGTTCTAATTTCAAATATAAGGAGGTTAGTAAATTATTTCTTATAATCGTCATGTTCTAATTTCAAATGTGAACAAATATGAGAGTTAAATTCTTCTACTCTTCATGTTCTAATTTCAAATATAACAGATAAGAGAGTTAAATTCTGATAACCCTCAGTGTTCTACTTTCAAATATGAACACGTAAGACAGTTGGTTTGTTATAACCGCCAGCCAGTGTTCTAACTTCAACACATAAGAGAGTTGTTTCCGACGTATAATCACCACATACTTTCCTAGGGTCACATCTCGAAGACAATGCTCAATGAAGAGGGGGTAGGCAGGGAGGGGAGGCTGTAATTATTCGCCGCTATCTCGCCGACCACGCCCTCCATTGTCGCACGCGGGCTTTCGTGTCTCCACGAAACTTAAGTCACTTGACGAGTGCTTTCATCTATTAAAAAGTTTTAAAAAGTTGGTATACGATTTCTTTTTATTACTTTTTGTTGAGTTTACATTATTTTAACTTTCGCTGTAAGTATACTAATTTATAATTGAAGCATTCCAAGATCGTGAAGGAAGAAGCAAATACATAACATCTAAAGAAACTTATTGTAGGTAAATGGTGTAGGAATGCCGGTTCTAGTAAACGCGTATTTTGTAATTTCTAGGATAAGCTAGAAATTACAAAAACAGCTAATAGATAATAGATACATTATCTTGAGTAGATAAATCCGCAGGGCACATATAGTTTTACGCATTGTACATCTACTTCGTCTACATAAGATTTTCCGAGAAATTTGATTACTAAATAATATTTTTTTAGCCATCTATATTGCTAAAAATATGTTTTTGATGATATAGTTTCTCAAATATCTGGTCAATTTTGGCTGAATATTCAAATAAAGAATTCCACTGGAACAATGTACAGAATTTTGAAATTACATTCGATAGGTATTTAAAAATTGTTACGCGCGGTACGTCTAGACATTTTTTAGTATCCAATAAATTTTTCTATCCATTGTATTGTCATGATTTGTTAACATAAGGGCTGGACCACGCAGATAATTTAATATTAAAAACAATAATTAATACGTTTAATTTTCTTATGTACAAAATCATGCCATACAGTGGCTATTTAAAAGAACGAAAAAAGTAACCAATAATTGTTTAGTTAAAAATATATGTATTAAAAGGATATCAACATGTTTAAACTATAAGACCGCTCATTGTTTATGTCATCATCTGTTTTAATACCCAAAATTAATGTAAGTTCACCGACGAATGTCACTCTTTATTTGTTGCAGGATATTTCAGATAACATTTTTCATATGCATGTTGATGTAGGGTTGTATAGTAGAAGAAAGGTAGGTAGATAGAAAAGTAGACCGTATGTTATACCTTTTTAACGTAAAAAATCATAGAAAATAAAAGAGATAGAAGAAACTTAACAGAAGATAGATGTCACATTATTACTCACCAAAGTAAACAATTATAAATTTCTTGGCGAAACAATTGTTGGCCTTATCGCTAGAAGCAATTTCTTCTAGGTAACCTAAATTATAGGTTTGCTATTTAAAAATAATGATTTGTGTTATTTGTCACAATCACTCTAGGTATAGAGCAGGAGCCGAGCAACCTAGGCGAGTGAGCGATGACGTCATCGACAGCCTTAGCACAGCCCTACCACAATCGCAATAGAGAAATCAGCGATAGTAGCGTATGCCATCCGCGTACCGTGTTACGTAAGCGCATTGTGAACGCCGGGGTCGGCACGCGCCACCGTCGCGTATCACCTGGCGGGTGGCCGGTGACCATCTCTGTGACGTATTTGATACGCAAAATACACTAACCTTACATGGAATGGCATGCGTACTGTTACGTGCCTACTTCTAACCGATTACTTAATTCGATTTGTTATATTTACTTAAATCAAATAGTAAATAATATATAATCAAATTTATTGTAATATCGAATATCGATTTCGATAGTGATACCAAGAACTGAGCAGTACTTCACTATTCATTTAAAGTTAAAACAAATTATCTCAACCAACCACGTCACTTGTTCTAAATTCAAAACACACGAAATATAAAAAGTGTAGCAATTGAAAAACGAAACGCTAGTTCATATTTCGAACGTCTGTTCCAAATTCGAATACCTATTCAAATATCGAACGGGCCGAGATGGATTATGACGGGCGACGCGACGGTCGGACGCTGGAATTGAATACATCTTGATAATACGTTACAAATCATTTTTCTTTTATTAGATACATTTTATGTTTTTTTAATGGAACGGGACTGACTAGTTTAGTCACCTGGCTTGGCTTAAAACCAGTTTAGTGGCTATTCATATCCTATATCTTACCGATCGTTCATTTCATTTAATTACGGCTAAAATTTGTCAGAAACTCCATACAAATAATCTCAAAATTAAGTAAGGCAAGTTAATGAATAAAAACCCGCCATAAAGCAGTCGCTCGTAGTGACTTCATCTATTTATGTCTCTAATCTGCTACACCTGAGATAATGATAGTGTTACTGACAGTATCACACAGATGTAGCCAAGGGTTTGATGCGTTATTTGAGATGCGACATTATTATTGACGTTTAACATTGATACTCATATATATACATTAATGTAGCTAATGATTAATGGCGTTATTTTTTAATGCTATAGACAAGCATCAGTCACTAACACTAACACAAGTTGAGCATTGCCTTCAGATAATTAACCTCTATACGTTACATAAAAAAATTTGCCGTTAAAAAATAAAAATGCTTCTATATTTACAAAATCTTAATAGTTGATTTAATAAATATTGTACAGCCTGCATTCAACTAATTTGGAAATAACCGATTTGAAACAAGTCAAACTACACTGTCAATCAAGCAAATGGATAAAATATTCTGAAATCCATCAAAATGTTATTCCAAGCAGTGGAATATTATTCAAATTTTTAAAATCATAATTTTTTAACTTAACTAGTTTGACGGTCTAATACGATTTCATTGATTGATGTGTGACCGCTACGGGTGGTGTGTCCAGTTTATGTTGACCTCTGCAACCAAAGTAATAGTTAAAAATAATATATCAATGTAAAATGGACTATTACTCGAGTTTAGATCGAGTTCATTTTCGACATCCAGCTTAAAATGACCTATACTGTCATTATAATTAGTAAGAAATTATAGACTCAATGTAATTTGGTCGATTCATATTTAAGTGCCCATGACTATCTTACAATGACCTCTACGTTCTTACGGTTTGTTAAAAGTTACGTATCAATATAAGCTGGAAGTAACTACCAAAGGCATTGAACTATCATTTCATACAAATTGTTAGCAATGAAGTTTCAACATGAACTGGTGACTTTATACGTATGATAATAACCTACATAACTTGACCTTCGTATTCTTAATAAGTTCTTGACAGCAACGTATCAGTACAAATTGGTCATCATACACTATTGTGATAGAACATCCATTTTATATTGACCCGTCTTGTAGATACATAATGTTAATAATTTGGGGCCAAACTTAGATAGTTTTCGTTAAGTCAACGACCTCGTGGCAGCATAATATTTTTCATTTAATTGAAAAAGTTTTAAATAATTTATAAAGTGTCAGAAATGGCTTAATTTTTTGTGATTACAATGTTGTTATTAATCTTCGCTGATTGTGTGGTCTCTGGTTTTAATGAGATTCAATAGCGACGCGGATGTTCCAAAAAAATATTTCAAATGGAGATATTTGGCAAAAATCAATCATCATTTTTTTGGAAACATTTGGGTTTCTAAGAAATGTAGTAAAAGTATTGCTAGCTATATACCCGCACAGACATACTAAACGCTGTTGTCAAATTACAAAAAGAAATATTTTTTTTATTTTAGTGCTCGCAATACAGCAGACAGCCAGACAGACAGACACTAATTCAGCAGACAGGCAGATGGCCCACTTGATGAAAAGTAGTTACCATCGCCTACGGACATTTGCAACACTAAAAGTGCTACAAATGCGCTGCTGTTCTCTTAATGGAGACTGGAACCTGGTCACTAATGCCGGAACACAACTCAAGGTTGTTGTGGCGACATACTTTAGACCAGGGGTGGTAGCCATCCAGTCGGGCAAATGCCCTACCACCTGGCAAGATTAGGGATGATCGCAATACATGTGAATGGTAGTTGTTTTTTTTTCAGTAAATGTATATATGTGGAATACCACACTAATAATAATTAGTCATAGCTTAGTAAATCCTATTTGATTTTAATGAACTTAACGAGGTCAGGTAAAAAGCATCTCAAATAATTTATTTGAGATGCATTTATGAAGAGGTTAATGAAAGTAGAAGCGAAAGTTGTTTGTCAGGATCGTCGCAAGTGGAGATCTATAGTCTCTGCCTGCCTACCTCCATGGGAAGCAGGCGTGATATGAATAATATAATATGTAAGTATTTGTAGTAAAACACACGCAAGAGTCCGTTTAACTACTTTAAATTATATTTAAAATAGGACCGCTGCCGCCATGTAGTAAAACACACGCAAGTTGGTTGAACACTGGCTTATTGCAAACTACCCACTTATGTACATATATTTTATGTACATAGCATTTAAGTGAAAAGACATCTGTCATAGTTGTAAAAATCGTTACCCCCTAACTCACACATTACGGTGGTAGAGCTTAGAAATATTTGCAAAGAATTGATTAGAATAATGTCTGTTCTGTAGTTTTTAAAGTATATTTTTATTGCAAAACTGGAAAACAGGCAGACGGTCCATTTAATGGAAAGCGGTTACCGCCAAGCCTACGACTTGCCAGCTTTTAGGATGGGGTAGAGGAGATGAGATAGGGAGCTGGGATAAAGGACTCAGACACGATTATAACAGCTCAGATACTTTTTTAGCCTTTCATGACGAAAACACTCTTTATTCATAATCTAACACAGTCATGACTAATTTATTCAAAGTTATGGTACATACCGGTTTGTTATTCTAACTTTAAAAAAAAGAACACTCTTTAAAAAAATATTTATTTAATTTCCTGTCGGTGTCACTGTCACATGCAATCTGTTAAAAACGAATGAGTCATATTCTCTTAAATTTTGTAGAAACATTTGTTGGGCAATTCTCTAAATGAAACTAGTTTAAGTCCCGTGATATCGTTCATTTGAATGAGCAAATTAACATATCACCGCGTTAACAACTACTTTTTTAGGATTCCGTAAACATTTGGACAGCAAAAGGGATCCTCGTAAATTTGTTATATCCGTACGTTGCGTCCATTTGTCTATTTATGTATGTTTCCGCCATTTTTTCTCTAACATTACAAGTTCTTTATGGATGATATTTGGTAGGATGCAATCTATATACCCTTATACACTGCTGTAGTAAAATCGAGGAAAAAAATTATATGCAGCTTGTAATTATTTCGGCGTGCACAGGTTGGATATCGTTTAGACAGGTATCTAAAATACACACACTAGTGTCTTTTTGTTAGTTTGTTGTGTGTGTATTACTCTTAACCAGATATGAACATAGGATACTGTTCATCCTGAAAAAGCAACAGATGCCGCGAAGTATGTATGTATACGAATGTAGAGAAAGTCGTTATATAAATAAGTTCGAAAAACTATCTAAAAAGTGTAAAAAGCCATAGACAAAAATAATTGGTGTTACCGCTACCTATAATAATATTCGTGTAAGGAAACGGAAATAATGTAACTACCCGCATATTATTTAATCATTTATAATTAAGTAATATGAACTAAATTGCTTAAGCGGCGTCGACTGATCGTGCTTTTTTAATGATATAAACAGAAAATATTAATTTGGATAAATTGACGACTTAGATCAAACCAGATAAAAATAAAATTTCTTCACAGATTTTTTTTTGAGGATATGTTTTAGGTCAGTGTTCCGCAAAGTATGTACCGCGGCACACTGGTGTACCGTGGTCATTAATGGATCGGAAAAATAAGGGTATGCTGCAATTTAAACTTTAGGTTTGTTGATTAATAATAAATATTGGTTCGATGATTAATAAATAAATGCTGATTAATATTACTTAGAAAAAGATTTTTATTTGTGGTGTACCTCCAAAAATTTTTGTTTTTGGAGGTACCTTACCTTGAACACAAAAAGTTTTCGGAACACTGTTTTAGATAATAACACATTAAAACGCGTAAGGAACATACCTAATAACTTGTAGCGTCATCTAGTTATGTAGAGTTTCGAAGTATTTTAGAGCTGACTTTTTTCTGGGCGCTGGCCGGTCCAAGTTCTTGTATAGTATGACGCACGCAAACTAAAACCAATTTACCCAACACAGATACGCATCTGTAAACTTTCAAATCAATCCGGAAACATCAACTAATAACATAAAGAGCACGTTTCGCATCTACTTGCACAAGTTGGACCCGTTTACTACTTTTTACAAAATCGTTGTACCATTTTTTGTTGGTACGATTGACTTATCACGAACACTCGGGTACGCAGTGAACTTTTATATCTCACATTGTATTCTAATAAGTCAGTTAGACAGTAATATTATTAGCCCAGAATCTTTTCACTTCTGGACGTTTTTACTTTAAGGAGAACAGGCAGTATACCCGTCACGTCACGCTTGTTCAAGGCAGATGATGGGTTTCACATATCGATTGTCTCGATGTATAGGTTTCATATTTTCGTTTCTTGAAGAATTTTATTTTCTTTACAAAGATAGCAAATAACGCCACTCGTCAGAATATCAAACTCTAGGAAACAGAGGTTTTCTAAATATTCATATATTTTTTAAGTTCGTGTTTTTTTTAATAGTGCCATCAATACTAATAATACATAATATACCCATTATCTATCAATTCAGTATTAAACAAATTAAGTCGATCTATTTTGATTCATAGTTATCATCATATTTATTTCATATAAATATAATATAAAAAGCTTACTTTATTCTTTATTACTTTGTTTTAAAGTAACAGTCTACACGCCGCGTACAATCAATATAAACGAACAAACAACATGGCCCAAGTCAATCAGTCTAACATATTCAGATGCGTAATAATGACCAATCTCCGGGCGATGAACAAAAAAAGCAGAAAGAAAGAAACGAAAGAAAAGGGAATAAAAGATAAAAGAAAGAAAAGAGATCATTCGACGCATTAATGCGTCTACTAAAACTTCAGGGGAATGCTCTTACGCATCCTTAGCGCATTCATATTAAAAACATGAATGTTCCATTTTCAAATGGACGAATCGAATTCAAGGAGCTTTGTGTTTTTGAATATTATTGGTTCTTATTCAAATTTTTATTTGTGGAATATTGTAATGAATATACCTACGTGTTGAATAATTATATATGACATTAGACTTGATGGAATGATTTTGTGTGGCTTAATTATTTTACTTGAAGTCTTATTATACATTTTTTTTAATTACTTTACTGTCATGCAACTTATAATTTTTAATCTAAACTATTATAAATATGAAAGTGAGCTGGTTAATTTATTTACGACTTGGAGAATGAGTCAATTTCATTATGACATGCATATATTTACTTTATTATATACATCATAAATATATAGTTACCTATATAAGTATGTATTGTGTCGCTAAGAGTGCAACAGGCGGTTTTATCTCTAAAAGCAATAATTAAATTATACACAATATTTACACCAAATATAAACATAACACACGTATATACCGAAAAATGGGATAGTTCGTGCGGGGTATTCTAGTGTGAATATATTCTTTGGATTTAGTGAAGTAATAGTAATAACAATATTAGCAATAAAAAATCTCATATCTAGTGGTTATCAAGCCTAAAAAACTAATATTTAAAATGCTCTTAAAAATTATTCAACATCTGAAAGTTTGAATATAAATATTTAAAACAAAACTTCACGAACTGATCCGAAATAATCTCTAGTTTCTAATAAGATTCTTGTTCAAATGTTCATATTCAAAAATCAAGCGTTCCATTCTTTATTTAAAATGCCAACAAAACGGTCGCCCATCTGTCGGATAGATTAGTGACGTGTCACACGCTTCCAGAAAGCTGAATAGCGCTTATAGGAGTAATTTAAATAGAGCGATCCCTCAATTGGGGTTAATTCTCGTGTTTAAGGAATATGTGGCGTTTAATTATGAGGACGAACACGCGGAGTCACGTCCACGTTTAAAAACACGACGTTATTTAAGAAAAATAAACTGTTTATATTTGAAAATGGAATGCAATTTGACGTTTGAATTTTACAAATGGAATGAGATGACTTTTAAGTGGTAATAAATGTTACCAGGTTTTTGGCATTTACACCTAATTTACATTATGTGGTTATGGATAACTGCAACAAACTAGAAAGTGATAAATAAATAAATCGGCAAGCAAACACGCCTATTGCATATCCCCATACTAAGCAAGTTACGCTTGTGTTATGGGTACTATGCAACGGACTACTCTGGAGCAGATACCAGACACCCAGACCATAGTAAATAACGGAGTCAATTCGTTTTTCCGAAATTTACCGTACCAGCAACCCAACCCGGAGCCTCTGTGTTGCTGCTAGATAAGTCGCTAAAGGCTTAGCCCGCTCAACCACAGAGGCCGTCAAAACGGCGCGGGAAGTAGACAGCGCGAGCGCATGTTAGTGTTTACATACTCTCACTGCCCACTTTCTTGTGGAAGTTTTCTTAATGTAAACACAACATAATAGTAGATTGCAATATAATATTATTGGCTAAATATAGATTTACTCATCACCGTCATCACACTACTATAAAATCCCGGTTGCATTCGGAGCGTCCTCTTCGGAGCCCGGGGTCTGCTTGGCGACTTTTTAGAGTTCTGTATTTCCGACACGTGCAGCCTTCCTTCTGTTAGCCTATTGAACTAGATTAACAAAATTCGATCGAGAATGCACTTGCCTGATTTTATATTGCTTGCCGTTACATGGTGGAAACACCACCAGTCAGAACCAAGCGTTTCGCTTCATCCTTTCTGGTGCGCACTGCCGAAGAGTGGAATAATTTGCCGGAGTCTGTTTTTCCTGACAAATACAATCTTGAAATCTTCAAGTCACGAGTGAATAGGTATCTTCTAGGTAAGCGTGCTCCATCTTAGACTGCGTCATCACTCAACATCAGGTGAGACAGTAGTCAAACGCAAAACTATACTTCCATAAAAATAAAAATAAAATTTCAACCACTGCCTACCCCACAAAGACGGTAGTAAAGTACATTGAACTATCATCCGTAACAATTAATAACCTAAGAACCGAAAACATTACTTAATGTTAATCAAATTCTGTCAAATAGACTGGAAGTGATTTAATGTCCACCTATCCATTTTGGAGCCGTGACTAACCGTGAAATATATAATTGAATTACAATAACACCATATAGAGCTATCCACTAATCTTGTAAGAATATTTTCTTGTTCTTTAAAATGATTAGTTTTCTTATAAAAAAACGGTGTTAATTAATTTAAAAATTGCATACATACAAATTTTCATGCTTTGTTCCCTTTGACAGCCCATTGGGGCTTAGTAAAAATGGAAGCTAATTTACGGTAAGCTAAGAACGTTGTAGATTGAAAGAAGATGATAACAAGAGTTGAGAAACGAATGTCAAGGCAGTTTGGACTTATGGCTGAAAGGAGACTGACAAAACAAATGTATGACAACAGTGTTGTTGGTAGAGTTGGTGCCTAGCATACTTACCACGACAGCGGCAGATACGAGCGGCATATACTTACCACGATCAAGTCTAAGATGTTTTGAAGATATTTATATTTCAGGTAAAAAGCACGTAGCTAAAATAAGAGTTAAAGAATTTAATTCTTTTATTCAAAACTATTAATATACTCGTAAGTGTACAGAAAATAATTTGATATCGCAAACAATTGCTGTAGAATAATAAATATGTGTTGCATTTGTTTATACATTATAAAAACAAAATAATCTTTAAGTTTATACATTTCGAAATTACTTCGTGTTAATAAATAAGTATTTGTAATGTATGTGGAAATGTGTGGGAAATATAGTAAGTGAAGTAGAGTATCATCGTGTCTGTCTCCCCTTATGAGACACGACGATAATATGTAATTTTTATCATGTTAAGTAATTTCAAATTGTTAAACGCTGCAACCATAGTATTAGATAGAGTAATAAAAAAATGTATGTATGGAAAACGCAACGATCGCAATTCTGCTTCCATATCACTATCCAATTCCCACCAATAATTCACCTCTATTTTAGCAGCAGTTAAAACACATTTAACACCAGACCTGTTAGACACATTTTACCATAAAAAGCACAGAGAGCAAATTTGGTGAACCCAAATTAATGAATAGTTTTATTGCATAAGGAACAAAGTAATTAATTATGTATATAAAAATGGCTTTAATACCCGAAACTTGTTGTCTATTAAAAAAAACATTAATTACTGAAAGTGGTTCAGAAAAAATATTGCTACCAGCTCCTTATTTGACAATATTAGAGATAAACTAATCTAAGGATTAATTTATGGTTCGTGAAATGTATTTCTTGGAGTCTGCTCTAATTTAAATTACAGAAAACAAGTATAACAAATCTTACGAAAAAAATAAACAAGCGGTATTATTGATTTTAGAAACAATGGAAGGCAAAGGTACTTAGTCCATACATTATATATAGTTTAATATAATGTCTTTTACTGACGCCAAACAACGGAGTTTTTAAGCCTGGGGAAATCCGATTGAGGACCATAGCCCCGAGAAGGGCAGAACCTTAGGGGGATAGTTCGACCCATGTATGGGTGGTACTAGCATGCCCAGTCTGAATTGGTGCCATGTTATTGCCACTCCCCAGTTAGGGATACCCACTAAAACCTCTGAGTGTTTCGTCTTGCGCCTTATGTCAGGGCTACGGTTAAATGACCTAGCCTCGCAGCAGCTTTGGCAGGCGTGGGCCTCGCATGGCAAACAACAGAGTTCATGTGACAACTTGAAAGGCCACATTTGACACATAACTAGTAATTAAAACTTTTGCTGTATGTGTCCAGCAATTATTGTCATTTTTTAAGCAGTAGGTATAAGTGGCATAAGTGCACATTTTTAAGTTTCGACTATTTAGTGTTTTGTGCCTTTTCTAGCTACAAGGATCCCGTTATATGGCGTCACTCACCTACAATTTAGTTGATACGGAAAATTAAAACTTGACAAGGCTGTATGTACTTAGTTCCTTTGCCAGCCAACGAATTTAACAACAACAACTTATCTCCAGGAGTCTTTGGCGGGAACTTCAAGGCTTAATATATTGCTGTGCAGTTTTATTTTCAAAAAATGTTTAATACTATTTAAAGTTAAATAAACAATCTATATCCTACAACTATAGTTCAAGTTATGGGATATTAATTATTTATAATGAAAAATTTGGATTTGTGTTGAAAACTTCAACTGTTTAGTGAAATGCATCTCCCACATGAACTCCTTGTTAGGCGTCAATCTTAGACCTGCAATTTGGCTGAGACTTTAACTCGAAGATTATTTCAAAATATAAATAATCACGAGTAGATGACAATGACTAAATACACAAATCGTGCATAGTCATGTTTAAAGAGAAGATATAGAAGAACGTATCTTCATTATGCTGCCATAGCCTGTACAATTTCTAATTTCGAAAAAAAAACAAAAATCAGCTAATTATTGCATCTTTCGTCGAACAATTCGATAAGTGTTGTTGTAAGGCGACGTGTGTGTCTTCTAAGAAACAGCTAAATGATCGAAAAAGCACATTTTTATCGACATTTTTGGAGTTTTTGACTCGTTTGTGACAACGTTACTAATTTATTACTTACTAAGGATTTCCTGCGACATCACATTCATTATGGGTACGTGTTTTAACTACTTGGATATCATTTAGAGACTTCTTTTGTATTTCCTTCTTTATAAATAAATTCTTGTCTTTGTTTTTGTTGCTATTTTATCAATAAAGTAAGGCGGTATTTGAAGGGTTATGATTTGTTATAAAGTCTTGTATTTTCAAAATGAGTTGAAGTATAATATATATAAATATATAAGTTTAAGTATATATTGGTTAGAAATTGATCATATTAACAAATTATTAATTATTCTTAATCATTATATTAATTAATGATTGGGATATCATTCTTTTTTTTTAGTGCAGGAGTTCAGCAGACAGGCAGACGGCCCACTTGATGGAAAGCGGTTACCATCGCCTAAGGACATTTGCAACACCAAAAGTGCTACAAATGCGTTGCTGCTCTCTTAAGAGACTGGAACGTGGTCACTAATGCCGGAACACAACTTAAGGTTGTTATAGCGACTTACTTTAGACCAGGGGTGGTAGCCATCCAGACGGGCAAATGCCCTACCACCTGGCTGTGTTTATTTGTTTACCATTTCGGCACAATCAGGGAATTAATGTAAAATAAAAACTAAACTAAGTCTAAAATCTAGTGTCAGACTGCTGTCAGTTGGAAACGTGCCCAAAAGACTGGCCACATTACCTCGCTGTATCGCAATGCTAATGCTTTGTCCGAGGTACAGACCAGTCTTTTAGTCACGTGAGAGTTATACCAAGCGTTTCGTTATGTCTCGATAAAGTTTGTGCGCCTTGGCCCCAATGGTCCCAGGGTCTCGACCCCAAAAGCCGCAATATGTAACCATTTCCGATGGCGGAATATTTGTGGCATTTTAGGGCCTCCTGTTGTGCATCAGCTATGCTAGTGGCTGAAAGATTCATCCTCCAAGCCAATAATGACATACCATCGGGTCTCTTGCCATCGTCGCGGCACAAGCCTTTCGGTTCTAGAATGGCAGGTACCCCAGCGGTGACAAGAGACCGATGGATTATGTCATTAAGTGCTGCATGACGTAGTAGGGCATTAATTACTGAAACAATTCCAATCACGTATAAATTTATCTTATGCCATTAAATAATTGACGTAAGTATAAATATTGCACAAAAATTCCTTCTAAATACCACTACAACGTCATATTCATCTTTAAAACATTAATGTACACGCGTTTTAATTCATTTCGAGCGGAGAAAGAAGTTCTTAACACCGCTCTTCCTGTTTTTCAAGTCCGGTTATTAACTTTTTTTTGTTTAAACCGGATCGACTAGACTCACATCCGGGACGGTTACATTAATTGACATAAATATTTTTGCATTATAACACTTTTTTTAGAAGTGTTTTATTTTTATGTAACAATTTTTTCGTCCATTCGAAATTTAAATTCAACGTTTTTTTTCGTTTGATATGGCTAGGCACGCTGCATTCAGCCAGAGTCACGTAGTAAAATTTAAAGTTACGATTGAATTGACTCAGATGTATTTATTAAATATTTTTAGTTCGTTTGAAATGTCTTTGGATTCACTAGTAACAGTATAATTCGCCACAAAGGCAGGCAAGGGTATCTTAGTCCATACAGCCAATGTATAAGTCTTCGTATAGGTAGCGCAGTTGAATTGTAGGCTACAACTGACGCTGTTCAACGGAGTTTTTGTGAAACCTCGAAATGCCACATTTGACTATACAGTTCACATTTCTCACAAAAACACATAATTAATACTCAATAAACCTATAAATATCCTACAAGTGTTGTTCATTTTAGAGCAATTTTACACATTTTTAGAAAATAGTTTTATTTTCTATATAGCTTGTCTCTGATGTATTCCACTTTAAAAAAAGAACAATTTTCATAGACACTATTCCCTTATTACTTTGAGTCTGTCATTAAAAAGTATACCTTAAAATCATTACTTACATATTCTTGATTTAATTTTATTAATTATAAAATGTCCATTTTCATATTTGAATAATGAGATGTAGCTTCTCTTAACCTACTTTTTTATTTGAATATAATTGGTACATTAAAGTAATATAATAACTGTAGTAATATAAAAGCTTTGGTTTATATTTAATCTGTAATTAAGATCTAATTTCCCTTAACAATTTACAGGCAGCTGTTCTCTTCAATCACGAATCAAATTGGATCTTATTTGTATTAGTCATAGGAATTATATTGACTGAAAATATACAAATATAAATTTAAAAACGAATCAAAGAGTTGTTGAACAAGATTCAATGCATTCGTTTATGGTATTAATTGCAGTTTTTTTTCTTAATTTTGCGGTGCATCTAATTTTAGCGGGGTTATGGTTTCGCAAGATTTTTGTATATTAAAATACTGTTAAGTTCAATTCTTTTATATTGGGGCTATACCTGCGATAGTGGTACAGTTACAAGCCGTTTCAGACAGATGTGGTGATGACACACTTATGCGTTATTTGTGTTACGAAATTGTTTTTAATTGTCAATGACGTTACACATTGACAGATAATGTATGTATATAAATTAATATGGTTATTCGATAATGGTGTCATTTTTAACTCAGTGAAAGCACTGAGACGTATTCGGCCACAGTTAATACCTATAACATTACCTATAATGACAGTGTAAAGTAATATTAAGTAGATACAATAAAAATGTTATACATTATTCCAAAATTAAATTATACCATTGTTTATTAAAGCCGTTTAATTTAAAAATAGAATAATTATCTATGGTTAGATATTTAAAAGAGATAAACAAAAATGTCACTTTACTATCACTCCCACATTTAACCAATTCCAAACACGACAAACTTGGCTATCGCTCTATTACTATAATGAATTATAAATGAGCATTAATAATATTAAAAGCTCATCAAGTCCAATAAAACTACCCACATATGAACAAGTCAATCATTTTTATAACATATCAAGTTCATAAATAAATACAAATCAACATAATCCAAAAATAGTTAAAATTGTAAATTTGTTGCTTTTAAAATGTTATCTTTAGATAAGATTTTATTTAAGAGTACACCCTATGCTTTATATCTATGTTGAGGATTGATTTATTTCTTCCTGGCAATTAAAGACGTAAATGAAATAGTTATGTATCATTTTAAATCAATTTTTACAAGGTATGCCTTGTAAAAATTGAGTTGTTAAAATATTAGACTTTATAACAAGCTCTTTAAGCTTGCCTTTAAAATATCAATAGACGAAAAACTCTTAAACTAAGTTAAGACAAAATAACAATCAACCAAAACTTTGTTACGTCTTGACTCAAGGTTTACCACATGTATTATTATGTTTATACTTATGTTTTTATACATACATACATAACTTCACGCCAGGTCCCTTGCGGGGTAGGCACGAACAACAGAGCACCATTTAGGCTTATTCTTACACACCTCACTTGTTTCTTTGAAATTCATAGCTCTTGTCATGCACGCTCGTCTGTTTTTAAGGCTCCTGACATCATCTTCTGCTAGTACACGATCAATTTGATCATGGAAGGTGTGTCGTGGCCTTCCGCGACTTATGTTTTTACTTGCAACAAAACCACTGATGGATATAACACCAAAATACCTTAGCGTTATCATAATATTGCCCAACCATATAATAGAATAAAATATACTGTATTGCACACAATGTTACAAAATAAATTCATACATATAATTGTAATAATAAGTACAATGGGCGATTTTATCGCTGGGAACGATTTCTTTCAGACAACCTTTGGATGGACAAAAACGAAAATTATGGTTAAAAAAAAATAGGGAAAAAATAAATGTATATATAAAAAATATGGATAAACATACATATTTATCTAAATATACAAGTTGTGTGTCGTTAAACAACACCATATAATTTGTGTTCATGTGACAGGACTTTACGTGAGTTTAACAAACCGTGCTGTCTATCTTTGGGCATAAAAGGCATCATAAAAACTCCATTAAAAATCGATAAATTTTACCAATTGTGTGATGAACAAAGTTTTTGAATCGTGCAATATAATATACTTAAAGTAGGTAAATTACGTTTTGGTTTCTTTTTTATATAAATGTATGTTTTTAAAATCTAAGCTCATATTCCATTACAATATTCGTGTGAAATCAAATAATCGCTTTATATAGTGATTAATTGAAATTAAAATATAGCCCCATATTCACCCGCTTGGTGATCGAAAATCATTATATTTTGGATAATTCACACTATATCTTTATAAATTATAGCCTATATGTTATTCTGATGTGCAAGCTATATAGCTATATTACTGTAAAGTTTCATTAAAATCCATTCAGTACTTTTTTGCGTGAAAGAGTAACAAACATACATCCATACATCTATACATCCATTCTTACAAACTTTCGCGTTAATAATATTTATAGAGATAGAGATTCGCGTTTATAATATTTATAAAGATTTGAATTCAAGAATCGCCACAGGATCGAGTAGTATCTCATTTAACCAAGTATGTATTTAAATTTGAATTTAATCTCAATCATCGTTATTGCATATGGATGGATTCTAGAATACCAAATATCATAAGATAGGATGGGCTCTTAAACCACTCAAGTAATATTACTCTTGGTCGTAACTTTTGCAGACGGTCTAATTTATTCTAATGGCTTCTAAATTAGTTAAATTAATTAGTTTATAGCTTTGAACCTCATATTTGGAAATAATGTTCATATTGTACAGACCCTTGAGATAAACCGTTTTTAAGAAATGTAGGTATTACGTGTTTGTTTAAAATTTATGCTATATTAGTTTTATTACCGATGCCATTATACTGATTACATGCATGATTTTGACTCAAGACTGAATTACGATCTAAAAATGAAAGTATCGGCTCTTTCAAAATTTGAGCTTAGCCTCGAGCGTATGAAGTCAGTATATTGAAACAAAACCATGAAATAATTTTCGTGACTCTTCAATACACAAAATACATATTCAATGCCAAGCAAGTAATAAACCAGCAAAATGTAGGTACTTTCAAGTTTTATAGTTAACAAATTTCTATATTTGATTTTATTTTTATTCAGGTTTATGGCTTGGCAGCTAGGCCTTTAAACCAGATCTTAGTTGACAATATAGTTTCTTCATTTTCTTAAGCTTATGTGTAGCACAGCTGAACTGTAGGTTATCAGCTGGTGCCATTCAACGGAGTTCTTGTGACAACTCAAAAGGCCACATTTGAATATACAGTTCACATTTCTCACAAAACACATAATTACTACTCAAAAACTAGCACTATCCTACAACTATTGTACATTTTAGAGTAATTTTACTCATGTTTAGAAAATAAAACTGCACAACATCTCCTTTCAGTTCCCGCAAAACTCCTTTCTATATTTGATGTTTATTGACACTGACAGAATAGAATATAAAAATAATATAGAATGAAACATAGTTTATCAAGCAATAATATTTATTTATAATATAATATACTAACATATATGTCTGTATTGTCCACAGGATCACAGAAAATGTTATGAGAACCGACCAAATCCTTTTGTAACGTAAAATTGTTTTCTTAATATCCACCTGACATTTTTTACCCTACTGTGACATTGGCAAAATCAATGCTGATGCGTTGGAGCCATCAATCCAAAAATGAATAGAATAGAACATAGTTTAAAAATAGAACGTGTGTAAAGAATTTTCAGTGTATCTACTTTAAAAAAACAACACATTATACTTTTTATATTTAAATTAAAAAAGGCCTGTTGTAATCGAATTCGTTTAAGCGTTCGATATTTGAAATTTGAATGAATCACGTCACACGAGTGAGTCAAACTCAATATGGCATTGTTCGCGCCACAATACTTGTACTTGCGTCGACACAAGTAAATTAGGAAATGTGTTTTTTATTGGAAAGGCATTTGGAATTACAATTACGGATAATATTTATGACACACGTTCCTCTTTCCAGTGAACACCGCGCGTCGTGAGACTATTTTCGTGGTTTTATGTGAAGTAGCACAATCTTATTGGTAAGTAGATAAAGCATAACACCAAAATAGTTCAAAATAGGAATCCCATAAGCAGCTGCAAGTTGGAAATGCATTATAGTAGAAATTGGAATTAAATTAATTTTGAATTACGATATTCCTCCATAATTATATAGATCATAGAAGACCATAGGGATGCCATCGCTGTGCTGTCCAATGCTGTCATCAATATAATAAATAAGGAATATTATTAAATTTGGTTAAGCGATGGTACAAATATAGATATAGGCATGTAAAAGAAGATTAAATTTTCAAATAATGTATAGGATAAATATTAAATTAATTAACAATTATTATTGTTTTTTGCATACCATGAAAATATTAGAATGTATAGGACATCAACTTATCATTGTAACAACTTTTGTACTACATTCTGGGAAATAAAGAATATTATTATTATAGTATGGGATGGAAATAATAGACTAGCCGCCATGCTTATGTACTCGTAAGGTGGATTTTGCTTAAACTTTGATAAATTGGTTACCGCATTGTGCAGGTCTCATCACGACGTTTTCTTTTACCCTCAACATATGGTAAGTAATCGTAACAATATTAGTTAAAATAACTGCAAAGCTTATGTTAGCTACTAAGCTACCAATATTTTATACCATACTTATGTCATAGTAAAATAAGCCTTGTTAGAAAGAGAAGCTAAAAATCTGATACTCATATCTTCATATCTTATTATGACACTAGTATTCTTGATAGATATCGATACTCATACCCAAACTGATGTATGATACGACAATACGTCCTAATTAAAAAGAATTAGCGAAGACCCGAGCGGATAAAGAGATGAAATAGTATTTAATTTGGGCGGATTATAATCTACAAGTATCTCTCTGCATATTAGTATGTACGTAGATTATATTTTATACAGTGATGGTTACCGAGAGGTGAACCATTAATGATATCGCAATATTTTAAGGTTCTTTTTTCAAATCGTTGAATTCGCTTTTTGAAATCTCGCGAATCTGATGTTCTGTTTTTAAATCGAGGTAAAAAACGTTCCAGCAAAAAGAGCAAAGCAATCGTTTAAGTGGAAACGTCAAAAATAATTATTTCCATGAACGTGAGTCGGATTAAAACACAAGTAATAAATAAATTGCTTATTTTACAATTGTAATAGCTAATATAGCCCTTATAGGGATGTTACGTGACAGACAGACGGCAAGACAGATATGGATGTTGTTAGACCAGTGTTTTGAGATGAGACCTACGCAATGATTACTTTGTATTTTATATTTAGCCAACTTCTAATCATTGGGAGTAGAATGAAACTTTACCTGCCGCACTCAGAGAGTTTAATGTAGGTACGTTGAACACAAACTGCTATTCAAGTTTATAATTAAATTGTTTATAGACATTTTTTATTGCCGAAGCACTGCAGGCAATACTAGAAGTGTACTACTGCATTGGGTCTAGAAAGAATGTTGCGATTTTTCCACATCGAAAGTCAATGCTCATTTTCTTATTTGCCAAGATTTTGTTGAAATAAGATGTGGTTTACTTAGTTGCTAAGTTTAACGATTGTTTACTTTAAGAGAATCAAATGTAAACTAGTATTAATTTTCTAGTGTACAATGTAACTTTTGTCTATGATATTTTTCAATTTGTGTAAAAAACTATGGACATCTAAACTCTAAAGAGTCAATTTCAAAACGCAGCGTATAAAAGTGCAATAATAAAATACACACTCTTAATTTCAAGAGTTTTTGGATTCCTTTTTTGAATAACTATTCATAAAAAGCTATTTAAAAATGGAACGACAATTTGTATTTAAATAATGCTGATCCGAATTACCCATAGGAAATAATTTAAACGAGCCGATCTGTTTCTTTCTCTCATTCGAATGAAACAATGTGAAAACGGGATATGTTTTTAATAAACATTGCATTATTCTGAACGTTTAATGTAAATCTCGACAGGAAGTTTTGTTATTTTGTATATTATTCTTTGTTATTTTCACGTTTCAGTGAAACGACGCGCTTGTTGATATTAATGAGTATAATTTTTTTAATAATTTTACAGGGTTAATTCCGATTGGTTTATTATGACGCGTGCTTCTTTATTTCAAATTCATAGCTCAGACTATAATCGCATTTCATAAAATATCAATTAAAAAATAAAATAAGTTATAAATAGTTCATAGACTGTGTAACAAATCGCTGCCAGATGGGAGCGTGCCCAGAAGGCTGGCTGCATTGCCTCGCTGTATGGCGATGCTTACTTGTTGGGCGAAATATGAGCCAGCCTTCTGAACACGGGTGACATCAAAAGTGTTTCTTGCAAATCTCTTTGCCGATGGACCCCACGGACTTAATGTTTCAACTCCAAACGGCACAAATATGCTAACAACCTCGATGTGCAAGTTATGAAACCTGCACATCGAGATAACCGATGTGTCAGCGTGGCGGGCATACTATCCCCGTAGTGGCAGGTCTGAGCCCAGCAGTGGGACGGTTATGGGCTGTTATTATTTATATTATAACACTATCTCTCTCCTCGCTGTTCTGAAAGCTAAATAACGAATTAATAATCTAGTACCTTTAAATAGTATTAATGGTTTATAATGTATTTTTATGTCTGTATTTAACATAACTTACAATAATTTTAATTTATGAAAAAGTAAACTTCACGATTGCAAATTAATAAAATAGCAAACTCAATTATTCTAGATATTTATATATATTTTTTTTATTTTAGTTCCGTACCCTTTTTACAACTTAATTACTATGAAAGTTTTTTGAGTTTATACACGCTTATTGTTTATTTTTGTTACTGTGTGTGACATTAATTTTGTGATTTTTTATGTTGTGTTGTGTGTACCTTAAGAATAACTTATTATATAAATTTGTTCTAATTTTAATACTAAACTTATACTAATGTAGAGTGTATCTGTTACATGCTGGTGTTATGAGGAAGTGCATGTGCAGTGTGTGCCTTATGTCTATACCTATATACCTATATATATATATATATATATATATATATATATATATATATATATATATATATAATCTTAACTAGTGCCATGTGTGTTGTTTTTTCTTTCTGTGCCTAGGTTATTAATTTTTAGGCTCTTTGTGTGTCTTGGTTTGTTTATGAAGTGTGCGTGTAATGCAATGCAGTGGTAGTGCGCGTTGGTGTGAGTAAGTGTATAAGTTTTGTTGTTAGTTGTGTGTTTGTGACTTTGTGTGGTGTTATACTTTATTGTTTAATTGTTGTGACATGAAAAATTTAGGAGTTTAGGAGTAGAATTATTGACCCTCCATTAGACGTTGGACTACCGTCTTGTCTCCCGTGCGTATCGCCATTTTTATATTTATCGTTAAATCCCTTGAATGCTGCACTCAGTATTTTCTTTGAATAAAAACTGGTGTAACATGTAAATTAAACAGAAAATAATCCCGGTTTTTTATTTATAAATCAATCACGTACGCCTTATTGTTCGAATAACGTCACCTCCGCCGCCTGATAAGGGCGGTTTCCGGTCGAAATCCGAACTGAGTGAATGAATGAACGATTCGGACGACGCGACCTTCCCAGCACTATTTAAGATTGCAATTTGCATTGCACTGCTGTATGGAGGTCAATGTAAAATAAACACCAAGCGTACCGTACCGAAGGGTTCCGTAGAAGTGAGAAACTTCCCCTGTTTCCGTTAATTGTTTACGGAACTATAAAAAATGGAATGAAGAAATATGCTTTATAGATAAGATAAGATAACACTTTATTGCTCACCAAAATAAACAAATACAGAAACAAAATGCATAATTACAATACTTCTTGGCAAAACAACAGGCGGTCTTATCGCTAAAAGCTAGTTAACAAAAATAAAAAATTACAATCAATAAGCGCTCTTATCGCTATTAGCGATTCATTCCACAGATTTAGATTCACCTTTGGATGGATAAGAATTTGATAATAACAGTGATATTTTACATTATTCTCACTTTAAAGATTGAGAATCTTATAGTAAATAAATATATAAATATACACATAGCAACAGATCAAAAATAACCATATTGTTTGAAAATAACACCGTTCTCCAGCCCAACAGTGGCGTATTTAGGGGCTGATAACAATGTTATTAATATCAATATGACAGTATGCATATACATGGAATAATTTTAATCCTGTGTTATAAAAAAAACATCTAAAGGCAATCAGATCTCGACTCTTTAGTGTTTGAAATAATAAAATGTTATCGATCTCTTTTTTTGGGGTCGGCAGAATATGTCTTTTCCTTCCACACTCCTCTATTCTCACATACATCTTCTGTTACACCACAAATCATCATATCATCCTTCACACAATCCATCCATCTCATTTTTGGTCTACCTCTACATATGCACCCATCCATCTTTAACATTCTTTTTGCCACGTGACTTTCGTCCCTCCTCATTGTATGCACATACCACCTCAATCTCCTTCCTCTCAATTTTTCAGACACGGGTGCTTATTATTCACCTAATCCATTCTTGTAACACCACACATCTATCTCAACATTCTCATCTCAGCTGAGTGGAGACGTTTGTGGTTTATCACTTTAGTGGCCCAACATTCGTACCCGTATAGCACGAGTGGTCTTAAGACAGATTTATATATTTGACCTTTTAGTTTCAGTGACATTAGTTTGTCGCACGTCACACCGGAAGAAGAAGAATAAAATATACTTAAACCATGCTACGTTTATTCTTGTCCTTACATCCTTTTCTATATCTCAATAATAAAATGGTATACCTATAATAAAGAGTATATATATTTTACTGTATTATATTGCTTCTTTTAAGAACACAAGTAGATTCCAATAAGCCTCAAAGTTCAACCAAAAAATCAAAACAAGATTATCATGATTTATACTTCTGAGTATACAATAAACGTATTAAACAAAAAAAATCATACAGTTTTTTTGGTTGATTCTAAGAAAATTATGTTATGTTAGGATTATTTTTAAGGAAAAAACGCACAGTACCAAACATTGTATCATCATTAGCATAAGTGTGTATGTTATTATGTTTTTAATAAAAGTAAGAATTTTTAATGCCGTAAGAAAATTTAATCTAATACTTTAATGTAAGTTTATCTTACTAATAGTCTCCTAAGTGGGCGTTACCTTTTTCTTTAGATATGTCCACAAATCTGGCAACGTTACCATGTTATATCGTAATAAATAGTAAGCGATCTGTTTCACTTATGCCCGGTTTCCGAGGTTACCAGTTATATTTCAGTATTTATATAGTTCAATAACGATTGATTCCATAAAGTTATGTAATAGATAAACTTACGTAAACTGTTAACCTACAAATAGTATCATAAACTCTCCACTAGATGGATCTATTTAACAAGGAATATCTAATATTTATTTACATCAAACAAAACGTCAAAAAAAATATATGGAATAGATAAACGCCTAATTAGTCAGTTAAGTTGAACTTGTTTAAACTATCTTTCGATGATGTATTCGAAAACGCAATTTTAGAAGTTATTAAACCGACAGCTGTAAAAGACAGATAATTTACAGTACATCAGAAACCGGGCATAAATAATTATTAATCGATAAGATTTAAAAGACAATATCAGATTTACTGCAAAAAGAGTTCAGTACTCAAATGTTTTGAATGTGAGTTTAAAACAAAAACGTGTAACCAAACTAAAAAATATATATAAAAATGCGTATGTTGTTATTTTACCGTATGCAGGCATTTCCACTCTAGTTTATTCCAGCTATAGAAATAAGAAAACTAATGCTGTTAGTAGGAAGTGAACGCAGAAGCCTAAATGCAGTCACACTGTACGGCAATAAACTTTGTTACACAGTTCTTTCAATAAACCTTTTACCGATGGACCGCATAGGTTGGTCTGATTTTACAAATAATTAGGAGTTCGCTTTTATATTTAATAATTATAAACAACCCATTCCCTTAGTTTGCCTTTTGACATTCCTTTACCAAAATTTGTCCTTACGAACTCGTAAGGACCAATTTTCTATATATACACTATAGATTGATGGCATTATTTTTTTAAAACCAAAATCAGCCTATTCGATTCCTGACTACGGTAATTGGTTTTTAGAAAATCTAATTACACCTCTTTAGTTTTCATCGAAACCGACCCCGAGACACTTTTTAGTATTTTTCACTATTTTTTAACCGACTTCGAAAAAAGGAGGAGGTTCTCAGTTCTTTTTTTTTTCGTTGCTTTTTTTTTATGTATGTTCGCCGATTACTCCGTCATTTATGATCCGATTTACGTGATTCTTTTTTTTTTTGACGCGGAATAGCTTCCAATTGGTCCCCTAAAATTTTTACATAGTTTGGCCCAGTAGTTTTCATTTTACGTACATTTTTTTGTTCCCAGTTCATGGAACCTATATTTTTTAAGAAGCGCGGCACCATTCGTATGTCCTCCCATACATAGCTAGACACTAAAAAGTAACAAATAAAAAATAAAACTTCGTTTAAAAAAACCGACTTCAAAAACTAAAAAACTAAAATGTATAAAATAACTTATTTCTAAAGCTATTATTATTAATATATATTATCTAAAACATCTTGAAGTCGGTGCAAAGTAAAACATAAAAATTACTATATTTTGAAAATTACTAAGCACCGACTTTAAGATGTTTTAGATAATATATATTAATAATAATAGCTTTAGAAATAAGTTATTTTATACATTTTAGTTTTTTAGTTTTTGAAGTCGGTTTTTTTAAACGAAGTTTTTTTTTTTTGTATACCTAGTTTAGGCTGGCTTCGACTCTAAAGCCCCACTTGAAAAATTGATCCTGTATTTGCGAATTCGTTATATATCGTCAACTAAACTTTTTAATCATAACAGTTATACGAGGTTTATCGAGTCCTTAAAAAAAGTTTGTCATAATATTAACGTTTTAACTTCACTTTAATGAACCAGTTAAGTTTGTATAAGGCTTGTATCCTGAGCTTAGAGTATGCCGCCATAACAATCTTGAGTTGTGTTCTGGCATTGATCCGTGTAAGAACGGAGAAAGAATACAATTTCCTACATTGGAGCGGCCTGTCGTAAGGGGCGACAAAACAACGCACAAGCAGGTGGTAGGGCATTTGTCCGACTGGATGGCTACCACCCCTGGTCTTAAGTATGTCGCCATAATAACCTTGAGTTGTGTTCCGGCATTAGTGACCAGGTTGAGGTCGAGGTCGATCAGGTTAGGCGATGGTAACCGCTGTCCATCAAGTGGGCCGCCTGCCTGTCTGCTGATTCCAGCAATAAAAAAAAATTAAACTCTAGTCTCCAGTACGAGACTGGCTCAACATTGGCAGCACCTCTGGTGTTGCAAACGTGCATAGGCGACGATAACCGCTTTCCATCAGGTGGGCCAGCCTGTCTGCTATTCTGCAGACATAACAAAAATATTCTTCCACGTCTATGTCCACACAAATAACAACTCAGTTCTGTCTCTCACTGTACTTGTAAGATTCCGTTTTTGTATTAACGTATATTTGTTTGTTAAAAAGCGTGAATCGATAGCAATCAATATTTCAATGGGAATGTCGATATTTTTTATTGTAATTCTATTTGATATTGTATTGGGTACATAAAAATCGATAACTTAGCACACTTGGAATTGAATTAAGTTATTAAAAAATGTGAATTAAATTTGGATGGTATATAGGTATAATAAGAAGAAAGAGAAGTACTGTTAAGTAGAACAAACAAGAACGCAATAGTGCGTTACTGTTTGTTGTTACAAAATGTAATCAATATTTTTTTTAAACTTATTTTGTTTATGGCTATTATTTACTCTATGGGCGCCTAATCTAATTTACCACCGCTTCACAACAAAATTAAAACTAAATAATTAAAATAAACAAGTTGGCGGTAGGCTAAATAAAACTTTAACAATACTCGTTGGACAGTTGTCCTCTTTGTCGTCCATGACCACTGCCACTGAAAAGCGGCCGCAACGTCGGAATAACCAAAATCAAATAAATTACCGCGCTTAAAACCGTTAAAACGTAGTTTTCTTATGTATACAAGTGGCGAAAACTTAAGAAATATTATGTCGGTAAATGTTCAAGTTTACAGTGTACATATCTTTAAATATAAAACTGAATAAAGCACATCAAGTTCCTGTCAGAAGTCTATTAAATAATCTCAAATCACATTAGAAGCGAACGCTCGTTTGCTATGACAGCACCTTAAAATGTAATCAATAAAGCCGTACAAGAATGCAAGGTTTTAATCTAATAACATTTTTATATTACGTAAAATTACATTTTCTAATTTTATAAAGGTGTAAAGTGGAATTTCAAATTACCGTTTGACCTCCATGCTTTTTGCAATTATACGGACAAGTGCTGCCGAATCTAATACATATTTATGGCTTCGTGTATTTGAAGGAGAATTTTGATTTAGTTCTTAATTTAATTAATATTGATTACAGAGTCTTTTTCTTGAGTGAATGTCAAACTCATAAATAAATTAGTCTGCGTTACTAACAAAGTTGAACATGTAAATTAAATTATGTTTTTTACATGAGAGACGTAAGTTCCTAATATTAATAAAAAAAATAGTTTATGATATTCGAAACTTATGAGATTTTTGCTATATACATATACCTAGCCTTTGTCGGCGGCTTCGTTCCCACGGCAACCGTACATTTTCCCGGGATAAAAAGTAGCCTACATGTGCTATGTCAGACTATAATCTACTTCTGAACGAAATTTCATCAAGATCCATTTAGTAGTTCTAGCGTGATTGAGACACACATCGATTTACACTTTCAAATTTATAATATTATATAAATAATAGATATATTTAGAGCATTTCCAATAATAATAAAAAAGGCATTAGAAAATAATAAAATATGAAAGATCGTTTCAAATAATTCAAAATCTACCTTCAATATGTCAATAATAGAATAAAAAGTGATATCACGATTGAATCGGGTTCGAATTCCGTATGGTTTCGGCGTGAGCGTGATCTTTTAACCGCTTGACCTCCGACCTTGGCTAGATGCGCTTCTTATCAGATCTTGCTGCTACATGATGTTAAAGAAATACATATTCTCGAATTTATAAATGGTAATAAAAGTGGAGACCACGTCTCGGCAAGCTAAGTCCAGTTCTTGGCTCTTTACCCTACCATCCCCTCGCAGGCTTGCACAGATGGAGATAGAAGAAGATAGAACAGATGGAGAAGGATTAGAAGAAAACAAAGAAATATCCTTAACATAGTAGGTAACAACAATTTGCGAAGCGGTGTACATAGAGTGGGAAGTAGATTTAATTTTTTAATTATTCAAACACATGTTCTACAGTTAAACTTCTGAATAAATACTTACTTACGTTACTTAATATTATTTTAATAAACCATAATTGATTGATATCAACAGTAAAATTAAGAACTACCGTACAATTTAAACTACATCATAAAATAAAAAGATTAAATATTAAAAAGTACTATAAACATATCTAAATAATAAAAATGTAGTCCAGATCGCTGTAGAGCTAGGTTTGAATAAATTCAAACTTAAAACTGAAGTTTGAATTTGGAACTTCTAGTCGTGTAATGACCAGTTGACTGTTATAAATACCGCTGGAGGGATACAATGGAAGCCTTATCAAGCTTAAAATAGAATGACAGTTAAGGAAGTCATTTTTTATTTTATATATTATATATTATTATATTGCATATAGTTATATGTTTATTATTTTTAAATAGTTGCATATTATCACCATATCTTGTACATGTATATAACTTATGTATATATTTGTATACAGTATAGTTATATATTTATTATTGAAATGTAAGTAATCGTACAATAATTATGTATACCACCATCGCCACTCCTAATCACAATATTCTTGCCACGGGTGACAACCCGTCTAAAAAGCGATCTCTTCCAGACATGGAAGAGATCGCTTTTTAGCGATAAGACCGCCCTTTGTACCCAATTAGATTATTACTAGTTTGTAAGTTTTCTGTGATGGTGTACAATAAAGTGTTATCTATCTATCTATCTATCTTTTTGTGATCTTACAAAATGCCCAAACCTCCTTAATTTTGTACAACAATATCAAGTAGTCCCGTCATAATTAAACGGGTCAAATAGCGTATTAAATATTGTTTAAACAGTAACATTACAATTATATATGTTTTAAGCATAAGATAGGTATAAAATGTCTCCTCTAGCCAATTGATAAACTGGCTTAGTATTTTTGGAGACCAAGGCTTCGAGTCGCTAATCAATAACTATTATATACCAATACAAAAAAAATATCTAACAAACTGGAACTATGGTTGATTATGCACAAAGGGAGGTTTTATCGCTACAAAGCGAACTGTTCCAGACTACCCCAAGCTTTGTTAGTTACATCTCAGTAATCGTAGTGTAAGACCCGTGGTCTTGGACAACGTCAGGGTCTAGAAGAGAAAAGCATAATATGGGAATATGTAGCGCAGATATTAGAATATTTGTGTCCAGCATTAAACTGCGATTGACTAATGACGAATTAATATAAAAAATTATGACGAAATAAATAAAACAGCATACAAATACGCGCATTATGTATTTAAAAGCTTAGGGTCTTTTATACTTGTGTTATGGTCGTAAAACGTTTCTTAAAGATCTTTTTCCTGCGAAAAATCGAACCTAGGTACTTTACGATACAGTAAACTAGACGATCCATCCCATAGATAATAAATACTTATGTTTCAAGAAGGATATAAGTGGCTTTAATGTTTACTTGACTTTTCTAATTTTAAAAAAGAAGCACACAAAGCATCATAGTTATGTAGTTTAATACAGAAATGTTTAGTTATCTATCACATAATAATGGTTTTATTTTATCCAAGGATGAATATTTTTTTATTAATAATACTTACATTTACCATTACAGAATAAAACAATGTGTACAAATATAGAAAACACTACATGACTTTTAAACATACTTTGTTTTATATGCTCAAGTCTGGGTGTTTGGGATAACATTTTATAACATTTTTTAAATAAATTTATTTATTAAATAAATGTTTTAAATGTGAAATGCAAAGTTTTCGTTGGTTATACTTGTATCAGTTTAATTTTGAGAATTGAATCATAAAACAAAATATTGTTGATTTGTTAGTAAACCTTTAAAATGACAATTTATTTATTTTTTCCTGTTTTAAGCTAAAAAATAAATTATAATAACCATATCATATAAATTAAAAAGGCGATCACTTTAAAGTTAAACCCTACAATTGCCGTCGATAAATATTAATAAATAAAAAAAACAATATAATTTACCTTAATCTAAGACATCCAAAAGATAAATTTGATCGGCAAATAAACAAACACACACAATGTCACTTGGTTTTTAATAACAACAAATCCAATGTCACACTATCCACAGATAATATCCTCGAAAACACAAGTTCAAAATAACACTTTCATATCTACAGAAAAAAGTTCAAAAGTTCCAAAAAAAGTTGCGCGGGAAAAACGTCGAAAATAATTCGAACACACGATAGTACTAGCCGCGCGCGATTTACACACGCGACTGAAAAAAATTGCCACATCTGCGTAAGACTCGGAAACTAAATCAAAATACTGGCTAGAAGAGGGACGTTACAACACAAGCTCCACCTTTCCCCCACCACGGGCGCGATACGCAAAAACATTCATAAAAAAACACCAAGAGTCGACTCCGCGAAAACAATTGTTTATATCAAAATGCAAAAATGTAGCGACACTTTATTGTAAACAATTAATACAATTGAATGCCGAAAAACAATAACGTATTACAATTTGTAACAATAATAAAACACTGTGTGGGATCATACATCACTGGTTTCTGAACCAAAACAATTTGTGTTAAAAGTTAAAACAATTGTCTTGTATAAACAAATTTGAATAATTGGAAAAATGGAATTCGATGTTCGATTTTTTTCCCGCGCTTCTGATAATTCGAAGTTTGATTTACGTGTGGCGTCTGCAGCGACTGCCTGCCACAGCCGCTCGACTACGAATACAAAGATGGGCTGGCATTCTCGCGCGCTTTTTTACGCCAAAAATCTTAAGGGCTTTTTTAGGGTTAACTGTCACTTGGGCAAACTTTTTTATCGAATAGCGGATCTTGACCTTCAACATATGTATAATAAATGCGAATTGTTTTTGTAGTTTGTTTTTTGTTAATCATTAGACAACAAAAAGTTGTTAACTAATACCTTGTTAGAATTCATGTTTGCTATATTGAGATTTGTGTTCTTTGACATTTTTTATATTTTTTTCATTTAGTATGATGTCATATGACAGGAATATTTCTATGGTAGGACAGTAGAGCTCAAGCGTTAATTTGCAATAGG
Organism: Dendrolimus pini; assembly: GCA_949752895.1. Taxonomy (NCBI): domain Eukaryota; kingdom Metazoa; phylum Arthropoda; class Insecta; order Lepidoptera; family Lasiocampidae; genus Dendrolimus; species Dendrolimus pini. The sequence goes on from OX457146.1 coordinate 5,581,655, forward strand.
TAGAACGGGCGACAGAATGTCTATGATCGAGAATGTTATCTTTCTTAAATGTTACATTTGTGTTCAGCCAGGATTCGAACTCACGTAAATAATGAAATGAGTGTCAATGAACCACTGATTTTTCTGTAAATATGCTTTAGCACGGATTGTGTACCTCGCCAGTGCCCTTATTATTCAACTTTTAATCATGTCGAATTTACTGTCCTGAATACGCAACTTTTATTTATTTAAATTTTTAAGCAAGTGGGCACCAGGCGGTCCCTGAACTTCTAAATCTCATACACCACCACAATCTCCCCAAATTTGTAGGTCTGACAGATGGTAAACAACGAAGTTCTTGTGACAAGTCGATATGTTATATAATATTTCACTTAACAATTGAGATTTTCTACACAAAAAGCCAATCCTATTACTATTTACTCATCACAGACACAATTTATAGTAAAAATAATTAAAACTGTAAAATATAGCACCATTCTTCCAAGTTGCCATCAAATATTCCATTACCACTTATTATGAAATAATTGTGTTTTTACTAGCAAGCAAATGTACTACAAATAAAAGACCTCTAGTAAAAAACTTTAATTTTGAAAAGCACCTAAATTCAAGTTAGCTACACGGTGCCACAAGATATTCTTTTGTCGCTTTTTGTCATTTAAACCATATTTTTAGACAAAGCACGTCAAAAACTGAGTCACAATTTATAAAATAAGTTTCTTTGCAAATTTACAAAGTATCAATAACTTCTTACATACGTTACGTATATAATAAAACTACTAAGAATCGATACCAGCGACATCTAACGGACAAGATGTGACTAACCATCAAAGCTATACTTGAAAGTACTGGAATGGTTACTTTTTTTAAAATCTTTTATTTTAAAGGGGCTTTGAACCGTTTAGGTTATGTCACCCCCATCGTACCTTTTCTTAATTTATTCTAACTTACATGAAACTAACATTAAACTGATATGAATCCATAGTGTATGTGACAATGTTTGTGCTCGGTTCCTCGCAGACAAGGAACTCATCACAAACTTGTACATAGATCTAGCTTCTTGAGCCGGGAATGGTTATTCTTAATAAACTTCTTCCTATTTTAGAAATACACATAAAAACCTAAAACTATACCTTAAAATAAATTTGTAAGAAAATGTGTGATACCAACAATGACCAGAAGGCTGGTTTATACTTTTTTTTTTTTTTTATTGCAGGAGATCAGCAGACAGGCAGACGGCCCACTTGATGGAAAGCGGTTACCATCGCCTATGGACATTTGCGACACCAAAGGTGCTACAAATGCGCTACTGCTCTCTTAAGAGGGACTGGATCCTGGTCACTAATGCCGGAACACAACACAAGGTTGTTATGGCGGCATACTCTAGACCAGGGGTGGTCGCCATCCAGTCGAGCATATATATAACACCCTACCACCTGGCTGTGGGTTGTTTTGTCGCCTCTTACGACAGGCCGCCCGGCCGCAGGAAATTGTATTCTTTCTCCGTTCCTGACGGATAAACTGGCTGATACTTCGCACAATGTATCAGCATTGCCATCCAGCGTGGCGATGCAGCCAGCCTTCTGGGCACATTTCCCTCTGGCAACGATGTGCTTGCATAGTCTTTAACTTACTTATAATTATAGATACAAATTAAATTATTTTTTTATTGACATGTTACATACAAAAATTTACAATATTTATTGTTGATAACACAATATACACATTATTAAAAATTAATTATGCTTTGAAGTAAAACCTTCAAATAAATTAAATTAAAAATAAATACAAATTAAATATATACCTAAATATATACAAATTAAAATTAATAGAGAAAACCAGTGCCAGACCGCTGTAAGACGCGACAAAACAACCCATAGCCAGGTGGTAAGTATTTGCCCGTCTGAATGGCTACCACCCCTGATCGTAGAGTTTCTCTTTTCTTTCACCATATCCCAATTATTGGGGACGGCACAATATGTCTTTTCCTTCCACACTCCTCTATTGTGACATACATACACCTTCTGTCACACCGCAAATCATCATATCATCCTTTACTCAATCCATCCATCTCTTCTTCTTTGGTCTTCCTTTACATTTTTACCCATCCATCTTGTACTTTAACTTTCTTTTTGTCACGTGACTTTCATCCCTCCTCATTATATGCCTATACCACCTTAAACTTCCTCTCAATCAAAGGTGCAATTTTCAAAGGTCCGCTTATGTACTCATTTCTCACCTTATCCATTCTTGTAACACCACACATCCAGCTCAACATTCAACCCCTGGTCTAGAGTATGCTGCCATAAAAACCTAGAGTTGTGTTCCACCATTAGTGACCAGGTTCCAGTCTCCCTATAGAGAGCGGCAGCATATTTGTAGCACCTTTGGTGGTACAAATGTCTATAGGCGATGGTCACCGCTTTCAATCCGATGGGCGCGGCCTTTCTGCTGAACTCATGCAATTAAAAAGTTGGGAACGTTCCGAAAATACTGGCTGCATTTCCTCTTTGAATAACAACGCTATTGCGTTGCCTGAGGTATAAGACCAGCCTTTTGGTAAGCTGAGGCATTTTAAATTAAGATAAAATTAAAATAGAAAATCTAGTACCAGACCGCTGTCACTGAGAAACGTTCTCCAACCAGACTGCGTTGCCTAGTTTTACAAATTAATAAACAACTAACAAGCATGTTGAACTTTAGTGTTGGGACACAAAAAATGTGTGTATGTGTTAAAAACACAACTGTTAGTGTTGACACCTGGCGGCAGAATATTGAGCGCTCATGCATTTTTGTAAATTATTAGTGTTACGATACTTATATAGATTAAGTTATAAAATACATATTAATTACCGTTCTGTCTGTATGTCGGTTAACTCCTCCTTAACCAAGTTAAGTGGTTTACACCACCAGTAAGAGGTTTTTTACTTAACGTTTATATTTTTTATAGATATGTGTTTGTACGTCATGTACTTTAACCACCAGTTAGATAATTTTTCAAAGAAGGTTTATACATATATATATATATATATATATATATATATATATATATATATATATATATATATATATATATATACCTGCGACGTCGCTCGATATATACAAAACCTAATTAAGTTTTTATTGTAAGCAAAATAGAGCTTTTTACCTTCGTAGCCGCGAGGAACACTAGTTTATTGTGTAACAAATCCGCCACCAAAAATAATTAATCCGAGTTAGCTAATATCAATAAGATTACGCTGTCCGTACGTGTTGAGTGACGGATACAAATAATGTACCACGACGTCACTCGCCAGGCGAAAATAAACTCGTGACATTTCGTCCGCCAGGAATCGAAGTATTCAGTTGTTAGACATCGTAACAACGCTGATGTTGTGTTGTTATTATGCTATGAAAACTAGGCCGGGTCTGGTTTAATTAATTTCTCAGCTTTAGCTGCTTGTTTTGCTTACACTCTCGCATTTATGTTGGTATTATAATAACGCTTTCCAGCACTCCTGTATATACTCGTGAAACTCATTTCTGTGTCCTATGCAATCATGATAATACATGACACAAAATACTTAAAAAATCTATACTAATACTAGCTAACCCTTGCCCACTTCGCTGGGCACTACTCGAGATAAACCAACATATAGTTGCCCATGGGAAAAACACTCCTGCCCGTGCCCACTTCGCTGGGTACTACTAGAGATAAGCCAACATATAGTTGCCTATGTGAAAAACGTTTCATCCCGTGCCCACTTCGCTGGGCACTATTCGAGATAAGCCAAGATATAATTGCCGATGAGAAAAACACTCCTTCCCGAGACTACTACACTGGACGCCACTAGAGATGAGCCAACATATAGTTGCCTATGGGAAAACTTTCCTTTCCGTGCCTACTTCGCTGGGCGCTACTTGAGATAAGCTAACGTCCATCATATATAATTATATATAATATCAGCCCATAAGTGTGCCTCTGCTGGGCTCGGGCCTCCCATTATAGGGGAACGGACAGTATTGGGTTTTGCAAGTTTGACACATCGGTTATCTCGATATGCAGGTTGTATCACGATGTTTTCCTACCCCGTTGTTAGCAATTGTAACAATATGCACATTAGATCAGGAAATCAAGTCAAACAAAAGTTTTAAAGAAGTAAAGTTTGTGGGTTTGCATGTTCGGGGTAATCTCCAGTACCTACTACAGATCCGATTTTGAAAAATCTTTGTAAGTTATTTTATTTATATTCTTTATATTTATATTATTATTCTTTATATTTATATTATTATTCTTTATATTTATATATAATATATAGGTATATATGGCTTAAGTTTTAGTTCTTTCGCGGTTTTACTTCACCATCGCGTCGTGTAGTAACATATAAGCTACATATCCCAGCTACATAACCATATATAGACCCAACAGTTTCTAAGAGAAATGATTGCGACATACAAAGACGGAAACAAAAAGGGTCTGCTCCCCAAAATGACTACACAACCTTAGAAAGAGTTCCGTCAGAATAACGAATAATGTCAAGACTTGAAGACAATACCTACAAAGTTGACATGATAACGGATTTTTTACAGACACAAAAATACATAACGTACACCAAGACCAGAACAAAAATGATTTCCAGGTCATACAAATATTCTGTTCATATTGAGGCTAGAATTCAAAGACAATGTAGACAAGGCGACTACCGTAACAACCACTCCACCGTGGCGTCATAGTAAAAAGTTTCGATTAACAAAATCAAAGGCATATTCGCTCGAGTTAATAATTCGATATAAATATAATAATGGCCACGTTTCCCGGTGCATCGCGTCCCAGCAACCAGCTCGAATAATAATCTCTGTTAGGCAGATTACATATGACAGATATACTGCATAGCAAACTTAGGAACATATTGTGTAGAGTCATATAAGCTTGTAGTATTTGAATGAATGAATGAATATGCTTTATTGTGAGAAAAAAACAATTAAAAGAAATAATAATTAACAATGCAATATGCGGTTTTATCACTATTAGCGATTTCTTCCAGACAACAATTTTAGGGATAGAAAGTTTGGTAAAAGCAATGTTATGTAGCATTTTCGGCTTTTTTAGGATGTTGTGAATATGAGTTCTAGTCTAGGACAGGAATCAGTCGAGCTATTTCGAATCAATCATGTCAAAAGTCTACTAATATGAACGTCTCTCGTGAATTTTAAAATTAAAAGAAAATTGACAAATAAAACACCTATCTTGAACAGATAGATAGGTGTTTCTTTATTTTATGTAATAGATAAATATTTATATGATTTCTATTAGTATTGATTGACTAAATTGTGTAAATAAATTTGTACTTTAAATATATCATCAGTTTTTATGAATCGTTTTTACAACCAAATACGACTGGTCGCTTTGATGTCATTATATTAATTATCGTAATAGGTTTGCCACAAGAACTCCATTGTTTGCTGTCAGTTAAAGATTTACAATTTCGCTAAGTCTGGGGTAGGCTTTGTATGGTTTTTACTTTCTTCTGATGCCTTTTTGTTTGAACATAATTTGAGAATTTAAACATTCATGATTATATACAAACCGTGAAAAGTCATATATATTAAATGGAAGATGAAGTAACATGACAGGTAATCTTCCAGAATGGTATTCAGTCCTGTGTCAAACATAGTAATGCGTGTCGATTGACAAAACCTCATTTCACAAAAGCACATGAACATATCAGTATGACGTGTGCCTTTGGCCTAATATCAGTCTGTGTATCAGTTTGTATGTGTGCGAAAATGATACTTTCCACACATGAGTTGTTGGTTGTGTTAACAATAAATCATATGAATGTATTTGTGATCGGAGTGCAATGGTAGGGATGGGGTTATAAAATATCGATATGATGTTTAAGTTTGTTGTATTCATGTTGAATACTAGTGGCGATGTGACATCGATGTTTTACTAAAATTATAGTAAAAATTATTAGTCAATTTCCTGAGCGAAGGTTAGATAGATTTTAATTCGTATTTCCTCTCTAATTAATATTTTAAGAAACATTTTTTAGGTATCTATTAATTTTGATAAATGTTGATTATTTAAAAGAAATTATGTTGGAATATTTATTATTTATTTATGAAGTTTTTGTTATGTTCGTTTATTTTTCTTTCATATTAAAATCTACAATAGACAAACTTAGTCTAGTGTAACAATTTTTTGTTGATCAACGTAATTATTATTGTAATTTAAGAACAAGCTGACTCACGACTTCCTGAAATTAATATAAACTTTATTCATTTAACTATAATCTTATTACTAGGCTTTATAACTTAACTTATTTTATGACCGGTTCCTATATTCTGCCGCCCGTTCATATGCCGTATTAATGGTTAAAATTTGACATAAACTCCGTACTTGTAATGCCAATTCAACAAATGGTAGGGCAAGTGAATGCATAATAATACAGGAACCGGCTATTAATGATATATTTCATAATAATTATTGATCAAAGAGCCTTGAGTAAACTTAAAAAGAAGACTTGGTCTACATTGTTATAACAGCAGTCATATAGTATATTTATAACACTTTGGTAACAAATTGGATCTTCCCACTCGATTTTGTTCTCGTAATCAAAACCCTACCATAAATAAACGTATACAAACGTACCTATAAGAGGCGACAAAACAACCCACAGCCAGGCGGTAGGGCATTTGCCCGACTGGATGGCTACCACCCCGGGTCTAAAGTATGTCGCCATAACAACCTTGAGTTGTGATCCGGCATTAGTGGCCAGGTTCTAGTTTCCCTTAAGAGAGCAGCAACCCATTTGTAGCACCTTTGGTGTTGCAAATGTCCATAGGCGATGGTAACCGCTTTCCTTCAAGTGGGCCGTCTGCCTGTCTGCTGAACTCCTGCAATAAAAAAAATAAAAAGTACATCTGCGTCAAATTTCCTAAAAATCCGAAATTGTGTAAAAGTTAGTAAACTTACTTAATATTTATACTCATAATTACTAATAATGATCATTTGAATAAAAATATATCTGGTCAAGTAGAGTTGCAACACTGTCCTTAGTTTTCTAGTATATCGACATAAAAAGAGAACCAAACCATTTTCTCGGATTCCCAATATCAAAGTAAACCATTAAGGACCATTAAGGCAAAAAAGGAATCGTTTTATCTAAAATTGAAATTTTATGATAAATCATTGACAGGTCCAGATTAGTCGCATCCTTACTAATAGTGTTGTAAAGATTCGAGATTTTTCAATAAATTATATTTGAAAACTCTAAACGAACAGAAATTTTTTTTCTCATTTTTATAATGTTCTTAAACAAAAATACGTAAATATTTATCTACTGCATGCAATAAGGTAGATGATAAAATAGCACGATATAGAAAATTTTAAGTAACTAAACAGCTAGAATCATTAATAATTATTTTCATTTTCCCAGAAGTTTCTCAAAAGTGAAAACAATGTTGGATGATGATAATGCTTGCACTTCTTATTTTTATGCTTTTATAATTAGTTTACAGATGTTATACGATTGTAGATGCACAGTACATTCTACCACATAGTGGTGTACAAAATGAATGAAATGAAATTTAAAATCAAATTAACATATATATTCTAATTAAAAAAGTCAATTTTCGATAAAATATAAGTAACTAATGTCAAGAGAAGTAATAACAAATAAATCACCAAGATTTTCCGTATAGATAATAACGACAAGCACTTTTTTTTAAGAAATTCATCTACAGTTCATACTGTAGATGAATTTCTGATGATCATTCATCCACTATTTTAAGATTACAGTGAATTTTCTGCGTGTATAATATTATTAATTATCCAATTATTATTTTGTTTGTCCGGTCGTTGATTTTTTATATTACTGTAAGTATTAAGGTGTTTTCTCCTTATGTATTCTATATTTTGGAATCAATATGTAGCCCCAATTAGAGTTTCATTTGAAATTTAAGATTAAAAGTTGACGACATTACTTAAATCTAGCCGGGTAATATTTAAAATAAATAAATAAATTACTAATGATTTGATAATTTTATTATTACATGATGAATGCAAATATATGAATATTGTGAGCTATTGATTGCGTGTGAAACATAAATGTACTTTATAATAATTGTAAAATTAGTAAACATTGCAAAATCAATATTTATAATCTTCATAAATAATTCTGTAACATACTTCTGTACAAAACTTATAAAAAAAGAACTTGAGATATAAATAGAATAAGAAATATAAAGAAAAACAATTATTAGCTAGACGTGTTGCTGGGGAGTTTCTTGCCGCTTCCTCTCCTTAACAGCAATAACAAGTAAAATTTAATTTTAACTTATATGTATGACCTTCAAACAGTGTTCTCCAGTGGAACCTATTTTGAACAAAAACTTTTGAATTTTAATTAATAATTCTATTAGGGTAGTCTGGAAGAAATCGAGTGTGGTGAAAAGACTGTCCATTGTATTTTAATGTACGTGCAAAATGCCTTTGAGGTTTGAAGATCTAGAGATTTATCATACACAATCTTTATTACAAGTCTTGATTTTCCCAGCACTAAATGCGAATGTGTGTATTCGATACATATAAAAATATACGCGCGTTGTTGTATTCCTCGTGTAGCATTTCTTTCTCGTATTGTAATTTATTGGTCTGTAACGAAGTTAATTATTGCGATTTTTGTATTAAACGTTGGAAATTATTTTTAGCATCGCATAAGCGAGGCTCAAGATCGGTTTTTGTTGTGAAACGGGCATTTTTCCCTTTTTTTCAATTTTATGTATGATCGGGTATCTTGTTATTGTAAAGTTTTATAGATAATTGATGGGGTTGGGCCTTATAGTTTTTTTTTTGTTTGTTTTAAAGCTTAATTAATCAACTTTCGAGATTAAAGATTGTGTTGTTGGATCGTTTTTGAAGTTTTATTTTCTAGGGTTCTGTACCCTATATGGCGATAATGGATCTCTTGTACTCTCGTTATGTCCATCCATACGTATCAGCTACCTTTAACATTTCTTTTTCCTGTTACGTAGATAATTTTTGAAAAAATATTGTGACATAGAAAGATAGACGTATAGATCAAGAAGACTATTTCATATGGATTCAATTTCTGCTATGAATATAACCCTAGAAATTATTTAACTCACAAACAAAGGAAGCCCCATTTTATATCGATTGAAATTGGTTACAACCCTTGGCTTATAATAAACTAGCTCATCTGTGCCCACTTTAAAAAAAACCCGCAATCAAATACCAGCCTATATTACTCGGGAATAAATTAGCTTACTACTGGTGGAAGAATTATTAAAATCGGTTCAGTAGTTCAAGAGATTACTTCCTAGAAATAAACTCACAAACTTTATCTTTTTAGAATAGAATAGAATATACTTTATTGTACAATAAAATTAATAAAACAATACACAAAAACAGCGTATAGACTACTTCACCTCTTCCAGACAACCTTGGGATAGAGAGAGAAATAAGGCACAAAATCTAGGGCAGAGTTTTCTTGCACAATATTGAAAAAATATTACAAAACAAATATTAATATTATTATATACATATATACATCTATTAAAAGCAATACATATTATATAATAATTAACTAAGCATACAGATAAGTACAATAATAACAACGTATATACTTTGAGGTAGTAATATAGGTTATAGGTTACCTACAATTTGTTTTCGACGAAGAAAACACGGACTGATGGATGGGTAGATAAAGAAGAGCAGCCGGACGGAGACAATTTCAAAAGGGTTCCTTTTTGGTCTACGGAACCCCAAAGAGACAGAAACACAATAAAATCAATAAAATATGTGGTAATTCATGCAGAGTGCAAAGATTTCGTTCCTACGGAATCCTTCAAAAGTTTGGACTGCTACGCACTTGCCTGATATTTCGACCTAAAAATGTAATTGTACATTTCCTATATACATATAAAATATACGTAGACTAGGAAAATAATTATTTAACACACCTTTTTTTTATTGCAGGAATTCAGCAGACAGGCAGACGGCCCACTTGATGGAAAGCGGTTACCATCGCCTATGGACTTTTGCTACACCAAAGGTACTACAAATGCGCTGCTGCCCTCTTAAGGGAGACTGAAACCTGATTACTAATGCCGGAACATAACTCAAGGTTTTTATGGCGACATACTTTAGACCAGGGGTGGTAGCCATCCAGTCGGGCAAATGCCCTACCACCTGGCTGTGTGTTGTTTTGTCGCCTCTTACGACAGGCCGCCCGGCCGCAGGAAATTATATTCTTTCTCCGTTGCACGGATACAAATACCTATATACCTATATTTATATTCGTCGAACATCCATATCATCAATATTATAAACGCGAATGTAGCTTTGTCTGCCTGTAGCGCTTTCAAAGAAAGCTACAAAACCCATTTCGCTGAAATTTTATGTGTATGATAGTAATACTGTAATAATGGACATAGGATAGTTTTTCACGGAAAATGTCGTAGTTTTCACGGGATGGATCGCAATTTTCTGAGAAGAAATACCAGCTTACTACTACTGCAACATCCTTTCTCTCTAAATACTTAGTATGAAATTGGGTAGTATACGCCTCGAAATTTTCCGCGGCCGAAACCGTAAGTAAAGCTCTAGTGTGCTATAGAAATTGCAATAATTAAAAATACCGATCTCATCTTCTCACAAGAAAATTTTCCTCTCAATAATCAATAAAAACGACCAATAATAAGAAAAACTAAAATAAAAAAAATATCTGAAATAACCAGATCGAATTTCAAAATACCAAGGGTTAACCCTTAGTTCACAATGTCGAGACCTCATTGCAAATGGGGTCAAATTTATCCCATAAAAAAAGTTCAAAAATGGAACACTTTTTTGGAAAAAAGACAACACAATATCTAAAGTGATCTATTTTGTATAGAGTTAAGATATAGGGAGAATTAAAAATGGGGTGTTACGTGGGAATTTGAACGGGTCTCATAATTTCGGGGTTCACTCCGCAAAAAACCAAGGTTAATCTGCATTAAAATCTTTGTGTTTATTGAGATTTATGTATGATTTGTTTGATATCATTTATAATAAAGAGTAAAGGTGGCAAAATGTTCAAAATTAAGAAAAGGATTGCTGAATTTTCGAATGAATATTCAAAAATAATAATGAATGAGACATCTGCACTCTATGTTAAAAAAAATTCTTCGTAAATGCTTTTTCAGCCGTAGTAGCTTAATAGCTAAGGCTTTTTGACCTAATACTATTACAATAACCATGTGCTGATCATAAAAGAAGACGTTGTGATGACACTTGTATATCCAGGTAACAGATGTGTCAAACCCGCTAGTCGCTTTAGACAAGCCCACGGCAGAACAGTTTTGCAGAATAAGTGTTTAGCAGCTTTACAGGGTTACGTTTTATTCCTCCTAAGTTATTTCATAGCAAAATCGAAATGCCAGTGTGACACCCAAGTGACACCGAGAAGCGAAAGCATTTGGAAATGCATTTTAAATATGTTAAGATTATTATACAAGTGCAGATTTGTATTAGATAACAATATTTAAAAAAACTTCGATGCTTGTTTTGTATTACCAACCACTTTTAAAGAGAGAGAGATAACACTTTCTGCACACCAAAATATACAATTACGAAAACAGACCATATTTACAATATTTTCTAGGAATTACAATAGGCACCTAGCCTTATCGCTCAAAGCGATCTCTTCCAGGCAACCTAAATGAAAGAGATTTGAATCAGGCGATATAGGTGCTGCAGGAAAAAGGCAATAGATATATAAATACTGAAACTAAGTTAAAAAATAAATATACAAATACATACATATTATACATAGTTATATATATACAATAATACATTTCAAGATACATAAGTTATTCTAATAAATGTATTAGCATGATTATATTGTGTCAACCAGACATGGCTATTTGTGGACAAATAGTGTTTTCTGAGCAAATTTCTAAATGTTGGTAAGGATTTGGCCTCTGACAATAAGAGGCAGCACTATTAATCACTATTTATACTGCATTTACACTATAATTAAGTCCTGAGATATCAAAAATATAGTAATCCCATGGACTTTTTAAAGTCGGTATGAAACGTAATAAAATATAATATTTATATAAGTACCTTATACCTACATAGATTTTAAAAAATAAAACCTATTCACAAAATTGATCGAAATTTCTTAACCCTTCAAGTGCGTAAACTTAACAATACAAGGTCAAATTGACCTGGGGTCACACAGGTATCACATTACGTAATCACAAGTAAAGAATTGCAATTTTTTGGATTCGCAACAATCGCAAAAACGAACACAATGGTTGACCTCAATTCCAAAATAAACCTTATAAAATTGACCCTTGCGTCTTTTTACACAAATCTGACAAAGTAAATGTGACTTGTGACCCCAATGACCTGAATGACCTTTTTGTGTTTTTTAGGGGTATGTTGGTCAAAAGGGGCATCTCGTCGTCGATTATGTCGGCGTGGACAATGGCTTTTGATTGTAAGACGTGCAAAAACTCACTTTATGAGGTAGTGGTCTTAGAAAAAATGTTAACTTAATAAGTTTGTTTGAATAGAGTAATTTAGTTTTGTATTTATTGATTTTGTACAAACTTTGTTAGGTATGTTTCATAAAGGGAAAAGGTACTTGAATGGATTAAAATTATTGCCAATATAACTGAAACAGATGGTGCTGTATGTATTTTTTCCTGAACGGCTTTCATGTTTAGTAGTTAGCTTAGTATTAGCACGCTTGGCACATTAGGATTCAGAGATTTCAGTAATTAATCCACTAAATTCGGAAACCATATTTTTGTTATTTATTTAATGCAAGGTGTTACTGATTGGACCTAGAATTGTTTCTGGTGGATCAAAGATAAAACAAGCGTCAATTGTTTAGTTAGGGCTGATTTTTCTATCAGCACATAAAAGTTACCAGTCAAATATAACCTGACTAAATTCAAAAGTGAAACAATTCAACCGTTTTATTCATGCAACTGTCAGTTTTGATTTTGACATACTGCGTTTTCATAATATTTTCTTAAGTTTTCGCGACTTGTACACATAATAAAACTACGTTTTAACGGTTTTAAGGTCTTCCGTGACCACGGCCACTGAAAAGCGGCCGAAACGTCGGATAAACCTAAATCAAATAAATTACCGCGCTTAAAACCGTTAAAACGTAGTTTTATTATACTGCGTTTTATTCTATTGAATAAATTTTATTATTTAAGCGGCGTTCTAAAAATAATATCGAATTCAAAATTTTATAAAAAAAATATATAATGATAAATCATTCCCTTTCACCAAAAAACCGTTATTAAATCCATCTTTCCTTCACCTACGACACGCACAGAATCTATAAAAATCTCAAATTACTGCAAACAGTTATAAATCAAAGTGAGAAAAATAGATAAAAAATGAACTATCTCACGGATCTCTAACATCGTTGCGTTGCAAAGGGGTTGAATTTCGCAATTTTCAAAAAGCAACAAAAGAAACGGTACTATCGCAGAATAGGGTGCAAAAAATGCGGAAGACATCAAAATGGGGACTTTTATAACTCTTTCCCATGGGTCTTAACCTTAGTTTAGTTTTTATTAAAAAATGAGACACCTTTGCCATCTTTTGGGTTTTTTTATCAATTTTTTGTATGTGACGAAAGGCGAGGGGTCGGGCCCTTTTGCCCTTCTTTGTTCGCCTTAAAATTATGCAGGTGGGTCAGATATACCCGCTGCGGCGTTTTGGGGTAATAAAGATCTTTCTTAAAGGAAATTAATTGATAAATGATGACGGCTATTGATTCCGTTAATTTAATTAATTTTATGCTTAACCCTTAAAACTGCTAAAGAGAAGAGGTGAAATCATTAATGACCGCTTAGATAGTTTATGTCAGTCCGAAAGTTTGCCTCAAATAAGCTCTAATTGCAGCTCAGTGGAAATCAATGAAAATATTACTGAATTTAAAAAAACGGGTGCCTGGAACTCTACACGTCAGAAGTGAAGAATATTTTTAATGAAATTAGATAATTGGTTATTCATTAAATTCAATTTTAATTAAATGAAGAATCATTTAATTAATTATTCAATTTCCATTAACTGAAATAGGAAACAAATGCTCTAGTTTCAATTTGATTTATGAACTTCAAAGCTTCAAAACATTTCCAACTCTAATTTTATGAGCATAGTGTTTAAATTATTAAATTCACGGCGTCACACTTTTTCGTTCCTGTAGAAAGAATTTACTATACAGTGGCTAAAAATCTTTGCCTGCAAAAATTATTTAATTTTAAAATTTTGTGCATAATTCATTTTCATATTTTGTAGGATTTAGAAAAAAATAATATAAAGTCCAAAAGGCATTTCAAAAAAATATTATAAGCTACTCTGCTAAGCTCAAATGCCTTAGGTACTCAACTGATCATTGTGATTTTTTTGCATATACGTTGTCAGGGGTACAGAAAAGGAGTATTGTTGTATTAAAAAATAACTTCGATACAATCCTTGTACAAACCAAATTTAATCGTAATTGATTGCCTAACTCTACATTAAGTACACAGGTAGTTATATTTAGCAGATATTGTATTAGCTGCAAAGATAAAATTGATACATAGCTTTATTTAGGGTTTTTTAATAAAACTATAATAAATATAAACTTAAAAATAAACTACAAACTATACTATATAAAAACTAAATAAAAAAGGGAAAAATATCTAAAGAAAGTTCAACTTCCATCAGTCACTATGTCAAACCCCATAACTTTGGAGCTAGTATAATAGAATAGAAGAATTTATTTCTAATAGCACAAACTTGTATGTCTTTCGTCGTGCAATTCTAAGTTTATTAGTATGCTTTGAAACAAATGATATTCATCACTATTTACGCGAGTGAAACCGCGGACAAAAACTAGTAAACTATAAACTAAAAATCAGTCATCCCAAAATTGCCATATAAAAAAATTAAGTAAAATATAACGAACAAAATACTTCATCGTTTTGTCTGTCCACCGTTATTTAATTCTTGCTGGTATTCGGGTTTCGTTGAAAAATGCCATATTTCGAAATATTTGTAATTAAAATTCGCAGTGGGACAAGAAAGAATTTGCGAAACACTGGTTATCGTCGCTTCATGTTTCCCACGGTTTTGCTCGTTCTAATTATTTTATGTTTAAAATAGTGTATTGTTTTAATTACATATTTTAACTAGCATTACAATTATTTTGTTAAATATAAAATCAAATGCGGGAATCCCGGAAATTAACTAAAAGCTTCCATAAGTTCAATTGTTTTTTTAAAGATTTTATCGATCAGTAAAAATATTACATCAAAATACAGGGTGGCGCAATAGAACGTGCATATTGCATCATCTTTTTTCGCGGGGTAGAAAGTGCGCGGGCGGGGGGAGCCTGCATCGTTGGGTAGGCGGGCTCATGGAGTTTTAGTCACTATGAGTCACTTCGACGGGAAGCGTCGCGCATTTTGCGTGCGCGCATTTTACGAGAACTCTCGTTCATACATCGTTACTAGGCGTTTATATTGTTCTGAATATGGACTACGGCAAATTAGTGAAGCTCCGAGTGCTAATTTAATTAAAATATGGGTACAGCGTTTTGAAGAGACTGGTTCAACGTTTAAACCACAAGCAAAAGGTCGTCCAAGAACATCTAGGACCGACGACAATATTGAGAGAGTTATGCAGTCTGTACGAGGAGATCCGCAAATGTCTACTCGCAAGAGATCGTCTGTCTTACACTTATCGCGACGAAGTTTGCAACGAATTTTAAACTTGGATCTTAAACTGCATCCTTACAAGCTGCAGTTAACACAAGAATTGAAAGAGTCTGACTTCGGAGCAAGGCTCGCATTTGCTAATGAAATGCTTAATCGATTTTCCATTTTGACAATATCCTTTTCTCAGATGAGGCCCACTTCCATATCAATGGGTTCGTAAACCGTCAAAATTGTCGTTACTGGAACAGTGAGAATCCCAAACTCAAGCACCAGAAACCACTGCATAGTCCTAAAGTGACAGTATGGGCAGCAATCTCTGGTAGAGGAATAATTGGACCGTTTTTCTTTGAAAATGCGCGGGGGCAAAACGTCACTGTTAATACCGAACGCTATGTTGCGATGTTGGAAGGTTTTTGGCTCCAGAGCTTGAAAATTCAAGAATAGTGAATTCTAGGACTTGGTTTCAACAAGACGGAGCTACCTGTCACACATCAAATGACTCCATGGCGGTTGTGAAACAGATGTTCCCTGGCAGACTGATTTCGAAAAGAGGTGATATCCCATGGCCCCCACGTAGTCCAGACGTGACGCCTCCTGACTTTTTTTTGTGGGGATACCTCAAGAACAAAGTCTACAGCAATAATCCGAAAAACATCGATCAGCTCAAGGAGAATATCCGTGGTGAAATGGCAGCAATTACACCGGCATTACTGAAGAAAGTTTTCAATAACTTCTGTTTGCGATTAGAGGAGTGTCGTCGTAGAGAGGGTCATCATTTAGACGATGTTATTTTTAAAAAATAAACTTCAGTTATTTCTTAATAATACCTCAGTTTTATTTTAACTATACCTTTCGTATTTATTTTTAATCAATATTTTAAATATGCACGTTCTATTGCGCCACCCTGTATTACATACATTTGCTATTAAGTATGTGTATTTAATTTCTAAAATATTTAGTTTAAGTATGTTTGTTTAAGATAACTATCCGTGGAGGAACGGAGAATTTCCCGCGGCCGGGCGGCCTGTCGTAAGAGGCGACAAAACAACCCAAGCCGGGTGGTAGGGTATTTGCCCGTCTAAAGTATATCTCCATAACAACCTTAAGTGCTGTTCCGGCATTAGTGACCAGGTTCCAGTCTCCCTTAAGAGAGTAGCAGCGCATTTGTAGCACCTTAGCTGTTACAAATGTCCATAGGTGATGATAACCGCTTTCAATCAAGTGGGCTGTCTGCCTGTCTGCTGAAATCCTGCAATAAATTTTTTTTTTTTAAAAACCATCTGCATCGTCAGATTAGTTTAAATTATTCCTTAATTTAGGTAGCCTGGAAGAGATTGTTTTAAGCGATAAGGACGCCCGTTTTCTCTTGTATTTTTCTGTTTCTGTTTATCTATTCTTTGGTGTACAATAAAGTGTTGTCTATTTATCTATAAAAAATTAGGGATCCCTAGAAAACTTTCAATAATGTAACCCACCAATCTAAACAAAATACTTGGCGCTAGAATCGGGTTCTACCATTTTGATGAAATTTTATGTGTGTTTGAGTGGGTCCCGGGGAGTTTCAAATTCAGAAATAGACCCGGTAGGTGGCGTTGGAATCGGGTTGTAGTTTATATTTTTTCAAGACAAGACAACGCCTGGTGAAATCGCTTGTTCTAGATATATGTCTTGAATTTGAGTTTCAATTGTGTTGTAAGTGTGAAAAAGATGGATAAACTATTTGTTTCAAAAGAAAGAGACCAAAGTATTCTGAGAGCGACGCTGAAAATGGGTGTAAGGCATATTTCATATATTTGAGTAAATTAATTTATGTGTGTATTAGAGTATGTATTCAAACAGGTATAATTGCCAGCCTTCTAGGCACACTGCCCAGCGACAGCGGTTTGATGGGGTTGGATCGAATGTAGTTTACAGTGTTTTCTTTTCTTTTTAGGACTAATTTTTCAATCACCAAATTAAAGTTATTATATAGAACAATACACAACATGAGAAAATTAATTATGGCAG
The DNA here is from genome assembly GCA_949752895.1 of Dendrolimus pini. Classification (NCBI taxonomy): domain Eukaryota; kingdom Metazoa; phylum Arthropoda; class Insecta; order Lepidoptera; family Lasiocampidae; genus Dendrolimus; species Dendrolimus pini. The sequence goes on from OX457146.1 coordinate 5,599,379, forward strand.
TTACACGAATAAAATAGTTGAATTGTTTCACTTTTGAATTTAGTTTATTTATAATTTATTCGACTGACAATTTTATCTGATGATTGAAAAATCGGCCTTTAGTCTAATATTTGTTAGGGATTTACTTATATTATAATTTATTATTTATAATTATATTATTAAATTCAATACCTCGTCCCACAGCTGGGTTTGTACTCGATTCAAAATAATATGTACCTAGTTGTAGAATATTGATTGTTTTTTTGTTAAAATTGTAAAAGTAATTCTTTTGACTCAACACATTTTATTACAATACTTTACACTGGAGAACCTTTTTGAAGGTTTATACATTTATAAGTCAAAATTTAATACTACTTCCTTATCTATGAACACCGCTTCGCAACGAGTTAAAACGGCGAGAAACTGCCCAGCAACACGTCTAGCTAAAAATTCTTTTACTTCATATATATCTATCCCACGCTCTTTTTTTTTATTAAATACAGAAGTATTACATAATTACTGTTCGTAAATTAATGTTGTAAACCAGAGCTAGGCGGGTAAAAGCTTAGACCACTCAATCATAGAGGCCGTTGACAAATAAGAGGATCGTCGCAAAAAACATCATAGAAACAATAATAAGAACCTCGACCGACATGCGACATCTTGAGATGCTAGACCTGGTTTAGGGCCAGATACAGAAGGTAGCAGTTCTGACGTTAGAGGTTTCTGTCACTAGAACCCTAACCACCGGTAACATAATTATAACAAAGTTGACAAACAGGCAGACGGCCCAGCTCATGGAAAGTGGTTACCATCTCCTAAAGACATTTTTGAGTCCAACGCGTTGCCAGCCTTTAGGATGGAATAAATAGCAGATATAGGGAGAGGGAATAGAGAAAGTGGGCTAGGGAGAAGGGTTAAGTCACTGATACACGAAACACAATTAGCACAAAGCTAATCGTTTCACGCTGATATTCTGTGAGAGCTTGGTATCACAAGATAATGATTCGAACATGGCCATAGCCGGATGTTTATTAAGATTTTAAATTTTTAAAATTAATATTTTGAGATGCTTTTTTTTATAGAATAACGTACAATTACTATAATTTCTTATATTTATTATACTATTATATCTTATATTATACTATTATACTATTATATATTATATTACTATTATATCTTATACTTGTTAAATAAACATAGTAATTATACTAACGTATAAATACTATGTTTATTTAACAAATGTAAAACATCTGAAAATAAATAAATAAATGAAGATTTAATAGTATCGTAAGACAGGAAATTAAACTTACGCCATTTTCCCTCAACACCCTTGGATCGGACGCCGGACGCATCGAATTTCCAAAACCGCCACGCTTTTTGCTCTAAACGTAATTTTTGGAAAATCCAGCCGCGCCCCCCTCCCCCGGCGTCCCTGATTAGTCCATACCGTAATTATACCTATTTCGATCGGATACTTTTTCTCCTTGTCGGACAATTGTCGGGTATATTTAAGGAACGTCGGATATTTTTGTCGGAACATCACTTTTATGTTTTGAGAGCTTTTGAGAAATGCGTTTTTGTTGCATTTATCGTCAATCATCGGGTGTACGATTTGCTTTACTCGTTTCGTGAAATTGCTTTTTGATCTCAAACATTATTTGATTTTTTTTCATTTTTATTTTTTTTATATTCTTTACTTAATCAAGTAGGTATGTTTTTTTTAATTTTCAGGTTCCGTAGCAAATTTTTAAAAACTTTTTGACGTGGTCGAGTCATGCTTGTATTATCTTTATTCGAGCATGGCTCTGTAGGGCTCGATGGGTGTGTTACCATGCTTTCGCAGAATATCGACGTGAAACTATTAACCTTGAGCTAATTGTGTTTCCTACGATGAGTGAGAATTCTGATGGCAATCTCTGTCCCATTCCTCCTCTTTGATCCGCCTTTTTTTATTGCGTGAGCTCAGTAGACGGACAGACAACCCACCTGATGGAAAACGGTTACCATCGCCTGTGCTACAAATGCGCTGCCGCTCTCTAAATGGAGACTGGAACCTAGTCACTAATGCCGGAACAAAACACAAGGTTGTTGTGGCGACATACTTTAGACCAGGGGTGGTAGCCATCCAGTCGGGCAAATGCCCTACCACCTAACTGTGGGTTCTTTTGTCGCCTCTTACAACAAGCCGCCTGGCCGCGGCTATGACTGGATCCTTCGGGTGACGGTCCGGCCCGGAGTAGGGCTGATCTGCTTTGCGGACGACACCCTACTCACGGCACGCGCCGCGTCTTTTGCGGAATCCGTGGACGTCGCCAACGACGGGCTGGCGATCGTCGTAGATCGAATAGCTAGGCTGGGCTTGAAGGTCTCCCCCGCGAAAACGGAGGCCGTCATGTTCCATAGGAAATTCCGGAATCCTCCCCCGGACTTGTCCGTTACAGTTCAGGGGGTGGCGATTAGAGTAGGGCCCACGATGAAATATCTTGGGCTAGTCCTAGACGGGAAATGGCTGTTCAAAGCGCACTTTGAGCAGCTAGTTCCCAAACTTCTGAATTCCGCGGGCGCACTCTCCAGGCTTCTTCCTAACGTGGGGGGGCCGGGGGGTGCGACGCGGAAGCTTTATTCCGGCATCCTGAGGAGTATGGCACTCTACGGTGCGCCCGTCTGGTCCGATGCGCTTCACCGCCACAACCGAACCCTGCTGCACCGCGCGCAGCGGGTTCTGGCCGTGAGGACCATACGGGGGTACCGCACAGTGTCGTGGTCGGCGGCGACTCTCTTGGCAGGCGAGCTGCCCTGGCCTCTCCAGGCAGACGTCCTGTCCAGAGTTCGTCGCGCCCAGCAGGATGCCCTAGCTAGAGGACTGACCTTCTGTCAAGTCGAATTAGAGACGGTCAGGAAGCGGGAAACCGCCTCCTGCCTCGTCGCCTGGTCTCGTGACCTCGAACACCCTGTGGCCGGCGGTTATACGGTGGATGCAATCAGGCCGCAGCTGGAGAGATGGGTGACCCGCACCAGCGGAACCCTGACCTTCAGGACGACTCAGATACTGACCGGACACGGTTGTTTCGACCAGTATCTGTTTCGCATTGTGGGCTGCTTGCCTTCCCCGGACTGCCGCCAATGCGGCGCACCCGATACGGCGTTACACACGCTTGTTGAGTGCGCTGCATGGACGCCTCAGCGTTTCGAGCTCGAGACACACGTAGGAGCCGTCCGATCGCTTGGCGACTTGGTAACGGCCATGTTGCACAGCGACGACCGCTGGGAGTCTGCGGTCTCTTTCTGTGAGGCGCTTATGTCTCTAAAAGAGGCCGCAGAAAGGGATAGGGAGCGAAGTCCTGCAGCGCGTGCTAATGTCTCCACCCGAGGTCGCCGGCCTTCAGCTAGCACCCGGAGAGGCAGGTACGCGCATTACTTCCCTCCCTGAGTTAGGTTCCGGTACGAGGGGCCCCTTGCTACTAGGCAACGCAAGGGATTCAGCCCCCGTTTCGAAGTGGGGTGTGTTCTCCCAGGGCACACTCCAGGCACTTTATTGCGCTGGATCGACTGTTGCGTAACTATGTTCTATATCTCAGTCTTTCCTTCACAACAAAGCGCAGGGTCGACGGGAGGAGAGGTTTTTTAGTGGGTATTGAGGTTGCTCGCCCGTGCGGCATCGCTCTGAGTCTTCCACACTCCTCAGTGTCAAGCCATCGCGGACGAAGCGCAAACAAAGCATACTATTGCTAGCGTTATCGCCCCCGATGGATGCGCGCCGTTTCCTAGTGACGGCCCTGAGAGTGCGTAAATCGGTCAGCATTTTTCCTCGCCTCAAACAAAAAAAAAAAAAAAAAAAAAAGGCCGCCTGGCCGCAGGAAATCAACGTAAAATAGTTTTTTCATTTTCTTAAGCCTATGTGTACAGCACAGCTGGACTGTAGGTTATCAGCTGGCGCCATTCAACGGAGTTCTCGGGACAACTGAAAAGGCCACATTGGACTATACAGTTCACATTTCTCACAAAATAATAATTACTAACTCAAAAACTATCAATATCCTACAACTATTGTTGATTTTAGAGTTATTATCACACATTTTTAGAAAATAAACTGCATAGCACACATCTCCTTTCAGTACCCGCCAAAAACTCCTTGTTTATGATTCATTGACCTTGACCACAGATAAAATAGAATATTGCCAGAAGGCAAAAAAAATCGTTTTCGTTCTAGACGTTATGGTCATACGAACTTTTACGAACTTCTTACCAAACACATCTTGCACAAGAAATCTGTCACTACATTTTTTTTGTTAACCCTCACACCAGGCCTGTGTAACATGATTCTGCATTTTGTCAAAATATTTCAATGTAAACTTTTTTTTATTTTACCCCTTTTTGATGCCGCATTCAAGGGGTTGCGACATGTGATATTTTCGCGAGATCCGAGATAACTGTAAATTGTAGCTTTGACAGAATGTTTTTAAGGAAACTTTAACAATCTTTTTTTGTACATAGTTTATGAGATTGTGTCATTACGAGTATTAAAAATTAGAACTAATTTGATGGAATATATTTTTTTATAGGAATTCAGCAGACAGGCCCGCTTGATGGAAAGCGGTTACCATCGCCTATGGACATTTGCAACATCAAATGTGCTACAAATGCGCTGCTACTCTCTTAAGGGAGACTGGAACCTGATTAATAATGCCGGAACACAACTCATGGTTGTTATGGCGACATGCTTTAGACCAGAACTGGTAGCCATCCGGTCGGGCAAATGCCCTCCCACCTATATTTTTATATAATTAAAAAAACCTTCCACTGGAGACCATTATTTAAAGTTCATACATATAAGAACGACAAGAAGTAGCAAGAAACTCCCCAGCAACATGTCTAACAAAAACTCTTTCTGCATATTTATTTATATCAAGATCTTTTTTATAAAAATACAAAATTATTATACGTTATACAATTACTTTTCTTAAAAATTAATTATATACTGTAAGTAAGATATATTTGCGACTTCGTCCACGCTTTGCTGGACATCTCGCGGAATTTCCAGCAAAATGTACCGCACAACATAAAAAAAATGTAAGCTATCGTTTTAGTGAAAACTGTGTCGGAATAAGCTGATTTTCATGCATCCGAACAACTACAAACCACTCTAGGGAAAATTACCGCGGGATACCTGAGATAAAAAGTATTACATAAAATTTGTTATCGTTGAGTGAAAAAATCATACAGGATTTCTAATGTTTTTTATCTGGTCATTTAAAATTATTCCCAGAAGTATGTCCACGGGATTCCCAGGATAAAAAGTGACGCAGATTTTGAGTATAAGAATTTGCTGTCGATCAGCGAAAACTGTATCGAAATCGACCCAATAGTCTTTACGTGAATCCCGAACAAACAGATAAGAAATGTAAAAAAATCCAGAGTGTTGTCCGTCGTTTTTAAAGTTTATTCAAGTTTTTTTTAATAGTTTCAATGTACAGACGGCCTTTTTAGAATTTTATAATACCATAGATTAAATAGTGGCAGCTTAAGTCGATATTAGACGGTTCATTTCTGTCTTTCAATTTGGATCAATCAACCAAAATGATAAATGTAAACATAAACTTCAATTTCATTGAATACCGCCATGTCGTTTCCCTTCTGTGCTTTTCAACTAAATTAATTCCATTTGTTTTCAGAATTAGTGTCTAAAGTAAATACTACGTGCTATTCTATACCAAAAGGGGGCCCGCAGATATACCGCCCACACGTTTCTCGTTCTCCTAGTGAGAAGAATCTCACTTGGGCTTACCCTCCTCAATACTATATATCGCTGCCATGGTATTAACCCACGACCTAGGCTTAGGGTGCTAGAAGGAACCAGACTGGTTTCAAGAGGTAAACGATAGCCGTTTATCTGTGCAGGACCGGAGAAAGAATACAATTTCCTGCGGCCGGGCGGCCTGTCGTAAGAGGCGACAAAACAACCCACAGCCAGTCACAAGCAGTTGGTGGAGTATTTGTCCGACTGGATGGCTACCCCCCCTGGTCTAGAGTATGCCGCCATAACAACCTTGATTTGTGTTCCGGCATTAGTGACCATTTTCCAGACTCCTCCCTTAAGAGAGCAGCAGCGCATTTGTAGCATCTTTGGTGTTGCAAATGTTCATAGGCGATGGTAAGCACTTTCCATCAAGTGGGTCGTCTGCCTGTCTGCTGACCTTATGCAAAAAAAAAACATCGCGGTTAGTTTCACACTTCTTCACTGCCTGTCCCCGAGCCATGATTTGCTTCTATCTTGCAATAAAAGTGCCAAGCTAGCACTCATAATGAACTATAATTTTCTTTAGTAAAAGAAATGTTATAGTAAATTAGATACGTTAGAAAAACAAACGAATAATTTCAACATCATAAATGCCGCATAAAAATCGAACAAAAAGAACTAAAAGTTTTAAAAGATCTCAACTATGAAAAGAATTCTAAAAACAATTTAAACGGTGCGTCTGCGCACATCTTCCCCTTTCACCCGAAGAACGTTCAGTTATTCTAATCCATATTTCGATGAACTGTTCCGAACACGTATTCCATTTTCGAAGCCGTTTCCAAATTCAAAAGAGCCGAGTTCCCATTCTGGCCGCGTCGGTCGCGTTCTAAATATAAAAATAAAAAAACATAAAACTCTTTTTTGTCAAATATGGAAGGGTTAAGTTAAAAACATTCTATTTTCGAATTGTTAAAAAGTCCACATTGTATGGAATACGTCAAAACTTCATACTCGGCTTATGTAGTACAAGTAAAATTATTAGAACACACTGAGTATGCATTCATGTTAATTTTGAATATAGAAACATTTGTCCAATTGCTACACACATGAAATATTTTCAAATTACAGATTTCATTTCTGTGTCTTTCTTTGTTGTCAATACCAGCATAAATAAATAACTTGGGACTTTGATGTATATGCGGTGTAGAAAATTATATTATTATAAATCAAACTTTCGACCAAGAGATAAAACTTAACAAAACATTCATTATTGTACTAAAATTTTTGAATAATATGTCAAAGTTTCATATCGATGTCTACTACGTTTAGTGAGCTGCAACTGCAAAATTCTTATATACAGAGTAAATAGAGATAAATTATTTATAACTTTTTTTAGTTTTAGTACTTGAAGTATGCTTTTTTATTGTTTGTTATATTTATAACCATCCAATTTACTACACATTTAATTAATTAATCTATTTTAATTTGTAACTATTTTAATATACATCATCTGAATTACACTCTCCTTGATTTAACTGTCAACTTACTTATCCGTTGTATGTAATGAGTAAGTATGTTGACAGTTAACACATGAATAGCTATATACTCAAGCTGTAACGAATGTAGTTAAGATTATTTCTTAAAATTAATTTGCAAACTGACATGTTTGCTATATATTGGTTATGAATTCAGCAGATTAAACCAAAAAGTAGGAATGTTTCAAATTACTCGAGATTACAAGTACATTTTCACGGATCGTACTCTGGTGTAGCCTGTGCATGTCGTTGTTGTGCAACGTATACAGAAACTCTCTGACTCGTTATACGGCGCATGGGTATCATGAATATGGTAACTTACAGTATACGTTGGATTGTCGAATATAGATTCGACAATCCAACGTATACTGTAAGTTACCATAGCTTTTTTAAAGTTGTCGATTAGACTGATAAATAAGGTCTACTAATGACCAAATATCTCAAGAAGTCAAGATAATTAGATGTAAAGAGTAATATTACATAACAATGTAGTCGTAAATATGACAAAATCAATTTTAAGAACACTGAAAGTTAACTCCTTCGTTTTCTATATTTTGGTATACGTTGCGTGATTCATTTGTTAACATAATTAATTAATAGTATCATTCTGAAACCTGTACATATTCTACAGCAACATTATTCCTTTTTCAAATGATACGAAAGACACAGGAAGCATGAGTTTTTTGTCACTTCCACATCTCGCTTGAACTGATTCAATATCTCTCGCTCTTTCTCACCGAAACATTTTCTTTTAGTAAAAAAGAGACAGGTATACAATCGAGGCCTCAGGTGTGTTGACAATAACAGATGTTCGGAAGATGGCGGGACATTACACAATTACAATTCTATTTAATTATATTTTTTCTCGCGTACGTTTTGAGATTTTAGATTGTGGGCGTCAGTTAGTCACTGTCTGTTGGTATATGAAGTTTAACGATTGTTCTCTAGCCCGTTAGATGAGAATTTGACTTGTTAATTCGTTATCTGTAGGTAGTATGGAAACTTTTTTGACAATGTTGTTCTGGGCGGGGTAATGAGATTTGTCAATTTGTCCTAAGAACTTTTTTTTTCAATTTATGTTACAAAGCAAATGGTTTCACATAATTTATAACGTCCCACTATTCGGCGTAGCCATTTATATATTACACTGTACTAAGGCATTTCTACATTAATTACTAAAAGTGTCCAAAATATCCTAATAAACATACACGAGAATTTTAAATAAAAATCTCATAGTAATCTTCAAAATTTGACTGGAAATCCTTTAAGCCGTTATAACCCAAACTTCCAACACAAAAATTTCATACAAATTTAAAACAAATAAGTTTCTATCAATAAGAACGCTCGTGTGGTTTAAGTTCTATAAAAATTAAAATTGAAAATTATTTAACGCAAACCACAAATTTTAAAATCAAAAATAGTACAAAGACGACGTAACACAATATCTCATTATGTTATATAAAAAAACTACTATAATGAGAAAATACGAGATTTTTGACCCAAAAAAACTTCCCCTATATTGAACGGGTTAGGCGAGCGAGATAGCAACAATCATATACAGGACGGTTACTAAAATGCATACTAATAATTATTATGTAAGTACGTTTGTTTGGATGTTTGTTTGTTTTTTCCTCTTAGGTTTAGCCATGAAGGTAATATTATCAAGTTTTGTATGGTAAGTATTAGGTATGTACTTTCCCCGAAAAATGGGATAGTTAATACAGTTTAAACAGGACGGTCTACAGAAATATTAAGTATGATCATTGATAATATATTAACAAGATTTGGTGATATTGACGCCATCCAATACAGAATTGTAATAGGTCTATTTAAAAAGTGTTTATTTTTTAATTGAATGTATTGCTAATTAAAATAATCCCTATATTCTAGAGGAACACTTCCTTTCATACTGATTATTTATTTAGGTTTGTGGCTTGACAGCTAGGCCTTTAAGCCAGATCTTAGTTTACAGTATAGTTTCTTCATTTTCGTAAGCTTATGTGTATCACTGCTGAACTTGTAGATAAACAGCTAGTGCCATTCAAAGGAGTTCTTGTGACAACTCAAAAGGCCACATTTGAGTGTGTTCACATTTCTCACAAAACACATAATTACTACTCAAAAACTATCAATATCCTGCAACTATTGTTCTTTTTAGAGTAATTTTACACATTTTTAGAAAATGAAACTGGACAGATCAACATCTTCTTTCAGTTCCCGCCAAAAACTCCCCTTTCATACTGATGCTTTAGTTTATTATAGTCTATCTAAGCATATATTTTTACTTTTAACAGCTCGATGACGGATCGATAATTAGTAATGTCCTAATAATGCGTTACCAACTTAATTTGTTATAAAAATCGTCTTCATTTATAAATAACTTTTAATCATTTTATTTTATCTCTATATTTTTGGGAAAAATAATATATCGTGTAATAAATAATACATTAAAATGTAAAATATACTACATTTCAATTAACTTATTTTACATATAAGTCAATAAAACGGCACTTAAAATAATTGCGGTATTATTTTTCTTTAAAGTAGAACGTTTTTTGTTTTCGAATCGATTACTTTCGATTTATTTACATATCACACACAACAATAAAGTACGACAATTATTTCATTTGGTTCATGTGAACTTGACTGTCAAGAAATATGTAACTTAATAGATGTGCAAACGTCAAAAATAAAATTAACGCTTGGAAACAGTATAATGTTAAATATCTTGCATTAAAAAAAAATTGTTTATCAAATTGAACGTCGATTTGCAGATGTGCATAAGTCTTGTTCTAGAATATTCAGTTTGAGCCTATCAATAATCCCACTACTGGACTCGGGTCTTTAGGAGGTCCCATTGTTTCAGGAGAACTAACTATGGTTGTTTAATATGAATTGGTGCGTTTAATATATAAGTAATATTAATGTAATGTTTTATCAATGTTCATCTACAGTACATAATAACAATAAGTAATATAAACCAAAAAAGCAAATAAAGGCATATTTGAATTTACACGGGTAATTAACATCTTAGCCACTAACTTGATAAGACTAAGATAAAATATATAACAAAAATTATTTTTGCTAAAAATAATTTTAATAATAACAAATGCTAAAACTTTAAAAAAATATTTTGTTTAAGTTACAATTTCAAGTTATCACAATATCATGTGAAGTGTCATCAAAAAGGAGTAAAATAAAAAAATAACTTGAAATATTTGAACAAAATGCAAAGCCAGGTGTGAAAGGTTTGTTGCAAAATAATAACTTGTTTTAAAAAGGTTTTTAAATACAAGCTTTTGAGGTCCTTGATACCATGTAGCAGCAGAGTGCTAGCCAAAACAAGTTAAACGAACCCAAAAACGACGGGTCTATCTTGTTTAGTACAGGAGTTTGATCGTTTGATCAGCTCCATGGTACAATATTATTGCATTGTTTCGCGATGTGCATATGCGTGCAAAATTTCAGCTCAATGGGAAACCGGGAAGTTGGTCACATTTAACTTGCAAGGTTTCACCCGAACTTACATATATACATAGGTACATCCATTGCAAGTTAAATAAAAGCCTGTAAAATGTAAATGGCTAAGTGGTGCTTGCGTTTTGACATAGATTCAAACCCTCGTCAATAAAATTGAATCCCGGTTCCTAACCACTAATTTACCATGATTTTAAGCCAAATGTAACGTATGTAAAATATGACATAATTATTATATAACAAACACCCGTGCAGAAACGAATAAATAATACAATATCCTACGGCTCGGCGGCCTGTCGTAAGAGGCGACCAAACAACCCACAGCTAGGTGGTAGGGTATTTGCCCGATTGGATGGCCCTGGTCTAAAGTATGTTGCCATAACAATCTTGAGTTGTGTTCCAGCATTAGTGACCAAGTTCCAGTGTCCCGTAAGAGAGCAGCAGCGTATTTGTACCACCTTTGATGTTGCAAATGTTCATAGGCGATAGTAACCACTTTCCATCAAGTGGGTCGTCTGCCTGTCTGCTGAACTCCTGCAATAAAAAAATAATAAAAAAACACCATATTTCTAATATAATATTTGTCAAACAGCCTGTAGATACAGAATAGGACGACACGTCTACAACCCTTTTACTGCACCTGGACCGGATTTTTTGTTCAATATTTTTTGTGTGTTAAATTTTAAAAAAGTGCAAAATTTCGCCTTGACAGCGTCAATATTGATTTTTGGGGGCAAAATAACTGCTATCCACAATGGGAGTTCGTTAGTTGATATGGTTTAAATGAGGCCATTACTCTTTGACCTCACAAAGGGTTGACGGTTGGATAGATACTATCGTTATCTATTTTATAAGAAAAAAAAACAGAACAAATTCCTGAAAAAAACATTAAATTTTAGTCGATTAATATGGAAGTTGAGATTTTGGAGGGAACTTGTAGGCTCATGTTTTGTTATACATGATGACCTCTGTAGTTGAGCGGGCTAAGCCTTTGCTGGCCTAACTCATTGCAACTCAGAGGCTCCGAGTTCGATTCGTGGTATGGTAAATTTAGGAAACGAATTTTCTCTGTTATGTACTATGGTCTGAGTGTCTAGGATCGGTCCCAAAGTAGTTATATATTACCCGTAACACAAGCGTAACTTGCTTAATTTGGGGATATACAATATGTGTGTTTATCTCCTGATTATTATTATTTTCACCGCGGGCAAAGGTTTATCTTAAAGTGACTTAATATTTATTAAGTATTATTGTTATTATTATACAGTTTTGAGTAGATATTAGAAGGTTCAATCATGTCTTTTAGTTTGGATAAATCACCCAAAGTGATCCACGTAAATATAAACTTGAATGATTCAATGCAATTGAATGCCGTCGTGTGTGTACTTTCAGCCAAGTTGATTCAATTTAGTTGCGCATTATTTTGATAAAAAAATCATTTTTTTTCAGTTCAAACTGAACAATAGTTGTAGAATAATTATTTTTAATAAATAAAATATATTTTGTATCAAATCTCACACCTGTTTAGTGAAATGTCCTTTTTCAAGCTGTCACTAGAACTCGTTTGTTTAATATCAGTCAAATGGCTAAAGCTCTTGCTTGAAGACTGACTAGTCTACAATTTGAACCTTTTTTGAACCTTTATCTGTGAATACTTGACTCTAGTGTCCATAATAAAACTACGTTTTCACAAGCGAGGTAGTTAATATGATTTTTATTATTCCGACGTTTCGGCTACTTTTCAATTACAACTTACTTAACAATTGTCATTGACACTTGACATCTTTGTCTTTCGTGATCACGGCTACTGAAAAGTGACTGAAACGCCGGAATAGTACGAATCAAATAATTATCGCGCTTAAAACCATTGAACCGTAGATTTATTATGTATACTAGTCGCAAAAACTTAAGAAAATACTTGTATTCATATTTCAAACAAAAAAATGCAAATGCCTTTAATACCTTCTGCTAATCTATATAATTTATAATAAAAGCCTTACCATTAAACTACCAGATCATATAACTTAAAACAGGCTAATTGCTAAAGCCACAAGAAGCCATATTAAACGAAGAAATAATACGTGTTACTTTTTACTCGAATTACAACAAACATATCGCAGTACAATATATTAACGTTTGGCTCAAAATTATGAAACATGCAATCAAATTATTATATAGAAACAGTAACTTTAAAATGCACAAAGAAATGTCTTTACACTAATTAATTACTAATTTGGAAAGTAAAAGAGCAAAAGGCTTTTATGTACGACTTGGTTCTGACCAAGGTTTCCCCTACCACGAGTCTTACCAAGGAATCTTAATAAGCTCAGTTTATAAATTGATGTAATAAGGGACAGTCAAATCAACTAAGAGAGTTTTTTAAAGATTTATAAAACGTCGCAGTTTCATAGATTTTGTTAGCGCGAGGTAACCTTCATAAATAGGTTACCTTCGCTCTTACAAAATAATTTTCTTTCTCCGTTCCTGCATGTTTATACGTGCAGGAACGGAGAAATTTCCTGCGGCTAAGCAGCCTGTCGTAAGAGGTGACAAAACAACCCATAGCCAGGTGGTAGGGCATTTGCCCGACTGGATGACTGTCGCCATAACAGCTTAGGTGGCGCGGTCATACTGTAACAGATTGGGCCTCAGGTGTTGCAAAAGTCTATAGCAGATAGTGACCAGTTATACAATGAAGAAGTAGAAGAATAATTGAAATGACTTTTTGTACTATTAATCCGTGCGTATAATTTTAATATGACTACAATATTAATATCACAATTATTAAAACAATGCATACCGTGTCCCACGCCCACGTACCCGCGGAAAGTTAGTTAGCTTCAATATGCGTTTATCAGATTGACATTCAATATTGATCATTGGACAAATACTGGCTTTGAAAGTTGTGTGATTGTGTGGCATCCAGTTTGATTGCTGTTTGAGGACATTAACCAACTTTGAGATATGTGTACATATCACAATTAAATAATACGTACATAATACATATGTATATTTGCAGATAGTCCCAAAAATTCTTAACTGAGAAATAATATTAATCATTTTTTTACCTTATTCCAATCATTTGGCTTTTCCTTCCATACTCCTCCATTCTGCCATACGTTATCTCTCACAAAATCTAAATGTCATCCTTCAAACAATCAAAAATAGAAAAGCGGACCCTGGGCGTCGGAGTGAACGCTCCGAACGCAACCGGGATTTAACACTCGGATGATGATGATGATGATCCTTCAAACAATCTACCCTATATTTATTTAGTCCACCTTTACTTTTATATCCATCAGTCTTCCAGTTTTATATTTTTGTTACATGTTTTCGTCCATCCTCAAACCATCTTAATTGTCTCTGCTCTCAATTTTTCATTACCGGTACAACTCTTGAAAACCCCTTTACATACATTACTCGTGTATCACTGTTCGATTATTGCCTAGTATACGTATTGGTGGCAGTTGCTTCTTGTTTGGAAATTAAACTCGATATAATGGACTGTATGATTATTATTATTAAATTAGAAGTACACATAAGAAGTACGTAATTACAAAATGTGCGAGAGAGTCGAGATAAAGAGAGAGTGGTTAGTGGTCAATAAGAGTTGTGATAGAATTTTAGTAATTTTCCTCCAAGGCCGCTCCTATATCCCGTATCCTGTCAAACGCCTAGCTGCTAATTGCGCGAGCTATGGGCGTCGGCGGTATGCGGGGCGCGGAGAGTTGGTGTGCTCCGGCGGGCGGGTCAGGGGGGTACTCTCTGTCCGCAACAATAAGATAGATAAACATCCTACAAGGGCTAGCGGAGGAGTTAGGTAACGCACTCATAGCCCTGGCATAAGCTACAGGACGGAACACCCAAGGGTTTTAGTGGGTGTCCCTAACTGGAGAGTGGCAATAGCATGGCACCAGTTCTGATTAGACATGCTAGTGCCACCACCGATCTGGTAAATCCCACACATGGGTCGCGAATTATACCCCCAAGGTTCTACCCTTATCGGGGCTTATGGCCCTCAATCGGATTTCCTCTGTATAAAAAAAAGATAAACATCGTTCCACAAATTTTGCTATCTACCCTCATTTTTTATGTTAGGCAACGTTTAACCGAGACTCTGGTTTATTGGCTGTTCTATATTTGCGTACAATAGGAACTTTTAGTGATGTAGAACCAGTGTCGTGCGCTGTTCTTCTGTAACCTGCATCCTAAATCGATTCAGGAAAGGGCGCATTTCAATGTTAGTATTTCACTATAAATAATTATACCCACAGAAGTTACGGTAACGAAGGTTACGGGTAGTAGCGACATCTTGTCATCCGAAGTCTCGACAGAATGACTGAATTTCATGAAATTTAGAAAGACAAGAAAAAATATTTAGGGTTATGATTAATATAAGTACCTCTATTCTTATTTTATTGTGTATAATGAAATTATTCAAATTACCATCATCGCATTTTACCAGTCTCTATTTGTGAGTTTTCCACTTTTGCAAACTAATAGACACTCATAAATTAGTGTAACAATCAAATCAACTGGCATTTCTTTATTATCTTACTAAACGATGCAGTCTCCTACTTTAGCAAGCTTATTTGTTATCATTTAAATAATAGCGAAGTGGGCACGGGTCAACTAGTATAATATAATTAACCACAGCGAAATATCATGTTAATACATAAGTTTATAGTACAAAGTCGTGATATTTAAGATATGTGGTCGTTTCTGCCATCGCAAGCGTGAATCTACAACTGATACTGCGAATATTAATGAGCTTATTGTTATAATTATCACGCATTGACGTCAACGGGGGGAAGCGATCGCTGCTAGGCTATTTTACGAGATACCGTTATTTCTTGTCACTATGAGTAAGGTATTGTCGGAGTTTACTTCAAGCCTAGCCTTAGCCTAGCCTAGCCTAGCTTAGTCTTAGCCTAGCCTGCGAGCTGTAACCGTTGCAGCTACTGCAACTAAAAGTCCGAAAAAGAAACCCGCAATCCGTTACGTGGTCTAGGAGTTAGCGGATATACAGAAAGTCAGACACAGAAAGCAACTTTGTTTTTTGCTTTGTAAAGCTATTGAAAAACAAGTAAGAAGTTTCTAATAAGTAATTCAACTTACAAAAAAAATATTGCATGAGTTCAGCAGACAGGCAGACAGCCCACCTGATGGAAAGCAGTTATCATCAGCTGTTACCGCTATGTAAACCTCCTTTCGACCTATTCATACTTTTCTTCGACATATTTAAATTCTCCTTGAAATGTAACGGCGCGTTCCCCTTCGCACGTCACTTCAATCACTCATTGTCATATAATAAAATAAGTTAAATAAAATCGCTCCGCATTTTAAATATTTAATAATATATATATATACATATATATATATATATATATATATATATATATATATATATATATATATATATATATATATATATACAATGTATCGCGCCCGCAACGCACTGTAAATTAAACATAATAATTACTACATAGACAATATAAATACCGAATTCATTAAATCCTAAATACATTATAAATATAAACAATAAATAATAAATAGTGATCAGTGAAGTGTACTGAGAAGAGAAGCAGCTGTGTTTTACGTCCATTTATCAGGTGAGTGCGTGCTCCGATTCCCATTCAAAATTGATCCAATCTCATTTTCTTACTTTGAAGTAGTTCACTTCCCGCTAAACCCAGCGCCGCCGCAACATCAGCTATACACATTTGCAACACCAAAGGTAAATGTATAGCTTCTTTATACAGGAATTTCAAGTAGCGGGGTGGTGAAGTGGGGAGGGGGGGAGGAATACTTACCTTTACTACAACCCTTAAGGTCCGGCGATCTTGAAATGAACTTTTTTTAATTATCATAACCTCACTTATTTTCACTGATTTTTTTCGCTAATGTTGCACTTCTATCATAGGTCCGAAATCGAAAAATTCTTTCAAAGTTCAAAAAAAGCCAGTAATCAACATAAAAACAGCCAAAATAACCCAAAAACCAGCTTAATTGGATAAAAATGAAGAAAAAACACAATAGAGCACATTTGTATACAATACAAGAGTAACCATTCAAAATGGCGACCAATAAAGACGATATTTTTTTTTACGTAATCGCTTTAATTTATATTTAACCAATATTTAAAAAACATCAGCAGTGTATTGGAATTGAAATAAAATTGATATCATTAATATATTAATTCATTGTCATATTTAAAAGCCAACTTGCTAGTCGTCCACTAAATTGATAAATAAAACAAATGTTTCATATGAAACTTTCAAGGTGTCGTAACTGTCTGTGTGTACAAAAAAATTTGTAAATGGTTACAGTCGGTTCTGGCACTCACCGGCCGCTCCCGCGGCACGCTCGCTTCGCTCGCTCGGCTCGTGCGCTTTGGTCTGAAAATCACCTAACATAACCGACTGTTTTTATATAAAATAAATAGTTAATGGTTACAGTCGGTTCTGGCACTCGCCGGCTGCTGCCGCGGCACGCTCGCTTCGCTCGCTCGGCTCGTGCGCTTTGGTCTGAAAATCACCTAACATAACCGACTGTTTGTGTATAAAATAAATAGTAAATGGTTAATTTTTTTTTCATAGAAATATATCTTGACCTACAAGATTTCGAATTTCTTAATTACAAATCGATAAGTATTAATGACATATTGATTAATTTATTTTTATAATCACACCTTGTTAGCCAAGCCATTAAAAACAAAAGTGACACTAAAAAATGACACTTTTTAATCAATCGAGGGAGTTTTTGGCGGGAACTGAAGGGGGACGTTGTGCTGTGCAGTTTTATTTTCTAAAAATGTGTAATAATACTCTAAAATGAACAATAGTTGTAGGATTCGTGAGTACATTCATAAACTCAATTCACGGTTTTTTATTATCAAAAGTGGCACAATTTTACAACAAAAATAAGTGAGTTTATGATTATAAACTAAAAAAAAAACCCTCCGGACCTTAGGGGTTGTCGTAGGGGTAAGTATACCTCCCCCCTATTCACTACGCCCACCCACAACTTAACATTTGTGTATAAGATTCTTAAGTAGCAGCCACACCAAAAGTGCGTCAAATGCGCTGTTGCTCTCTAAAGGGAGGGAGACTGGAGCCTGGCCATTAATGCCGCAACATAACTTAAAATTGTTTAGCAGCATCCTCTAGGCCAGTGGGGTAGCTATCCAGATGGGCAAATACCCTACCACCTGGCAATAAATATAACAAAACTAGCTGTGCCCGCAACGTCGTCCTCGTGGAATTTGTTTTCAAAACCCCCCATTTTGAAATATTCGTCATTGGTGCTCCGCTCCTATTGATCTTAGCGTGATGATATATAGCCTTCCTCGATAAATGGGCTATCTAACACTGAAAGAATTTTTCAAATCAAATGAGCAGTTCCTGAGATTAGCGCGTTCAATCAAACAAACAAACAAACTTTTCAGCTTTATATATTAGTATAAGATATTACATCAAGCAAAGTTAAAGAAGAATCTTTAAACGTAGACAATATTAATTTTTTTCTTTACAATTGAATTCTAAATAAGATTTATTCAAAAAAAATCAATTCAGAATATTTATTATGGTCGTGTATAAATTTATTCTTGTTTTTTCAAATATATCACAGAAAGTAATTAACAATGGTAGTGGTATTTATAAACGATAAAAATATAAATTAAAACGTCTCAATGCGATACAAAAGCGAGACGAACGAGCAGATAGCCAGGTAAATGCAAAAATGGCAAGCGCTTAAAACAGTGCCGTGGTGGAAAAAAGGTAAAAAATAACATAACACAATCAAATGAGGGATGCACAAAAACTGGAATAAAACGAGAGACAAAAAGCAATATGGCGGATTGTTTTTAATTATCGAGTATCGGCATAAATCGATGCACGTCGCCGCGGGCCCGCCGGCCGGGCTGCGCAGGCGCATCCGTGGAGACGCCAACGGGATAACAAACGTTGACGGCACCCGTGATTGAGGGAGCTAAGCTTATGCCGGCCTTCTTCACTGCAAAGCAGAGTATGATAAACTTCTTAAAAGAACCTTCCGTTATTTACTATGTGGTCTGGGTGTTTGTTACAAAAGCGGTACTCGCTTAGCTTGAGGATATACAATTTGTGTGTCTGTCTACCAATCATTAATTTATTAAAATAATACGTTATAAATTAGATTTAGATAATAAAAATAATACCTCATAAACTAGCTACTACCGGGATTGAATCTATCCATTTTTCAAAAAGGGGAATCAACAATTTAGCCTCCACGATTGTGCTATTTCCATGTACAAGTTTCATCACAATTTTCCCATTACCACGTTGAGGACGTTGTAATTGTAACAATATATAGATTAGGTATAACGGACTAGCCATGTCTATGAGCTGAGCCATTGGCAATACGACGAATGACACGACAATCGATGGTTGGCGAAGTCTGCGACAATTCGCGGTACGGTTCATTTTATTACCTTTGTTTATGTTTATTTTATTAGCTTCGCCTTGCAATTAGCTGTTGCTAATATGGATATGGTCATGATTACGCCGTAAAGGATGCATACTTTCTGACCAGGATATGAATATACGTCATTTGAAACGGAAGTTTGAGATGTGAGAGCATTAGTAACTAAACAATCACGACTTTCAAATTTAGATACCTTTTCAAATTTGTAATGTTTGCATTTTTTTGGGTACTCTCTTTATGTTTAAAACTGAACCTACCCACAACGCAAGACATTTAAATAAAATACACACAAACATTTAACTTTCAGTTGTTGTGTTAATTCGTAAAAAAAATATTGAAATCTGTTGAGCTGTTTTAAGCCGTATGCAAAACAGACTGAGATAACAAAATTATAAAAACGATCATATGGCTCAAACTTGACACTAATACGTCCAACAGTGAGCAACTGTTAGCTGTTGTTAACAGCGTGCGAAGATCCATAGCAGTCTGACCCACAAAATTATAACTGGATGGCTACTACCCCTGGTCTAAAGTATGTCGCCATAACAACCTAGAATTGTGTTCCGGCATTAGTGACCAGTCTCCCTTAACAGAGCAGCAGCGCATTTGTAGTATCATCACTTTTGGTGTTGCAAATGTCCATAGGCGATGGTAACCGCTTTCCATCAAGTGGGCCGTTTGCCTGTCTGCTGAACTCCTGCAATAAAAAAAAGTTTAAATATTATTTAGTGTTAAGTATGGGAAATACATAAATTTGAAATTAATTTATGCCTTTTTGTGCCTAATTGTAAAATGTATATATATATATATATATATATATATATATATATATATACACTACGAGTATGCATGCCGACATGTCGATTATAGTAAAATGTGTATATATATATATATCTTTACGTACGTATGTATTGTGTATCTTTATCTAATAATGTATTTACCCATGTTCACTGCCATAAATTGAATTAGAAATTTGAAGAAAGACTCCAAGGTTTTCTGTTCGCACGATTCATAAAATTCATATGTATGGGTGAAGGCAATGCAATCGCGCGGATGTTCGATATATTTTACTTATAAATAAGAGTACATTGTTATTCGAATAGGGTCATCAGGCGCCTAATCTTTGTATTAGAATACCGCTAGGGTTATGCCGTAGATTTACTTACATAAATTCCCCGTCAACAGGGTCAATGCTTCTGCTCGCGCCGCTTATTTTAAAATCCTGTTGTGTCCAATTACTTCCGTAACTACCCGCTTTTCCTAACCGCGTTATCCAATCACCTTTTCCCAGCCACCATCTTCCGTTCCATACGACTATCCTTGTCGTACTTACCACTGTACTAATAGTACTGTAGTACTGCTCGTCTTTACGAGTCAGTTTGCTGTCGACCCTCGTCGCACATAATCTGCTGTCGACCCTTGTACGACAACCCGCACATCTTTCTTCCACCAATTGCCTATAAGTACAGTTATACCGCACCGCATGTGTGCTTATAATATCGAAGACTACAAGAAGGAGACCAGAAGATTTGCTGCAAAGCTCACGACTTAGTGATCAGCACGCATAGTTAACGCACCCCAGAGGCACACAGGTTAGTCTCCCTTCTTTCCATACCAGAAATTCTACCACTGTCATTTGGCTGGCGCGTTGACAGCTTCCTTATATAGTCACCATATACCCAAGACTCGAGGAATTACAATATTTATATTTTGTTAATATCAAAACGCGCAATTGACTCGGTGATCAGAGGGTCGGTAGTCACCTCAGACAGTGGATTCATAGGAACATGAACAGATTCTAGTGTGAGATTACATTTTTTTTAGGTAGGGGGTAGTACATTTCGTACACTACCGGGTCTTTTACTCAGGATTAAACCAAAGCAACGACAGTTGTCGACTGATAACAGAGTCGATTGCCGATCTGTGTAGAGACTACAGTTAGTTGAGAGCATGGTACCCTAAGGTAACCCATAGGCCACTACTCCACTAAAACCGCCTTGCTCCCATGTGAAGTTTGAGATAACTTTTTTTTTGAGTCGGGGGCAATGCATTTCGCACACTACCGGGTCCTTAATTAGATCAAAGCTATGAGAGTTAGCCACTGAAGATAGCGTAGCTAACAGAGTCAATCCCCGGCATGTGTGGAGACTCAGCAAGGTACCTCCCTCTATATGGACAGGTAACCCATGGGCCAATACTCCACTAATACCACCCACCTCTTATGTGTCCCACACTTATGGTAGGAAGAGCCTGAGACTTAGACCGTAGTTACGTCCACGCTGATCCTGCAAATCAGTGCTTGAGAATGCCCCGGGAAATAGGACAGACTCACTTCGTCAACAGGGAGGATGAATCCGCCGCTCTCTAGATGCGAGAGGACCTCTGCAGCGGTATTACGGGACGAGATCTTGCGCATACCTGCGTCTCCGGGGCCCCGACTGACGTTAGTACCCACGGGACGCTTGCGCACCTGTCTCCCTAGTATAGGAATACTTAAATGTCAATCCTGGGCAGCCCTAAATCCGCGTCGCGGGTCGATTCCTACGTATATATGCCCGTACGCCTGTACGCCTGTGCGTTTTAATACGCCTTTGTCATTGCCCCGCGTATTTATAGAACACTTTCCTTGCAGCGTAAATGCTAGTACTCATTTATGTTAATAAATCCATGCAATGCTGAAATTAAAATGAATATCTGAAAGTATCTTATTGTTCAGCTTGCAAAATTTAACCTAAACAAAGTAACAAACATTACAAGCTCCATAAAACTTGTAAAAACTGTCAAGTGCGTGATAGTCCACTGTTTTCGTTATTTGACCACGAAACATTGATATATTGAATATTGAATACACCTACGCCATATGTTACAATTACCACGTGCTAATAACGGTGAAGGAAAACATCGCGATGCAACCTGTACATCGAGGTAAGCGATGTGTCAATCCTGCCAAGCCAAGGTGGCTTGGCAGGACGCCACGCTTGTCCACCTTGGACAAGCGTGGTGGGTATACTGTCCGTTCCCCTATAGTGGGAGCCCCGAGGCCAGTGGGATATTATGTATGGGCTGTTATTATATATTATAATTATTTAAACGTCATATCTAAAAACATTTTATTATTTAAATTTAATCTATATTAATAAAAAAATATTTTTTAAAAGGTTTTTAAACACAAGCTTTTGAGATCCTGGATATCATGTAGCATTAGAGTGCTAGCCAAGACAAGTAAAACGAGGCCAAGCACGACGGGTCTATCTTGTAGTACAGGAGTTCCTTTGCTTTGATCGTGGTTCTCGCCAGACTGCTTCACCCATCCGTTCGGGCATTGTTTTATAGTAAAGTGTTACAATACAACAATCGACTGCGTGGACTGAGTTCTTCCAAGAAAACCTAATCTGCACACCTGGTTATTTATTCCTGCGAACGGCCATAAACGAAAACAAAAACAATAGGCTAATTGCAATTAGCTAAATGCAAATTTTAAACACAAAGCAAACAAAAGAAGTACAAATGCGGGAAGGGTAATAAACCAGGTTCTTTGTCGGTATGTAACAAATATATTGGCTTCAATTAAAAAACTCTAAAAAATGCAATCTATGACACTTGACATCTTTGTCTTCTGTGATCACGGCAACTGAAAAGTGACCAAAACGTCGGAATAACAACAATCAAATAAATTACCGCGCTTAAAACGTAGTTTTATTATAAAAATACATGCATGAAACTACAAATTTCAAAAAACTCAACACATCATAGCTCTTCTAAGGGTCGTTTTGGAGTTATGGTCCGCGTTCGTTGACCTCTCCTCATTGTCTCTGGCCACACAAAAGGGCGTTTTCAAATAAAACATCTCGAGAGAAGGGTTAAAAATTCCATCATTATACTTCTGTCATTGATCATTTTTCATGAAACCCACAAAAATGGGTTCGGACGGGTTATAAAAATAAAAGTGGTTTCTTATTTCGTTGGAATTCTCGTGGTTTTTGGGCTTCTTTGTTCGGGGTTTTTAATGAATCTGAAAAGGAGTCTTGGATTTGTTTTGTTTGAGCCCTAAAATGGTTTTTAATCAAATTTCTTGATATTGCATATCGAAAGCTGAGACGCTATTTGTTTTTTTATTTATTGTGAAGCTGTCTTACAGACAGACAAGCCCACCTATGGCTGGTTCCTATATCTTACTTTTCATTCACTTACCTTATCATATGGCCCTTATGTCAAATTTTAACCACCGGTTAGGCAAATTAACGGTCGTTAACATATAGGAATCGGCCACTAATGGAACGTGGTTACCTTCTCTTCCTTATCTTTCAAGGAAGGTTTATTTATATACATATAACCTTCTTTGAAGAATTATCTAACAGAGGTAGGGTGAAAAACCGCTTAAAAATCCATTGTGTGGTTCAGGAGTACCTACATACAAACAACGTAGTTATTTTTTAATTGTTTTACAAGCACGTTTTAAAGTTACAGTCAAAGTAATTTATTTGTTTGAAACGTGGTCATTTTTTTAGACGTTATGCTAAGTGGTAAAAAAATATATTTCTTTACAGGCATAATTTTTTTTTGTAGTTTTGATTACAAGCCATTTGCAGTCCTTATAACTATATATACTTACATGTTATGATTATATTATTGATTATGATGCTATTATAATTACAATAAATATTTAATATTCAATTTATTATATCTCTTTCAAGTTATATATTATTCATAAAATAGTTAAATTGAAATAATGTCATTAACAAATTATATGTAATTTAGTCAAGAAAAATATATACTTTTTTATTTATTTTTATTGCATGAGTTCAGCAGACAGGCAGACGGCCTACTTGATGGGAAGCGGTTACCATCGCCTATGGACATTTACAACACCAAAGGTGCTACAAATGCGCTGCAGCTCTCTTAAGGAAGACTGGAACCTGGCCACTAATGCCGGAACACAACTCAAGGTTGTTATGGCGGCATACTCTAGACCAGGGGTGGTAGCCATCCAGTCGGGCTAATGCCCTACCAGCTGTCTGTGGGTTGTTTTGTCGCCTCTTACGACAGGCTGTCCCAACGCAGGAAATTGTATTCTTTCTCCGATCCTGCACGAATAAAATTTAAATAGAACAACCAACAACAAAAAATTAGTTCCCGTCAAAAACCTCAAACCCGTTCTTAAAAAACTATGCAAATTTGAATTAAACCATTAAAAGTGTAATAAAACAACAATTAAGACCAGTAGCGTCCATTTTAAACTATCTCTCACAGAACATAGAAAAGAAACGCAATAAAAATAATTTACATCAATTTAAATTCCTTATATATCAACAGAGTCTATCTATTATCCATAGATTGTTGCCGGAATACAAATTTATCAAATCTGAAACATTCTAAAATATACTCTAATTCCCTGACATAAAGTCCAACAGAAGGGTAAATGTAAGATGGTCAAAGGCAAAGTACTGTCGTAAACTGATTTAAAATTGTTCTATCTGTCGTAAATTCGAAATTAAGCCTTAATTCTTTTAAATTAAGGTCGAAATTATATATGGTCAGTGTTGGACGATCACAAAGGGCGGGTGCCCGAGCCGGGAATCGAACCGAAGACACATGCGTTTTAAATCAGCGCAAGTCGATCGCACAAATAAACGAGTGGACGGACGACGTAATAAAGTATTGTAAGTGTAGGCACAGGGACGCCCATGGAATCGTTAGTCGTTTTATATTTTAATTTATTATATATATATATATATATAATATATATATATATTATATATATATATATATATATATATGTCGCAGAACGGCCTCGTTCTCACGACATCTTTAGTTATTTCAGGTTTAGTGGGCGTCATCAGGATGAAATGCGAGCATAAAACACAATAGCCACGGTTTATACACTTTTAATTTAGATTTGATCAACATTATGACATAGTTTAGACCGAGCAGCGGGTTCAGGGCACCCGCTCATACTTCCAGCTTCAATACTTTCTTTAAAATACTCTAAGGTCCAACTCGACCTGCTGCCATCAACTCAATGTGCCACACAAAAACTCCTCAGTCTACCGAAGTAGATACTACTCAAAGTATAGAGGGCGTCTGACCCCGCTCCGCCATAAGCTCTGCTCTGATTGGTCGTTTATTAAATTACAATATTCATAACTTTTATTAGGTTAGAACGATCTTGAAGTTATAGAAACATTAACAAATCTAATTAAATTACATTAAGAATTTTAGAAGTGATTATAATGTAAACAAATGATATTGTGCGTTATACATCCAGTCAACAATACATCGTCATAGTCATAGCTTCCCTCCGACATATATATATATATATATATATATATATATATATATATATATATAATTAAAGTATAAAACGAGTAAATTTATTTTGCTTATGTCCATAGACGTCAACAATTATATTTGTTTTTTTTTTCAGAATTTAAAGTGACTAAGTTATAAATAAGAAAATATTTTAAGTTTTATTAATAATACTTTTTATATTACACTAGCTGTAACCAGACAGAGGTTGCCCTGCCCTTAAAAAATAAAAATCTAGAACCCGATTGCAGTGCCATATACAGGGTTCAATTTTGAATCTAAATCATCCTGAAACCCACTCGAACACACACAAAAAATTGTGATCAAAATGCTGGGATGCTCTAAACTGAGCCTGGGGTTCGTTTTCCTACCACTTCTTCCCCACTCGCGGTCTTCGACATCATTCCTCGAGATTTAAAACCTGTATTTATTGCATGTACTCCTTTTGACAGGACCAGGCGGTGACGGCACGCCTAGACGTTCGTTCTCCGCGTAATAAAGCATAGAAACTGACTTACATTTATCTAGCGACTTTAAATTCGAAGAAAGCCAGTGCTAACTTCATAGTAGCATCGTGCAAATTGATTTGATGAAATCAGTACAGCGGTACCAAGTCAGTGCTGATTTCAATATTTCCGATTGAATATTTTGAAGTCAGTCCGCTCCCCAAGTAGCTAGATCAATGTAAATCAGCCGTAGCACAAATTCGACTCCATGCAATTGCTGTCTGCCCTGAGAGAATCAAATAAGATATGGAAAAATTAACAAAAGCGGGCAGAGTCGGATCGATGTATGCAGTTGTTATGCACATTGGACAATTAACAGCGGTTAACGTTAAATATTTTAATGTACAATGCATCGTGAACTTGTCGCTTATAAGTATTATCTTTCTCTTATGTTTTTATTAAGAGACATGAAGAGTTTTTTCTTCTCTATTAAGGGTTCGTTAACCATTTTAGCAAAAACTGAGACCTTTTAAAATCCTCATGTCCACCAGTTTTTGTTTTTGTATGTTACATTTTTTTCGGAAATTGCTGGTCTACGTGGATGAAATGTACTACTAGCGAGTCCTACATCGGACATCGTGCTACTTTGAAAATTAAAATCTGGTTCCCGATTGCAGCGCCACCTGTTCAATTGTGGATCTAAACCATTCTCGAATCCACTTGAATATACACAAAAAATGTCATCAAAATCATTTAGAGTTTTTGAAGAAGTTCAGTGACATATACATACACGAACAGAAGAATCATATAATATTTTCTTGAGATTTCGCGATTTGAAGACTTCGCGAAAACTACGTTTTAAGAGTCTGAAAAAGCACTGCCACTGAAAAGTGGCCGAAACGTCGGAATAACAAAAATCAAATAAATTACCGCGCTTAAAACCGTTACGAAGAATTATATGTAAAGATACGTTGGTTGCATTCCTTTTACCAAATATGGCCTGGTCAGCGGGTTCAGCGGCGGAAACAATTATATCACTCAATAGGCAACTTACATTCTAGGTAGTTTTCCTTATTGAATTAGTTTTAGAATATGCAACTTATATGCCACTACAACATGCCGTAGTGAAATTACGAATAAAGTAAATATTAACATTTAACAATCGACATCTACAACTAATATATATTACGCTATTATACAAATAAAATAGTATTATATCTTTTAGAAACAGAATTGTATAACATAACACCAATCTTCAAACTTCTGCCAAAAACACCTTGTTAAACTAAAAAAGAGCTTGGCGGCTATTCTAGTGTTTAAAATTCTCATTTCCTTCGTCGACATTGTACTAAATATAGCATTAACCCTTTTCCCTACGCCAAAACCATTAACAAAAACAAAAGTTAAATAATTCGCAAAACTTATAATACGGGAAAAGAATGCCAAAGATTTACACAAAGACAAAAGAATCGGCTACAAAAGAAACAAAAGTTAAAATATAATATGGAAACCAATTTAAAAAGTTAGGAATTATGAGTGAAATGAGAGAATTTCTTGAAAACAAAAGAAAAACGTCTTTTAAAAGATGGAGACCGCAACATGAGTGTTCCAATGAACGACTGTTATAATATGGACATGCCGCTAAGAAAATTGATTTAAACTACATTTTATTACTTTTACTCACAAAATACTTTTGTAACTACAAGACAAGTAATACACTTTTATAAAGTAGTCTATTTATGTGTGGACGTGACGTTGGGTATTTCAAACAAAACCAAACTCAAAATATAATTGAAATTACTTAATATTTTTTTTTACTTATATATTAGACCTTAATAATTCAAAGAGTTTCTTTTCTCTGTCCATTGTTTAACTCTTAACACATTAAGCTTAGAAAAAACACAAATTTTAAAATGTGTGAATTTCCCAAATATCAGATAGGTAATATATAAACTGATTAATGGTTATTACTTACTACTCTAACTATCAATATAGAATTTCCTAAGTTTTGCGACTAGTAATTTTTATATCATTTTTATTTTTATTCCGAAGTTCTGGCCACTTTTCATACACACAACACTTCGGAATAAAGATAGCGCGCTTAAAACACGTAGTATTATCGTGATAGAAATATTTTTGACAACTTTTTAATGTCAGTACTACACCTGGGATAATTTTAGTGTTAGGGACTGTGTCACGCAAATGTACCCAAGCATTTGATGTGTTATTTGTGATGCGATATTGTTAATGATGTTAAACATTGGCAGATATCTACATTAATAAATCTATTCCTTAACGGCTTTATTTTAATGCTACAAAAAAACGTATTTGGCCACAGCCACTAAACCCTAACATTATCCCATGTAGCACAAGGATATAAGGAATAATCAATAAATTAAATAATTTGTTAAAATTATGACGTCACAACGCAGTACATCCACGCATAATGAAGAACATTTTGTACGATCATAACAAGCGAACCTCTTCTTCTTCTTATGAACCGTTCCTATATCATACCAACCTTTCATTTTGACTTGAGCTCCATACACATAATTATCAAAATTCAGCCGAAGGTAAGGCAAGTGAATGAATAGTAAGATATACGAACCGGTTATTAGTTATTATAATTATATACTGTTTCGAGTCATGTCCATACAAATGATCGCCACCCAATCTCGAAGAACCGCGTAAGAAAGAAATTCAAAAATGGAATGATTTTTAAAAAATGTATCCGATGGCCCGAGCTCATTTATAATAAGAGAAACCGAACGCCGTACGAAAGAAAGAATAAAAGTAACAAAAGCACATAATATAACCCTTTTAGAATTTTGTTCGAAAACGAACGATCTGCCGCGATAAATATTGAAATATGGAATGGAGATGTGCTACTTTTTGTTCTTTCTCATTTGGCTCGGTGCTGTTTTAGGGTTCGTTGGGGTGAATAATTGATGTCCCAGTTTGCGTCGTGCGCGATCGAATCAACTCGATTGTATAAATGTCATTAATTTTAATAAGCGTGACCAATATTTCTATATTATTAGGGGTCGGTTTCTGCATACAATAATATATTATTATTTCTTACTAGTGGTAAAGACATTCACTCTTATTCATATTGAGGTAGAACACGTTTGTAGGCTTCTTTAAGGTTCTTAAAGCCCTACAAACTTACTCTATCTCATATGAATAAGCCCGTTAGTTTTCAATGTCAGTGTATTTTGTGACTATTATTCGTGTCATTATTGAAGTGTAGGGTGGAGGAGCGAGATGGAATGCTCCTCTGTTTCAAAGAAAGATCTTTCAGTGAGACTATTGTTACCCCTCGCAGGCCTGGGCCCATCCATTATGGTTGAAAATTTGTATATATTCTTTTATATGTTTCAGGAATAGTTTGTGACCTTATTAGACAACGCCATCTATTGGCATGAGTGTTTCACGACAGTATATATTATTTGTGTAACATCCTAAATATACAATGTAATAGTCCAGTACCTATAGGCACTTGTATTGTATTGTATGTATTATTAAAACAAATGGTAAGTCAAATATTTAAAAAAGGAACACCTGAAATTCATCAACAGAACCCTTAACAAATGGAACGATCACATTTGTTCATTTTTATTTTTTAATTCAGGGCCAGTAATGGCTTTTTAAGAGATCAGTTATGCCGTCTGCACGGGGCGCTACTGTTTTATCGTCTATTAATTTGACTGCCTCACTATAAAGCTTAACTTCCAAAGCAACTGTTCTTACCGTAATTTGACATTGTTTTTTTACTGGACACTTCTACACGGCGTACAATTTTAAATTAAAACTCAATGTCCTGCGGGAATGATTACTCTTTTAAGGATTAAGATTAGGTCCGTGGATCCATCCGCAAACAGTTTCGTCAGTTTGTAAGAAACTTTGATGCCACCCGAAATCAGATCTGGCTGGTTCGTATGTCGCTCGGAAAATCAGTATTTCCATACAGCGTAGTAATGCAGCCAGTCTTCTTGGCACGCTTACATCAGGCGGCGATATGTTACATACTTTGTATGTTAATACAAATAAAAAAAATACAACTATAGATAAACTTTTGATGGTATAGATGTTGGATGGAATAGAAACGAGTTATTTGTACAGAGAGAATATAATTTTTAGTTTGTTACAACACAGTTTCACTGACACAGTCAATTGTAAACAGACAATTCTGTATTTAACAGAAACCAGCCTGTGACGAACCAAAAAGTTCTCAACACTTCCCCTCAAACAATATTCGATACCATCCATCTTCATACATATCCAACTACAAGCCAAACATGAGACATTCACATCGTACTTAAGATGCCTAGACTCAGATCGCACACACCCTTTTTACACGCTTTATATTAGCTTCACTTGTATGTCAGTCAGTATGTCTGTAACCGACCCCTAAATTTGACCGACTTCCCGTTTTCCGATTGAGCTGAAATTTTGCACGTATGTGTATATCGCGTGACAATGCAATAATATGGTACCATGGAGCTGATCTGATGATGGAGTCGGAAGGTGGCCATAGGAACTCCTGTACTAAACAAGATAGACCCTTCGTGTTTGGGCCCGTATGTTTATATCGCGTGACAATGCAATAATATGGTACCATGGAGCTGATCTGATGATGGAGTCGGAAGGTGGCCATAGGAACTCCTGTACTAAACAAGATAGACCCTTCGTGTTTGGGCTCGTATGTTTATATCGCGTGACAATGCAATAATATGGTACCATGGAGCTGATCTGATGATGGAGTCGGAAGGTGGCCATAGGAACTCCTGTACTAAACAAGATAGACCCGTCGTGTTTGGGCTCGTTTTACTTGTCTTGGCTAGCACTCTGCTGCTACATGATATGCAGGATCTCAAAAGCTTGTATTTAAAAACATTTAAACAAAAATCAACTAAAAAATGAAAAATAAATAATAGTTTAAAAAAACTAAAAAAAACACGCTTTTATAAAAAATCCAACTAAAAAAACAAAAAATAAAATTTAATATAATATAAAAAAGCGTGGGGTGTATTCAATTAATAATATAATATCTTAAAAAGCGCTTTGAATACACCCCACGCTTTTTTATATTATATTAAATTTTATTTTTTGTTTTTTTAGTTGGATTTTTTATAAAAGCGTGTTTTTTTTAGTTTTTTTAATTAAATTTGCAGCGACCAAATGGCTTTGTTAAAATATCTGCTGGATTATCTTCCGCGCATATCAATCCAGACGTACAACGTTCCTATACAGTCAAAGACATAATGCGCCCTAATGTCTATGTGTTTAGTACGCCTATGCACTACAGGGTTATATGCTAGTTTGATAGCATTCTGGTTATCAACATACTCGTATACACAAATAGACAGATCATCACCCCTTACAAACGAATTTAGCTGCCGCAAGTGTACAGCCTCTTTAGGTGCCTCTGACAACGCGACATACTCCGGTTCAGTCGACGACAGTGCAACACACGTTTGTTTCCGGCCTTCCCAACTGATCCAAACTATTTCCGCATCTAAAAAGAAATCCGGAATATGGTTATCAGTCTTTTATATTGGTCAATGATCCGATCCAATCAGCGCTTTATAACTACGAGAGTCTTGGCAGAACAAGAGCTTACCCTCCTTCCCCTTCCGCCAAGGCTTTAAGGATATCCATTTCCATCGGAGTTTTCGCTGTATTGCATTTGGACATACCATATTGTTCCAAATCCTAGAAATAAACCTTTCTTGACTTGAATATAGTTCATTGTCCGTTCTAGACAAAATCATATACCAATATTTGTCTCGCTTCCCCTAAATCCTTTATCTTAAAATGCTTACGAAGATTGTCCAATAACAATTTCTTTTGCTGTTTGTCTTTATAAAATAATATAAAATCGTCCACATATAAACCGATATAAAAAATATTATTTTTGTAAAGACCTGAGACTTCACTTGCGGTAGCCAAAAGCTCACCCTTGAAATGGCTGGAATTCAAATGGTGAATTAGCCTACATCCCTCTCTGTCAAAACTCACCTTCCATCCATTCTCTACTAATTTAGATACTGATAATAAATTAACACGCAAACCAGGTACATAAATGACATCCCTCACAGCAAGCATTTCACCTTTCATACCTACCATGATATCACCTTTACCCGCGCATTCTATCCTATCATTATTCGCACATATCACGTCATTCATACCGACATCCATAACCAAATCAGTAAACCATTGCTTCTGGAAAGACATATGAGAAGATGCTCCACTGTCGATGTACCAGCCGGTCGGATCAATCGAATTTCCGGCGCTGAAAGAATGCAGGCTCACTACCGCCGCATCGTTAGCTTTGGAGGTCGAATCCGCGTTCCTTCGTTCTGGACAGTCTGGCTTCGTATGTCCTTTCTTTCCACACTTGAAGCATTTTACTTTGTTCGTATTCATGTCCTTGCTCCCATTCCTTTTCTTATTAACAGCCAATGCCAAGTCCGTTGAAGATGGTGTGCAGCCTTGACGTGAATCCTCCTGCAGTAACTTCTGTCTAACGTTTTCTGAAGTCAACTTCATTCCAGAGTGCTCCAATGCCATCCGCATAGGCCGGTACTCTTCAGGTAGTCCCCTCAGTAACACGACAGCTACAAGATCATCGTCAAATCCGGTGGCTATATCCTTCAATTTTTGAGAATGAGACAACCGCAGCTACATATTCGTGCATGGACGTATGCCGTTCTAACTTTTCGTCCAGAAGTACGTTCATGAGCGTTATCCTGCGATTTACCCCTTTGTCTTCAAATGCTTTAGCCAAGCTATCCCAGGCGTCTTTAGCATGATTTGCTTGTTGCACATACGCGTAAAGCGTAGTTTCCACATGCAGGCAAATCAGCGCCAGTGCCTCTTGGTCTTTCTCAATGGCAATAGTGTCTTTGGAATCCGGGTACTCCGACGTATACTTGAAAAGTTTTCATTGCGAATTTCCACGTAGAGTAATCATCTAGCCCGCAGAGGTTTTTGATTACGAATTTCGTGGAGAGGGCCATAACCTTTTGATGGTATAGATGTTGGATGGAATAGAAACGAGTTATTTGTACAGAGAGAATATAATTTTTAGTTTGTTACAACACAGTTTCACTGACACAGTCAGTTGTAAACAGACAATTCTGTATTTAACAGAAACCAGCCTGTGACGAACCAAAAAGTTCTCAACATAAACTAAGTTATAAGTTATTATAACTTAGTTTATCTATATCTAAATTTTATTTTTATGACGTAATATAAAGAAATAGTAGTATAAAAACAATTAGACATAAATATGTGTAATCTTTATTCTTAATTTTATGAGAATCAAATTTGATTCATGTCCAAAAAAGAAAAATAAAACAAGTCCACGAAAAAGAAGCGTTTATGCTGGGTGTAAAAGTGGGTGTGCTGGGTGGGTTTTGTGGCGTATTCCCTGTGAACATGAATCTGAAGTGAAAATTGAGGGTCGATGAGTAAATAATTGAAACAAAAAGAAAACAATATACACTATATTAATTTCGATCGCGTGATCTATTTTGAGTTTTTTTCAATTCAATTCGGATTCGGCGGGAAAAAAACGCCAGCAATATAGTCTGTCACCCAGCACACACAACTTTTTGTGGTGGACCTGTGTTAGCTATATCTTGATAGGCGTGATTGTAATGATAGCTGTCGCACGTATCCAACGTAAGTATATTTCTATCAAGTATAGAGTTCTTTCTTCTTTCTTGAACATTAGGTATGATATGGGTTTTTAAACAGGTGTTATTATACTTATTTATTATTGGGAAAAAGTATTGGTATATTTAATAAGTTTATTGTTGTGTGTATATTCAAAAAAGTATATATATATATATATATATATATATATATATATATATATATATATATATATATATATATATAGTGGCGAATGATGGTAGAACCATCTAGTTAGTTTTAGAACTTTTAGAAACCGCTGTGAGTTGAATGAGTTTTTACACCCTCAATACCGTCGCCAATATTGCGTGGACCACCTCCGATATTATCGCCAGTAGCTCGCTTCTGGTTCCTCTTTCGAACTGCGCTACACAGCTCCTTCACGTATCCGTCCATCAAACTTGTCACTAAATTCACCACTTAATTCGGCTCTGTCTTCTATTAACCTTCTCTTCCAACTCTTTAGTATCGCACTTGTCGCTTCACCGTCTTGGACTGAACTCAACTTTAAACTGCTCGGTAGGTTCGATCAGTAATCTTCGACTACGTCACTATTGTGACGTGTCGGTGAGGGGGCTTCGAGCGGGGGCTCTTTACCCCGGCTGCGGCTCGGAGGGCCACTACCCTCCGGTATCGTTGTGTGAGAGCCGCCGTGGTGTCGGCGGCTCGCGCGGGCCAACCCGCGGCTGCGATGGCCTTCACGGCTTTGCGTTGGCTACATCTGCGGCGTTTGTTGGCCTGCTCGGTAGGCGCGCCTTACGCTGTTTAAATACTAGAAAGAATTTTCTAGAACCCCTCTATCTATCTCTGTTTCTTCCTTCCCGAACCTTCTTTTCGGGAACTTTCGCTTATACATCTATCCCTTTCTAACATCTATCTATCTCTTTCTTTCGGTCATCGTCTATCCCTTTCTAACATCTATCTCTTTCTTTCGTTTATCGTCTATCTCTTTCTAAATATATCCGTCCTTGTCTTTTCCTTCCAGAAATTTCTAGTTCTTTCTAAAAGTTCTAAAACTGATTTACGCTGCTGGGCAGTTCCACCCTCGGTCGCCACAATATATATATATACACATACCACTTACATCTTGAGGTTAACTAGTGCTCCTGCTACACTTGTGATAAGGATGTTGTTAGTGACTGTGTCACGCAGGTGTAGCCGAGCATTTAATTCGTTATTTGAGCTACGTTGTTACTGACATGGAACACTGAACTAACAATATATATAATGAAGTGAAGCTAATGCATCGGTTTTATTGCTATGAGTAAGACACACTCATTAATGCTAAGGAAGGTGGACCAGAGGCATAAAAATATCCTATAAGTCTATTGTTTTCCTAAAAATATGCTAACGTTGATGAACAATAAACTGTGACCAGGTAGACAGACCTGGAAGAAATTTGAAAAACATGTCTTAATTTATTAAAACTTCTTCCAGGCTTGCAGCACATTCATAGCACTTCTAATGCGGCGGAAACCACTTTCCGTCAGAGGGGCCGTCGTCTTAAATTGGTCCGTAGTGTTTATATTACTTTGAAATTGTTTAATTATGTATATCAAAATTTACTACCGGTTAACAATTTGTGTTTTAATTACTTTTCTGAACATGCTTCGTTAAACTGTTCTGAATTTTACGAGTAATATTAATTGGACATATTTAATTGATTGAAGAAATTGTAAAAATGCATAATTTACTTTTTTCCCATGATTGTAAATTTAAGTGGATCTTATTCCGCGCAACACCATACGTTTCCAATAATATCAATTAATATCTTAGCCATCCAAAGTTGGTGTTTTCTTTTAGTTTATCCAACTCCAACTTTGGTAACATTCAAAAGCCTTGCGAAACCAAAAATAAACTAACAATGATGGCTATTAATAAGTAATACATATAAAGCCATAACTTAAAAAAGGAATCTCAACTCATCCTTTCAAAGTATAACCTCAAGTCTGTAAACTCTTTGTTGCCTGGATTTTAAATAAAAAAATCTCGAATCTATGAATAATCATTCCCCGTAGAGAAAGTATTTTATAGAGATGGCATAGGTAAGCAAATATAGTTGTGGAAATAGAATGGATTTATGTGTATTGTCATTAGTTTGAAAGAGATGATTTATATAAATTAATTTTGGGTCTTGCTCAGTGATTATAATTTGGGTTGTGCGACATTCTCAGTAATGGTGACAGGTTAAATCTTCAGTATTTCAAATCAACGTGAGTTTTCTTCTATATGAGAATTTTTAACAGCATTATTGATTTAAAATGAATGGTAAATGGACACCGACACCTCGTGTTCATTATGCCCATTACCATTTTTTTTACCGGTGGAAATCCAATTGAGGACCATAAGCCGTGCAAAGGGTAAGTTCATGGCTCGTGTGTGGGATTCGTCTCGTTTGGGTGGCACTAGCTTTCCCGCAAGAATGCAATTGCCACGCCATGGTTTGAGATACCCACTAAAACCCCTGGCCGATCCTTCAATATCCCTTATCCGGGCTGTAGGCTCGCATGCGCATTTACTTTTAGCCCGGATTAAATTATGCCTACTACCATGCCAGCAGCCAGGGAAGCGGGCAGCGCAAGTACTTATACGACATAGAAAGCTTAAGTAGGTATTCGGTATTAGAAATCGATTGGAGATGAAGAACTTTCAGTAAATTTAAATATTGTTGAAGTGTAAGCCTAATGAGCTGTGTTAGTTATGGTAGTAAATATAATAAACGGGTAAATAAATATAGCGAATTAATTAAATAAGACTATATCGCTTGGAAATCATATATTGACTTTATATATATGACGTTTATTAGTTAAGATTTAAAAAAAAACTTAATATATAACGAAATATATGAAGAAAAAAAATTGAATTTCTAAAATGATCTAACACATGGTAAGGTGTTCATAATAAATTTCCCCTCCCTTCCTCGCTATCAAGGAAAAACAACAACGCCTTCGACTTGTGTTAGTGTCGTGGCTAATATTGACCAAATGCACGCGAAATAAAGAAAATCAATATACAACTAAGTATAACATAAATAGCTTCATTCGCACGTATTAGTGAAGAGGGAAAGATGAAATGAAGACTAATGACGAGATAAGATTTTCTATTCGTTTGCCTTCTCCCGGCCTTCACATCGCGCCCACAGCTGTATTCTCCGTCGTTATTTGGTATAAGTAAATTGTTTCTCTATTTAATTCTCGTACACAGCATTCCCGGTACCACAGACAAGCGCGATAGAGCCAAAAACAAAACCTAAAACCTCCACACGTCTCGTTTTACATAATAAAGAGCGGAAACGCTGCGTCACTACGCTCATCGCGAGCCCACGAAACGATTTCGATGTTAAAAAAAATAATCATATAACTTGTAATGTGGTTGAGGATTTCATATTTTTAAATATCTTTGTTGTTGTTATATAGTTTTTAAATCAGTTTGCCCGTTGGTTTGTTTTTTAAAGTTTTTATATTACCAAAGAAATTAGACATTGATAATAAAAATTTGGATTGTTCACTTTTTTTCAATCTAGCTATTTCAAAAACCATTTCGAGGAATAGTGTCCCTAATCATTTCTATCTAGTTAAAATTCCAAAAAACGTACGATCTTCTTGTATTTTGTAAGAAATGCGTTTGACCTTTATTTGACCTTACAAAATCCAACAGGTGGGCCGTCTGCCTGTTTGCCTGCTTCAGGTGTAAAAAAAAATCTAGCTGTACATTATTAGATTTAAGTTCTGTAACATGGATTTTCCCTAAAGACCACTTTTAAAAATTTAACGATAACTGTAGAAAATAATAATGGTTGAACACGACAAATTATAAGCCTAGCGACAAAAAACACTAAAATGATCACGATACGTAATGAGTAATGACAGTGACATTTAAATAGTAGTAGCACAGATTACTATGATTAGTAAGTTTTATTATTTTTGTTTTCTAGGCAAAGAAATCAATGTAAACTTGTCCCTTATAACGTCATCGGAGAAATAATTTTAAAAACGAATTATAAAAAAACTAACGCTTAAAATACAAAAATATTCAAATTAGTATATTAAAATACCCTATTTTACGTAATAAAAATATAAAATCAGAGGGTAATTTTTTGTGAACAATCCCCATTGTTTTATGAAGTTTATAAACTCGTTAAAAAGTTATACAAGAGTTATTCATAATCGCAATCCGAAACCAAAGAGAAAAAAATTGTTTAATTTTTTTTTAACGAACCTATAAACCTCGTATAATTATGTATTATGAATAAGACGAGTAAAGTTACGGCTGTAAAGTTAATATCAGTCCAAAATTTTTCTTTCATTCTATTCTTTACATTTGCTGATCCTCAGACGAACGAATAAAAGTATCTGAGCTGAGTTTGATCATAGAAATATTTTATATTATTAATGCATTATAAAAATGATAATATTAATAATACCTATTATGGGTTAATTCCTTAATTTTCTCTAATTGTTAATCCTGATCTAGACAAACTACAGACGGTTGTGCAGAAACACATTTTATTAGAAACTAGCATCGATCACTAATAATACCTTTATACCACGAGCGAAGCCACAGGCAAAAACTCTTTTAAAAAAACCTTGCTAGAAAAATTACCCAACTGATATTAAAAACCCGTTGCGTGGTTTAGGAGGAGTTAGCGGATATACAGACAGCCAGATGCAGAAAACGACTGAATTATAACTACGTAAAGATAGAGATGCTAATGCACAGCTAATACTTAATAAAATCATGCTTCAAGTTGATAGATACGACGTTTATCGATTTTTTGGTAGAATATTTCAAGACATGATATGTTAAAAGCTAATGTCTTCAGAATTATTTAGTAAATTCAACTTAAAAATGAAACCAAGTAAACCCGTAGTTAAAAGACTAGTTTTTATATGAATCTGTGTTGAATAAACGCGTTTGTGCTAAGTCACGTTCTCTGCGTCCGATTGTTATAATGTTAATAATGTTTCTACAATCGTTGAGCCTATTTTAGTGTGTGGGTTGTTTCAATACGTAATTATTTTGTGGTAACAGAAAACTTTTGTGTAGATGATTGTTTAATGTCGACTATTGGACTAGGAATGTCCCGTCAGAAGCATATATGAAACACAAATGAATTACTCAGTACAGATAATATTTATTTATTTGGTACACAAAACAAGAAACAGCTACGGTTTTACGGTTCATATGTAACTATCAATTATTAGGTCTAAGCCGTAACTCTAAACATGTGAGAACATAATGTTGACAAGATATTAAGGGGTTGATATTATTAGTATCATTTACTATAATGTTAGTTTTACGGTGGTTAGGTAACAAAATTATTATGCAATTATGACAGAAATATTGGTGCAGATAGTATCTCGAATTTCACGTTTAAATTTAAATAAGGAGGAATTAAAATATCAATGGATCTATTTGTACTTGTAATGTCATTATAATTAGCCTGCACACTGTTGTGACGGGATTATAAAACAATGTGTTATTTTTTAAAACTTGAAGGGAAAAAAGTCTAGTTGAAGGATTAGGAATTTAGTATCTACTGTTAAAATTATTATAGGAAAGTATGCCTGGACAGTCAATGGAATCATTTAGTTAGGAGCTTAAATAGAGAGAGAAAGAGACCAGATTATTGAGACATTCCAGTATTGTTCGAAAGAGAGAACAGAA
This sequence comes from Dendrolimus pini, assembly GCA_949752895.1. NCBI lineage: Eukaryota > Metazoa > Arthropoda > Insecta > Lepidoptera > Lasiocampidae > Dendrolimus > Dendrolimus pini. The sequence continues at coordinate 5,638,693 of OX457146.1, forward strand.
GAGGTAAATGAATTGTATGTATGTATATAATATCTTTAATAAAATGAAACGTGATTAGTGACAATAATATTAGGCCCAATGCGTTATGTCTCTCCCATAGTAAAGATGAGAAACTTTAGTGTTTTCCTTTGGTTACGGAGTGGAAGGGAAACACTGAGTACTTACATTTTAATGTGAATAGACTACTATAAGACGCATTTGGCTGATTTTTACTACTTTGGAAGCATTATATAATCGGTATTAATCTCTGACGTTGCTAGACTCTAGATTATTGCACGGTCAACATATAGTGTATATAGTAAGGCCTGTTTGTTTTATTGATGCATTTAATATAGGCTCCAACTTCTGGATAATCTTGAATTCCACAAGTATTGTTTTAAATAAATAATAATAGTAATAATTATTATTATTACTATTATTATTTATTTAATATGGTTTTATATTCAAAATGGTCTAACGTCGGAAGTAGCTTCGGTGAACCTGCAGCCCACCTCTCTACACCTCTTAGCCACTCATACCCATGTTGCCCCTGCCTTTTATGGTATTTTTTGAGGCCCATGCAGGGAGTGGCGAGTCACCGTCTGCCTATTTTTCCATGTTCCCCGAACATTGCGACGGGCAGACCCCATACTCCCAGACCCCCAGTACCACTAGCAGTTCACCCCAATAGCCCGGTACTTTTTGTCCTCATTTTCCACAATAGTCCTACACTGGCCGGGGCTTGTCCTTGGGTGCATTATGATATGGTGTAGACAGGGATAATCGCCGGTCAGTGTCACGCCACATTTACATTGCCTCTACGTGTTGGTCTTTCCATGGCCCCGCGCAAGCCCTCCAAAAGTCCGGGCCATTTTTATGGCCCGTGGTCTTCCAAAATAATATTCATACTTATGATTCTGTTTTGAAAACAATTTTCATTTTACTATTAAACAATGAGAAATATAATCTAGTTTAAAACTATTATTATATGTAATTGTCTCTCGGAGAGCAGTAGTTAAGTTATATACTATGAACTTTGACAACTTGTAAAACACAGTATTAAGAGGCTTTTAAGAAAAAAATGGCAGAACCATCCATTAACAGTTACGAATAAAACAACCATTATTTTTAAGTATACATATTTATTTATAAATTACGCTGTCACATGATATAAATTAATTTATGTACAATTAAATAATACAGTTAAATTTATATAAAAATAATTATACAGGGGATCTGTACCAGCGACCGAATCAAGGAGATTTCGTGGTGGCTTGGAAATATCCCGGAAAAGGTGACCCGGTAGACCAAATCCCAGCAACATTGATTAAATTCAAGCTTTTGTTTAAGCAGCTGTTAGGAGAGGACATTAAATCATAAATAAGTAACAACGGGTATTCGAAATCATGACTAGAAAACAGATTCGTCCAAGGCATTCGATAAGGTGTAACACTTAACTTAAATATATAATTTATAACATAAATAAATAAATAAAAAACTCCTTTACACACTTAAGACTGCGAATTGTATAAAAAATCGTTTAGCGTACTCAATATTCGTATCATTAATTGCGTTTCAAATTTGAAGTGTCTCACAGGGAAGTTTTGTGGGACCTATATTATTCTTTTAGGTTATTTTATATGAATATTTCAAGTCCATTATTAAACATATTAGAAGTTAACTTTATTTCAAAGTCATGGGAAACAGTCAGTCATAGTTTATGCGTCTGTAACGTTCAAGTAGCAGGCTGCTAGCGAATCGCCCTTCGATCCGACGGCGCGTGCTTGGTACTGGCCGGCGTCGTCTGCAGTGCAATTGACAATTTCCAGCCTGTAGCATGATGTGCCTTCCATCGTAAACCTGTATCTTGGGGAACTCTCGTCGATTGGCTTGCCGTCCTTCAGCCACTGGAGCTGGAGTGGTGGCTGTGGAATAAAGTTTATGATATAAACAAACTAATGAATTATATGTTCTTAGACAAAGACAACGAGTCACCTTAGCCACCACTTTAAAATGATTATGTATTACTGACTGACGCGTAATATAGACTTTAGTAAAACAATATAAAGATAAACATAAACCTAAGGCTAAAAATGTTATTTTTAAGTTAACCTTTAAAGATTATATAATTCTAATATATCAAAAATTGTGATACCTACATCACAATTTTAGAAATAAATTAAAATCATAATATAACTTGTGTCGTTTCCGAAAATCACCTTCTTCAATGTGAATTTAAATAGAACGCACATTTCTTGTAGCTGGAGGGTTACATCCTACATAAAGATGAAGAAAATTTATCCTGTATGTACCAAATTTTCAAAAACTACCCCACAAAAATCATCAATCAATTTTAAAGAGATTGTGATAAATAGTTTTACAATGTTTTATATATTTATACAATTATTGTCCTTCTGCCACAAGTATGTATTAATACTTAATAGAAGGTTCCAATCGCAAAATTGTTGTATGTACTTTTGGAATAAAAATAAATAATATATTATTATTATTATAAGTGTGATAACTAGAAAATGTACCTTATCCAGTTCAGCGCTGAAGACTGCGGGCTCCTGGGAGGCGACGGTTGTAGAGCTGGGGAAGGCAGCGAACTGTGGAGTCGATGGAGTCTCGCCGGGAACATTGACGACCAAAGAGCACGACGAAAACGACTCGCCGGCATCGTTGAACGCCTCGCATGTGTATACGCCTGGGAAAATCAATTTGAATAATATATCATTATCGAAAAAGAATACATAGAGATGATATATAGTGAATAGAGCCCATTTTGTTATCTATGTATTTTTTGTCTGTATCTGTCATTTGATTCGATTAATTACTTGTCATTCTTTTTTCCTATGTGTGTTAATATACGTCTCTCAGTAAAACGTTTCCATTTAATTTTAACTCTAAAATCCAATATAATCGAGGCAATTACAAATCCACGGCCTTTCAAGAGATGACGACACATCATATTAAGCCGATATTGGCAGGTTCATTTCTGTCTTTCGATTTGAATGAATCAACCGAATTGATCCAAATGAACATAAACTTGAATCATTTAACGCCATTCAATACCGTCTTGTCTGTTCAAAGACGTGCCTTTCAACGAAATTGATTCAATTTGATTGATACATCTAATATTAGCATTACAATATAATTTAACATTATTTACGCATAAAAGAACACGTGTTAAAATACAATTTTTATCACCTTACTTTCATAATATCATAACAGAAATATTATAATTTTAATTCCTTTTTGAAGTCATTCTAAAGTTAAACTAATTTATTTGTTTGAAACATGCACAGTTTTGCAGATGTTATGCTAAAATGTTACACGACACACTTAACAGTTTCATTAAACTACGATTAAAGCGGATTTTTAAATCACCAGACAAAAGTTATTTATAGGATAAAGTATAAGATGAAAAATAAAAAATGTCAGTTGCTTGAATATAATAGAAGAATGGTTCACTTTCCACTTTTCAATTCACTCGGGTTATAATTTATTCGACAGATAACTTTATCTGATAATTGAAACATCACTTCTACTTTTACAAACTTATGACACCATAAATTTGTATGCTCGTACAAAATCTGAGATGTGACTTTTGGAGTGTAGTAGTATAGTGGAACACTTACAAGCCAATAGATGGCGCTGTGCAATAATTGAGGTCACAAACGTTTCCCGAAACATACAAAGAATATACACAAATTTTCAACTATAAGAGATGGGGACATCATTAGCCTCGACCATTATCACCATTAGATCTTCCTTTGGGACGAGCATTCCATCTCGCTAGCAATGAAACGAATTATATTTTCATCAATTCGAATCGATCGAATTAAAATTAATCGTAATTCGAATCAATTCGCGCGATGGTTTGCGAAAGCATTATAGTCAAATTCATACTCGTTTGTCGAGTCATCCGCAAGTCAAGCCGAGTTGGCGAGTTATAACTCGTTTACATTATTATTCGAGCGAGAGTTTATTTTGGCGGTTCGGTTTACATAACGAATGAGTCGAGATTTCTAGTTAAAAACAGTGTGCGGTCAAACGAATCGAATTAGAGCGAGAGAGCGAATCAAGCCCTCAGTCGACTGAGCGCCGCCCGCGCTACGAGTACCTACCTACCTGTCTAAGAGTACGACACGAGTTAACGAATTGATTCGGTTTCGGTCAAAAGCGATTCGAATAAACGAGTCAATCTTATTCAAGTTATTCGAATTAAATGATTCGAATTACCCATCGCTACATCTCGCTCCTCGAACCGTTAGTTCACTCCCAACAATAAAATGAAAAATTCACGAGAACGTGAGTGAAGGACACCGGAACCCGTTCCACATTCCGCGAGTCTTCAGGAGACGACGAAGGACTCTTTTGGAAGTGAACGAGAGAAGTATCAGAGAAAGCTCACCGGCGTCTTCGGGGAATATCTCGGCGATGTTCAGCTTGTGTATGTTCGCCTCGCTCGAGTACTGGAAGTCCTTCGAGGGCTTGATCTCCTTGTTGTTGTGCAGCCATACCACGTCGAAACGTTCGGCACCGACGATCCTGAACAATGGTTAGTATTTTCACCTTCACTCTTTCATAACGGAAGAAAGGTTTAACTTCTCTTCTAAACTATCTCTTATTTCTTGTATTTTAATTCAGCACAGGGAAAACGGGGTATGTTGATTATTTTTTATTTTTATTTTCTTTAAAAAAATATCTTACGAACTATTCCATATACCAGGCCACTCAGTAAGTATTGCGAAAAAAAGTTTTTATGTATGAGAACTTTCTATAGAGGCTGGTGGAGTAACTTTGAAAATATTTAATAAAAAAAAATACCCATAGATCATTTTTTTTATTTTCAGTATGCTCTTGTTTTTAATAACAAAAAAATACAACATTACTTCTAATTTCTATTACATATGGTTTACTTATCTCTACCGTCTATAATTTATTATGTATATATCTATTTATGTCCTTAGTATTCATATTAGATTATAGTTAGAAGTGGAGTCCACTCATGTGTCAAGTAAAATTTCTATAAGTAATAATTATTGTGAAATTTGTTTTATTTAAGAGTGGTACAGACCTGCAACTAAGCGTGACAGCGTCTCCATCGTTGACGATCTGTGAAATCGCGTGATCCACTATCCTTGGGGGTTGGTCGCCTGCCTTCACCGCACTAGGTGCTGCGCTAGTATCCATGGCTAAAAAAACGAAAATTATTGTTTAGTCACATCTTCGCGAAAAAGACATATTTAATAATGATTTTAAACGCAGTTTAGAATCTGTATTTTTCAATTTCAAACATTTTTTCAATCACACAAGGACTAAGACATTAAGCATAAATGATTAATTGAATTGTAAGAGGAAGTATAAACGAACCCCGTGTTCCAAAGAATGAGTCTAACGACAACTGTGGTTAACATCACTATGTTGAAGACAACAACTAAATAAAGCAGATTTGATTGATTATACGAGTAATTAAATTTATTTATATAAATCTAAACTAAACCACAACTTTAAGATATTTTTTATTGGAACTCTTTAAATTTATATTATACTAACTTCTGTTCGCGACTTCGCGTCCGCGTGGAATAATAAAAAAAGGAAATTACGCCCCCCCCCCAGATTTTGAAACATTCTTCATTGGTGCTCCGCTCCTATTGGTCTTAGCGTGATGATCTATAGCCTATAACCTTCCTCGATAAATGGGCTATCTAACACTGAAAGAATTTTTCAAATAAGACCAGTAGTAGTTCCTAGATTAGCGCGTTCAAACAAACAAACAAACTCTTCAGCTTTATACAGGGTGGGCCAAGAATTAGTTAACATTTAAAAAATTCTTATAAAAAAAACCATTTGACATATTTTGAAAATTGTTTATTTACAAGAAAGCTTGTTACTAGGAATTTATATTTTAAAAATAATAATAAATGGCCACCATTTCGACTTTTGCACTCTTCTAAGCGAGTACCTAAATTTTCGAATACTCGACGGCAAAGAGACTGCGAGTTTGCCGACATTTCTTCGCTGATTTTTTCTTTTAGTTGACATAGTGTATTTGGTTTATAGATGTAGACACGACTCTTTAAATACCCCCATAAAAAGAAGTCTGCTGGGGAGAGATCTGGGCTCCTGGGTAGTCATGGGATGTCGCTTCGTCTGGAAATTAGCTTTTCCAGAAACATTTCTTTTACCACCGGCAGGGACTCGTTGGATATGTGACAAGTGGCTCCATCTTGTTAAAACGGTTGTGGCTAGCAAATTCCAGTAGCATCGGTGCCAAGAACTCCCGTAACATTTTCACATACTCAGCAGAATTAACAGTAGGCGAACGGCCGCGAGAATTTCGAAAAGGTAGGGTCCAATGATCCCTTTTGCTGAACGTTCCCTTCGCTCCGAGACGTCCGCGGGCAGCCGGTTTGCTTCACATTTAGTGTAGATCCCGTCTCTTCTAACTCCTTCACCCATTTCTTAACTAAAGGAGTACTCGGACACTGACTTAAGTCGTGTAAATCGTATTCAACGCAAAATAAGCGTCTCACAGCAATGAGAGAATTGTTGTTTAAATAAAATTGTTTCACACAATAAGCGCGCTGAGGCCCCGTGAAGCGATCTATTGCGACTAAATTTCCGAGAAACGAGCTAGTGGCAAGACCCCTCCCCGCGCCCCGCACGGCTTGTGTTTGCGCGGGGTGTTACATTCAAATGTTAACGAATTCTTGGCCCACCCTGTATATTAGTATAAGATATTGATATCCCTACAATACTCACGTTTGACGGAGACCTTGCATTTAGTTTCAACCTCGCCCTGACTGTTGATGGCCTTCAGCGAATATTCGCCCTCGTCTTCGGGGTACACCTCGTTGATCGCGAGCGACGCCACGCCGTTCTTGTATTTCAGGTCCACGACCTTTAAATTCATATTAAACATCTAAATAGAGTCACAGAGAAACACACATTATATATTCTAAAGTTAAACAAATTGTTTTATATCTAAGTATACACAATACGCGCAAAACTTGAATGCGTCTCGAGTGAAGTTAGCGCTATAACTTTACGTAGGTCCAATCAAGTGATAACGTTTATTACACCTCACTGTGAAGTGCGAAAGAGATGACATGCTTTTTGCAAGACAACAACATTATCTCAACTCAACTTTACATATACCAGGTCAACTTTATAATTGTGTTCTGCGCCTTGAAGAGTAACTTCAGACATGTATTTATGTAAGTTTTGCTATTACTATACAATAGGCGAGTTTACGCAGGTCGAGTCAAGTTTTAACGGATATTACTGGTGACAGTATATGAAAGAGAAGGCATGTGACTTCGGCTAGTGAGAGAGCAAAACAGCAACATTCTTGCGACTTATCTTTATACCATTTCGGCAACCTTATGAAGAAAGGCAGTCAAAATATTTTAGAATACATATCGCACTCTCATTAATTATTTATGTATATCAATATATATACTTACCATCTCAAAATCTTATATATATATACATTTTCATTCTATTTATATTGCAAAACCCACATGTTACACAATTTTCTCTAATCCATCCTAAGGTTGTCTGGAAGGAATTGCTTTTAGTGATAAGACCGCCTATTGTCTTCTATAGTTAAACTTCTTAAATTGTATCTGAATTTTATGCAATAAAGTATATGCTATTCTATTCTATCTCACCTCAGAAGAGTGCAGAGGTTTTCCGTTCTTGTACCACTCCACCCTGGGGTCAGGGTCGCCCCTCACGGCGCATGAGAGCAGCAAGGGCGCGCCATCACGGGCCGCCAAAACGTCGGGAAGCGCGCGCGCGAACGACGGCTTGCACATCGAAGAGTCCGACGCCGGTACTGTAAATTAAAGAGATGTTAATTAAACAAAAAAGAATTTTCAAGATACACATCAATTTTTTATATACTTGAAGCAAAAACACCAAAAACTTTATACCCCTTTTTAGGAAAATTGCGCAGACGGAGGAGTATGAAATTTCGCACACTTATAGTTTATATAGAGAAGGAGTGCACAATGCTTATTTTTTCAAAATTATGCAAAAAAATACATTATATCAATAAAAAAAACATTACACACACTAACCATGTATTTGACACACACGCATATATACTCTTTTGTTTATTGTTAAAGTCAAATTAATAGTAGAATCTGTGATTATAGAAGTCTAGTCTTTGACAACAGAACCTTAATAATGTTCAAACTTGTATTTTAAATTAATTATGGTCCGATTTCGACCACTGGCCGCCACTAGTAATAATTATTGATTGTACAACTATTGAAATAAAAAAATAAACTAATTCATAAATTAAATTACTTAATAAACGTAAACAATAAACGAGTTGGCGAAAATAATAAAAATGCTACCAATATAGTATATAGGCCCCAAGTAGACTCTTGTCTCCAAAAGGAACTTTCTAACTTTGAATTTTTGAGGATAACTTGAGTTATGTACAATGTAAAATGTTCTATTTAAAAAACCATGGGATCCTGGTAGCGTGCTAAAAGGGCCAAAGTCCCTACATACGTTCCATGAGAAACAAGATTTTACTGGCAGATCAGATTGTTCAAAATGTATTATTATTTTTATTAAATAATATAATAATATTTTTATCGACACCAAAATTAAATTTACATCTTAAAATCTAAGACTGTTTGGGTACTAACACCTAAACAAGGCCAAGCCTAAGAACTGCGACGTGAGTGTGTAATAATTTTAGTAAGTTAAGTAATCGAAAACTAAGAGTTAAAATAGGACATTATTTATAGGATTAAATAGGACACACACACCACATTGACATTTTTACACAGTAATAATTTGAAATTTTTTCGAGAAACATCGCACGCTTTTTAGCACAAATAAACATGTTTTTTTTTAAATAATTTGCATCTGCGGGTGTCCGAGTAAAAAATATTAGTATATTCACTACAAATGAGCTTTGAGATAAAACTAAATATAGCAAACTAAACTTTGTTCTCTCTAAACCAAGTATCAGATAGATGATACGTACAGACTAATTCCTTGGTGGCACTCCTCGACCTCGACGAGGCGTCAGAGTCCAGTTTCGCTCCGTACTTCTTCTTGCCCGCCTCCATTGAACTCTGAGGCGAGTATTTCGGTCTGGGTCCCGTTTTCGAGGGCGGGTCTATCGTCACCTAGAGAATAAAGATTTTATTAATTACAATATATTTTGTTTTGACATGTGCTAAAATATGTATTGTAAATACAAACAAAAAAAAATTGAATTCTCTTTGTAATAAGTACATTTGTCTATATTATACTTGCAGCTGTTTGTGTAATAATTACATTTGGCTTTGTTATAAATACAATTGTCTTTTATTTATTTATTTATTTAATTTGTTAGGTAAACATTAAATAATGAATATTCTTAAATATAAAACACAAAATGAATACATATATCAATCAAGTTTCCACTATAAAATAATTTATATAATAAAAATGAAAATTGGCTCAAACAGTTAATTGCAAAAAAAGAAATACATTTATACGAAAATTAATTAAAATGCTATTTAATTTACTAAGGTCAATATTGAACAAAATAAAAAGAAAATGTCACCACAATAATTACTGATAAGATACAGATAATAAAAAGTTTGTCATTATTCTAAAAATTGTAAGTCATTGGATCATTCTAAATTACAACATTTTTTAATTTGGGTTTTAAATTGATATAGATTACCTATGAAAGGATCAATACTTGTAAATAGTGCATTGTATTGCTGACAAGTGCGGTATAAAAACGTGTTTTTTGTACATTTTGTTTTTATAAGTGGTACCGAGAATAGGGATTTATCACATGAGCTTAAACGGGGACACTTCAGGTCTTTATAATAATTACCTTCGTCTTAGTAATAATAGGCGGTGGTGCTGGTTTAATTGGTTTCTCGATGTACCTCCTGTCACCAGAGTGGAGGAAGTTGTGGACCATCTGTTGCTGTTCCGGTGACGTCACCTCACCTAAAGGAGCCAAATATTAGATAACACTTTATTGCTCACCGAAATAAACAAGTGCATGCATTAATATTTTTAATGACTAATTAGCATAGAGTTCTATCGCACTCTTTGAATGAGTCGTTCTTCCCTTCTCATTTATGACCGGTGCCTATATCTTACTATTCATTAAGGGCCTTACTTATAATAATTGTTGAGAAGGGATTAGCCATCTCTCAAGTAAATAATTTAATAATACCCTAGTGATTTTATATTGTTTGATTTTATAAAACTTTTAGCATTTCCTTTAAAAATTAGCACTTTAGCTACGGTAGCGCCACCAATTTAATGCCTTTTGCCGTTACTTTACTACCTCTTATCCTTAAGACGAGTTTATAGGTAAGATTTTCACTAATCAGTTGCTGAGCAGTTTCTTAAGCTTTTCTATAAATTTTGACATTACTTGTATCGAGCTTTTGTCACATTTTATCAGATAGTTAGGCGAATGAACGGTTAGTAAGATATACGAACGGACCTTTAGTAAAAATGGCTTCACATGGTTTCGAGTTTTGGAATCATCTTCATGAAGACACAAGACGTTTGCCACTCCAATATACAATATAATAATAAATGCTAATTTGGTTCGGCAGGTCAACATTAGCATACTTACTTGTTATAAACATGATAACGTGAGTTACTTTTTAAAGTTATTTATACTGTGTTATAGCCACAATTAGCGAATAACTATAAGGATTTGTTCGAAATAAATATGCTCAGTTGCTTTGACTAGTGTAATGACGGAGAGCAATAAATGTACAATATTTTATAAAGAGTTGTATAGCCCCTGACATAATGTGTAGAGCAATAAATGCTATTCTCACGCATTTACGATGTAATTTTTTGTAGGCGGTAACATACTGTATGATGAACGTAAAAGTAGAAGAGTGTGGAATATAGACATTTAGGTTAAAAGGCTGAGTAATACAAATAACATATACATCTTGAGCTATATGTACATGTCAATAATAAACATATCTATACATTTAATAAAATTGTAGAGGTCGAATTTCTGTATAATGAAAAAAAATGCTGAAAACCGAGTGAGAGGGATATAAGAAGTGCAATAGAACTAATTTAGATTTTTTTCAAATTTTTTGTTTCTCTGTTTGTCTGTCTGTTTGTACCGGCTAATCTCCGAAACAAGTGGCCCGATTTAAATGAAATTTTGTGTGGTGGTAGCTTATATCCCTGGTCAACATATAAGATACTTTTGATCCCAAAAAATTAAAGAGTTCCCGTAGGTTAGTTAAAAAAATCGCACCACGCGGACGAAGCCGCGGGCAGAAGCTAGTGTGTGTATATATGTATGTTAAAATATATTATACCGAATTTAATTTCTTTAAGCTACCATTCTCAACTACCCAATAGATACAAAACATTTATTCCGGGTACAACAATGATCTGGAGGGAACTAGAAGGGATCTCTCCCTTCCTTAGCGCTACGCTATGGAGGGGCGTTATAAAATTTCCTACTGGCTAGCAACAAACACAAATAGGCGAAGATAACAAGTTTCCATCAGGCAATAAAAATACGTCAAATGAACCTTGGGGAAGAGAGTAAATAGAAAGTTTCTCGTAATACAGTACCTTCGACGATGACGACGCAAGAGGTCTCGTCGGTGCCGTGGACGTTGGTGGCGATGCAGGTATACTTGCCGCTGTCCTCGGGCCGGCAGTCGATGATCTCCATCGTCACCACTCCGTCAGAGTGAGTCATCGCATAATCGTACTTCGACAGTTCCTTTCTGTCTTTGTACCTGAACGGAGAGGAATTCACAACGTTGAATTTAAAAAAATAGTGTAACTATGTATATTTCAATTGTACAGTCCTATCTTTTTCTGCTCCACCTACATCGCCAGATTAGTTAAGAATTTATTTTAAGTTAGGTTGCCTGGAAGAGATCGCTTTTAGCGATAAGGCCGCCTGTTGTTTTGCCAAGAAGTATTGTAATTATGCATTTTGTATTTGTTTGTTTTGGTGGGCAGTAAAGTGATATCTATCTATCTAAATTTATTTATTTATTTGGACAACACAACAGATAACAATCAGTAATTCATTTATATAATATGGTTTGTAAATTATTACATCTAGATTGAAATTCAAACGAAAATTATATTCTCGCAAACAAAATAAAATTATGTGAATAATGTCAGTAATAATGATTCAATAAATATTCAAAGCGACACACGACACATTCTTGTCAAAGGATTATGGTATGATGTGTTGTTTTTACAAACTTTCCAGATTGTAACGCGTTTAAATTAGCTTAATCCCTAAAATCTAAAAGTCTAACGTAAAAAGTCCGACTCGCTGTGTTCCGGAAAGGAGGATTGGCAGTGAAATTATCGGCATCGAGAGTAAAAAGAAGTAAATTAATCAAGACGGGAGACACATTTATCTACTGTAGGTGGTGAATGGATCTTCTACTTCTTTGCCTATTTTTCTTTTATGAAAAAGACCTAAATTCAGCGCTGGACAACGAATGGTTGACGACATTAAAAACTTGACAAGTCTAATGCTGGCGCTCTATCTGCGTTAGTGTAATACGTTACTTGATCATTATTAATGACGTCGAATATTGATAGATAACGTTTAGCTAGCTATATGTAGCTTTTTCTTACAAGAAACGTTTTTGAAATATTTTTTTAGTTAAATTGTGTCTTTGGGTGATTAATATAAAACATTTTCTACAGTAATATCTACCTTTAGATGTAGTTTAAATTGTCTAAGGCTTAACCATTATTAAATAGTCTAATTGATTGCAAAAATCCTCTTTGTAATGTCTGAAAATAATCTTCTACTGAAAAACAAAGTATAAGCCGCGCGCAGGTTTGGCGAAGACTAATTACTATTATTGTATTGTATTACTTACTATTATTGTATTGTATTACTTACTATTATTATATTGTATTACTTACTATTAGTATATTGTATTACTTACTATTGTTATATACTTACGTAAAGTATATACAGTAATAAATTTATTGCAACAACTATTTATATAACCTTTTTTGTCAACCCTACTAACCATCGATGCGTGACATCATGGGGCTATCGGCAAACCTTTTGCGCACGTGTAGTATATACATACAATACAATAAAGTGGCTATAGGTTAACGACGTTATTTTTACCGCTTTAAACACATTATCATTATCATCGGAGCGTTAAGTCCCGGTTGCGTTCGGAGCGTTCACTCCGACGCCCAGGGTCCGCTTTCCTACTTTTTCTACTCCACTTCGCGCGGTCTTCAGCATCCCCCGTTTTGAGATCTTTGATACGCATGTCATCCTTCACAACGTCAAGCCAACATTTCTTACGCTCTCCCCTTTGACCGGGATGTGGCGGAGGCGGCATGGCTAGAGATCTCTTCCCCACACAATTAGCCGGTCTCCGTAAAACGAACGGTTAGTATGTACATAGACAAATGTGACTATGCGTTAACATTTGGCCATAGATCAATCGAACTCACCATTTAACCGTGGGCGTGGGCTTCCCGCTGAGGCAGCAGAGCAGCTTGCACGTGTCCCTCGCCTGCATAACACGCGGCCGAAGTTGGAAGGTGAACACGGGCGCCGTCTCCGAGGACTCCTGCCAGAACGTGTAGGGGAGGGCCTCGCGGCGACGCGGCGCCTCCGGCAGGTGCTGGCGGGTCACCTTCGGGATAGCTGTCACCGAAAACGTAACAACGATCTCATCACAAATCTGTAGAAAGCCCAATCGTGTGCATTTTTGAGTGTTTGGCGGGAACTGATAGGAGATGTTGTGCTGTGCAGTTTTTTTTTTAATGTGTATTTTTTTTAAATATTTATGGCTTGGCAACTAGGCCTTTAAGCCAGTTTTAATGTGTAAAATTACTCTAAAATGAGTAGTATTGATAGTTTTTTATTAGTAATTATGTAATATTTTCTTAAGTTTTCGCGACTTGTATACATAATAAAACTAAGTTTTAACGGTTTTAAGCGCGGTAATTTATTTGATTTTTGTTATTCCGACATTATTTCCTCCACTTTTCTGTGGCCGTGATCACGGGAGACAAAGAAGCCAATTGCCAGCGAGTATATTGTTAAACTATAAAGTTGAAAAGTTCCGAATAACAAAAATCAAATAAATAACCCCGCTTAAAAGCGTTGAAACGTAGTTTTATTAGTAATTATGTGTTTTTGTGAGTAATAAGAACTGTATAGTCAAAAGTGGCCATTCGAATTGTCCATAGCTGAGCTATACATAGGGTTAAGAAAATGAAGAAACTATATTGTAATCTAAGATCTGGCTTAAAAGCCTAGATGCCAAGCCATAAACCTAAATAAAATAAATAACCTATGCATTGTTTTATTTAAAGGACAAAATATCAAATGAACTACAGTAGGGTCTTGTTAATCTGGACCTCACTTATTCGGCAATAACGGTAATCTGGACGGGCGGAGGCGAAAGTTATAGCCCAGAAGAGTATTACAGAGTGTTTCAAGAAGGATTAAATATGTGCTTTTTTTTTAAATTTCATACCAAATGAATGCGTGCAGGATAAATATGTGTAATTCCCAACGAGAACATGTAAGATAAAAGAAACTTAAGTTAAACATGTTTTATTACAATCACGCCTTGATAATCCGCAACGGTCGTCGTTTTTGTCTGTCTGGACTATCGAGGCCGTACTGTACTTTGAACTAGACACGAAAAGTAAAACCAGATTTTTTATATATATGGCTGTGCATAGTGTCAAAAGTGTTGGATCGATGTAACAAAATTAAGAGTATATATATGGATGCTGGATTAAAATCACTATAATGCAAATGCAAATCCTATAATTAATACTCGAAATAGACACGTCTGCATTCGTGACCTAATTACGTGCGCTTGCGCATTGACAATTAATCTCCATGTCTCGCGTGGAGACGAATTTATTTGCATTATCGCATTGCGTTGTTTGATGTGACATTTAGATTGAATTAAAACGGTACTATTACTATGTTGCAAAGGAATTAATCTATCGATTTAGAAGATTCTTACTCGATACTTTTCTTTTGTCTATAGCTACACCATTCTTGTAATCAATTAATAGTATATATATTCTATGTTGTATTTATTATAAAAAAAATATCCTACAGTATTTCCATAGATTTAAAGGCCAAACCATACAGAAGAATAATACATCTAAACCAAAGATAAAATAACAGAAATATAAATAGTAAGTTAAAATATAATAAATGCACTAAAATTAATTATCCAATCTATCATTATGATAGACTGTGACACTTCTAAGGGGAAAACTATAAATAAATTAAATAATAACATTACCTTCCTTTTGAAACTAATTAATTTACTTTACTAACAACTAATAATTTAAATATATTTTTGGAAAAACTAAAAAAACATATTTAAAAATATTTTTTAATATCAAGACTTTCACTAAGTGAGAGGACAATAAATTAAGGATCTACGAGTATTTAATGTTCATTCATTGATATAATATATCAATGTGTTCATTAAACAAAGTTGTAGGTTCATAAGTTTTCTAAATAAAATAAAAAAAAATGAAATAATACGTTTATACGTTTGTTGTTTGTGTGTATGGACGAAAATGTTAGAATAAAGCATTTTTTATAAAAAAAAATGTATCGAAATTTCAATAGGAATGTATTAAATATGAACTCACGTTGTACATTTAGGAAGACTACTTCTTCCCTGAATCCGTAGTGGTTCTCCGCCCTGATGATGTATTCGCCGCGGTCTTCCAACTTCACACGGTTTATGATGAAGTAGTAGTCGTCTCCGACGTATCTAGGGAGGAATTATTAATATTAAAAATAACTTCCTCATTGATGATTTTGTATATTTCTACGTGCATTTCGATTATGGATTCAGTGAGAATTCAAATTTAGTGATATAAAAAAAGTGTAAAAAAACTGATTGCAAAAAATTGCGACTTCAAGATGCTGTAGAAAATATAAATTTTCTGGTCTTTAGTTACATGTAAAATCTTTAACGCTTTATGGTCAACCTATATCATAGTGACTTCATGTTCTGAGATCAACCTATCTTTAGGACTTTATCTTATGACATCTATGTATATTTTGGGGACATCATATGATTATACATAATTAGCTTTTGTTGAACTGTTAGAAAAAAAAGTGTGTGTGTACTTATGTACACGCGTTAGAAGTTATACTTCTTTGGCCTCACAAGATAAAAAACGAAACTGACAATAGAAAAACTAAAATGTTGACTATAGCTAACTTCAGGGTGTCGGTTGACTATAGCTAACTTCAAGGTGTCGGTTGACTATAGCTAACTCCAGGGTGTCGGTTGACTATAGCTAACTTCATGGTGTCGTTGACTATAGCTAACTTCAAGGTGTCGGTTGACTATAGCTAACTCCAGGGTGTCGGTTGACTATAGCTAACTTCATGGTGTCGTTGACTATAGCTAACTTCAAGGTGTCGGTTGACTATAGCTAACTCCAGGGTGTCGGTTGACTATAGCTAACTTCATGGTGTCGTTGACTATAGCTAACTTCAAGGTGTCGGTTGACTATAGCTAACTCCAGGGTGTCGGTTGACTATAGCTAACTTCATGGTGTCGTTGACTATAGCTAACTTCAAGGTGTCGGTTGACTATAGCTAACTCCAGGGTGTCGGTTGACTATAGCTAACTTCATGGTGTCGTTGACTATAGCTAACTTCAAGGTGTCGGTTGACTATAGCTAACTCCAGGGTGTCGGTTGACTATAGCTAACTTCATGGTGTCGTTGACTATAGCTAACTTCATGGTGTAGATTTTTCGTGTGACGGTGTGCGCCATTTTCCCTAACGCGCCTAAAGAAGTATAACTTCAATAAGGAATAGATAGGAGAGATAGATAGGATAGAATTAAAAATAAATATATATCCGCAGATAAACACACATATTGTATATCCCCAAATTAAGCAAGTTACGCTTGTGTTATGGGGTAATATACAACGCACTACACTGGGGCCGATCCCAGACACCCAGACCATAGTAAATAACGGAGAAACGATGTTTCCAAAATTTACTATACCAGGAATCGAACCCGGAGCCTCTGCGTTGCAGTGAGGTAGGCCGGCAAAGGCTTAGCCCGCTCAACCACAGAGGCCGTCAAATGGACCATAGGCTCCCAAAAGCAACCAGAATTTAATTCTAGAATTATAATTACTTTATTGCAGGAGTTTAGCGCACAGACAGACGGCCCACTTGATGGAAAGCGGTTACCATCGCCTATGGACATTTGCAACACCAAAGATGCTACAAATGCGCTGCTGCTCTCTTAAGGGAGACTGGAACCTGGTGACTAATGCCGAAACACAACTCAAGGTTGTTATGGCGGCATACTTTAGACTAGGGGTGGTAGCCATCCAGTCGGGCGAATACCCTACCACCTGGGTTGTTTTGTCGCCTCTTACGACATGCCGCCCGGCCGGAGGAAAGTGTATTCTTTCTCCGTTCCTGCACGAAGAGCAAAGCGTAAGTTATAGTTAAGAAAAGAACCTTAAAAAAAAGGGTGAGTCTCGGGACGCCCGACAGAAGTGATAACTCAAACTAATCTAAGTTAAACTACCTATTATTTTGTTTCACTTGAGAAAAGCTTCGGTTATTGCTTAAATTTTTATTTCTATTAATATGATAATGTAAGGAAAGGTTATTTATTAATATATATATATGTACATTAGAAGAAATACGGCTAGCGCTGTCGGTTAGAGAAGAGAACGGGAAGCCAGATAGATTGGCGCCGTAACGCGTTACGTAACGAAGCGGTTTACCCTGCCATAAGAAGTTATCACTTTAAAAATCAAGTAGAATAAGAGTTACAAATACCTCTTCATGAACTTGACGGACTGCCTGAGCTCGTGGTTGTTCCTGGACCAGGTGACCGTGGGCGTGGCGCACGCGATGATGCGGCAGTACAGCTTCACCGACTGGCCCTCGTAGCAGAACGCCGACTGAGGCTTGATCACGAACCTTGGCGCCGCTTGACGGCGGTCTGCGGAGAGACAGTAATATTTCAATTTTCCTCTCACAAAGTAAAAATATATTTTATTTGTTAAGCCTACTATAGTTAAGCCATTATAATAAGCCCCATTTGAAGTTTCACATAAATAATAACGAATCACAAAATAAAAAGCCCGATTTGTCACATAGAATTTCTTACACGTAACTTTGAATGACCTAAACAAAACTGAAAGCCAATAACAATGATTTCTTTAGTTTATGTATATGCTGTGTGTCAGCGTTGTGTCGGACTACGGTCCGGCACAGCAAAATGCTAAGTGCCAACTCCATTTTCAAATTGCGGGATACAATTTCTGTATCTGTATAATTTTATATATACTTTGTTATTTTAGTACTGTTTTGTGTTTGACAATAAGAACTGTCAAATCGGACTTTATTGTGTGATTATTATAACTTTATAATAATATAAGAATAATGTATAAAAAATTAAAACACAAAAATTCGCTTATTTCTTTGGAAACGGTAACACATGACAATGTTATTTTTGTCAACACTTTTTATTCTTAAATATTAGTGATGTGACCTGAAAGCTGAAAGGTTGATGTATAATCGAAAAGTTTAAATATAATCGTATTTGAGTCACGCATATTTTCTATATTTAAAGATGAAAAAGGCAATTAAAACAATTTTTTTTCTAACTAACAAATGGTTTTATTTTAATCGATTCCGTAATGTGTGACTTTCTATATCGATTACAACTTTCAATCGTATCATCATCTAGTTCACGTAACCACTAAAATCAGTTTGATAGATGCCAAAATGTGGCTATATCGAACGGTCGAACTATAATATATGTCCGCAAATCATTATTCGCTTTGACATGACGACCACAAAAAATCGTGCACACAGCGCCACTTTCTTTGCTAAGTGAGGCATTACGCATAAGAGTATATCTCGTTGACTTGGCAATTTTTGGATCGACTCTGTTGTCGTTTCGCAGGCTTTCATTTCTGCCGTTGTATTTGTTTCTGTTGCAAAACATTTTCGAACCCCTAATGTTGAAGGTTAGCGAAATGGGATGAAACAGTGGGATAAATATTATTATTATTCTATGTTCTGTACTTAATGAATATATTTAAGAGCAGTAAATATTTTTCTAGCAATTCAATATAATAATGTAATATAAATACAATACAATTTATAATAAAATATTTTTAATATCAATGTTGTGCTATAGTATGAAAATATTTTAGAAATTTCTAAATACAATGTAATATGTAAGGTATGGAAGCGCGGGATCTTCTGATACAAGAAAATTTTGCTTAAAAGAAGATTCCAGCAACTGACTACAAATTATGCATGTGGTTCTTAAGATATAAATATTTTCATAAAAAAGAAGTAGGAGTTGATAGTAGAGAGTATTGAATTAATGGCACGTGAAGAGTAAAATTTTAAGAGCTTATAATGTTACTCACCGAATTGTCCATCGTAGATCTTCCACTTCTCGATGAGAAGTTTGCGCAGTGAGCTGTACTCGCTTAGCCTGCCGATCGGCAGCTTGAACGACGACCAATTCTGTTTTCCAAAAAAAAGATGTACTGTTATAATTTGAAATTAAGGACCTTCGGAGTTCTTGAAGATCAACATTCATTTTTTGGTTGGACAAATATTGTTGTGAGCAGTTTTTGGTGAAAATACTTACAAACTCTAGAACCGTCTTGAAATTCACACTTTGAAAAACGGTATACATAGAAAAGCAGACTTAATTCTTAACTCATATGTAAGACTGTCAGAAAATATTCTCAAGTAGAACTTAATTTAGATGCTCTTAGTATGTATTTTTTAAGTTAAGCAGACAGGTAGACAACCCACCTGATGAAAAGTGGTTACCATCACTTATGAACATTTGTGACACCAGATGTGCCTGCGAAACTGTCCGCGAATGCCGAAACCCAACTCAAGGTTGTTATCGCGGCATACTCTAAACCAGGGTAGGCGGGTAAACACCCTACCATCTGAAGGTATATGTTCTAATGAAAAAGAAAAGTTATTTTAAAATTAATAATTTAAATAGAAATGCAAGACTGACCTCGTATCTCTCCCTGAGCCTGTTGCGCATCGCCTCGTATCGCCTGGCTTCGATGGTGGCAGTCCTCGCGGCGGCCGCGTCGCCTGCCAGCCACTTGTGCATCAGGCACTCGTGGGCTGTCATGCGTTTCCTGAATAAATGGGAGTCTTGAGAACTCTCTTTTCAAGGTTTACCTGATTTAAATAAAAAAAAACTGACGGGCAGACGGTCCAGCTAACGGAAAGTGGTTACTACCTATAAACGTTAGCAACGCCAGGATCGAGGACAACGTGTTTCCAGCCTGAAGGATGGGATAGGGGGATCATTTTTTTAAAATTATTTTTAATGCATGAGTTCAGCACACAGGCAGACGGCCCACCTACCAGCAAAGGTGCTACCACTCTGCTGCCGCCCTGGATAGGGAGATTGGAAACCGCCCACTATAATGCCGGAACCCAACTCGAGGATGTTACGAAGGCTACTCTGAATCAGGGGTGGTAACCATCCAGACGGGCAAATACCCTACCACCTGGTTGTGGGTTGTTTTGTCGCCTGTCACGACAGGCCGCCCGGCCGCAGGAAATTCCGTTCTTTCTCCGTTCCTGCATTGATAATGTTCAGGGAAACCTCAGACAGAGGAATAGAACAGGGGATGGGACGGAGATCAAATAGAGAGAGAGAGAGAGCAAAATGGGCCATCGTAATCATCACTGTATGAAATACTATTAGCTCAAGACTACGTTTCACGCCGATGTTCAGACAGAGCGTGGTATAGCACCAATCGAGCAGGACTAAGAAGCATTAATCAAGATTATTATTCCAGGATGACTCTAACACATCGAATATCTTATGGCGACATGCAGTTGATAGATTATATGGAAATATTTAATTTTATTTGACGTGCAGAGATACATTGTGACTTTGAATTGAAGGTACTTTTGTTTTTCTTAAAATACCTCCACTTGATTTATTGAGTAAGTGGTGTGTTTTACCTTAAGAAAAACCGGATCATATTTATATGGTAATATTTGTATTGTTGGGTACTTGATACATCTTTTTGAGATTTTTATAACCTTGGTTACAAGTTTTAGATTATTAGGATTGCTAAAATGTAAAGACAGGTGTTGTTGACTCGACCAAATAAAATATAGCAAAATCGCCTAATACGGGGCGGGCACTAAGCATCCCAGTGGATCTCCCCTACATAATCGAAAAATAAACACTTTTACATGAAGTTTTATGTGAACCATTGTTTACTTTTGACATAAATTGTATATAAGTTTTTAAACAAATTTTATAATGTCTTTCCATTTATTCCAGTTCAGAACAAGTTATAACTTATTAGTACCATCTAGTGGAATTTGTAGAATTATCGATTGTAGCACCATCTAGTGGTATATCTAGGAATGTAATTTTCTACAACAAATCTTTTACCACCCAGGCCATTCAAGTCTGGAATGCACTACCACTAAACATCAAGCAGACACGATCATTACCTTCTTTTAACAGATTAGTTAAAGATTACTACCTCAAGTTATAGTGTTATTGTTTACTTTTGTATGTATATAATATAATATGTGTATTTCTTTTTGTATATATATTAGCATATATATATTACTATTTATTTTTTAATGAATAAACGAAATTATTGTACGAGTGCTGGTTTAGCAACTACCGACTTTTGTTGTCCTTCCTATAGTACTCCATCCAAAGGTTGTCTGGAAGAAATCGCCATCGCAGATAAGACCGCCGAATGTACTTGTATTTAATGTTCTTGATATTATGTAGCATTTTTGTACAATAAAGTATAATTTATTCTATAATACCGATTGTAGCGCCATCTATCGGACAGGGTAAATTATATTTGATATTTTATTCCAGAGAGGCTCATCTATATATAGTGTATTATCTATGGCATTCAGTCTTCGTCTGCAGACAGAGCGAAGCTATGCTGGGTGTTATCAAGCAGTAATTGCTGAGACTGCTAGTACTGGAAAACAGTACGAAAGTTAAGAATATATAAGGTTCTTATTATGTTATTGTTAACGTAGATAGTTTTCATGTTCTATAAAATAAATAATGTAGCCAAGACCTCTCTTGTGTTACGGGTTTTTAATGGAAATCTAACTTAAAGTAGTGTCCATAAAATTTATTTTAATATTGTGAAATAAACGCGCTTTGCCAATATTTGTGTTAAAGATGAAATAAGCATGTATATCTATCTATAATATCCAATTAAAAATCTAACACAGTCAAGGAGGATTTAGGGACTTACTCCTGGCTCTTGATGAGCAGCCTTCTGATGAAGTCCTTGGCGTCGTCCGAGACGTGCTGGAAAGCCTCCTCGTCGAACTCCCAGTCGCAAGCCTTCACGTTCTTAAGGGTATCGATGTCGTTGTTGCCGGCGAACGGCGATAGACCTGATAACCTGTGAGAAAGAAAAGAGAGATACATAAAGAGAGAGAAAAGAAACGATAACATAATATTAGTTTGTGGAATCAAAATGTATGCAAATTGACATTAGTCAATCGATTAACAGATTTTCAAAAGTTTTAACTGTGCTATCAGTGTATGGTAGTTGTAAGTGATTTGTACCTACGTCGCTTAGTTAAAACGCGTGTGCTTCAACCAATCACACTTTGAATCAACATTAACGAGATTTGGTGCCTAATATGTTTCTTGGATATCGGTGATAAATATTGTAAAGCATATTCAAAATAGATAAGCGAGTAAATTTTTAATATATTTTGTTATTGCAGGAGTTAAGTAGACAGACAGACGGCCCACTTGATGGAAAGCGGTTACCATCGCCTATGGAAATTTGCTACATCAGAGGCTCTATAAATGCGCTGCTGCTCTCTTAAAGGATACTGGAACCTAGTCACTAATGCCGGAACACAAGTCAAGGTTGTTATGGCGACATACCAGGGGTGGTAGCCATCCAGACGGGCAAATGCCCTACCATAGGGTTGTTTTGTCGCCTCTTACGACAGGCCGCCCGGCCGCAGGAAATTGTATTCTTTCTCCGTTTGTTTGCACGGATTAATATGAACTAATATTTAAAAAAGTAACAGTTATAATGTATAATGTTATAATCCACAAAAAAGTTACTTTTCTAAAAATATTGTAATTTTTGGAAAATAAATCCCGCTGTTATTTTTTTTCTTAAAGCAGGCAACTATCCCTGACCTAAAAAAAAAAGACCTGCCCACAAACAAGGGTGACGGGTCGTTGACTCTGCTTTTGTCCTGTAGTCTTGACTTCTGAGGTGTTTTAGTGGATATTCCGGCCAATAGCTCACGAGCCCCAGTCTACACTGTCATGTCCCAATCAAATCAGTCAATCAATCAAAAAAGGCTATAACTGAAATTGTTTCTCCAAAGACTAACACGGCATTATAATTATAATTAGTCAATAACACTTACAAAACGTATGCGAGGACACCGACGGCCCACATATCAGTGTAGAAGCCGACCGGCTCGCGTTCAACTATCTCCGGCGCAGCGAACTCGGCGGTGCCAGTTGAGATCTTAACCACTTCGTTCGGATCCAGCTTGGTCGCCAGACCGAAGTCGATTATCTATTAATGAAGAAATTCAAAAAACATTAATACGAGAAATGTATACTTGTAAAATTGAAGTGGTATTGCCTGTGCTTTCACAGTCAATGCCAAGATTTAAGTGAAAAGTGCTATTGATACGATGTACGCGTCCGAGTCCGAGTATCAAAATAACGTGGAAGTTTACCAGTATGTCCATAAAAAAATAGAACCCTTTAAGCCCCCTGGACAAAAATCTGTCTGAAAGTTTCTCTTGTATAGGTTCCGAAACTGCTCAAGAACTAACCATCAAGGAGACGGAAAGTACGCGCAAATCTTAAATGCGCCTCGGAAGAAATTACTATCGTGAGTTTGCGCAAGTCCAATGAAGCTATAACGTTTATTATACCAGACTGTGAAAGTGTGAAAGAGATACTTTGTAAGCCTGAATAGAACCGGATAGCGGCAGAGCGAGATTGTAATACCCTTCCCTCTCATCTCTGTATGTAACACCTCGTGAACCGAATCTGCGCAATTGCCTGTACAAACTTCAAGAACGCATTTAAGTTTTGTTCGCACTATGCTAGGACTGTATGTTGGTTTCTAGAATTCTCCTTTTGTATTTTAAGAGGTATAAAGAATTTCGTTTGTTGAATGACATAACTGACCAGTTGAACCTTAAACTAACCTTAACATCGGTTCCAGTTCTGGTCTGGCACATGACGTTCTCTGGTTTTAGGTCCAAATGGATTATGTTCTGTTCGTGCATATGTCTAACGCCCTCGCAGATCTGTCTCATATAATGTGCCGCTTCCGCCTCGCTCATATTGTAGCCTGGCTCCGTAATACGTTCGAACAACTCCCCACCGGATAAGCTGTAATTAAAGATTGATTAAATTTGCTATAATAAAATACTTAAAATTAAATCACTAATGAATATAACGGGATAGCTTTAAGTTTTATATTCATAATAAAAGTATCATCCACTATGCATAATTCTATGTTGGGTTTAGGTCTTCCTATTTTAGAGGAACCGGTGGTTTAACAACACATGTAAAAAGTGAACTGGTAGTTTCGCATATCGAGTATTGCAATGTGCAGCTTTCCTTACGATGTTTTCCATCAACGTCGGCAAATGATAATTGTGAAAATATACAAGCTCTAAAGCAGAAAAATCCTATTTATCCAGGAAAATTGAATTGTTCATAGGATCCGGATTCGAATATCATGCGAGCAAATAATAATGCAATGATTATAAGAAACTGATAACATCTTTAAAGTAAAATTTTTCAACAATTGCACTATTAATGCTATTAATATTAAAATTATTAATTACGTAAGCTAAAAGATGAATTTGACTTTTGTAAATTCATATAAACAGCTAGATAGCGTTAAGATATTCTGTTACCAAAGATAAATATAAATAAATAGTTTTTAGAAATACTTACAACTCGAATATAAGCACCATCTCGTCGTCATCTTCAAATGCATCGTGTAGATTGATCAATTTCCTGTGGTGCAATTGGTTCATGATGTCGATCTCCTTCTTGATCAGCTCCTTCTCCATGGCACCGGTGACGGGAATGAACTTAGCAGCAAAGTAATTGCCAGTGGCACGTTCACGACAACGATGGACAACACCAAACGCGCCTGTGCCTACAACATTTAACATAAAGCTCACCTCATGCTCGTGTTTTTGGGAAAATTTTGAAAATAATTTGCTTTCTGCCGAATATTGGACGGCTGTTGGACTTGTGCAGATATTGAACGATTCTAAACGGCTTGAAGTTGTGTCATCAATTTTTGACATAACAAATTAAATAAATACCTTCCTATAAATTAATACGTCACGAGTAACAACTCTTAAAACTTTTGAGCCTGGTAAAGAAAGAAATTCTCTACTCAGCCGAAATGAGGTGAATGTGTAGTGTTAAGAGAATGAATATATTAAGAAAAGAGCACAAAGGGCTCTTTGAAAGTTGCGCCCGTGATTCAACTCAACAAGGTTGAGAGAGAAGACTAAGGTGATATGAGCATATTATGAGGAGGAATGAGAATCATGTGACAAAAATTTTGTTAAACTGGGAGATTGATGGATATGAGAGGAAAGATAGGTCAAAAAAGAGAAACATGATTGTGCAAAGGCAGATATTATTATAAAGATTTGTAGTGTCACTGAAGACGTATACATACAACAATAGAGGAAGAAAAAAAAATAGGAAAGCAAAAAGGTTTTAAAGCAACTCATTGATAGACTACTGGGAATAATGCTAGTCCCAATAAAAGAGGCTCTAGACATGCTGGCTTGATCTCTGAATAAAAGATGGCAATTGCGAATTGGAAAATAAAAAGTAGGAAAACAGATCCTAAAATTAAACTCAGATAGTCCGACCGCAGGTAGAATTTATTGTTAGAATAATGACGTTGGGAAAAGGTGGTGATGGTGGGTGATCAACAAAAGCAGTGAATGAAATGAAATTAAAATTTACAAAGAGATAATAGATAATTGTATTAAATATCTGCATAAGCCCTAAATAAAAGGTATATTTAATTGATATCCTACTGCCAATCGTGATAGAAAAGTAATAAAAACGCACTATTTTTGCATAACTATAATAAAGATATGAATAATACGAAGCGCAAACCCGTGCATTAACTACTGCTTAATAGAGTAGTAATGAAAATAAACTTAATAATATTTCGCATAAAATATAATAAATACTCATAATATCACTGAAAAGGATAGAAAGCCTAAATTATGTTAGTAAGAATACCCAAAATAGGTATTCATCTATTAAATATGAGAAGTATAATTCAGGTTCAGCTCCACTGGTTGTCTGCGTATTCCACTCGATTCGGATATAAATACAGTTGTATTTAACAAAATAACAGGGTAATAAAATTACTGTTACGCGAAAAAGTTATTAAAACTTTCTATAATTTATTTAAAATGCCGTTTATTGCTTTAGATCTAAAATCACAAAAACAAACCGACATTATTATACTGTATTAAAAAATTTCAACCACATAAAATTTTCGTTTTAAAATAGGGCACTAATTATTAAAGGGAAATATGGCACTTATATTAAAAATATAACAAAAATGTTTTTCGTATATTTAAATTCAATTATTAAATATGAATAGTATGTTATTTGTGGGGTTAAATAAGGTACCAGGTTTTAAAATGTTTAATTTAAATAAATGAGCAGACGAACCAGTTGATACTAAGGGATTAACATTGACCAAATACATATTACGGTATAATAAGGGGGCTGATATATTAACAACCTACGTTAGACGTTAAATATTGGATATAAAAGGAAACAATATATATCTGACTGACGTTCGAATATTATGATTATTTCTGATTATTTTCTATTTTCAATTGCTTAAATAAAAGTGCAGTCATGCTTTCAGCTAAAATATAAAGAATAATAATACGCATTGCACATTGTTAAATATAATAATAATTATTATTATAATAATAGTATGCGTGTGAGACAGAGAGATGCAGAGATAGATTATGCGCTACATCGATCTATTCACACACAGACCTCCAGATGGTTTCCGTCTAGATGTTGCCCTCACGAAGTCACCTGCGAAATTCATCATTATGTTCACGTGTTTTAGGGTCGAAATTTCTTTCACTACATCATACGGAATATTTAGTGTGAAGTTGAATCCTATGGATACTTATTGGATATTTAAATCTATACTATATTTAATTTTATTTATTGTAAACTGAAGTCCGTTATCCCACGTTTGTAACGCAATTGACATAATGATATCAAGTTGTAAAAGTGGTCATTAAAAACTATTAGATCGTCATGTATAATTAAAAGGACAGTTTCTTGTATATCGTTACAGAAAACTTACAAACTAGTGCTATTGTAATTGTATAGAAAGGGTGGTCTTTTGGCTAAAAATCTATCTCTTCCAAATAACTCGTGACAGATCAACAATAAATATTTTAAAACTAATGTAGACGCAAAGCATGCGAATGCAAAACTAGGAATGTATAAAAACAAATAAAATAGATAAAAGGACAGATAAATATTATATTACGTACTAATGACGAATTAAAAATAAGGATTAATTGCAGGTAGTGACCAAAATTCCCGCGAACAGGGAAAAGTCACTTACATACACTACTTATAATGGTATCTGATATTTTAAGTCTTATTTATTGAAGTGACACCTTCTTATGGGAGGGTAAGCCGTTTCGTTACGCAACGTGTTACGGCGCCAGTCTGTCTGGCTTTCCTTTCTCTCACGTTAGATTAGTTTATCACTTCTGTCGGGCGTCCCGAGACGGACACCGTCTGTTTTTTTTAATAATTAAAAGCTGTTTCTTGATAAATTATTCATTGTTAGAAATTATATTTAATAATATATAAATCAAAACTTACTAAAAAAATACCCGATAAATATCCACGGGACAGTTAAATTCGACCGTAAAAAATACGTTAGGTTAGTAGTGGCTATGTTAATGAAAAAAAATCTTGAAAAATTCATTGTTGTCTTTCAAGCAACTTCGTGAGTGCGTGTTTTAGTTCTAAATATTTAATATTCATGCTTTACGTTGCTTTTATAACTGATATTTTTTTAATAAATAATCACTTAGGTTAAGTTGTGTTTAAGTTCACATGCGTACTAATGATAAGTTTGAATTCAATCATCAACTTTATCTAATTGAATGATTCCAGCCTATTTGGTATTTTAACAATTCTTATAAGAGAAAATGAATTTCTAAGTAGACATTAATAAACTCATTTTGATTTGATATTAGCCTATCTAAGCCAATATTACAAGTTGTGAAAGTGAACATTGTTTATATTTAAAGAGAACTAGCTGACTTCTTTGATACACAGGAATACTACACAACCCTTCTAAGAATTTTATACAAATCTCTTAATATAGCAAAAACGTCTTAAAAATAAAAGTAAAAAAAACCAATTCTGTTAGAGCAGAGTCACGTTGAGAACAGCACCTATCCTATAACTGCAATATTTTTACGATTTTTACGTTTCAGACATGATATTTAAAAAAAAACTAACTAGTTTATAACTTTCACTTTAACTTTTTTACTCCTGTCACTGATTAGATTAGATTGATTAGAATGGATGCAAATCCTTAAGTATCCCAAATCCCAAAAATTATAAAACAATATTTTCAACATAAAGGCCTGAAAACACTACAAAGAATGTCTAAGAACACATAGTTCCCAAAAACATTACTTTTATTTTATTTTACATAAGTACATTCATTAGATATACTAAGTATACTCCATGAGAATACTAAATATACTTCCTAAGGATACTAAGCATACTGCCTAAGGATACTAGGTATACTTCCAAAGGATAATCCGTACAGTTTCAAACGCTACTACAACTCTAGTTGTCTAATGAACCAAAACTAAGGGCCGCTTGCATAACGATCGTCTTTAAATCAAATTTAGTTAATCATACTAAACTGCCTAAATACGTTTTACATAAAACGTATTTAAGATGTCTTGCATAAGGCGGTCGCCCATGTTATTTGGCTAAATGTATTTACGCCGTCGGTAAAACAGCTAGATGTGTTCCGTTTCACGCGGCGATCCATTTTTTCGAACAAACACACACGAAATTTAGCTTTAATGTTAGTTATTTCTTGCGTAAAAAGGGATTTTAGTTGGACAATGTCAACTTGACTATTGAAATGTCGTTCGTTTGGTTAAGTTTACTTCGGAATTTTTGGCGGCAACCTGAAGAATGATTTTTTGCTGTGCTGTTTTATTTTCGATTTTATGGGTATTTAGCATTGAGATAAATAATTAAAACAAATAATATATGAGTGACAATCTGTAATTGACTTTTTAATAACTGACAATTTCATAAAGAATAATAAATATTAATATATGAAAAGAGGTTATTCAACATTTTCTGTCCTTAAACGCGTTTAAGGCAGTTAAATACCCATTTTTGGGTGATTACCTTTGACAGTGCTTTAAACATATTTACCGGTAAATTTTGCGTTGTGTAAGACGCTAATCGTATTTAAGGATTTTAAATGGGTTTTGTGTTTCTTAAATAAATTTAAGGAACGTCATGCAAGCCGCCCTAAGTCACAAAGAGGTAAACTAAGTCGCTAATAACACTACTCAAATCCTCTAAATAGCAGCACACCCCGTCTAATGCCAGATATACTCTGTATCAACTTACCAATCTCTTCGAGAATGTCGTATTTGTCGTACACTGAGCAAGTGTTAATGTCAACGGGCTGCGGAACGTATTTGCTGTAGATATCGAACACGTAGCTGTCGTAGTCCTTGATCGGGCCGTGGTCAGCGTTGGTGCGGATGCGTTTGCCAGTTTCGTCAACTAAGACAGAAAATACATTATTTATTATTTTATTTACGTTTGTGGCTTGGCAGCTAGGCCTTTAAGCCAGACCTTAGTTTTTAATATAGTTTCTTCATTTTCTTAAGCCTATGTGTAGCTGTAGGACCTGTAGGTAATCAGCTAGTGCCATTCAACGGAGTTCTTGTGACAACTCAAAAGGTCACATTTGACTATACAGTTCACATTTCTCACAAAACACATAATTACTACTCAAAAACTATCAATATATTACAACTGTTGTTCATTTTAGAGTAAATTTACACATTTTTAGAAAATAAAACTGCACAGCACAACATCTCCCTTCAGTTCCCGCCAAAAACTCCACAAAAAAACATTCAATTTAAGATAGAAATAGATAGAAAACACTTTATTGTTCACCACATACACATAAAATAAACAATTTACAGTGGTCACATTAAACAGTAAAAGTAGGAGCAATGGGCGGCCTTATCGCTTTAGAGCGATCTCTTCCAGACAACCAGGACTATGGGTTTTATGAAGGGGAAATTCGCAAGTGTATGACGGTGGTATGCAAATTGAATAAATATAATTTAAATACATTAAATACATTGTTAGTAGATAATTCTAATTAAACTAAGTAATTTTCAGACTAAAACAAGAGAATTTTTACTTCGGTAGATCGAGGTCGCTCTGGACTAGGAAACTGAAGTTTAAGAAAAAACAGAGAGAGAGCAAAAGAGATAAAGTAGTACGGGGGATATTTTTTGTATATTTTACAATTTTGACCAGAAGATAGACTCATTTCAGGTTTGTGAATATGGACGCAGTAGGAGGCTTTCGACGAACTATTTCAGCTAGACTGTGATGGCTACAAAAAAAAATAATAATTAAAACTAACAAAATGTCAGAATTATCCAGGTTAAATAATGGAAAAAAATGGCACCAACTTGGGAGACCTACGTCCAGCAGTGGACTTTGATTGGCCGAAGAAGAATGGAAAAATGTATTGCATATAGTACGAGCAAAACTTAAATGCGTCCATGAAGTTCGTACACGACATTGCGCAAAACAGGATTATAAGGCGTACGAGTTGGTACAGAAGAGTGTTGGGTTCTTGCTCGTTCGTTACTTACACGAGATCTCATTTCTTCTCTATTCCACTATATGCTACCAGGTGTAAAAAAATATCAACACTTTACTACACTTGGGTAAAATCCTGGAGCTAATTTTTCTCCAGACGCATAAAATTTTTGCACGTACTGTATTTTAGACTAGACTAAAGATTCTCGAGATCTATTTTGTTATTACAGAATCAAAAATATTATTACCAGGGTATTCCTTCTTCTTGAACTCTTTCTTGACGATAGCCTTGGTCTGGACAAGCGAGGTGGGTTCGCTGGGCTCTGACCTGCCGTAGATGTTCTCAGCGTACACTCTGAACTCGTATTGCTTTCCTGGTACTAAACCGGTTATCGCCATTGTTGTGAACCTAAAACGTTTTGGTTATTAAAGCCAGCTTTTCATCTCCTCCTACTTATTCTTACATATTCTCTCTCATACTCGTATTTATTATTTACATATTCTTTTACCGTACCAGTAGTAGAAAATGGCCATTACTTGTATAGGGTTTACGTCGAGTTATAACCAGTAAGGGCCAATTTTTCAATCACTAGATAAAAGTTATTCATAGAATGAAACACAACGTGGAAAAATTAAAAATTACAGTTGTACGAATGAAATAGTTGTCATTGTTTTATTATCGAATCGTCAGGTTATAATTTATTCTGAAAATCTGAAAGCCTAGGATAAAGAATGAAGAAAAGAACTTTATATAGATAAGTGAATTGACAGTACAATATAGGAACTAAGAAAGTGATACGGACTTGTCAGTGGTAACTTTGAAGATGCTGTTTTATTTGTAGGATTTTCAGATCGCATAGATCAAAATTATATAAAGATACTTATGTTGGGGGCTAAGAAGACGAGATTAATAAAATAAACGAGAGGTTCACTTCGTTACAAGATATATTTCCAAGTGTAACGTCATTGGTGGCACCAACAACTTACAAATGCAGCAACGCAATCCAAAATATTAAATTCAAATTTAATACATACAAAAAGTTTGTATGTTCATCAACTTATACCATAATAATACGTAGGGAACGACTATCTGTCTTTATGGTAAAAAAAAAATGTTATTTGGCGTCAAAAGAGGCCACGACAAGAGATTGAGTGAGAGGTCAAGTCTGGTGTCACTTTAGTTCAATATTATTCTAAAATAAAAAAATATTATAAACACTCAATGCCGGGCTACGTCCACAAAACGCGGAAGTCATATTTAAATTAAATAAGAAAAAATCGTTACCTGGTGTTGCCTACACGTATCCAGCTGGTCATAGGATGCTCCCGTTTCTCGACCAAGTAGTTGGTGATGTCCGATCCTCCGTCCCACACAGGCGCCTTCCAGCTGAGGGCCAGCGACTCCACGCCGATGTTGTCCACGGCTGGGAATCGTGGCGCGTCAGGACGATCTGAAAGTTCGTAGATATTTTTAATATTTAGGAAAATATGATGAAAATATGTTTTAAGGATTTCATGTACCGGATTTTATTGGATTTTTATCCGACGTTTTGGCCAATTTTTAGTAGCCGTATCACGGAAGACAAATATGTGAAGTGCCAATGTGTACTGTTAAAGTTTTAATTTAGCCTATCGCCAACTTATTCATTTTAATTATTTATTTTTTATCTATGGTCATTATTTATTAGGTGTACTAGTCGCGAAAACTTAGGGAAATACTATAATTGTATGCTACTAACGCAATTCGTCATTTCATAAAACCTCATTACATCAAAACCTTATAGTATTAAAAATCACTCATGTCACTCGCCTTACATACGTCTAAATATCAACACACAATAATTGCTATATAAAGTCGTAAACCATATAAAACGTGTAAAACCATAAATATATATATAAAATCGTATCAGTCCTTTAATTTTAATATATCAACAAAACAATAATTATTATACAATCAAAAGATACTTATGTTTTTGCACACCATCAATATGGCAGAATGCAGAGAGAGAGGGGGGGGGGAGGGAGAGGGAGAGAGAGGGAGAGAGAGAGAGAGAGAGAGAGGGAGAGAGAGAGTAAATATCATGCTATACTACTATACTATATTGTGTACTGCATTCAGGCAAAACAGATTATTCCGTGGTAAAGGCAATGCCGATGGATTCGTCCCTGACGTTGCAAGCTTCTATAGGCGACGGTAACCACTTGCCGTTAAATGGGCCGTCTGTCTGATTGCCAGGTTCGCAACAACAACAACAAAAATAATGAATATAAAAACTATTGTATCTTTTCGATTTTTCATAACATAAATTTAAAAAAAAAACTCAGTGACATTACTCGTCCTGCTTTCTGAATGTGATTCCTTTTTATATGTACATTTTTGGTTTATTGGCATGATTATTTTTTCACTTCCCATTGTAAAATTATATAGGTATACACTTTTTATCCTAATTATATTGCAAAACCCATATGTTTCACAAACCTTTCTAATCTATACTAAGGTAGTCTGGAAGAAATTGCTTTTAGTGTTATCACTGAACACTGAAGTTTAAGTATGAAAAACAATAGGTGGTCTTATTACCACCTATTGTTTTTTATACTTAAACTTCTTGAACTGTATCTCATCGTTATTGAATAAAGTATATCCTATAATAATTAATGGACGATTTTTTTGGGAGAACCTCCCGTACTTAGGTCCGGATTTAAGTATATAAGAGCTATTTGAAATTTTGGTTCCATCCCGCGATTCAATGTTTTACAGTTACATATGTATTATGCATATTTAAAGTACTTTCTTAGCAGATTAGCCATAAATAAGTACTTACCGCTGATCTCGATATTGATGATAGCAGTGTCTTGTCCCAGTTCATTTTCAGCCGTGATCCTGTATGGTCCAGAGTCCATTTTGCTGGCGTCACGAATCGTTAGTATCGCGTGTCGCTCTGGAAATATATTGTAAACTTAATGAATTAGGCTCATTAATAACTTAAGTGAATATTTCGTCAAAAACCTTATGTCTAGGAAAAGATCAGCGAAATCACATTCTCAAATAACTTAAAGATACTGACTGAGATTTGTACTTATGTGAACAATTTATAAGTATATACAGATTGAAGAAGAAAAAACGTCCAAAAGGAAAAATAACTTCAATAATTTTGAATCAAATTCACTTGTTATAATACTCAATAGTGTCGTATTATGTGAGAACAATGTACATGAAAAACTTTTCTGAGTGTTAATAAAGATAATATAATACGAGTCGCGAGATTCAAATTAAAATGCCCTAAAAATCGAATTACTATAGAGTTTAATAAACTATGCAAACACGTATAACACAGGTAGAAATATAACCCAAAACAACAAGTCCAAACGTAATGCAGAAGGTCGTAATTCGATAAAACGCGCAAAGTACGTCATTTATTAGATTCCCGATTGTAGTACACGTCTCGCTTCGCTCGTGGTTCTCGCTCGACTGCCTACTCCCTCAATCGGCCCATTGCTTTATACTGCACAAATGATATATGTCCGCCCGGCAGCGTGGACCGGAATTCCTAGAATCCGCTTGTAATTTAAAATCCCTAACACCTGGCTAATGATTACAATACAACAATAGGCCGTATGCCAATAAGTAAACAAAAGAAGACCAT
Source organism: Dendrolimus pini (assembly GCA_949752895.1). Classification (NCBI taxonomy): domain Eukaryota; kingdom Metazoa; phylum Arthropoda; class Insecta; order Lepidoptera; family Lasiocampidae; genus Dendrolimus; species Dendrolimus pini. The sequence continues at coordinate 5,673,332 of OX457146.1, forward strand.
TATAAAAGAATTATGATAGTTTCAATGTTAATAGTTCTAGTATAGATAGTTCAATCCACGAAGACGCGCCCCACTTTTTTCCCGTATCACTGATAGCGCAAGTGTGCGAAGCAATTATCAATGTGTTTGTTCTATCATTATGCACTTATTAGCGATGTAGTCTCACGCACACAAAAATAAAATTAGCACATAAATCAGCTGTCAAGCTGATCATCTGGAAAGATGCTCTACTTAAATATTTTAGAAAGAAACAAAAGTATTTATTTAGAACAAGGAAAATAATACTAAACAGTAAAAGTAGTAAGAAACAAATTAATGTGTATACACATTAATTAAAACATTACAATTGAATTATTTAAAATTGTATATGTATAAACAAAAAAAAGTTAGTGTTAAAGTTTTTAGTTCGATCCATTAGCAGTTCGTCTTAATAGCCCAGTCCTTTTTGTTTCCATTTTCTTTTCAAAAGTCCTACACTCACAAATATTTAAAAAGGAAGTAATTATAAATAAAAATCGATCTCTTCAAATATAAAAGTAGATATTTATTCAAGATTATTCAGTATCTTCACTTATTTCAGAGTCCGAAGTATCACCGATATTTATAACAAAATTAAAGTCTAAATCAAAGTATTTTAGATATTCGTTTTCTATATCTTCTACATGCCGACATGTATTTGCCCAAACATCATTAGTTATTTGTTGAAAAGCTTCATTTAAAATAGGCATTAGTGTGGTATAATTTTGATCGACATTGCGGCTAGCAACGTAATTTTTTGCTATGCCCCAAATATTTTCTATTGGATTAAGTTCTGGGTGATATGGTGGGAGACGTAATACTGTAAAATTATGTTCTTTTAATAAATCATCGACTTTATACTTGCGAAAATTTTATTTATTTTTTAATATTAAATCGTATAATTCTACTTTTTTAAATGTCGGTTCAAATGTGATATTTTTTGCGGTGAGCCAACTTTGCATTTCAGATTTGTTAGAGTTAGACGTCGGTATTTTTTCCGAAGTAGAGTTGTGATAGGCTGCGTTATCCAAAACTACCACAGCATCCTTCGGAAGATTAGGTATTAATTTTTCTTTTAACCATTTTAAATAATTCTCTGTGTTCATGTTATCGTGGTAGTCGCCTGTTTTAATCTCTGCCCTGTACGTTAGCAACGCATTTGGTATAAATCCTGCAACACTTCCGGCGTGTATCATAATTATACGCACTCCTTTAGACAGTTTTCGTTTTATTCCCATATTTGAATCTTTTCTAGACCATGATTTATTTTGCACATGGTCGGAATGTACATATGATTCATCAGTATAAACAATAGGCTTACCTTCATTGCGCAAAGATTTCACCTGTTTTAGGTATTATAGTCGTAATAATTAAATTTCATGTCTTTCTGTTAGCGTCTTTCTGTTATTCTCAGTTTTGCACCATTTATATCCTAGTTTAATTAACAAAGTTCTTAAGGTTGTTTTACATCCATTGAATTGTATACGATCTCTTAAAATACTTTGTAATCGCAATAATGTTGGAAACTGATGGTGCTCTCTATGAAAGTCTTCTATGCTTTTTCTGACTACTCCTATATCAAAATCATCTAAATTTATTTTTCTTGGTTGTATCTTTCTTTTTTTCATAGGTGACGTAAACACTACCGTACTTGTTTTCGCAAAGTTTGAGTGTGACGTAGTTGCCTCATTTGCAACACATTCAACATTTTCCTCATCCAAAGAAGCTGCGACCTCCCCTTGAGCCTTTTTTTCTCTTAAAATTCTAGTCACTGTGCTTTCAGAAACACCAACAGCCTGCGCTGTTCGCCAACGTGCATCGGTTATTCTTTCTGCTTTGTTATTATTCGCTTCTTTTTTCATAAATTCATATACTTTTGAGATTATATCTCTTGCCTGAAAAAAAACTTGATTCGTGTATAAGGAAGGTAGTTTTATATTCTAATACTGTGCGATAAAATATTATTCATACCTGGCTCTTCAGTACAGTCCGCTGCGTTTTTTTAGACATTTTAAATATAATGTAAGTAGAGCAACTTGCAATTCAAGTCTGAGAGAGAGAGCGATATAATTCAGAAATAGTCGTGTACACCGAACGGGAGTTGGCTCGAGACTGCTGTCCGGGCTTAAAGCCCCTCACCCCGCGCCTTCCCTTTACAGAATGTAGTGGGGCGCGTCTTCGTGGATTGAACTATCTTTACCTTGTTTCATATATGCAGGTGGATTTTGTTTTTGTCGGGACCTGAGTTGTAACAATATCATCTACGAAGTGATGCTTTTCAAGAAGGTGACAAAATTCCGCCAGAGGTACATTGCTAACGGAATTAGTTACAATGGTATAAGAATATAATCCACAGTAATAGTATAAATACGATAGTAACTTGGTTGTCTGTTACGGAAAATTATGGGACCGATTATGCTGAAATTTGTTATACAGGTGAATTTTTCAAGAACAAGGACCAGAAGGAACAATTTTTTTTTGGGGGCGAATAGCAAACTAAAATAAAAATATGTCGGTACAATGGTATTGTTTGAATGAAATCAAACTAGGAAAAAACCCTTGTTACTATTACATAGAACATTAAACAACTCTGCCAACCGTACCTTTCCTTTCGACGTGATAATGCAGTCCGGACTCGATGGTCTCGCCCTCGCGCACCCACGTGATCCTGGGCACGGGGTGGCCGGTGAACGGAATCTTGATCACCACATTCTCGCCCTTGTCGAAGTACGCGGTGACACGGAAACGGGGCGGCACGTTCAGCTTCGGCGCGGCTGGTGGTAGATAAAAGAAACATCAAAACACACATCCGGCTCGAAGGACCATAAGATGTTGGGTGAGTCCCAACACCGTAATAAATGAAAGATAACTTGATATTAAACGAGTTTAATTGAGTTCAAAATGACATGAGTGTCATCGGCGCGTGATGGTCGTGAACTGACTCGACGCGTCCGCGGAAGTTGCAGCTAACCTGTGCGGTTACACCGTACATATGGCATCCGATTCCCAAGTAATTGAATATCAGCTCTGGGTAAATTATCGATTGTTTCTCCACTCAAGGTCCTACATCTAGCAGTGGCGACATAAACACTGTACGTATCCTCTTTGGATATTTAGATTTTGTTTAAAAAAAAATTATTATCCAATATTCATATACATTAGAAATCACATTTGAACTTACAGGTAGATTAGCTTCGCGACGTTTTTGCGTTTGTAGTAGTGTACGGTCAGCACATAAATTAATAAACTAATACTTTCTATATATGCACTATTTACAAGTATTGATCCTTTAATAGGTAACCTATATCAATTTAAACCCAAATTAAAAAAATGTTGTAATTTAGAATGATCCAATGACTTACAATTTTTAGAATAATGACAAACTTTTTTTTATATACTCTCCTTTTTTTGACATTTACTTTTTATTTTATTAAATTTTGACCTAATGTAAATTAAATAGACATTTTATGTAATTTTCGTATAATTGTATTTCTTTTTTTTCTTTTTTGTAATTAAATGTTTGAGTCAATTTTTATTATATAAATTATTTTATAGTGGAAACTTGATTGATATATGTATTCATTTTGTGTTTTATATTTAAGAATATTAATTATTGTATGTTTCCCAAACAAATTAAATAAATATTTAATATTTATATAGGCAGGTACTTATTATGAAACTAATATTATTAAATGATATAAAATAATAAATATTAATATTAAACATAATTTTAAAAGTCCTGTAAATATACAAACACTACCACGAAACGCAAAAAGTCTAGAAGCTAATTTACTTGTACTCGACTAGAATTTTTTTACAACTCTTAGTTTATTGGTTTTACTACATACACTATTATAATATATAAACCATATAGATTACACCTTCACGTCAAATATCGTTGTGAGTGTGATGCTGGGGCTTCATCTGCATTAGTGCTAAAGATTTAGGCTGTGGCCGAATACGTCTGATTTTAAGCGTTCAAAAATAACGCCGTTAAGGCATAGAGCCACATTAGTGAATATACAATATACATACTGTTACGAGTTTAGCGGGACTCGAATTAAAATGCCCTTGGAATTATTATAGAGTTTATTAGAACTATACAAACATGTATAACACAGGTACAAACATAACCGAACATAACAAGTCCAAACGTAATGCAGAAGGTCGTAATTCAATAAAACGCGCAAAGTCTGTCACTATTATTCCTTCCTGATTGTAGTAACCACGTCTCGCTTTGATCGTGGTTTTCGCTTGATTGCCCCCCTCAATCAGGCCATCGTTTTATACCGCATAGATGCAATGTACCCGTATCGTAGTGGACTTAATCCGCAATACCTTGCTAATGACCCGGCCGCAAGCGACCACAAACGAGTACAATAAAACAATGGGCTGTTCTCTAGAAACGTATGCCAATCAATAAGTAAACAAAAAAAGACGATCATAAAAGAATTACAATCAGTTCAAATGCCGACGGGTAATAAATGTGTTTCTACAAATCTGTACGTGGAATTTGTCTTTTTCAGTGCATAGGTTGTAACAATACGTTATCTGTCGATATTTTACGCATGTGAAATTGCGTCTTACACACCCATCGCCACATCTGCGTGAAATGGCCTATATCTTTAACCTTATCCCAGAAGAAGCCGCGTCATGACATACAACATACAGACAGAGAAACTTCACGATTGCATACGGTTCGGTTTTTTATGACTAAGTCTAAAGAACCTTAAAAACCAGGTCATTAAGTTTTCAGAGCTGTTTACACTGCTGCTAACAGTACATGTAATATATTAACAATTTAGCACTCACTCATAATCAACAGTTCGGCCCTGGTGCTCTTAACTCCGGCCCTGTTGACAGCCCGGCAGACGTACTCGTCCGCGTCTTCGCCAAACACGTCGTTGACTGTCAGGAAGTGGTTGTCGCCCTCGCTCCAGATACGGTGGCGCGGGCCGTTCGTTATCTCCCTTGCACCTATTGAAAACACGAGAAACACATAATACTATAATATTGTTACGAATTTGTAGGATGTAAAGTTGAAAATGTCGTTGAAATTATCACAAAGTTTATTAGAAGTACACAAGTAATTCACAGCTCTTACAAGTATATCCGAATACGACAAAATCAAACTGTAGGATAGAAAATCGTTATCACATAAATCGCGAAATGTTCGTCGTTATAAGATACTCGCGCCAAAAGTGTACTAGGTAACGCCTCGTTCGTAGTCAGAACACGACTAGCGCATTTCCCGACTGACCGACCCTCATCCATTTGTAAATTAGACATGGCCTCCTAGCAACATGCCGCCCGCTGGTTCTTGAAATTGTTGAATGGTCAGCTCAGTGGCTTCTAAGAATTCGCACGAAATACCAACAGAGGAAAGAAGGTTTTATGACATCTTACGGCGTGAACAAAGAGGTTAGCGCAAACAATAGATCAGTCAAATTCAATTATTCTCCTTAACAGCAATAGCACGCTGCGAAGCGGTGTACATAGACAAGGAAGAAAAAAAAATTAACCTATATGTATGACCTTTAAAAAGTGTTCTCCAGTGGAACTTATTGTGATTAAAAACTTTTGAATTTTAATTTTGAATTTGAATTCAAAGGGGTAATAAAACCCCTGCAAGGGCCGGTTTGCATATAAAGAAATGTTTTACTAAGGGCAAATAACACTAAAAAAGTTTGCGGTGTTAAAGACAGACAAGAAATACTAAGATTTTTGGCAAGTTCAGTGAGTTGTTGATACAAACGAAATGGCTGCTGCCCTGAAAAGTGATTTTTATTTTTGAATGATTGGTTAAGGGGGTTTCAATTAGTGTGCATGTGTGATGGCTGCGTCTGAAGCCAAGGTGGACGTTCTTAGTCAACGAGGGTCGACGGTGAGTCTCTAACTAATGTAATTATTTATATTACTCGACAAACATTTACCCAAAAACTGAAAGCAACAAAATTGTACTTATTATCTTCAGCAGCTTCATGTGTACGAAATATCTGGGATTTTTACCGGCGGATTCCGCACAAATGCATTTCTACGATACGAACAAATGCGAATATTACCATAATCTCTACAATATGGGTCCTTCAAAAAGAGCGTAAAGAGAAATATAAAATCTCAACGATGTAGACAACGTATAGAGAAAGTAAGACATATTTTATTTAGGACAAAAACAATATAGTATAGGACAAAAACAATATAATTATCAAACAGTAAAATAACCAAAAACAGAATAAGTCCTAAAATTTGAACCAGTCTCAGCATGTTCTGACCGATTAAGACGAGCGCTGTTGTTCCGCCTGGGACCAGCAAGTGAAGTCACGAAGGACAATACAACACACATAATAGAGGGACATCTCCATGGGCGACGGTAGTCACTTATCATCAGGTGAATCGTTCGTCACTTTGCCTACATGCAGACATAAAATATATTGATATCAAACTCACCCTTGTACCAAGTGATGGTAGGCTTCGGTGATCCAGTGATGGTGCACTGGAACTTGGCATTGTGGTACTGGATGCAGTTGGCGTTTTTCAGCGGCTTGACGATTTCCGGCGGTGTGGCGGCTGTAAAAGAAGTGAAATAAATTTAAATTATACCATACTAGATGTGCCCGCGACGTCGTCCGCGTGGAATTTGTTTTCTACGCCCCCCGATTTTGAAACATTCTTCATTTGTGATCCTCTCCTATTGGTCTTAGCGTGATGATATGTAGCCTATAGCCTTCCTCGATAAATGGGCTATCTAACACTGAAATAATTTTTCAAATCAGACCGGTAGTTCCTGAGATTAGTGCGTTCAATCAAACAAACATATGCATACAAACAAACTCTTCACCTATATTAGTATGAGATATATATAGGTCATACAAAAAATGTTCTCCAGCGGAACTTATCTATAAATTATAAAAGTGTAGTCCTTTCTTATCTAATTTATTTGTGTTAGTCTATTTGTTCGGGATTCATGCAAAAAGTACTGAGCCGATGCGGTTTTCGCTGACCGATAGCAAATTCTCGTACTTAAATTCTGCGATACTTTTTGTATCCCGAGAATCCCGCGGGGATCTTCTCGGGAGCTGTTTAAAGTTGCACGGTTGAAAAAAAAAATCTGATTCCTATCCAATATTTACACGGATCCATAGCAAATTTGCTATCATAAAGTCTGTGATCTTTGCTTCACGTCCACGGTGAAAGAAGTCGCGGGAGAATCCTAGTTTTGAATAAAAACGTTTAAAATTTACTTAAGTAAGCATGGCACTAGATCTCAGATTCTCTTTTAAAATTCTATCTGGAAGACAAGAAATCTTAAAAATAAGGCCATAAACAAGATAGTTATCGATTACCATAATCGACTTATATGAATGATCTTAACAATTAATATTGTGAACTTACACCATACGATGAATTAATTCTAAAATATTATAAAAAACTATCAATACATTAAAAATAAATTATTATTTTACAATCTTCTTCGAACAGTAAACTGACCTTTGGGATCGACGACCTTGACCTGCTGGCTGGCAGTGCTGGGCGGCGATAGGCCAGCCTCGTTCTGGGCCGTCACCCTGAACTCGTACTGCCGACCCTCGATCAGGTTCGAGCAGTTGATCTGGTTCGGGAGGCAGAGCACAGGGTTCACGCGCTGCCACGTAGTCGCGCCCACTTCGCGTTTATCGATCCAGTAGCCTAACAACAATTGTTTTGCACATTTTTATTTATTATAACTGAATATAAATATTGGTTGGCCTCAATTATTTCGCAAAAAATAATACACAGTTTGAGACGCAGGAAGAAACAAAACACAGAGAAGCCACAAGAATATTTAAAAAATAGAATAATGCCATCTTTAAATATTGTAAAGCACAGTTTGACATATCAGGCTGTTGACATTTGCAACAAACCACCTATTTACCTAAATTTGAATATATACAAAACGCAATATTTAAAGCGTAATCTCAAAGCATTCCTTCTCAAGGCATATTACTCAGTTGCGAATATTTTTTTGCTTAAATAATAATATGATTATATAAATATGCCTTCCTATTGACATATTTTTGTAAGATTAATAATATTTATTGTAAATTTGAATTTTTTATAATGTTAATTATGACTACGTACGTATATATATTCAGACACAAATGTTTTTGTTAAGGAATTAATATAAATAAATAAAATATTTCAAAATGGAATCTTACAGATTACTCATTGAAACTTATGAGTTTACCCACCAGCACTTCCAAAATAATTTTAAGGTACTATTAAAGGAGAACAAGTGGCACAGTAAGCTCCTGAGAAACATATCTTTACTTCAATATTATTATTTGTAAACATTCCTGGTCTCTTTTTTATACACATAGTATAGCCTCTGTAAGTCGAACTTGCAGAGAGACGCCAAAAAATTCGAGTTATACAGTTACCGACATATGGAGGATTCCGACTTAAGCAAATTCTGTAAGGAAACATTCGACTTGTAGAGGTCATTATCGGCATATTTTAAAGTCGGTTTTCCAAAAATCGAGTTGTAAAATCAAATATTATGTTCGATATACAGAGGCAAAATTTTTTTTTTTTTGATTTATAGAGGGAAAATAAGTACTGAATTTGTTTATAGGGACTCACTAATTATTGTGATTTATAGAAGGTTTTGGGGCTAAAGGGAAGGAAACCCATTTTTTTCCGAGTTTATAAGGTTTCGACTTATCGAGGTTTTACTGTATTTTGATCTAATACTAGGTTTAACAAAGTAATGTATCAATAATTACTGAAAGAACTTGGTAGCGATCCCATTATTCCCTAAAGAATAATTTTCTTCCACATACATAGGTCTTTTCTTCACGGCTGATCTCCTCCAGACTACCTTACAGAATTATTATAAATCTACTTTTACAATATTTAGCAACCAAAAGCAAAATTATTGTTTAGAAAATAACAATGAAATAAAAGTTAAAAAAATAACACTAGATAAATATATTTTTGAAATATTCTCCAATAGCACTAGTGCCTCCATAGTCGTCGGACAAACATACAGAAAGCCAAGTTAAGGAAGTTGTGCTTGTGTTATGGGTAATATATAACCGACATGGGGCCGGCCTCCAACCACAGAAAACAACTGAAAATTTCCTTTCCAAAATTTACCATACCAGAAATCGATCCCGGGCCCTCTGGATTCTACTCAAATAGGAGAACGAAGACTTAGACCATTGCACCATTGAAGGCATCATCTTAAACCCTTCCAAACTAGTACCCGAGGTGATTAATCAGCTGTGGCACACTGGATCTTATTTATCTCTGCTGTAACTCGAAAAGATAAAAAGAAATTACCTTGAACCCTGGAACCTCCATCATTTTCAGGCTTCTCCCATTCCAGGTGAACGAAGTCTCCTCCGACCTCCAGGATTTTGGGAATGCCAGGCGCCGACGGTGGGTCAAACGGTGCCTTGGCCTAAAGAAATTTCGTAAGTTTAAGTAATCATTCACACGAATAAGAAAGTTTGGTTTATAAATATGTGCAAATTGTTCTAAACACAGCTTTCCAAATTCATTTATATTGTTACGAGCGCGCGGGGGTACGCTCTTATGGATCGGAAGAAAACACCAGTTTTTAACTAAACGCTTTTATTGACTTACTCAGCCGCACGCAATACCTCTCTATAGGGTTGCCCCTTTTCGCACGACCAACGATGCACAGTCCCGACGACAAGGTGTCTCGCTTACAATACCGTCGCCGATATTGCATAGACCACCTCCTGGTTCCGCAGTGCTCACCTCCGATATTGCCGCGTGTAGCTCGCTTCCGGTTCGTCTCTCGAACGCCACTACACTCCTCCTTCACTTAACTGACCACTCAACTTGTCACTAAAATCACCACTATACTCGTCAGTGTCTTCTTTTAATGTCTTCTTCCAACTCTTCCGTATCGCACTTGTCGCTTCACTGTCTTGAACTGAACTCAACTCTAAACTGCCCGGTAGGCGCGCCTTACGTTGTTATATACCCGGAAAATTTTTCTAGAACCCATCTATCTATCTCTGTCTCTTCCGAACCTTCTGTTCGGGAACTTTCGTTTATACATCTATCCCTTTCTAACATCTATCTATCTCTTTCTTTCGTTCATCGTTTATCCCTTTCTAACATCTATCTATCTGTCTTTCGTTCATCTTCTATCCCTTTCTAAATATATCCGTCCTTGTCTTTTCCTTCTAGAATGTTCTAGTTTTTTCCAAAAGTTCTAAAACTAACTAGATGGTTCCACCATCATCCGCCACAATATATAGAAACTAGCTTCTGCCGGCTACTTTGTCCGCGTGGAATAGTTTCTTTGGGCTAACGCTTAACCCGCGACTTTGTTTACGTAGAAGATGAAATTATTTTTATATCTTAAATGCCCGCGACTTCGTCCGCGTCACGAACGCGATGTAGAATACTATCAGTGCCATCTAGTTTATTTAATATGATGATGAAATACGCTATTCTAGACACTGTTTTGTAAGGTTTTATTGTATGATGATACCGACAATATCAATACTTAATTAGGTGCATAAGGTGTATAATAAGCTGTTTAAGTAATTAAAGATTTTTTAACTATCCCACGGGAACTCTAATTTTTCGGGATCAAAAGTATCCTATATATTGACCAGGGATATAAGCTGCCACCAAACAAAATTTCATTTAAATCGGTCTAGTCGTTTCGCAGATTAGCCCGTACAAACAAACAAACAGAAGAGAAACAAAAAAATTGGAAAAAATCTAAATTAGTTCTATTTCACTTCTTACACCCCCCTGACTCGGTTTTTAGCATTTTTTCATTGTACAGAAATTCGACCTCTACAGGTTTATTATATGTATAGATAACATTCGACTTGTCTAGCTACAAGATCTTTTGGACCAGTCTTATCACTTCACTAAGGGAATCTTTAAATGAAAAAAATATAAAATGTAAATCAAAAAACTATTATTTATAAAAACAAAATTGTAGTGAAAGCCTATTTGTATGGACGTTCGTGACTGTGTTCGTGACATGTTATCTGCACAATAATACGATGTGACTAGTTATATGTAAATATGGATGTAGCTGTTAAAATAAGTTTTTTTTTGTAATCTTATTTTTTTTTTTTTTTACTGAAATTGCGAGGGTGTGTTGCATCACACGCAAACCTCATAGGTGTAAGTGGTGCCTTATTTGTATTTATCATGTAAATTTTTAGTATAGACATAAAAAAATATAAAAAATCTTCCAATTTTAACCAAATAGGTAGGTAGCTCTTTGTTTTAAGAGAAATGTCAAGTTAATTCTCACCTTGATAGGATTAGCTCCTTCCAGAGCCGGTCCAACACCGTTCTCATTGGCTGCGTGTATCCTAAAGTTGTACTCCTGTCCTTCAGTCAGTCCTTGGACAGTGAACCTTGTATCTCTCACAGAGGAAGCTATCGTAATCCAGACTGTACCAGAAATGTCGTTACGTTCAATGACGTAATGCGTGACAGGCATGCCTCCGTCGTAAGTGGGAGGCTTCCAGGCCAGTGTGCAGGAATGTCTGGATATGTCAGTCGTCTCCAAGGGTCCTTGCGGAGGACCAGGAAGACCTGTCACTGTTATGGAGAATGTATCTGATGTTTCGCCTGAAGTATTCTTGATCGTTATCTTGTAGGTACCTGAAAGATAACGGATAATTGTTATATCAATTTGGATACGAGTCTAAAACAGTATTTTCATTAAAATTCTTGGCCGTAAAAGTATTCTTGCAAACTAGTTTAACCATATTTTTGCTATATAGCATGTTTACAGTATAGTAAACGTGCTAATGGAAAGTGACTACGAATGTCTATGTAAATTTTGGCCTAATGGAAATTTTGAAACCCAAACCAAATTTATAGCGTATGTGGAATTGTAAGATTGGATGTAGGATTTTATGTGCGATTCCGACCTCTGCCAAAAAATGATATAAAAAGAAAGAAAAAAAAACTATTTGAAGAAATAACGACGTATTCACATAGCATACAGATGTACTCGTAAAAGGAATAAAAAATGCTTATTTTGAGGATTTGTACCCCGCATTTTTAGCAAAGGAATTAAATCAGACACAACATTTTTTTTCAGGCAAATCTAACTTTTGGCGTGATATCAAATTGTTTACTCTATCTATCTATGTTTTTTATTTCATACATTTCAAGAATTATAAACTGTTGGAACAACTCACCCATATCATCCTTGGTGATATCCTTGATGAATATGAGTATGTAATCGTCGAACACGGTGTATTTGAGGTGGGGCGACTCGGTGACCTTGTGTCCGTCCTTGGAGAGGGTGACGTCGGCGGGCTGGTCACCAGAGTACAGGATCTTGATCTTGGTGTTGTCGTGTTCGGGGAGATGCAAGTCGCCAGGCATGCGGGTGATGCGCGGCGGGTCTAATTGCATACACAAATAACTCTTGTAAAATAGAGTTATAAAAAATATGGAGGTAGTTTTAACGAAAGACAACTATATTGTCACAAGTATTACACTTTTCCAGTTTAGATGTTTTATTGCAATATTTTCTTGGACACAGGTGTTTATTCTATATCATAGAAAAGAACTCTTGTAATATAGAGTTATAAAAAATATGGAGGTAGTTTCAACGAAAGACAACCATATTGTCACAAGTATTACACTTTTCTAGTTTAGATGTTTTATTGCAATATTTTCTTGGGCACAAGTGTTTATTCTGTATCATAGAAAAAGAACTCTTGTAACATAGAGTTATAAAAAATATGGAGGTAGTTTTAACGAAAGACAACTATATTGTCACAAGTATTACACTTTTCTAGTTTAGATGTTTTATTGCAATGTTTTCTTGGGCACAGGTGTTTATTCTATATCATAGAAAAGAACTCTAGTAACATAGAGTTATAAAAAATATGGAGGTAGGTTTAACTAAAGACAAATATATTGTCACAAGTATTACACTTTTCTAGTTTAGATGTTTTATTGCAATGTTTTCTTGGGCACAGTTGTTTATTCTATATCATAGAAAAGAACTCTTGTAACATAGAGTTATAAAAAATATGGAGGTAGGTTTAACGAAAGACAAATATATTGTCACAAGTGTAACACTTTTCTAGTTTAGATTGCAATATTTTCTTGGGCACAGGTGTTTATTCTATATAATACAAAAGAACTCTTGTAATATAGAGTTATAAAAAATATGGAGGTAGGTTTAACGAAAGACAAATATATTGTCACAAGTATTACACTTTTCTAGTTTAGATGTTTGATTGCAATGTTTTCTTGGGCACAGGTGTTTATTCTATATCATAGAAAAGAACTCTTGTAATATAGAGTTATAAAAAATATGGAGGTAGTTTCAACGAAAGACAAATATACTGTCACAAGTGTTACACTTTTCTAGTTTAGATGGTGTGACATTTATTGCAATATTTTCTTGGGCACAGGTGTTTATTCTATATCCGTTTAGATTAGTTGTATAGCCTTAATCTATATGTATAAAAAGGAATCCCTATTTCCCTTGGTCACGCCATCACGCGTGAACGGCTTAACCGATTTCGCAAATTCTTTTTTTTGTGTTTGTTATTGCCCGGAGAAGATTCTTATGAAAGAAAAAATTAAGAAAATTGCGCGGAAATTCAGAAAATTTAAGAATACTTAACCACCATATAAAATTATTTCTAATCTAACCTTGGCGCTTTAGACAATGTAAACTTTTTTTAATGTAACCTTGACGTTTGACATAGAATTGAATTAAATGCGTGCTGCAAATATCGTCAAAGAGGATGTAAAAAAACTGAATATCGTTTGACACAGATGCTTCGGTAGGAGTTATTTTATTGATAAAATACATGTAAAATAATTAATTTAGCCGTAATCAGGTTACAATATTTAGGTGAAATTATTTTTATGATTATACCAGTAGGTGATACCGCTAAAGTCTTCCTAAACGGTGGGACATATTTTATGATTTTATTGAAGCGGATTCGGGAATGTTTTAAATAAACTATTGGTCCCGGTAAATGTCGCTGTAAACGGGTTTATTTCTAAGGGCAGGACAACGTCTGCCGGGTACAGCTAGTATGTAATATATGCTGTCAGCATATATTACAAAGGACAAGGGCACTACATCCCATCCATTCTCCAGGAACAATGCGGAGGGGTGGCCCAATACAGGGCGAAGTATCTGGACGCCCCAGGTAGCCTCCGAGAAGTCTTCAGCAACGTCAAGAAGCTGGTCGACTTCCTGGAGGAGCTGGGTTGGATGGAGTAAACCCTCATCCACCCTCACACGCAAAATAGGCGCTTTGTCGTCGAGTTGCGGAAACCGCCCGCTCGCAGAAGAAGAAGAAGAAGATATGCTGTCAGCGTGTTTTATACCAATAAAGAGATTTAAATTTGCTAAAACTAATCTGGTATAAAATACTGTCCACCATTTTGTTTGGTGTAACGTGGAAATTGTTATTATTAGATGGTGATGGGAAGAAAAACATTTTAAGAAAGCCTACATATCAAGATTGAATCCGAAAATCCACCTTGTACTAACATGGTGGATATACCATTCAAGGCCTATTCTCTTAAGGCATTAGCTCAACAGTGGGACGCTTGTATAAGCATACTGAAGTTTTTCTGGCTATATGCCTTGCTCAAGATGGTGGAAGTTTGAGCAAAGGGGAGTATTCTACTCAGTCTTTGCTAATACTTAGTCATATTATACTTAACACAGCCTTATTGTGAAAATACTTACTTCCAATCTTAAGATGTGCAGTGCAGTAAATAAATCCGATGTTATTGACAGCCTCACAAGTGTAGTCTCCTTCGTCGGCGTCAGTCGCCTCTGTGATGTTCAATTTCAGCACACCTTCACGAGATTCCGCAATGAATCTAATAGGAAAAAAAAATTAACTGAACATTACCAGTATAAATATTAGTAGGAATTTTGATATTATGAAGAAAACCATAAAGTTTACTTCAGAATAATCAACGTTGTATAAATAACGCCACGTCCCCGTCGAAGGGGAAGGCCCGAGAAATGTTGGCTTGACGTTGTGAAGGATGATATGCGTATCAATGGTCTCAAAATGGTAGATGCTGAAGACCACGCGAAGTGGTGTAGAAAAAGTAGGAAAGCGGACCCTGGGCGTCGGAGTGAACGCTCCGAACGCAACTGGGATTTAACGCTCAGATGAGGATGATGACGAATCAACGTAGTATAAATGACAGACCTTTTATAACATTGGAAAAAAGTCACTGGCTCAAAAAGTTAAGTCAACCTAGATATAGAAATCGGTTAAGTAACATAAGAACCAGCCAAGTGAGATACAGGAATCGGGCAAGTAAGATATAGGAACCGACAATGTAAAATGTAGGAACCGACAAGTGAGGTATAGGAACCGGACAAGTGAGATATAGGAACCAGTCAAATGAGATATAGAAACCGGCCGAGGGATATATAGGAACCGGATAAGTGAGATATAGGAACCCGTCAAATGAGATATAGGAACCGGCCAAGTGTTATATAGGAACCGGATAAGTGAGATATGGGAACCAGGCAAGTGAGATATAGGAACCGTTCTAGTAAGATATAGGAATCCGGCAATTAAGATATAGGAACCGGTCAAGTGAGATATGGGATGCAGTCAAGTGAGATATAGGAACCGGATAGGTGAGATATAGGAACTGGTCAAGTGAGATAGGAGAACCAGTCAAGTGAGATATTGGAACCGGACAAGTGAGATAGGAATTGGTCAAGTAAGATATAGGGACCGACTCTCAATCGTACCCACCTGGTGCCAAGCACGACCTCCCTGCCGTTCCTGAGCCACCTGCCAGTGGGCACTGGGTTTCCGGTGGCGACGCACTCGAGCGTGAACGGCCTGCCGAGCGGCGCGCACATGTGCGGCGGCATCTGCTTCAGCCATTCGGGCTTGGTGCCACCCAACTCTTCGCCAGTGCGCACCGGCGTGGTGCATGTCGATGGTTCAGATTTGCCTGGACAATTTAATATGTTCACTTAATAATGCAGGTTAACCTAGTGGCCTCGGCCCATCTGCGTTAATGTTCGTAGCTGAACCAAACGCGGCTCACTACATGTCAATGTTTAACAACGTCGCATCTTAAATAACGCACTAAGTCCTTGACTGAGACTGCGTGACACAATCACTAACTCTAACACTATCCCAAGTGTATCAAAGGTATCAGGATAAAGCCTTATGAATTTACGAAATGAACAAAGCTACGAAAGACAAACACTTTCAAAAGGTGATGAAATCGTATTTTACATATATTATGAACTGAACAAAGTTGCAAAAAAAAGTTCAATTTTGATTAATTATACTAAGTTGTTTTAAGGTCTTATAATTTTATGAATTCTACATAAATATCTTAAGGTTCAAATTCGTGACGTCATAAAATTTTACCAAATAGGTTACGGTTTTTGAATTTGCTTAAATGCTCGACAGATACATTGAAAAAGCGCATCCTGAAGTGTTTTTAGTCTGATCGAAAAATATTAGAATTTGAATAATAATTCGAAACGAAATGAAACTATTTATAATATACGAAATGCTTTATTTAAATACTTAAGTTCAGTTTGAGAGATTTCTCAAAAGTAAGGATTGAGACGTTTGTACCATAAGCTATTTTTATTGTTATTATTTATAGAATATTCAAATAAAATACACCAACAACAAAAAAACTAAGAAAATTCCGGAGTAAAAAAAAATATTTGCAAGGCCATGAAGCAAGGGATTAAAATGTGCAAAATCCTACCTGCAGTATTAACAGCAATGATGCGGAACTCGTAATCGGCCTTCTCGTTGAGATTAAGCGCAGTGAATGTGCTGTCCTGCACATTGTAATCGTTGCACTTCAACCATACAGAGCTACCGACATCGCGACGCTCGATGATGTATCCGGTCACGCGAGAACCTAACAATATACAACATATTTAACATTTCCGATAAAATAAAATTAGTCAAATATATTGTACTATAGTCGACGCGTTATGAACTGAGGCTTCGGGTCATAAATCGTATTTATCTGTCTGCCTCGCTAACACTTACAGGTCTTATTGAGAGGTGTAGTGATGTGCGTAAGAATTGTAGAGGGGCATATCGATAACGGGATAGGTACGATCGATATGCTTTAAATTATATTCAGTATTCATTGAAATAAATTTTCGCGAAAATAAAAGTTTTTAATTTGTAAGATAAAATGTTTGTTTCGACGTAATCATAGAAAAACTGTATATATCGTAATGTGACCCTGAAAAGGGCCATTTTTATCTTTTCTAGGAATGTTTCTTAGTTCTTCAAAAATATTATATATAGAAAAACAACAACCCTTACTCTTAACCACCAATCAGGAGTCAGAGTGCTAATGAAGGTCACGGTGACGCATCGACCCTGCGTGCGCAGGTAGCTAAGTGTCGATAACGGGTTGCATTGTGTGCACATTCCTACTGTCAGTGACATCGACGACTCAGTTTAAAATGCGTCGAGTATAGCAGCCCATAAACATCCCATTTCTGGAATAGAGTCCTCTAAAGTGAATTGTACAATCTGTCTTCTCGTTATTTACTTTAATAAACATAGTAAGCATGATGATTATAGCTGAAAATTTTATTTTATTGCTTGAATTCAGCAGACAGGCAGACGGCCCACCTAATGGAAAGCGGTTACCATCGCCTATGGACATTGATTACACCAAAGGTGCTATCAATGTGCTGCCGTATAGCAAAGATCCACATGGTGTTAAATGATTACCAACGCCTATGGATATTTCCAACAATAGAGGTATTATCAACATGCTGCCAGCAGTGACAGCTAAATTCTAAGAAATTCGTAAACGTAGTTCCTGAAAAATGAAACGGAAATACTTTACCTATGAGTTCATTACTTGTATGTAATACGCATATTAGTAAAATAAACATTAAACATAGTATTTCAGACTAACAAATCATTATCTGGCTTTGATTTAATATTTCATTTGTTTCTACAGTATCCTTTTTACTTGCAGAAACTAAATTAACAATTTCAAATGTTAAGCTTATGTCAAAATGTAAACAAAAAAAAAAGCCTCGTACAATTCTAACTTTGATTACTCACCACCATCGTTCGCAGGTGGATCCCAGCTGAGGTCCACATAGTTTCTGCCGACCCTCGTGACCCTCGGGGCCCTCGGTGGACCCGGGGGTCCACACCTTGGCTTCACCTTGAACCTCTGCGACGTGGCAGAGTACTTGCTGAAGCCGGCCGCGTTCTTCGCGCGGACACGGAACTCGTATTCATGGCCCGCCTCTAAGTTGTATGCCTGTGAAGAAACTTATACGTTCAAAGGGTGCTCATAGAATGAGAGACAAGAGACAAATGGCGACAAATAGACACTATCTTTAAAAGAAATTTTAAAAAATGTTGATACTTATACCCTTCTTTCAAGAGGAAAACTAGCGACGACGACCAAAACCAAAAGCTCGAAAGCACCATGATTCATTGGCGTTTAGGCTTTTTGACATTCGTATTGGATGAAATAGCAACAGTAACTCACAAGCCGATTGCGCGCCAGCTTTTTGTTTCAAATATACTTTCTCGCTGTTTCGCCGTGTTGTTTCGTTTTACTTAATTTGTTTGAGTGTTATTACAGGTCTTGTTTATATTTGTTTATCAAACTCAGGCAAAAAACTCAACCGGCTTATACTTGTCGAATTTCCACCCCACGCCACTGTTATAATACATTATTTAAATTTACATTACCGCCGACCAAATCAGGTAATATACCCCTATCATGTAATCTGGAAATATTTAATCTTACTAATAACAATTACTTTACAAAGAATAGTTTATAAACCAATTCCAAAATCTCCAAGCTAGAACACGTCTTCTAAAAAATGTCTGGGCTCATATTAGCTATCTTTTACAAGACTGACCTGATAATTGCAATCCTTGACAAGGTAATCAGCGCCATTCCATACACCGTCCTGCACGTCGCGGAATTCGATTTTGTACCCTTGTATCCTGGCACCTCCGTCCGACCTCGGCCTGTCCCACACCAGGGTGGCGGTGGAACCGTCCCAATCCGTCACGCGAGGCACGCCAGGCGCGTCGGGAATGGTGAATGGGAACTAAAAACAATATGTCAACTTAGTCATTCAATCAGTCTTCCATTCACTTCTAAAACGGTATTGAATAAAACCAATTCGAAGTCACGAGTTGTTATTCTTGGTAAACTTCTTTCATGATATGAATCTATATGATTTAAATATATAGGTACAGAATTTAATAACCCCAGTGTATCAAGTCTTACCTTAGCAGTAATAGAATCATCCATGGTCAAAGGTTCGGACACGCCATATTGATTCTCGGCGCGAACCCTGAACGTGTATTTGCGGTTTGGTTCCAGACCCATTACATTGTAATGGCAGTTCCGTACAAACGATGAGATCTTGGTCCATACCTAGAAAAATAGGATTGTTGGAGTAACATGAATATGGCGAGGGTATAACAAGATTTTTCAAAAATCAAAACACATTGCAAGAATTCCAAAATTGTATCCAAAAACAGAAAATATTTGTCTGTACTGTTTTCTACTTTAAAAATCTTGGATGGAAACTGTCAAGTGTAGACTTGACATCTGACAGTTGACGTTTACAAATACTCTATGCTAAATATGTTACTCTATACTACAACAGTAAATAACCGTGGAGCGTAATTAAGTAATGACCAAGTGCAAAGGGCGAAATATCTATACGTCCCAATTTTAGAACCTCGAGTCTTAAAACTTGAAGAAAATCTTTTTACCGTCCCATAGTCTTTTTATACCAAAGACTTTCTGAAGTTAATAAAATCTGAATGTACACTTACGCCATTGTTATCCATCTTTTCAACAACGTAGTTGGTGATTGGTGAGCCGCCGTCATCTAGCGGTGGTTTCCATGACAACGTGCAAGTGTCTGGTGTGATATCGTAAGCGTCCAAAGGTCCAACTGGCGGCGATGGTTTATCTACTACCAATACCTAAAAAACACAAAGTAGTATTATAGAAGGAGATTTTTCAAACAAAGATTAAATTAAAATTAAACATTATCAGGAAACTCTATATGATACAAATGTCATAGACGTGACAGAGAAAAGAATTCAGATATTATTGAAATTATTATATTAAAAAAGTACTTACCCTGCAAGTACCGCTATCTGAGCCTTCGCTGTTAATCAGCTGTATGGTATAAGAACCAGTGTCAGATCGCTTTGCGCATGAGTTAAAGAAGACAGTGTTCACGTCTGACGTGACGAAACGAATACGATTATCGGGGAATACTTCGTCATTGTTCACAATCCATGATACCTGGATAAAGAAAATATGTTTGACATTTAAGAATTTTTAAAGTAATATTTCATGTATGTATAACCAGCATGTTACCAAAATACTAACCTTTGGCCTGGGATTACCAGTGAATGGAACGGTAATCTTGATTTCCTCTCCAGCGATAACTGTGATATCCCTAAGGCTAAGGTCACTCGTGATTTTGGGCGAGTTAGGAGGTGCGCAAGCCCTGATGGCGTCAGAACTTTGCGACCATGGTCCTTGGCCTGCAGCGTTAATTGCTGATACACGGAATTCATATTCATGGTTCTCTATCAACCCTGTAACCTTGTAAGTTGTGTCTGGAATGTGAGCATGTGAAGCCTTCGTCCATTTATCTTCAGTAATCAACCTCTTCTCCACAACGTATCCAGTGATTGGAGAACCACCGTCATGTCGTGGCTTCGACCATGTAATTGTAATAGAAGATTCTGTGGTTTCCACCGACCTCGGTACTCCAGGCGGGCCTGGGGGATCGAATGGATGCCTGGCTTTAATTGGCTCTGTCGTCTGAGCTGGATCAGATTGACCGTATTGATTCTCGGCCATAACGCGGAATTCGTAGTCCCTGCCAACGGTCAAGTTCTTGACACGCAAGAACGGAGTGGTAACGTATCCCGAAACCTTGGTCCATGTTTGAGAGCGAGATTCACGTTTCTCAATGACGTAGTTTGTGATTTCACCACCACCGTTGTCTTTCGGTGGGTTCCAGTATAATGTAAGAGCTTCGCCCTCAAATTCATCAGCACGAAGATTCTCGGGTTTGCTTGGTCTATCAAGGACACGGACGTTGATTGTTGCCGTGTCGTATCCTGAAGGATTGCGAAGTTGCAATCTGTATTGTCCACCATCAGAACGTTTAGCGTTCTTGACCACCAACGATGCAGATTCTGGAGTAATCTTTTGGAATATTCTTGAATCCCCTTCCACGTCCAACAAATTGTCGTCAGCAAACCATGATGCCGTGGGTTGTGGGAAGCCAGTGTAAGGTACGTGAATGGAGAAGTCTTCTCCAGCGCGTACAGTAATATCTCTGACTCCACCGAGATCCATGCAAGGTTTGTTTGGCTGTTCGGCAATAGTGATATCTCCAGTTGGCTTGCTTGGGTCCGATCGTCCGACATCGTTGACAGCAACCACCCTGAACTGGTATTCTTCGCCTTCTTTGAGATTGGGTACTGTATGCACAAGGCTAGGGACAGGAACATCATTGACATCCTTCCAGTCTTTATCGCCTTTGCCCTTTTGTTGGACAATGTATCCCTTGATTTTGGAACCACCGTCGTTCTTTGGCGGACGCCAGGATAACGTGACAGAGTCTTTGGTGACGCGATCTGGTTTAGGCGCTTCCGGCGCACTTGGTTTAAGGCGCTGTGTCTGGGCTGTGATTGGTTCGGTGGGTTTGCTAGGTTTACCAGGTCCTGCCTCATTTACAGCGATCACTCTAAATTCGTATTTGTTTCCTTCACGTAAGTCTGAAACGGTGTAACAAGTGTTTGGTGTAGGATAATTATTCACCTTTATCCATTCGCCACCACGTTCTCTCTTCTCGACGTAGTAGCCAGTGATTGGCTTGCCTCCGCAATTGGCCGGTGGCTGCCATTCCAATGAACAGCTGTTCGAGCTGTAGCCAGTAATCTTTGGTGTGTCTGGCGCATCTGGTGGATCGAACGGTGACTTGGCAACAATAGGTTTGCTCTCCAATGGATCTGATACACCGTATAAGTTCTCAGCTCGTACTCTGAACACGTATTTTTTGCCTTCAGTCAAGTTTTTAACAGTGAACGAGCATTTAGGGCAAAAGCCAGCGACAGTTCGCCAGTCATTAATTCCAAACTCAGCAACTTCGACGACGTAGCCTGTAATTTCGCTACCACCGTCGTCAGTGGGTGGCTGCCAAGTCAGGCTTATAGCGTCGTGAGTAACAGGAGTGCACATAAGTGGTCCCTTAGGTACACCAGGTTTGTCGACAACGATCACTTCAATATCAGCGGAATCTTTGCCATGTTCGTTAATTGCTGTGATCGTGTATTTACCGGCATCTTCTCTTACAGATTTCTCGATGGAAAGTTTAGTTTCATCGTTCTTTGTTTCGGCTGATAGTCTATGAGAAGGTACCAATGGTACAGAACCCTTGGTCCAGGAAATTGTGGGCGTCGGTGCACCGGCGATTGGAATGTTAATATTAATTGGTTCACCAGCGCGAACCTTAATCTTCTTGCCAATAAGATGATCTAGAGACAGCTTGGGCTTCTCCTTCATTGGCTTAGCGATAATCACGTTAGACGGGTCAGATGGTTGGCCAGGTCCTGCGGCGTTAACAGCCGACACTCTATATTCGTATTGGTGACCTTCTTGAACCCTATCATCTTCATATTCATTGAACCTGACGGGGTCTTTGTTTAGTTTAATCCAGCGCCCAGTAGCTTTGTCTCGCCTCTCAACATCATATCCTAAGATGTTAGACCCACCATTGGAAATAGGCGAAGACCACTTAATCTTAATGTGATCTTTGTCGGCATTAACCAGCTCTGGTTTGCCTGGTTTTCCAGGAACTGTGTATTGGTTCTTTGCTACAACTGGTTTGTCTGTTACCAAAGGTTCGGATCTGCCTTGCAAGTTTTCAGCGAACACTCTGAATTCATATTTAGTTCCCTCAGTGAGGCGAGGCACAGTAGCGTGGTTATATTTTGGATTGACATAAGTAACAGCTGGCACCCAACCGCCTCCGTGAGTCAAGTCCCGTTTCTCAATGACGTAAGCTGTTAATTCACTGCCGCCATTATCTTTGGGTGGTTTCCATGATAATGTGACTGATTGGGCAGTAATTTCTTCATATTCGAATGGAGGTTGTGGCGCTCCAGGTACATCAAGTACAATCAACTCAAAACTACCTTCATCACTGCCAGAATCATTCTTCAATTTCAAGTTATATTTTCCAGCGTCTGAACGTTTGCAATTAACAGTGTGAATAATTGTGTGATAGCCAACAGATGTAACAGTTGTTCTCTCATTAGCAACTACTGGTCTTCCATCGCAGGTCCAAGTAACTTCAGGAGTGGGTTCACCAATGAAGTCAACATCCAAATGGAAGATAAGTCCAGCCTTAATACGGATCTCCTTAAGAGGCGTAAGTATTTTCGGTGCAACGAACCTGTCTTTAGCCGTAATGATATCAGAAGGCTCACTGGGTTCTGATTGACCAGCTTGATTAACTGCAATCACCCTGAATTCGTAATCTTGGCCTTCAATAAGATCAGGAACTGTTGCCTTGTTTTTACTTGGCGGTACGTGTACGGCGTTAATCCAGTATGGACTTCCCTTTTCTTTCTTCTGAATGATGTAGCCTGTGATTGGTGAACCACCATCGGATTTGGGCGGAGTCCATTGCAAGTCCACATGGTCCTTGCTCCAGTCTGTTGCCTCTGGTTTTCCAGGTGCAGATGGTTCATCAAATTCATTCTTGGCTACAATAGCTCGGTCTAATTCAAGAGGTTCTGACTGGCCAATAGCATTAACAGCGCTTACTCTGAATAGATATTCCTTCTTATGAATAAGTCTAGTGACTTGGTGCGATAGGTAAGTGCTCATACCAGCATCTGCCCAAGTGCCACGTGTGAGATCCATTTTTTCGATAACGTAGTGCAAAATTGGTGAACCACCATCATCGAGTGGTACCTTCCATGAAAGTGAGCATGATTCCTTTGTAATATCCGAAACAACCAAGGGTTTTTCTGGTCTTGAAGGTTTATCAAGGACTGTGACATTGGCTGAAGCTGAGCAGATGCCAAGGTCGTTCTTGAGGGTCAATTTGTATATACCTCCATCACTACGAACGGAGAATGGAATGTCTAATATAACCCTGTTATGAAGGATTTGAATATCAATCCTATCAGATGGTTGAACAACTTTTCCGTTAATTTGCCATTCAACAGTCGGCTTAGGTGAGGCTTCAATAGGTATTTCATATTGAATTCTTTGCCCTGCTTTAACTGTCTTATCAGCAAGGAGCATCTTGTCGAATGTTGGAGCACAGAATCTAGCCTTAGCCACTTGAGGAGTGGAAGCATCACTGGGCTCACCATTTCCAGCCTTGTTTACAGCGATCACTCTGAATTCATACTCCTCTCCTTCCTGAAGACCAGGAACAGTAGCTGTGGTCTGATTTCCTGGTACTGTAGCTGCAACTTCCCATGGACCGTACTTCTTTTTAGCCTCAATAACATATCCAGTAATTGGCGATCCACCATCTTTCTTTGGTGGGACCCATTCGATATCCATATGATCCTTATCCCAGTCCTTGACGACTGGGGTACCAGGTTTGTCTGGTGTACCGTACGGGTCTTTAGCGGTAATTGGTTCATGACCGACTAGCGGTTGCGATTCACCATGTTTATTCACAGCGCGCACGCGGAAGTTGTAATCATGACCTTCGATTAGATGATCGATCCTCATACTGCAAGCTTGAACTTCACCAGCAGGTATCCAGCGCATATTTTCTTGGTCCATTTTCTCGACAACGTAATGACTAATTTCACAACCGCCATCATCTTTAGGTGGTCTCCAGCGTAATGTGCAACCAGACTTAGTAATATCATTAACCTTAAGAGGTCCTTCAGGTGGTGTCGGTACATCCATTACTAAGACCTTAACCGTAGCAGTATCAGTTCCGTTGATATTCTTGGCTTTAAGCGTGTAAGAGCCAGTGTCTTGTCTCTTAGCGTCAATGACTTTAATCTTAGTGCTGTGATCATCATTAAAGATCTTGATCCTGTCAGTATTTATGATCATGTTGTCACCGTTAAGCCATTCTTTCGTTGGAATAGGCTCGCCGGCTACCGGGACGTCAAGTTCAAAGTTTTGTCCTACTTTCACCTTGATATCAAACATGAAGTTCCTATCGATTTTGGGTGGTAGGTTCTTTGGCCTAGCCAAGTGTGGACCAGTTCCGTCACTTGGAATGCCCTTGCCAGCTTTGTTGACTGCGCGAACGCGGAATTCATAAGTATTGCCCTCGATGAGATCTGGTACTTTTCCTGATGTCACATCGCCTTCGATCTGTAACCGAAATATTTATTCTAGTCATAAATTATACCAAACTAAATAATACTATTAAACCTCTGCTTCTATTGAAAGGGACTGAAATATTAGATGTAGTAATATCATTTGAAAGTGCCAGTAGAATCACGATTTATGACTTTCAATAAGTAATCTGTACGATTCAATTTTCAAATGAGTAATATAATTATTTTCATAAGTTATTTCATTTTGAAATGCTGTTTCCGTTAGCAAATAATTTATACAGCATAATTATTAAGAAAGATTTATTGCATTAGATGATTTTCAGATGAAACGCAAGCTTTTATGCAACCAAAAAATATATTTAAACTTTTTAGAAATGGCAACATAAAAGTTTTTGGGTTTATCTATAAATATATCTAATCTGATTTTTTTCTTCGTACGTTTGTCATAAATAATTCAAGATTTTTGAATCAGGTAAGGAAGTTTGTTGCTAAAGCGAAGAAAACCACAGAAGAAAGTAAATGAGGGTATAGATGAAAAGATATTAGGGTGGGGACACCACTATCATAGACAGAATGACAGAGTAACAACTACGCGATTATGTTTTATCAATTATCGAAAAGGGTCATCCTCTGGGACATTAAATATCCTATGTTTAGCCCCATAATTGAATTGGTTGACACCAAATATGATATGGAACATTTCCATATTATAAGTATGAACGACTATCTGCTCTAAAACATCTGCCTCACCTGTGCACATTCCTCCCAATCAGGCGCGAACCTATCCTTCTTCTCGATGACATAGCCAGTGATGGGCGCGCCACCGTCCGTCTCTGGTCTGGTCCATTCCAATTCCACAAAGTCCTTGTCGAAATCTTTGATCTTGGGAGTGCCTGGTTTTCCGGCGACATCGAACGGATTCTTGGCTTCCGTGGAATGAGGAGTTGTGAGTGGTTCCGAGCGGCCTTGTCTGTTATAAAAAAACATTGGTTATAACTAAAAACTCTCCAATACGTTTACAAAATGTAATGAGGAGAACGAAGAGTGATGGATAAGATAAATAAAGTATCTGAGAAGGTAGGCCAAAACGTTGATTTCAGAATGATATAAAAATTGTGGTCTGATACGGAACCTTAACAGAATAAAGGAAATACATTATCAAATAAGATTGCATGCTGCATCATGCGTTTAATGCATTGAGCATTGGAAAAAGAACGAACGAATATACAAATTCCCGCGGGATTCCCAGTTTAAAAAGATTTTAAGTCTAAGAATTTGCTGTCAATCAGTGAAAACCGCATCGAAATCGGCCCAGTAGTTTTTGTGTAAATCCCGAACAAACAGATAAGTAATCAAAAAAAATTACATCTTGTTCTTTATTATGTTATTATTCTATTCCAGTTGTTTTTTTATAAATAGCTTAAATGTACAGATACGGGATGTTTAGAATTTTATAATAATACTAGCTGTACCCGGCAGACATTGTCTTGCCTTTAAAAAATAAAAATCTAGAACCCGATTCCAGCGTCATCTACCGGGACCAAATGTTAATCTAAACTATTCTCAAATCCACTTGAATAAACAAAAAAATTCATCATAATCAGGCCCAGCGTTTAGGAGGAGTATCGCGGCGCCATCTACTGGGTCCAATCGTTTATTTAAACCATTACGGGACAAACTTCAACACATACAACAACAAAAAGAACACCTAAATTCTGGTACCCGATTGCAGCGCCACCTGGTTCAAATTAAAAACTAAATCATCCCAGTAGAAAATTATAAAAATACTAATATCGCTATTAAAAAATAGGGGTTGATCGTAGAGGATTGAAAATTTAGGGTTGTATGTATGTATTTTTTAATTTTGTATCATAAAAAGATAAAAATAAAAAAAAAAACAAAAAAAATTAAAAAAAATTTAGTTGTGGACTACCCTTAACATTTAGGGGGATGAAAAATAGATGTTGTCCGATTCTCAGACCTACCCAATATGCACACAAAATTTCATGAGAATCGGTCAAGCCGTTTCGGAGGAGTATGGTAACTAACACTGTGACACGAGAATTTTATATATAAGATAGACTAGTGGTCGCCGTGGTCAAAATTCACCAATAATAATTAATTTAAATTATAATTTATTAAGGTTTTATTGTCAAGGACTATACTTCTATAATCACAGATTTCGCCAACGCTACACTGTTAATTCGACTTAAACAATAAACAAAACAGTATATATGCGTGTGTGTGTCAAATAAATGGTAGTGTGTGTAATGTATTTTTTATGCATAATTACAATATTAGCATTTTGCACTTCTTCTCTATATAAACTACTAGCTGAGCCCACGACGCCGTCCGCGTGGAATTTCTTTTCAAAGCCCTCCCCGATTTTGAAACATTTCATTGCTGCTCCGCTCCTATTGGTCTTAGACTGATGATACATTATAGCCTATAGCCTTCCTCGATAAATGGGCTATCCAACACTGAAAGAATTTTTCAACTCAGACCCGTAGTTCCTGAGATTAGCGCGTTTAAACAAACTGTTCAGCTTTATATATTAGTATAAGATAAGTGTGTGAAATTTCATACTCGTTCGTGCGCGTAATTTTCGTAAAAATGGGTACACAAAGTTTTTGCTTCGCGTTTTAATTAATAAATAGATTACAGGCGAGTGCAAGTGTGAGTCACCTGTTGACAGCGCAGACCCTGAACTTGTACTTGTGGCCGGGCTGCAGGCCGTCCACGGCCAGGCTGGTGACCGGGCCGTCGGTCTCGCCGGCGTTCACCCACCGGCCGGTGGCTTCGTCCATGCGCTCTACCACGTACTTCTCGACGGGCTGCCCGCCGTCGTCCGCCGGCGGCTTCCACGACAGCGTTGCGCCGTTCGCGTGCACGTCGGATACCTATCCAAATCAAATCAAATCAAATAATTTATTCTCTTAAAAACATGGTCAGTAAAAATATTAGATGACAATATATTATTTTATGTTTCACATGTTTTCGCCCTTCAGGCATGCAAATAGTGATTAAGTTGAAAATCAACTAATTAACAAAAAAAACATAGTGTGCTACTTTACTTTTTTTCTAGAATAATATAGTAATCATAAAATAATATGTCAAGTGCAGAGTTATTCCATATAAATATAATGTCAAAAATGTAAAAAATAAAATATTACAGTAATGCAGTATGCATATAGTCAAATTTAATTTACAATTAGTCATTAAGAAAAAATTTAATGTCGTGATAGCATTTTTCGACTAATATCTTATGTAGCCTCTTTTAAACAAATCTATGTTATCATCCCTAATAGATCTAGGTACTTTATTAAATATCTCTGGCGCCATGCAGAATACACTAGTAATATTATTATATTTAGGTTTATGGTTTGGCAGCTAGGCCTTTGCGCCAGATCGTAGTGTACAATATAGTTTAATCACTTTCTTAAGCCTGTGTATAGCTCAGCTGAACTGTAGGTTATCAATTAAAGTCATTCAACGGAGTTTTTGTGACAACTCGAAAGGCCACATTTGACTATAGAGTTCACATTTCTCACAAAAAACACATAATTACTACTAAAAAGACTATCAATATCCTACTACTGTTCACTTTAGAGTAATTTTACACATTTTTTGAAAATAAAATTGCACAGCAGTGCTCCTTTCACTTCCCGACACAAACTACCTGCTGTGATAAAATAGGTATAAGTACTAGGAGTATGCGAATATCATTCGAATCGAATTAAATATTAATATCTAAATTGGAATCGAATAATTTTAATTTTCGAATCATTTGACGAATAATTCAAAAAATCTAATAATTAAAAAAAAAAAATATTTGGGAAGTTTCGAATTATTCGATTCGAGTTTCAAATCGAATTTTATTATTCGATTCGGAACGAATCATTCGTAACTTCGAATTTTCCAATTCCAATGGAATAACCGAAATTAAATAAATTACCGTGCTTATAATCATTAAAACGTACGTTTATTATGTATACAAGTCGCGAAAACTTAAGAAAATATATTAAATTGTCCAAAATATGTATCTTTCGTCTATTATTTGTTTGATATTCTTTAGTTATTTTTTCTTCTGTGAAGGTGACGTTAATGCCTGGCACTAACGGAAGACCAGCGTTGGTTGTTATCAACCAACATTTGCTGAGTTAGGACCTGTTTAGAGTAAGTTAACCTTTGGCTTTTGTTAAACTGCTTATTTATAATTTCCATTTTAAATAACTAGAAATAAACATTATTTTCTTTCTTTTTCAATATATAATCCAAAAAATAATTAGATAGTGAGATAGGGTGGCAATAATAAGGGCTAATTTCGCCTCGATGTCTAAGCAACGTAACAAACCTTCAGAGGTCCACCAGGTGGCGTTGGCACACTGAGCACAATAACTTCGACCTCTGCCACGTCCTTTCCATTGATATTCTCGGCGGTGACTGTGTACCTGCCGCTGTCAGACCTCGCCGCAGATTTGCAGTTCAATTTCGTGTTATAGTCTGAGTGTTGGACCTTCATGTCGCCACTGGACTTGACCTCCTTCTTCGCCAAGAACCATTTGGTCTCTGGCATCGGCTCACCTGAAACCTGTTGGAGAAATTAAACAATTAACAAGTGCATATTATCTTCGCGACTACAAGTATTCATAAGGAAGAAAAGAATTTAAAAAAATATGCACGGAAATAAAATGTTTTTTTCTTATTTTCAAAATGTGGATTCGAGAAGTTTCTTTATGTAGCCAACATCAAGTACTACAATTTTTTTTGGAATTCTTCAAGCAATATTTTCTTCTCTTTCTGTAGGATATAGATAACCCCAGTTAGTTTTAAGCAACGTTTTACTGTAAATATTTAATAGTAATTTTCTACCAAAAGATAATTTTATATATCTCAGTCAAAGTCAAATTAATATTTTGATTGATTTGGTTCAAAAAATGTATTTAAAACTAAATTTAAAAATTTATAAACGAATTAAAGTTTAGACGGAGCATATGTGAACAAGTGTCCAATAAAGTGATGTATGAATGAAAACACTTCATTGTTCACCAAAAATTAAAACTACGTTCTTAAAACTAAATACAGTAAATGTTGAACAAAGGTGGCCTTAGCGATCTCTTCCAGGCAACCCCCTAAACTAAGGAAATTATTAGGACAACAGTGGCAGTGAAGACAATATATAATAAGAAACATTTCAAGACTAAGTAAAAAGTAAATAACTGATGATTGTGAAGTGATGCAAGTGATGCATTTTTTACAAACTTATGTATGGCTTGCATCTACGTGGTTAATAGTAATGTATAATATAATAATATACAGCCCATTAATGTTCCACTGCTGGGCTCGGGCCTCCAATTATAGGGGGAACAGACAGTATACTTGGCAGGTTTGACACATAGATTGTCTCGATGTGCAGGTTGCATCACGATGATTTCCTTCAGCGTTGTTAGCACGAGGTAATTGTAACAATATGCACGTTAGATCAGATCGATCCTGGCCGGAACGCATGTACCACTTAGTCAATACTCTGATCTAACGTGCATATTGTTACACTAGTAATATATCCACTGGAAACTAATCCATCTTTAACCGTTCTAGTTCGATTATTTAATACTAAGTTTCCGTAACAAACCGCGCTGCATTCGGCTTCCTATTCCAAAATCGGCTTCACTCTGAGAACACGGGATTCGACCTTCATTGTTCCTCTAAGGTTTTAAATAATTAAATGATGTTTGAAAGACTAGTGGAGATTTTTTTTATACTGAAAGAAGAAATTATTAATAATTTGTACAAAGTACAAAGGGGGTATTCTCAGAGTTAATTCATTTAATGGGAGATTGTCATTAGTAATTTTTTTCTTTCGTAGTTGGAGATATACAAACCTTGACATCGAATCCGAACTTCTGTCCCACTTTGATCTTGATGTCGATGAGGTTGGTCCTGTCGATCTTGGGCGCCATGTTCCTGGGCTTGGCCACGATCGGGTGCGTGCTGTCACTCGGTTCACCTGGACCGGCCTTGTTCACTGCGCGCACTCTGTATTAGTAAGTGTAACTTAAATATTAGCGCTGTTTAAACTCCCTCAACAATTTATGAACTCACTCATTGAATTTGTGAACTCACTCATTGAATTTGTGAGCTTACTCGTTGATATTGTGAACTCACTCGTTGAATTTGTGAAGTCACTCGTTGAATTTGTGAACCCACTCATTGAATTTGTGAACTCACTCATTGAATTTGTGAACTCACTCATTCCATTTATGAGCTCACTCATTGAATTTATAAATTCGCTCGTTAATTTATGAACTCACTAAATCAGTAAAAATAATATGTAGTTACAAGGCTTGCACTGATGCCAACGATATCGCCTTTTGCTTTGACTATATTCCATTCTATGTGAAAAAAGTGGCTTTCCACCTTTCGAACTAACTGTATCATTATATGTAAATTATAATAAAATTAGTGTTGTTTTTATTGTTATTTGTTATTCTACACAAAAAATTGCTATAGATACGTAAAATTTTAAACATGATTTAAATGAAGTTAATAGAATGAAAGTCCTCCAAAATAAGGTTTACAATTTGGAACTTTGTGGTTACGCTAAAATAAATCATAGAAAAATTAACCAAATTAGAAAGATATAGACTAATCAGTTCCAATGCTACTCAAGTATTATAATGCCAAACCCTTACCTAAATTCATAAGTTTGTCCCTCAATTAGGTCCGGCACGGTACAATTGGTCTTATCAGCCGGCACTTCGAGGGCCTTCTCCCAGTTTCCGAACTTGTCTTTCTTCTCCACAATGTATCCTTCAATGGGTGCGCCGCCATCTTCCTTTGGTGGGGTCCATTTGAGGTCCACATGATCTTTATCCCAGTCGGTGACTGTCGGTGTGCCTGGTGCTCCTATTGACGAATTCAATTATATTTTTACTGACAATTCTAAAACCATAAAGAGTATTAGGATCGGCGACAGTGGCAGGTAAAGAAGCTTAGTCCATACTAGACATGGGCGCCGCGTTGAGAGGTGTTCAGTTCCGGCGGCTTGAAAATCTGACGGACTCTGGTTGACCGGGCTAAGCCTTTACTAGCCTACCTCTCTGCAACGCAGAGGCTCCGGGTTTGATTCCTGGCATGGTAAATTTCGGAAACGAATTGTTCTGGGTGTCTGGAATCGGCCCCAGAGTAGTAAATTATAAATTACCCATAATTATTTATTTATTTATTAAAAAGTATCCAACAGTATATCCACTTCAAATTGGGGCCTAACAATACATACAATAAATCTAAACCAAAACTGGATACTTATAATCTAGAAAAAAGAACAGTAGAGATGGTGTGTTGCACTACACAAAAAAAATATTACTTAATATATCCAATACTGTGAAACTTCTGACGGGAAAACTAAACACAACTAAATTGTTAGGTCTAAATACAAACACTACATAAGTACAGCTTTACTAAAAGGTAAGTTTTTTGACTGATTAAAAAAAATTAATGAATGAACACGTTGGGGAATCAGGTTTAGATTAAATAATAACTTAACATTGATACTTAACGTCTATTGTCTTAGTGATCACGGCTACTGAAAAGTGGTCGAAGCTTAATCAAAATGCCGCGCATAACGTAGTTTTAATTGTGTCCACCAGTCGCAAAAACCTAAGGATATACGTTTTTTTCTTTTTTTAGACTTACCGGGCTCGTCGAATGGATTCTTGGCGACGACCGCCTGTTCGGAGACCAGTGGTTCGGATTCACCTTCGGAGTTGACCGCCGATACGCGGAACTTGTACTCCTTCCCGGGAGTAAGGCCGGTGACGTCACATTCTGTGAAGCAGAAACAGAACATTTTCATTGTTGAACAAGGATATGCCCGCGACTAAGTCCACGCTTGACTCGAAATTTCCGCGTGATTTCTGGTCCATGCATCCTCAATATCCTGAGGGTGTATAGACCAACTGACCCCAGATTCGGATTTCACGCATCGAAATACATCAGAATAGATGGTCAAAATACAGACCACTTTAAATTTTTTGTGGGCGGATGTCATTAGCCGATGGTGGTGATGAATTTCATTAATGTAGCGAGTGGTTACGCGTTATTTTAAACACTATAAATAACATTAATTTAGGGACAGTCACAAACAATATATATGACATTAACGCCGGTGGAGCAGGGGCATAATATAGGTTCAAATGTTGTACAAGATTTCGTTTGCCTATTTTTAAATTTATTATTGCAGGAATTCAGCAGACATGCAGACGGCTCGCTTGATGGAAAGCGGTCACCATCGCCTATGGACATTTGCAACACCAAAGGTGCTACAAATGCGCTGCTGCCGTCTTAGGGGAGAGTGGAACCTGGTCACTAATGCCAGAACACAACACAAGGTTGTTATGGCGGCATACTCTAGACCAGGGTTGGTAGCCATCCAGTAGGGCAAATGTCCTACCACCTGGCAACATTGCCTGCCTGAAAAATATAGTAGTTTTAGAGAGAGTGATTGTAAAAACTTACTGGGCTCCTCGGATCTGGCACATGGCACCCAGCATCCGGTCTCGGTGTCCAATTTGTCGATCTGGTAGTACTCGATGGGAGTGCCGCCGTCGTCCTTGGGCCTCTTCCACTTGAGCGTAGCGCCCTCTTTATGAACGTCCGACACCTAGAAAATGTGGGCAGGTGAAGAAAACAAGACTGTCCGAAATACCAGTATCGTACGTGTCTCTTATATGCGTATTTGTATAAATATTATAAGAAATTAGTTTTGGTCCTTCGAACCTGATGAAATTGACAGATCGCGGCTGCATTAGTAAAGATGCAGCTTTTTCTACTTTTTTTGTTTATTACGTACGAAAATGTTTTGATAGTTTATACTATCTATAAAACGATCATTTTTTTCACTAATTAAATTCCAAACTCGTTAGAGACACTCGCTAGTCCAAGTTTAGGAGCTAGGCATCAGTAAATTGATGCCTACTTCCCAAATCTTTATGTGTAACTAATTATCGAATTAAATTTTAGATTATCACCCCCTTAGGTGTTCAATTTTCAAAAAACCCTGTACATTGTGTGTGTACATTTGTCTAACAAGACAAAATATTGTGCTTTTTACTTTGATAATGACGGATTTTTTAGGGGTTGAATTTCCAAAAATCCTTTCTTAGTGTGCACCTACATAGAAGAAATCCACATGCAAACTTTCACGATCCTAGCTCCAGTAGTTTTGGGCTGTGCATCGATATGTCAGTCAGCGAGGTGAAGTAAATTATGTATATATAAAATATGCCATAAACGTTTAACACAAGTTTTTACATGAAATAAAAAAATCATTCTCACCTGCAACGGTCCCTCGGGTTTGGCAGGTTTGTCAGTGACAACGACGTTGACGGTGACAGTATCCTTGCCGCTGGAGTTGACAGCTGTCACAGTGTATTCACCAGAGTCGTCCCTCCTCACAGGCCGAACGACCAACTTGGTGAAGTAGTCCGGACTGTCAATGGTGACAGCCTTGGAAGGACGGAGCGGCATGTTCTGGTATCTGGTAATGGGGCAAAAACATAATTTGATTTCAATTTTTTTTTTTTTTTTTTTTCAATTCAATTCAATTTATTTAATGCGAAAATGGGTATACAAAAGGTGTTAAATTTTACATAGTACAACTCTCCAAATTCCGCCTTTCGGCATGCATATATAAGTATCCTGCTTACAAATTTTCTTATAATATATTTATTTAATTATTTACCTAATAAAAATGTCAACCAATAAATTATAAAAATTGTGTATTAAATTATAATGGTGTCAATTAAGATTCATACAATTTATATTATAGTTTTGTCATTTAAATATTCATTGATACTGTAATATGCCTTATCGGTTAACATCTTTTTTACACGTTTTCTAAAAATGGCGTTTGATTGTATTAATTTAAATTCTTCTGGAAGGTGATTATACAGTTTTGGTGCCATACAAAATATACTTTTATTCAAAAACGCGGTTTTGTTGGGAGGGCAGTATAATTTATTCCTATGACGCATGCTCTTGCACGTTTCAAATAAATTCATATTGTACCTAACAAACTGTATCACTTCATATATATATAATGAAGGAAAAGTGAGTACTTTTAATTTTAAAAAATATGGTTTGCAGCTATCTGTAATATTTAATTTAAAAATAGCTCTTATACACCTTTTTTGCGATCTAAATATAACTTCTTTATTAGTAGAGTTACCCCAGAACAAAACACCATACCGCAAAAGAGATGTAACATTGCCATGATATGCCGTTTTTACTGTAGATATATTAGCAACTTTTGACAACTTATATAATGCGTATGAGTACTGATTTAGTCGTATACTGAGTTTCTCAATATGTAGTTTCCAATTTAAATTTGAGTCAATATTTAATCCTAAAAATTTTGTATTTTGAACCTGTTGTAACTGGTACCCTTGGTAGTTCACCGCAATATTTGTTATTTTTATCGACTTATTTTTAAAAATCATAAAATTGGTTTTTGTCAAATTTATTTTAAGATTATTATAATTTAACCAATCTATAACAGTATTTAAAGTATTATTCATTTGTTTTTCAATTACTGAGTTATTACTACCGTTAAATAATATAGTGCTGTCATCAGCAAACAGTGTCATGTAATTATTTGTTATTTTGGGCAGATCGTTTATATACACAATAAATAACAAAGGGCCCAGCACGCTGCCTTGCGGCACACCAATATTAACATGTCTAAATTTTGACAAATGTTTTATTTCTCTCTTCTGTTTAGGGCAAACTTTTGTGATCATAGTACATTGGCGTCTATTTATTAAATAAGATTCAATTAATTTTAAGACATTTCCTCTTATGCCGTATAAATTCAACTTTTGCAGAAGTATGCCGTGGTCAACGTAATCAAACGCCTTAGTCAAATCCATAAACAACGCTGCGGTCGAGATTTTATTATCAATATTATTCATAGTAAATCCTAGGAACTTATATATTGCCATGTTAATTGATTTATTTTTCCTGAATCCTGTCTGCTCTTCTGCGAATATTTTATTGTTTTCAAGAAAAGAATAAACGTTGTCATAAATTACTTTTTCAAAAATTTTCGATAGTACAGGGATAAGCGCTATTGGCCGATAACATCCCATGTCTTTTTTATTGTTTTTTTTAAACAGGGGCTTAATTACTGTAACTTTAAGCTTTTTAGGAAATATTCCCTGTGTTATGCTTAAGTTTACAATATGACTTAAAATTGGAGATATTAATTTGGAGATCGCTTTTAGAATATGCGTTGTAATGCCGTCGTAGCCTGTGCTATTAGTATTTTTTAAATTCATTATAATTTTGTTTATATCATTAGGGATTGTAGGAAACATAAAAATGGATTTTGATTGCCGAATGTCGATTATAGGTCTATTATTAAATTTTATGTCATGGGGAATTATCTGGTCTATAAAAAAGTCATTAAAAGCTTCTGCTATTTCTAGAGGGTCGCTTAATATCTTGTTATTGGTATAAATTTCATTAATGTCAGAAATTGGTAAATTATTTTTCTTTGATTGATTTATAATATTCCACATTGCCTTACTTTTATTATTTGCTCTAGATATATAATACTCGTTTTGCGATCTCTTTGTTTGTTTTATTACACTATTTAACCGCGTAGATAGAGCTAGAAAATTACTTTTATTTTTCTTCGATTTATGTTTTCTGTATTCCCACAATAGTTCGCGCTTACGTTTACAACATTTTCTTATCCCTTTATTAATCCATTTAGGACGCTTTTTTAAAGTAATTTTTGTTGTGATGAATGGAAAGCAAAGGCCGTAGAAAAGATTTAAAAGTTCGTAAAATTCGTCAAATGCCTTATCAGGATCGTCGTACTTATATATGTCAGCAAAAGTCAGTGCACTAATGCAGTCCTTAAATTTGCCTATGTTACTAATACCATAGTCGCGTTTGTCTATAAACCAATATTTCAGAGGGCTAACGTGTGTCACGGGACATGTAAGTACCTGGGCTGTGTGATCGGAAATTGCATATTCTAGTATCACGCTTGAGCTTTCGCATATATTATGCAAAAAATGGTCTAAGCATGTACCTGAATCCAAACGCGTAGGTTCCTTAATTTCAAAACATAAATTGAAGGCAGATGAAATTTCGATTAATGCAGCTGTTTCATTGGATTTTTTTAGGGTGTTAATATTCAAATCACCACATATTATTACTTTGTTTTTTCCGTAAGCTATAGAGCTTAGTATAGCTTCTAGAGTTTTAAAAAATATATCTAAGTCTTTTTTAATTGGTTTTGGTGGTCGATAAATACAAATTATATATATATTATGATCTACTAACTGTATGCCCGAGCATTCTATTAATCCTTCTTTTGATTGTTTTTCTATATTAGACATTTTTTTAAACCGTATTGTATTCCGTGCTAGTATACACGCACCACCATGACGGTTTTTACGACAAAAATATGAAGCTAAAATGAAATTATTTATTTGAAGATGTGATATATCATGCTTATTCATATTATGTTCCGTAATACAGAGTATGTCGATTGTGTTTAAAAATGTTTGTTCGTAAGTATCCAAAATTAATTCCATCTGTTCAGATTTAGACAGAAGCCCGTTCACATTTTGGTGTAACACCCTAAGTTTATTAGAGACGAAAACATTTTGATCCTTGCTCTATATGATCGTCAGTTTGGGTAGAAGCATGCTTAAATGGTGGTTTTTCTGTAACAGTTTTGGTGTATGCTAAAAACTTTATTTTGTACTCAATGCATAAAATTTCTCTATGAAATAGTTGGCAAACATGTTTGGCAAAGAATTTACGATAAGGCAAACTGGTGGAGAAACTCATATCAATATGTTGGGAATTATCAAATTTGGAACATAGCTGTCTCAATTCATAATTTAGTAGTGATTCTTTTAAATGTTTGTTATATGGTATTTCACAAAAAAGAACATTAGTATTTCTTGTACAGCACAAAAAGTGACTAACACATATTTTAAATATACAAGGTGATCTATCATTAATACCAGTTAGCACTAAAAGATAATCATTTTTAGTTAAATGACTAATTTCTTCACGTTCCGTATTTAAAACATCCTGTGTAGTTGCGCCAGGTTTCCAGAAGCATGTAACTTGGTAGTGTTCTCCAACTAGTCGCTGTAATGTATTTTGCAATTTATTTCCTTGATCATCTGCGATAACCATTATTTTATTTTTTGTGGATTGTTTAGAAATAGTGCTGTATTTAATTAACCTATTCCCTACTTCTGACTCAAGTTCAACACTCTCAAACAGTTCTGGTTTGTTTACAACTGATTTATTCGTTGAAGAGGATGCGGGACATGTATTATTGGATTCGTTGATTGTGTGCATCATATTATTTACCTCTAGGGAAGATATAGTCGCTGTCTTTATCTCATTTTTTTGAGTTTTCTGATTATTCTCATTATTATTTCTCAGCGTAGTACAAGGACTCTTTGTGGGTGTAACATGATCGTGAACTTTATCTTTCTTACTTTTAGCTATACGTTGTGCTGTTCGTGGACTTTCTATACTTATTTTCTTGTATGTTTCATTAATCTTAAGGCTTTTGTCTAGTTGTGATTTAAGTCGAAAATTTTCAGTATTAAGGTTTTCAACTTCTTTATGTGCACTAGCTAGTTGATTAGAGAGTTCATGTATTTTATCCTGAAGATCTAATATAGTTTGACTTTCATTAAACGACGTATTCGGCAAACTAAGTATAGTCGTATCAAAAAAAGAATTTTCTGGTTTAGAAACATCGTTTAAGGAACTAGCACGTTGAAGAAGTCGTTTGCGAAGTGTGATATTTTTTCCATCCTCCATTTTCAACAGATATCTTCGCATTACATACTCCTAGTGACATCTATCGGTAGATTGTTGAATTAAATATTAATTGAATTAAATATTAATTTGCGCTTTTTCCCACTAGATGGCACTTTAAGTGTACTGTTATTAATATAAAATATTTTGATTTCGTTTCCGATCGGAGAGTAGCAATAGTCTATGGTTATAATATTTTAGGTAGTACCTCCAAAATATTATCATCAATGATTGTTGACATTTCTGTCAGATATTATAAGTATTATCAATCGTAGTGCAACGGAATTTTCAAGTATGTGAAATATGTATTACCATTTCTTTCCAAGTGAATTTCTTCGCTGTTAGTTTTGTCCAGTGTATTTTAAGATGTTTAATATTCAGCACAGTTCTTCAGCTTACTCTTGAACTGGATTTATATTATTGTGAGTGCACTTGTTACTCTCACTCACTTGTTAGTACTATTTTTTCACTGTGTGAGTTATACACGACACTTGCACAATCAAATCTATTTTGAGAATCCAGCGAGCGTCACGCCGTGACATTACAGGTGCCTTTCGATTTTCGAAGACCATCAATATTAATACATAAATATGTGAGTTTCTTCGTCCCTTCTCCTCGACCTTGGAAACGAATTGCTTATTGTGTTTGGTCTTAATACGCTTTAGATGGCGGGGATGATTGTATGATATTTAATCAAATTTTCAAGTTTCGGATCTTCGCCAGAGAAAATCTAGTTTTTTACCTATAATTGGGTCGAAAAGTACTTTATTTTCATATCCTTCGTTGTTTAGATTGGGATAGAAGGATAGGATAGGGGGAATTGGAAATTCTATATTAGAATAGGTTTCATTTTCGTTCAAAGATTATGTAAAATCCTTCTCCTTGTTTAATTTTTCAACTTTATAATAAAGATTCAATAATTTAAAAAATCACTACCAACTCCATTGCCATTCCTAGCTCGCATTTTCATAGAGTATAGTATACATTCAAAAAGAATCAATAGTGTCTTAATTACTGAATTTTCAAAAACCTTTTAACATAAACAAAGATCTTTGACCTGAAAAAGTCAACTTTACATTACTTAATATTGAACTAACCTCCATTCAACAGCCGGCGCCGGTTCTCCGGTGATAGCTGCTTCCAACTTGAGTGTAGATCCAGCAGATATGGTGACATCTCTCAAGTGACGCCTGTCGATCTTGGGCGCCAGGAACCTTGGTTTCGCGACGAAATTCTTGCTGGCCTCCGAAGGCTTGCTCTGACCTGCCTTGTTGATAGCTATCACTCGGAACTGGTACTCGTTGCCCTCAATCAAGCTGGAACAACAATGTTTTTGTCAACAA
This sequence comes from Dendrolimus pini, assembly GCA_949752895.1. NCBI lineage: Eukaryota > Metazoa > Arthropoda > Insecta > Lepidoptera > Lasiocampidae > Dendrolimus > Dendrolimus pini. Next base: position 5,713,923 of record OX457146.1, read on the forward strand.
CGAACTTACAATGATTTTACGTTTACTATTATACCATAGAATAATATTATGCACTGTCAAATTTTGGATGATAATGTTGACAGTTCGTAGTAGGAATGAAGTAGTTAACGAACCGATTCGATTATCGATTATTATTCTCATAGAACTTGGAATCGATAAAACAATACATCTTTTTATTGCATAAGTTCAAAAGAGAGGTAGATAACAAAGAACAACAAAGGTGCTGCAAATGCGCTGCTGGTCCCTTAAGGGGTACTGGAACCTGGCCACTACTACCGAGACAACACAACTCAAGGTTGTTAGGGCGGCATACTCTAGACAAGGGTGGTAGCTGTCCAGACGGGCAGATACCCTTCCACCTGGCTGTGGTTTGTTTTGCCACCTCTTACGACAGGCCGCCCGGGTGCAAGATATTGTATTCTTTCTCCGTTCTTGCACGGATAGAATATTTACGAATAATATCATAGTTACTTAAACGTTAATTTTTTAAGTTGGATTTATTTAATTTCAAAATATTTTTTCAATATTCTGCGGTTGTTCGTTATGGCACTTCAACAAACGTCATTGTTTTCTTAATGTTCTACGGGTCGTCACGACTACATAATTTTAACTACTCCAGCAGCTAATTATTATTTAAACCGAAGTTAAAATTATTTCTTTGCTGCAGTTTTAAGGTCATGATGATAGCGAGGTTTTTAAATGTACACTCCTTTTAATGTATCCTTATTTATAAATTGTTGTAAAATGTGTCAAATATTCATTTCAGAGTGTCACAAATCTTTTTAGTGTTGCATTTTGATGAATCAAAACGCGATTAGATTTTCGTAACTTTCAATCAGTTTTTTATTGTTTATAACCACTTTTTAAACCAAATTAGTAAGAAAAATGCGAGAAAAATTTAAAGAGACTGAAAAACTTAGTAAGGCTTTTGTATATTTTTCAAAAACGTATTCAAAAAAATTGTTATATAATAAAATGTTGATCGAAAGTCTAGTAGCGTTTTGCTGTATCAAAACACAAGTGGAGAAAAACTTATAGCATTCTCTAGAAATTGAAGATCAAGGGCTTTTCAGAGTTAATATTTTTCACTGAGCTATTGTCAATATGGCATACACGACAGTTCTATAAGATTGCCCAATAAGTTTTTTTGGCACTACTGATGACATATTATGCTGAAAAGATATGATATGAGAAAAGATCACAGAACACTCACCCGTTGACAGTGGCAGTAGGAGTGGGAGTGTGAGTCTCCACAGCCTTCTCCCACAGCGGACTGTACTTGTCCTTCTTCTCGATGATGTATCCGATGATGGGAGACCCTCCATCGGAGAGTGGTGGCTCCCATTTAAGGTCCACGTGGGTGGCAGACCAGTCGTCTGGCACCGGAGCCGACGGTGCGTCGGGGGTAGCTGGTGGGAGGAAAATTTAAATAAATAAAAATTTAGTTCTTCGGCGACTTAGTGGATTTTGCTGGACAGTTTTATCTTTTATATTTCTAAATTACAGCCAACAGGCGAATGGTCCATTTATGGCCGGTTACAGTATCTTACTATTCACTTATTTGCATAATCATTGGTTGAATTTTGACAATACTTGTATGGAGCAAATGTACGGTCGGTAAGATGTAGGATCCGGCCATTAATGGAAAATGGATATAGTCGACTATAGGCATTTGCAAATGCTAGTAACACTATCACAAACGCGCTGCCGGCCTGAAAGAATTACAATAACACTTAAATAATCTTGGCTCCGGCTCTGCGTTCTGGTGAGGTCTCCCTTTCTCCTTCTTTTTCTTTTTCCTCTCTTTCTTTCTCTCTTTTGCTTACGGTAGATTATAATTTAAATCCCTATTAATATTATAAATGCGAAAGTAACTCTGTCTGTCTGTCTGTCTGTCTGTCTGTTCCGTTTTCACGAAAAAACTACTGGACCGATTTGGCTGAAACTCAGTATATATATATATATATATTTTCGATGCCGAGAATGAACATAGGATACTTTTTATCCCGAAAAATGGGATAGTTTCCGGGATAAAAATATATTTGTCTTTCTATTTGTTATGCTTTTACGGAAGAACTAATGGGCCGATTTGGCTGAAATTCGGTACGTATGTAAATTAAATACCGAGGATGGACAAGGGATACTTTTCATTTTGGCCATGTCGGTCACTTTGGCCTTTTCGGTCATTTTGGCCATGTTGGTTAATTTGGCCTTTTTGGTCATTTTGACCATGTCGGTCACTGTGGCCTTTTTGGTCATTTTGGCCATGTCGGTCATTTTGGCCTTTTTGGTTATTTTGGCCTTTTAGGTCATTTTGGCCATGTCAGTCAGTGGCCTTTTGGTCATTTTGGCCTTGTCGGTCATTTTGGCCTTTTTGGTCATTTTGACCATTTTGATAATTTTGGCCTTTTTGGTCATTTTGGTCTTTTTGGTAGTTTTTGCCTATTCCGTCATTTTGGCCACGTCAGTCACTGTGGCCTTTTTGGTCATTTTGGCCTTTTCGGTCGTTTTTGCCTATTCCGTCATTTTGGCCACGTCAGTCACTGTGGCCTTTTTGGTCATTATGGCCATGTCGGTCATTTTGGCCTTTTTGGTCATTTTGGCCTTTTAGCTCATTTTGCCCATGTCGGTCACTGTGGCCTTTTTGGTCATTTTGGCCATGTCAGTCATTCCGGCCTTTTTGGTCATTTTGACCATTTTGGCTTGGTCCTTTTTGCTATTTCAGTAATTTTGGCCAAACCGGTCATTTTGACCATTTTGGTCATACTTTTTATAGCAAAAATAAAACTAAAATAGATGAAAGATTGAGTGAGAGACTAATCGTTTCTCAAGTTTATTTGGTTGTGGTAGTTTTGGTAGTTGTGGTAGATTTGGTTGGTAGTTGTGGTAGTTTTTGTTGTTGTGGTAGTTTTGATAGTTGTGGTAGTTTTTGTTGTTGTGGTAGTTTCGATAGTTGTGATAGTTTTTGTTGTTGTGGTAGTTTTGATAGTTGTGGTAGTTTTTGTTGTTGTGGTAGTTTCGATAGTTGTGGTAGTTTTTGTTGTTGTGGTAGTTTTGATAGTTGTGGTAGTTTTTGTTGTTGTGGTAGTTTCGATAGTTGTGGTAGTATCGGTAGTTTAGGTAGTTGTAGTAGTTTTAGTTGTTTATGTATTTTACAGATAGATAGACGGGGATATATAAATAAAACTAAAACGGGTTGAAATACAGGTTTGTATGGGAGACGAATCATTTCTCAAGTTTATAGATATAAAAATTCATAATCTATAGAAAAAAGTGCGATAGTAACTCGATCTGTCTGTCTGAATACCGAAAATGGACATAGATACTTTTCATCCCGGGAGATGGGATAGTTTGCGATATAAATAAATAAAAAAAAGGAAATCTTATGAGGGCAATTAGCACCAATATAAAAATATAAAACAATTTAACCTGTTTTAACGCCGGCTGTTTAAACAAGAGGTACGCACTAGAGTTTGACTCTAATCTAATCAAATTATTTAATATGTGGCAAATGATGTTGGTATTGTATCAAGTTAAAATATTTATGTATAAGTTTCATAATATGTAGTAAATTCTGTACAATACTGTTTTTTTGTCCAAATAAAAATAAAAAACCCATATCGTAGTGTTCAGGTAAATCCTCAGTATTTCCAAAATTTGAATATTCATCGATATTCGATATTAAGTCAATACGAAAAATTTGCAGAGCTTTATTATAAAAGAATAACTTACTGAATGGATCCTTGGCGACAATGGAGCCAAAGGTCTCGAGCGGTTCAGACTCGCCCTCCTTGTTGATAGCCTTCACGCGGAACTTGTACTCATGGCCGGGAATTAAACCGTCAACCTGGAAAAATAACACTCATGTAATGAAACGCAGCAAGAGAATAAAGTTTAAAACCAATTTTTGGTCTTTTATAGACAGTTCAACAAAACCTACAATGTTCTTGGATAATTTTATATGGACTTGTATCAAACGCCTTAAATCATTTAAGTTTTAAACTCCTGCAGAAGAAAACAACAAAATATTTTTTTAGTGGTTTGGATATTTGGGGTAATTTTCTCCTTCAGCCAATCCATGAACACTGTTGGACATAGATCTACCAAAGTTTTCGCCAAAGAACCAACCTTTGTTTTCCTGTCAGCTCTTATCTGTGATCTTACGCACTTTATCGGTCCAACAGTCTCTACTTTGTTTGCTCCAATCAGATTTATCGTCAATCAGAGAATGCTATGAGGAAAGCCCAGAAAATCATTTCAACATATAAGTAAGGTCAGGATTTAGTGTTCCAACGACCATCATAACGCAATGGAAGATTGAGCGTCAACGTTCTACGGTCGCATTCATCCATTTATCTGCATCAGCACCATGGATACCGCAATCCTGTGTTTTAAAAACAAGCCAAAGATGAAGCCTACCTCCATTTCGGGCACGTTGCCCAATGTCTTCCCGACCGGAAGCCATGTGCCAGTCTCGGTGTCGTACTTCTCGACGAGGTACGCCTCGATCGGCTCCCCGCCGTCGTCCTTCGGCCGCTTCCATTTCAGCGTGCATCCGTCCTTGTGGACGTCGGACACCTCTAATGGTCCTTCGGGCTTGTCCGGTTTGGCTGCGAAGTTTAGTTTTAAATATAATTGCGAGCAAACTATCCAAAAAAAACTAAAACTGATGGAATGCTTCCAATTCCATTTCAATGCTTTCAATTTGAGTTCTCTAGAGACCTAGTGTGCCAGAGTTAACTTTACACGCTCTAAGAATTTACAATTCACTTAGAGATAAATAAGTAGTTACATTTATTCACATTTACCCCTATTAGCGCATCTGTTAATTTATTATTGTAATATTTAAAATATTTTGTTTTCGAGTGCATTTAGTTAATTATTTATGGTATGTGCATTGCTCCGAATTTTGTCTCAAGACTACCCTTGAGACAAAAGTCGGAGCAATTTGAAGTTACGTGTTTTTGTCAGTCATATTAAAAATAAATAATAATTAATTTATACCATCCAGGCATTGTTGACTCTGTTAGATAAACCCACGAGTCATAAAACACCTTAAAGGAGGAGAAAATTTATACAGGCAAACCATATCTAAGATAATTGATAATTATATGAAAATTCAAATTTAAGCTTTGATCAAGGTACAAAATGGTTAAATCGAGATCTTAAACGCCGTGGACAAACAATTAAGTTTAAGCACTGTCACTTAAGAGATTTTACCCTCAAGTGACAGTGCTTAGACTATGACTGGAGAACTATTTTCCAGAATTCGTCGTCAAGTTAAGTCTCGATAAAGCTAGATAATTATTTACAGACTTAATTAGAGCTATGATTATGTAGTCAATTCTTCTAAAGCCTGAATTACATTAAGAGAATTTTTGCCAAGAATTCGAATTTCATTAAATCCATTAAGTAGATTTAACACAAAAAAAATGCATCGAATTGTTGATTTGTTTGCATACGTATCTTCAGTTAAATAAATTATTTCCTTCTATTCATTATTTGGTCATATTTAGTACCTTCTTATTATTATCATATAAATGAATACTTACATGTTACGATGATCTCAAGTTCGGCTGTGTCCTGTCCATATTTGTTGGTGGCCTGAATCTTATAAGTACCAGAATCCTTGCGACGTGGACTCGAGTGTTGGTATTTGCTCAAGTATGGCACGTCGACCACTGTTAAGAAAATGCAATTATTAGACAAGTAAGAAGCTCTTGATTGAAGAGAATTGTTGGTTTATACCAGTTTCGGTTACAGATATAAAAATATTTTTGAATATCCGACAGTGCCAGATAATTCCAGTTACAGATATTTTTAGGGCTAGTAAAAAAAAATTTGATGATCACAATGTAACAATTTGACGACTAAAACCAATCAAATTTGTCATATTGAAAATCTACCTTTCTATTATTGATTAGTAGTGTATTTTTATTTGAATAAATAGTCTAAATTATTCTAAACTTTAGATTTCGTCTCTACTCGAAATTATTTCGAAACTTTTATATTAGACTCGGTTACGGTTATGAATAAACATTTACTTCGGATATCCGATAGTTTCGGTTACGGGTAAAGTACACAATGCTTTGGTTCTTATATGTTTCAAAACTCACGTTTCAGTCCATTGCCGCTGGTGACGGACTTGCCGTTCAAAGTCCACGTGACTTCGGGAGCGGGTTCTCCGCTGACCTTGACGTCCAAAGAAATCGGTTCACCCTCATGAACCTTGATGGTGCGAAGGTTACGACGATCGATCTTGGGAGCCACTGAAGAGACAATTTAGGATATAACTACAATTTAGGAAAACAATCTAACAAAATTAAGTAGGTGTCATGTAATATCTATCATCTAACAAACAGACTATAAACTATTGTCAATATACCTAATGACAATAGTTTATAGTCTGTGCATTAGATAACTCACAGAGTGTCACTAATACGTCGCCTGAAACAATCAATTGTGGTATTTGCAGCATATAAAATTCACTGCTAAAAAATGCGCAACTTGATAGGCTTGTAAACGTTAAAAGTAAAATAAATGGTTGGACAGAGTATAATATTTTTTAGCGTTGGATCTTAAACACATCTTGCACTTTATAGGATTTTTTTATTGCAGGAGTTTAGCAGACAGGCAGACGGCCCACTTGATGGAAAGCGGTTACTATCGCCTATGGACATTTGCAACACAAGGGAGACTGGAACCTGATCACTAATGCCGGAACATAATTCAAGGTTGTTATGGCGGCATAATCTAGACCAGGGATGGTCAACATCCAGTCGAGTAAATACCCTACCATCTGGCTGTTGTTTTCTTGCCTCTTACGACAGGCCGCAGGAAATTGTATTCTTTCTCCGTTCCTGCACGGATAGTATTGAATTCTAATATCTGTGTCACACGTCATACAAGAACACTTACGTCTCCTTGGTTTGCAAACCACAGATTTGCTGGCATCACTAGGTTCACCGGGTCCGGCTTCGTTTACAGCTTTCACGCGGAATTCGTACTCCACACCCTCGTCTAGGTGGGGCACTGTTGCTTTGTCATTGTCGTTGGGACCAACCTAACGGACAAATAAAAAGAAAAAGTTGACATTGACACGTGACATCCGTCATTCTGCGAACAATGACAGCTGACGAATTTCTTTAAAATGGTAAAAGAGATAGCATTTAAAGTTGTTACGTTATTTTCCGTAAAATTCTCATTAATAATAATAGTGTAGTCAATCTGAAGTCTATAAAATACAAAAAATAATTTATTAAAAACGATACCAATTTCAAGAGTAACTAAAAAGCAAAAAATCTTGAAGTCGGTGCGAAGTGAAATATAAAAATTACTCTATTTTGCAAAGATATTTTTTTTATGTATTCAAGATGTAGAAACTATTTATTCTTTGCCTTTTAGTTATTCTTGAAATCGGTTTCTTTGTTGCTAGATTTTTTTATAGATAACTATCCTGAAGCTATACTGGATACAATGCATAAAGAATCATCAAAATTGAACCAGAAACAAAAAAGTTATGACTGCACATGCATTAAAATTTACACGTTGAATTGAGAACTTTTTTTGAAGTCAGATTTTAAGTTGAATAATGACTGAAAAGAATAATTACTTAAATGTGGTTAAAACTTACCTCGCAAGCCTTCACCCACTTGGGTGAGCCGACCTCTCTCTTCTCAATGATGTACCCTGTAATTGGTGCACCACCGTCCTTGAGGGGTTTCTCCCATTTCAGGTCCACATGGTCCTTGTCCCAGTCAACTACCTCTGGTGTTCCTGGCTTGCCAGGTTCGTCTGTCAAGTTTAATTTCATTGATAAATAATTGATAAATTTTATATATTCACATACAACTAGATTGACAAAAATATTGAAAAGAACAGTTTGACACTAAGGGAAAACTAACTAGTACACTGTAAAGTGCATTTGGGGGTTTTCAAAAAATTGTTCGTCATATTTCACCTTTCAGCATGTAGTATAACAATTTTTGTATTTATTAAGATCTTACATAGATATTTTGGAGTATTTCTGTAGGAATTAAATGAGGTCACAAGTGGAAAAAGGAAGCATGATAAAATTGGTGTTGCATTCAGAATGCTGGTGGAGCTGCTGCGGCACTGTGCTATGTCTGGGGAATTTGGGTGGCAGAAGGGTGGTGGTGAAGCCATCTAGCGATGTTGGGTAGATCACAGATAACTTCACTTCATACGACTGCGGCAGCCCACTCGCGTGAAGATGGTGCTTAGACTTTTGAATTTTAATACGTTCACATTCGCATACGTGTCGCCGTGATTGCTGCTGTACTAATTGAGCAGGCGCACGTCAATATATAATATTTAAAACCTGATCGAATAAACTTTATCTGGTTATATAAAACGACCCTAAATCAAACACATAAAAGCTAATAAGTGTTGCATCAAGTGTAAGGACTGGGATTAGGTTATAAGCCGGCCGGCTCCCCTTTGTGTCCCTGTGTTCCTGGTGCTGGTGTCGTGGCGAAAAAGGTGTGGTGAACTGTTGGTGATCACTGATCTGACAACGTACTTCTGATAAGGTGAGTGGGCATATTTTTTAGCCGCTCCAGTGGTTGTCGTATGGGTTATTATCTTGATTGCCCGGCATCGCGTACTTCAGTATATATCACCATATTTTAATTTTGGGCTCGAACTTTTGTTCATCATAGCCCGCATACTACGTGTTAGGGCTATTTACACGCCTTAACAGGTGGTAACAGGGTGGTAGAAGGATTCAAGGCAATTATCCGCGGAAATTCCATATACCGTTCTGCAGCACTCTGACAGCTGCAGTATTCTGACAGCTATTACAAATTTTAACTGGGGCAGTTCCAAGAATAATGGGTAGAGGAAGTCATTGGCATAAAATAGGATATTAAAATTTGTATTAATACGAGCAGTACAACGGTGAAGGAAAACGTGGTGATAGCTGATGTGTGAAACCCGCCAAGCCGCCTTGGACAAGCGTGGCGGGTATACTGTATATAGATGGGAGGCGTGAGCCCAGAAGGGACATTTGTGGACTGCTATTATTATACTAACAGTACTAACTTAAATTTGTAACTAAACTAACAAAACATCTTGGTCTGAAATAAAGTTCTATTATTATTATTATTTCTAAAACAAAGCTTCTAATACAGTTTATCTGCACACCTTCCTTCGAAGCAAAAGTACAAGGCTCAAAAGTGTCACATGACTCTTTCTTCCACCCAGGTCATCGAATGTTAAATACTTTGATATAGACAAACATACAACTTACCGAATGGATTCTTAGCAATAATGGAATGCTCGGCCTCCAAAGGCTCAGACTGTCCCTCATTGTTGACAGCGGACACCCTGAACTTATACTCGTGCCCTGGAACGAGGTTCTCGATCTCGGCCTTGGGGTCTTTGGTCTTGGCAGCGGGCATCCACCTGCCTGTCTCGGTGTCGAGTTTCTCCACCAGATAATGGTCGATGGGGGCGCCACCGTCGTCTAGTGGCGGATTCCATTTCAGTGTGCAACCTTCCTTATGCACGTCTGAGATCTGCAGAGAACATAAAAAATAAAATAAAATAAAAAAGCCTTTATTTCTACCATTAAGTACAGTTTTTTTTTAAATATATATAAGTATATGTGTACACATTAAATAATGGAAGTCGCCTCTGCGGCGTAGGCCTCCCCCAACTCTTTCCAGTTTTTGCGATCTCTAGCTATTCTTCTCCATTTTGTTCCACACATTTTTGCAAAAATATCTTCCCATCTCTTTCTAGGTCTTCCTCTTTCTCTTTTTCCATCTCTGGGTAGCCAATCATGGATTTTCTTTGCCCATCTATTGTCTTCTTGCCTAATTGTGTGTCCTGCCCAGTTCCATTTCAGAGTCCTTACTCTTTTGATCACATCTGTTATTTTAGTCTTTTTTCTTATAATTTTGTTGTGAACTCTGTCTTGAAGTTTTATCCCTAACATACTTCTTTCCATTTTCCTTTGGTGTACTGACAATTTTTCTTCATCCTTTTTTCTTAAAGCCCAGATCTGGCTTCCGTATGTGAGGCATGGGAGAATAACAGTATCATATAATTTACTTTTTATCTTTATGTTCACGTCCTTATTTTTCATTATTTCTTTCATACTCCAATATTTTTTCCACGATATAGCTATTCTGCGATTAATTTCATTTTCGGTCTGATCCTTGAAGGATACCAATTGTCCTAGATATATATACTCTTTTACATATTCTATTTTTTCTCCATCTATTATGATATTTTCCTCCGAACAGTTCGTGATTATTTTAGTTTTTGTATAGTTAATTGATAATCCTACTTTTCTACCTTCCTCAGCCAATTCTTGAAGCATACCTTGTAATGTTTTTGGGTCTTGTGCAAAGATCGCTATGTCATCCGCAAATCGTAGATGGTTTAAATATTCCCCGTCAATCTTTATACCTTTCTCGTCCCAATTAAGTTTCCTAAAGACCGTTTCCAGCACTGAAGAAAATATCTTAGGTGAGATCGGGTCACCTTGTCGCACTCCTTTCGATATTTTAAATTCGGTACCCTCTCTGTCTAAACGAATTTTAGCCATGACATTGGAATAAATGTTTTTTATGATTTCTACGTATCTGATATCCACACCTTGCTCCAATAATGCCTTAAATATAGCAGAATGCTCTAAAGAGTCGAAAGCTTTCATAAAGTCTACGAAACAAATGTACAAGTTCTTATGGTATTCCTTAACCTTTTCTATTAGTTGGCAAACAACGAACATATGGTCAGTAGTAGAGAATTTTTTGCGAAATCCTGCTTGTTCTCGAGGTTGGTTTTCATCTAAAATTTTTGTGCACCTATTTAACAATATTTTCGAAAAAACTTTATATATATTACTCATCAAACTAATTGGTCTATAATTGTTTAGCTCATTCCTATTGCCTTTTTTGTGAAGAAGAGTAATGGTGGACTTTGACCATTGTTCCGGGGTATTTTTCTTTTCGAGGATATTATCAAAGAGTAGTTTCAAAGGGCGCTGCAACGGTTCTAGCATTGATTTTAATATCTCGTTGGTTACTTTATCTTCACCTGGCGTTTTATCTTTCTTCTGGGTGTTAATTGCAAAAGCTATTTCTGATAATAATATTTCGGGCAAATGCTCTTCGTATCCATATTTTATTACATAATTCTTTATTATTTCCTGTGAAACAGATTCTGAGACGTTTGCTCTGTATAGGCTGCGATAAAAGTCTGTAGCTTCCTTTATAATGTCGGTCCGATTTGAAGTTGTTTCTCCTTTCTTATCTTTTATATTTATTGCCCATTTTGAACACTCGGTTAGCTCTTTATACGCTTTTTTGATACCGCCTGTTTTCTGAACAAATTTCTCAAATGTATTTTGTCTGAATTTTTCCTTTGCTTTTTTTATTTCTCTGTTTATTTCCTTGCTTTTTTGTGTTATCAATTGTTTAACGTCTTTAGTTCTTTTCCTTTTGTATAGTTGTTTCCTTTCTTCCATAAGACAAAGAAGAACAGAGTCTTGATCTTGAATAATTTCTTTTTTTATTATTGGTATCTGAGATTGAAGATAGTTCATTTCTTTTGCAAAGTTGTTGTATTGGTCTTGTACATTCGATGAGTTGTTAATAGCTCCTGTAAATTTTTCTTCCCATCTAAGACCATTCTCCCTAGTCAGTTTCGGCAAGTTCCTTGTAAGAGATTTAGCAGTTTTTAAGGTCCGAAATCCTTTCCGCTTACTTAAGTAGATTTTACTCCTAATAAGTCTATGGTCTGTGTAAAAATTTAGGTGTTTTATTATTTCAAAATTATGTACATCTAATTGTTTGCTAGTCAAAATATAATCAATTTCATTATGATGTTTGGCGTCCGGCGATTGCCATGTCCATCTATTGTTTTTTCCAGTTTTAAACATAGTATTATTCACTTTTAAATTTCTTTCAAGAGCTAATTCTACCAGTTTTTGTCCATGTTTTGTTCTTTTTCCATCTGAGTATGGACCATACACGTTTTCTTCTCCATTTTGGACTTTACCAATTTGAGCGTTAAAATCTCCCATTAATACCAATTTATTTCCTTTGATGCTTTCTATGGCTGTTTCTACTTCTTCGTAGAATTTTTCTAAATCATCTTGTGTACAAGCCTCAGTTGGTGCATAGGTCTGAACTATACCTATTTGGTTCTGGTTTGAAAAGAATAACTCTACAGTGGCTACTCTATCAGAATAGCTTCTAAAACTCACTATGTTCCCTTTTATGTTTTTTTGTACGAGAAAACCAACTCCATACAAGCCTTTTGTACCTTTATTATGATACAGGATACAGTTTTGATATTCCTCTAGACTTTCATAGTCTCTTCTTGTTTCGCTTAAACCTATAACATCCCATTTAATTTCTTTGAGGGCATAGTTCAGTTCGGTAAGTCTTGTGTCCGATAACAACGTTCTTACATTTAAACAACCTATATAAACATATTCAGTGATATTCTTTTGCTTAAAAATTTTACTTGGGGGGTGATGGTCATTTTCCTCCTTATAGACGCTGGAGACCAGCCAGCTTGAAGGATGTTGAGAGAGGCGTACTTCCTAGTCCGATTTATCTAAATTTATTGTATCTTCAGTTACAGTTTCAGTGGTAGGCAATACTCGCATATATGAAGATATGTCGTATAACTTACTTTTCTTTTGCCTTTGTTTTATATTTTCTTGACTGTTATTTTTCCTAAAGTTTTGTTCCACTTCCGGCTGGTTTGGTGACTCTGATAAGTCTCTTTTTTGTGTTAGTTTATCTTTTTTATACTTTTCCGGTTTATTTTTTACCTCTACAGACCTTTTTACCTCGCAGAGAACATAACTCACGCTTAATAACACAACAAAATAACTCAAAAAACACGAGTTTTGGGATTACATTATAAATCGTAAGAACTCATTATCTATATAAATAACAACGAATCGTAGAAATGTATGTGTTTAGATTCACAATTGGAACTGGTAGGTGGCGCTTGGATCAGGTCCTAGATTGAATTTTTTCAGGGTAGGACAACGTCTGCCAAGACCTCTAGTAAAGAATCAATTCGCTCCAACTGCGCAATTTGACCGTTGGTTGGCAACATTGACAGTTAGCTGGGATATTTGAACAGTGCAGTTTAGTTTTATTTGGTCTAAGATTTTTTTAACTTTTTAAATCATAAATTGAAATAGTTTTTTTTCAAAGTACTTTTTGATACATAAATAAATTTTACTTTAGTACAATTGCTTACACATTCAGCTAAAGACCATTCAGTAACTAGAAATAATTTTGATTAATAATTTATTAACAAACGAAAAACAACTCGTAATAGGTCAAAACTGAACATTAATACTTTAAAGCATAGGAGCCCAAAGTGGTCTATATGGACCCCTTAGGTTCCATATCGTACTTCAAGGGCCCCCCACGCCAGAAAATAAAATTTGCGGTTCCACGAGCAGTAAATAGGGGTAGGGGGAGCTGTAAATTCTATTCAAATAAGTCGTAACGAAATTTTTAGCTTTCTACAAATAGAATAATAAGATATGACAATGCGCTTATATACTTACAAGCAATAAAAAAGAAACCAACTAGAAACTATAATAATAATAATCTTTATTGTGCGAAAGTCATTTACATTATTTATATTTCCTACTGGTCCCAAACTAGGCGAAGCCTGTATTTTGGAGACCAAAGTCGATGTTAAAAGCCACAGCGGGCAGACGTGTGTGTTTTTGTGTGTGTGTGTGTCTGTTTGTGTGTGTGTGTGTGTGTGTGTGTGTTTTTGTGTGTGTGTGTGTGTGTGTCTGTTTGTGTGTGTGTCTGTGTGTGTGTGTGTGTGTTTGTGTGTGTGTGTGTGTGTGTGTGTGTGTGTGTGTGTGTGTGTATGTGTGTGTGTGTGTGTGTCTATACTCAATTCAACTCAAAAATAACTGTCGAAATCGATTCAGAAATGAAGAAAGTTAACGAGTTGAACTGGGAACATCCTCCTTTTTACAGTCGGTTAAAAAAAGAGAGTTCGCCGAATGCAGTAAAAACTGGCAAGGGGTCTATGAGACAAATACGTTGGGGATCAATGCTTTAATTAAAGGAATAGGTGGGTTTACATAGCACTATGTTTGAGGAAAGTTTCGTACCGCACTATTTTCTACCGTGTAACGCGCTGAACTACACGCAGCGTAAATCCAACTTTGTGGCGTGCTTGGTGTGTCATGCCAAATCAATACTAAGACCGATAATAATTCAATCAATCAGTCAATAATTCCTTAATGTGCACCAATACAAAAAAAGGACTCATAGACTAAAACTATGTCTCATTATGCATAAAGGGCGGTCTTATCGCAAAAAAGCGATGTCTTCCAAACAAGCCCAGGAATGGATTGAGAATACAATGATGGTGGTGGTATACATAATACATACAACAATTTCTTACATTCTAGTAATAAATATATAAATGCAGTATATACGGTTCTTCTATATAATAAATAGATATATAGTAAATTCATTTTCCGAAGTGTCAACACCGTATCTTCGGCAGGTGTATCATGACACTAAAACTTCTTAAGCAATTATTTTCATCTGTGTGGTTAATGAAAACTCACCTTCAGCGGTCCTTCAGGTTTAGCCGGTACATCCAAGACCATAACCTGAATGGTGGCCTCGTCCTTGCCGCTGCTGTTTTCGGCCTTCAGCGTGTAAGTGCCGCTGTGTTTCCTGGACGCGATGACCACAGACAACTTGGTCTTGTAGTCTTCAACGTCCACGGAGAGGTCATCGCGAGAGGACAACCTCTCCTTGTTGTGGAACCTGAGCGGAAATATTTTTTATTGCAGCTAACTCTATCAGTTTCTTTTAATTTTTTAATTAATTTTATTGCATGAGTTCAGCAGACAGGCAGACGGCCCACTTGATGGAAAGCGGTTACCATCGCCTATGGACATTTGCGACAACAAAGGTGCTACAAATGCGCTGCCGCTCTCTTAAGGGATACTGAAACCTGGTCACCAATGCCGGAACACAATTCAAGGTTGTTATGGCGACATGCTTTAGACCAGGGGTGGTAGCCATTCAGTCGGGCAAATGCCCTACCACCTGGCTGTGGGTTTGGGCTTATTACATATTAGAGAAATAGTGTTATTATAATGAAGGCTAGCTTCTACCCGAGACTTCATTCGCGGGGGATAGTTAAAAAAAATATGTTGGTCTTAGAGTGATGATATATAGCCCCTTCCTTGAAAACTGAGCTATCTAACACTGAAAGAATTTTTCAAATCAGACCGTAGTTCCCGAGATTACCGCGTTCAAGCAAACAAACAAAGAAACTATTCAGCTTTATATATTAGAATAAGATGCATAAGAATAATAATATTAAAATAATTCTGAGTAATCTAAATTCTTAACTGCAGTCCTAAAGCGGTCGCCTTTAGAGAATCGCTCAAGGAAATTGTCACGGGTCCAGATATACTGGCAGTTGTCAGATGTAGCACATAGTTCCACATAGTTATAGTTTCCATAGTTCATCATCTAACGAGCGTTTGTTAAGACTTAATGAGAATAAAATGTTATAGTTGTATAATATATAACTACGTATTTTCGTAAATACACAAAGAAATCTCACCAAGTCTTGGTCGGTGGGGGTTCACCGGTGACCTTGACGTCCAACCTGATGTGCTGACCAGCCTTGATTGTGATGTCGCGCATGTTCGTGCGGTCGATCTTTGGCGGAGCTGCAAAAGTACATTAAACGCTATTTACCTAACAGCAGGTAAAATACTGTCCTTCTTTTTAATATCTCTTTTTGTATCTCATTTCCCTTGTCTGATACCTATATTCCCTTTATCCCATTTCCCGTATCCATCCATTCAAATATAAATACAAAGTTTGCCTCGCTAAGGTTGTAATGCCCTTAAATAATCTTGAAGGCTGCGGTGTCATGCAAAATAATCAAGTATATGAGTTGATTTGACTACCAACCTCGTTGAGTGAGTTTCATGAAAAGAGTCCCGCGTCAAAAAATGGAGCTAATAAAACAGATCAGCCTACTTACGTTGTTATGTTGGCTTTATCAAGTGCTTTCATGTAAATGTTACATTATATTATTATTCTATTTACTAAATAATACTATTAAATCGGAATCTTTCTAAAATTATTTTGTATTTTTAACATTCAGTTGTTTGTTGTTGTTTATTCTGTTTCTAAAAATATAATAGGTAAATAGAAAACGTACAAATTGATGTTTAAAAATATAAATAAGTATAAAAGTAGAAATAAAGGATAAACTAGCAAATATTTAGAATAGTAATGAAAAAATGTAACAGAATAAGTAAAACAGTAGTAGTAAATTAAGTAAAAAGTAGACGGTAGAAAGTGTTTAGAACTCAAAATTGTAATTTGGATATGTATTGGAAAATAAAGAAATTTGGCAATACAGAAAAGAAAGAAAAAATATGAAAAGAAAAACAAATTAAAACATAAAACAAGCACATAATACCCTGACAAGCGTGTGCGTCAGGAGATTACAAAAAAAAAACCAAATAAAACATTCAGTTGTTCGATCGTAGCGCCACGTCTGCGGGACTTCTTTCATGAGGCAGAGTATAGCAGAACATGAACTATAATTTCTTCATAAACAAATTTAAATACTTACCAAACCTATCCTTAGCCAGCAATCCGTCGGTGGCAGCGGAAGGTTTGCCAGGTCCAGCCTTGTTCACAGCCTTCACTCTAAATTGATATGTCTTGCCCTCAATGAGGTCCGGCACGCGAGCCTCGGTTTTGTTGCCGGGGACCTAAAAACAACAACAATCAGTCGTGGGAGAGCCTTGCTGGAATCATTATTTTAATATCAGGTCTTAGGGACTACTCGTCCGGGATGATATCACGCTCTCAGAGAATATCGTGCGGTGAGGATTTCGACGACCCACTTCGCCGTCCTTCTATCCCCATCTTCACTAACTATCCCTTTATTCCAAACCCTCTATCCCATTATTTGTGTCTGATTCCTCTGTCTCATCATCCTATCCTACCCCCTTAATCTCATCATAACGGCTGGTAGCACTATGGCTTCGCCACTGCTGTTTCAAACGTTCACGTTCACCTACAGGTGACGGTAACAATAAGTTTTGAGGTAATCGTGATTATCGTCGAATCGTACAGTGAGTGACGTTTCGATGGTCCACTTCTCCCTATCCCATGCCTCATATTTCACCAATCACCCAATCCCATTCCCTGTTTTTATTTGACAACGCAGAGGTATACATTTCCATACTCCGGATCGCTCTTCCACGCTGTCTTCCGAGCTGAAGAAGTCACGAGGAACCGACCTATAGAAAACGTACTAAACCTAACCTGCGTCCGTTTACCGCGCTTTTAGGAGGCACCACAGATACAAGATTCATAAGCACTCCTATCGGGATGAATTCCATCCCCTTTATAACATTTTAAAGGTTGGCAACACGTTGATACTGCCCCCGATGTTGCAGATATCTATAGACGATGATAACCCCTTTATATACGGCAGGAAGGCCGTCTGGCTGTTTGAATTTCTTTTTATGAATAATAAAATAACACTCACTTCAGCAGCCTTGACCCATTTGCCGGTATCCCTATCCTTTTTCTCGACAATATACGCCGTAATGGGGGCACCGCCGTCGTTGGCGGGTTTCTCCCATTTCAGGTCAACGTGGTCCTTGCTCCAGTCCTTGAATTCTGGCTTCCCCGGTGGATCTGGTTCGCCTGTATGAATAATCAGGATATGTCACTGTACTGTTCAATAAATTGGTTAAAATCAAAATAAATCAATTTTGGACGTGGTGACCGTGCTGATATCGTTATTATGATTATAGCTTTTAAGGCCGGCTAGCGAGCAGGACTTAACCATGGTATTACACCGAATGCGGTGTAAAACCATGCTGGTTGTATCACTCCTTCTCCTCTCCTTACTAACTCATCCTTTATATCCCATCCTAGAAGCTGGCAACGCGTTGTTATCATCCACAGTAATGAAAAAGTCCATACGCGACGGTAACCAATTTGCGTTCTGTGCCCTGGTAACCTATCTGATGTTCTTCAACAATTAAAAGAACTCTTTGTTACAGATGTTCACTAAAGGTCAGGTCCATATACTGCAAAAACTGTGTAATTTTGTGGAATAATATCCTTTTGTACTTGGTCGAGCCATGCTGTAAATCATTATCTTGATTACAGTTCTTAGGGCGGGCTCGATCGGTGGGTACCAGGGTCTCACAGAATCGTGTTTCATGTGATGAGTGACAGTTCCTATGGACCATTTCCCCTTCCACCAACCTTATCTTACCTATTCCATTCTCTTATCCCAGCCTATTCATACCTCCTATCAAACCCCCAATAGCCTAAAGGCTGACAAAACTTTGTTATAACACAGGCAACGGTAACGGCTTTCCATTAGGTGGAACGTAAAAAAAGTTAAGGAGGCTACTTGAATCATTTTATTAATGTCAGCATTGCAGAACGTGCAAAAGATATCAAAGTCAGAGTTTAGATCTACCTCGCCATCAGACATTTTGCGTCTCAATTCGTATTTTATAGTCCGTATTAACGGGGAATGTTCCGAGGAACTATCCGACCTGGGGCACAATTCTATAATAATATATTATAATACCAGCCCATAAATGTCCCACTGCTGGGCTCAGGCCTCCGATTATAGGGGAACGGACATTACAACCACCATGCTTGTCCAAGGCGGCTTGGCAGGTTTAACAATAATCTCGATGTGCAAGTTGAATCAAGATGTTTTCCTTCACCGTTTTTAGCACGTAGTAATTGTAAAAATATGCACGTTAGATCAAAAAACTGAGTAGGTGATGCATGCGTTCCGGCATCACAACTCACCGTAAGGATTCTTAGCGGTGGTAGCGGTCTCGGTGACCAGCGGCTCACTCTCGCCCTCAGGGTTAACAGCTTTAACCCTGAACAGGTAATCCTTGCCCTCGTTCAGTCCGGTCACATCGGCCTCCGGGGTCTTGGTTGTGCACACCGGCACCCATCTACCGGACTCCGTGTCCATACGCTCGACGACGTAGCTCTCTACTGGTTCACCACCGTCATCTTCTGGTGGCTCCCATTTCAATTTGCAGCCATCGGCTTTCACATCCGATACCTTTAGAATACAAAATTAACTTTAGAATTTAATTCATTTGCAGTTTTAAGCGATTTTCACCATCAATTAGGTACATTTTCACTAACGGTTTATATACATAAAAGACAAAATTATTTTTTTATATAAATAAAGTCCTGCCCAGGGTTTAACCCATGGCGCATCCGTGGGGTAAGTTTCATATTAAACAACCCCTTTGAGGGTCCAAATTTAATATTATTATTTTTTCCACAAGGTGCCAGCTGTCATCAAAATTGCCGCGCCAAAACCAAGGCAATTATATCGTCTCTTTTATTCTAATACAAATTCTATGTAGTTACGAGGGAGAAAGCATCACTTCAACGTTCGTTTCAATTATCTGTATTTGACCACAAATTTGTGGTGCTTACCAATTAGCCGCGTGTCACAAGTTCGAGAATAAATTTGTGGTGGTTCCGTCTTAAAAGGCAGATTATGTTATGCAAGTAGAAATACGAGCTTCCGACGCGGAACTATTATAGTAATATTTTCTGCCATAATAAGTAATTGTTTCATGGAAGAGATTGCTTTAAATAAGAAGGATTATTTCTATAACAGTCAAATGCAATTAGAATGGTACCAACCTTCAAAGGTCCCTTAGGCTTAGCTGGCTTACTGACAACCTCGACCTCTATCTCCACGGAGTCAGTTCCGGAGTCGTTCTTCGCTGTCACCACATACTTTCCGGCATCAGCTCTGGTCATCTTCAACATTGAGAAGGTCGTGTGGTAATCCTTGTTTTCGATGGTCAATCTGCCTTCTGATTTTAGGACCTTTTCGTTGAAAGTCCAAGTGATGACCGGCTCAGGTTCACCTTTGACGTCTGCGTCCATCTTGAGTGCTTGACCGACCTTGATCTTCTTCTTCTGGAGGTTCTTGCGGTCAATTTTCGGCGCCACTGTTGTGACAAAAGATAATAGTTTTATTTTTGGAGTTGGTGTTATTTTGAACCCACTATAGACTCAGTGTCATAAAAAATTTCATTAACAGATAAAGAGTTCAATTTATGACAAAACACATCTCCCTGAAGTACAGTAGACACCCCAGTAATAACTCGGTCAGAGCAAGTACCAAAAAATATTATTTGTGATATGCACTAAAGTCTATATTTTCTCTAAAGTTGGTATTATTTCAAAAACAATAAGTTACAGTATCAATAAGTTTTTTTCTCCATCCGTCCAGGTCAACAACGGATTGATCTCTTGATATTGTAAATAATAGAAGAAAACGGTATAATCATACAATACATCACAGTATGACTCAAGTGTGAAACGATAAGAACAAACATTACTGTCAATCAAAAAAGGCAAATGTGTAAATAAGCGAGGTCTTGTTATATGAACATCTATTGATGTTGGGCTAATAATATTATACATCAAAAACGCCTCCATTCAGACAAGGTTAGAATGTTGTAATGTTTCTTGACTAGATATGTTGAGAAACGAGTATATAAGGCGATCTTTGAAAATTGCACCCGTGATAGGTAAATCTCGAGATGGAAGATAAAGACGCTATTGGGATATAACGACAAGGGATAAAAATCATGTGATCAACACAAAAATAGTGTTAAACTGGAACATCAATTAAAATAAGAATAAAGGTAAACCAGAAGATAAATAGAGCGTAAGAAGAATGACATGAAAATGTATGGAATGAGGAAGAACATATACCAGAAGAGTATTGAAAGGAAACTGTATCGTCCCTTAATAATCGAGAAAATTGAACGAAAAGAATAAATAACGAAGTGCTACTTACAGAATCTTGGTTTGGCGATGACAGATTTGCTTGGATCAGATGGCTCGGATGGTCCAGCCTTGTTGAGAGCGATTACCCTGAATTCATACTCATGACCTTCCTCCACGTCAGTTACGCGACCTGTCGGCCTGTCGCCAGAGGTTTTGAGGCAGTCTTGCCATGACCTAAAAGAAGAAATATGCTTTTGGTTATTGATTTTTATAAAGACATTATTGATGACAACATACAAGAATACTATAAATGACCGCCCGATTTCCACAGAAATTAAGTATTAGTAATACTAATGAAATATACCGAACAAAGTACCATGTTGGTTAGTACACAGCAAAACATTAAATTACTAGACATGTCATTACTAGTATCTTTAAATTAAGATACCTCCATTAAATATTACTAAGTTATATAGTTCTCAAAACAACGCTTACGAGTATCAAAGTATCAAGAGTTCAGTGTATTTCTTGATGAAATCTAATTTAATTTTCTTTCAGGAGTTTTATATCGCTTATATTAAATAGATCAGTGACAGACATTTTTTAATAATTTATTATCTAAAAAAACTTACAATGTAGTCTATATCCAGGATTGCATGTTTAATGAAAAAAAATCACTTATACCAAAAATACATGTTTCGTTCCATTTGCAAGTTTTGCAAAAAAAATACCGAAATGGAACACACAAAAAATTTCAAGATATTGAAATCATTTTTAGTATACATGTAGATAGATATACATGACTAAATTTTTTATTCAAATTCGTGGAGGCGTTTCGGAGTCAACGAAATTCTAAGCAAACTTTAAGACAGGACAAAGTTACAAAGTATCATTTACGTTGAGGTATAAAAAAGTTTTCATTTAAATTTTGGCATTTACCACGAAATTACAGATAAACATTTCAATTTTATTTCAAAAGCAAAATCTTGGTGTAGGTAGATAAGCACTTCTGACGCTGTCAACGTCTAGTCTGACGAAGCTTAACTCAAGTTAAAATTCGACTAATAAGCGCCATCATACCTGCCGCCTTTCTCTCTCTTCTGGATGATGTATCCTGTGATGGGGGCACCGCCGTCGCTCTTGGGCGGAGACCATTCAAGCTCCACAAAGTCCTTATCCCAGTTTCTGGGTTCTGGACGTCCGGGCTTGCCGGGTTCATCTGGGCAAAAAAATGATTGGTCAAAATACTAGTAACACAAGAGAATTTCTAAAGGATACATTGAAGTATCAACAGTAATAGTTGTTGTCAAGGAAGGAAATTTTCGATTGTTCATCAAGCTGGCACCTGTTGAAGCTTTAGATGGATCAGAAAGGGCAGAGGCAAGAATAAGAACAAATAGATCGGATGTTAGAAAATTCAACTCACCGAATGGATTCTTAGCAATGATAGGTTTGTCAGATTCGAGCTCTTCAGATTCTCCCTCCTTGTTGACTGCCTTGACTCTGAACTTGTAAGCTTTGCCTTCGGAAAGACCTCCGATGTTTGCATTTGTGTCCTTCGCTGTACCACATGGGATCCATTGACCTAAAAGCACATTTTAGACTCATTACATTTACATTTACATGGAGCAAGTAAGCAAGTGGATTAATACAACTTCTATTATACTCCAAGTTTGAGCCAATTTTTGACAAGCTGTGGAATTAAATCCGTTCCGCGGTTTTCCAAAACAGCTGCTAAACGGATTTAAAAAAAAAAGACATATATACAGTCTCAACAAGGCAGAAAAAGTATTGGCTCCTTTAGTTTTGGAGAAATTCATTGGGGATGGTAACCAGTTACCATAGAGTATACCGTGGGCAAATCTGTTTATAAGCAACATAATAATTAGTCAAACATAACTGTTTTACGGAAAAGGCATAGGCATACCAGAAAATAGATTCTTGTTTTTCTTTAACTTAAACTATGTACCTGAAGAAACAATCACTTTTCAGGGATAAATGTACTTTGTGTTAAAAAAAAATTAAGCGCTATGGTCTCACAGTTTCATTCTAGTGTCTCTTAGATAAAAAATTAAAACTTCGTTTAAAAAAACCGACTTCAAAAACTAAAAAACTAAAATGTATAAAATAACTTATTTCTAAAGCTATTATTATTAATATATATTATCTAAAACATCTTAAAGTCGGTGCTTAGTAATTTTCAAAATATAGTCATTTTTATTATGTTTTACTTTGCACCGACTTCAAGATGTTTTAGATAATATATTATCTAATAATAATAGCTTTAGAAATAAGTTATTTTATACATTTTAGTTTTTTAGTTTTTGAAATCAGTTTTTTTAAACGAAGTTTTTCTTTTTTATTTGTTACTTTTTAGTGTCTAGCTATGTATGGGTGGACTTACGAATGGTGCCGCGCTTCTTAAAAAATATAGGTACCAAGAAACGAGAACAAAAAAATGTTCGTGAAATGAAAACTACTGGGCCAAACTATGTCAAATTTTTAGGGGACCACATGGCAGCTATTCCGCGTCGAACAAAAAAAGAATCATGTAAATCGAATCATAAATCTCAGAGTAATCGGTGTACATATGGAACGAAAAGGAAATTCTTTT
The DNA here is from genome assembly GCA_949752895.1 of Dendrolimus pini. Classification (NCBI taxonomy): domain Eukaryota; kingdom Metazoa; phylum Arthropoda; class Insecta; order Lepidoptera; family Lasiocampidae; genus Dendrolimus; species Dendrolimus pini. The sequence goes on from OX457146.1 coordinate 5,737,374, forward strand.
CATAAAAATATGTTCATAAAATGAAAACTACTGGGCCAAACTATGTCAAATTTTTAGGGGACCAATTGGAAGCTATTCTGCGTCGAGCAAAAAAAGAATCACGTAAATCGGATCATAAATCACGGAGTAATCGGCGAACATAAAAAAAGCAAAAAAAAAAGGTCCCGACGAATTGAGAACCTCCTCCTTTTTCGAAGTCGGTTAAAAATATGGCTACAAATATAAAATTCGACATGAGTAATGTTGTACGGTCAAAACCCAAATGCGTCCTTGAAATTCGTGAATATCATTGCATAGAACACGATCAAAGCTTCAAGATTTAGTACATATAGATTTAAGAAGGGATATTGCCTTCTAGTTTATCCGCTATGCGAACTCGCATGGCATCTCTCTCGCACTGTATTCTATCAAGTGCAATAAACGTTAAGAATTAATTGGATCTGTGCAAATTCAAGGAGCTAACTTCTATCGAGACACGCATTTGAGTTTTGTGCGTAATGTTGGACATTTCAGACAACAAACTTACCAGTGAACGGATCGAGCTTCTCAATCTCGTAATATTCGATCGGTGTTCCGCCATCGTCCTCTGGTTTGTCCCATTTGAGTGTACAACCATTCTTCGTAACATCGGATACTTCCAACGGACCCTTGGGTTTGGACGGTTTGCCTGTGAACAAGATTTATAGATAGATAACACTTTATTGCACACCTAAATAAACAATAACAAAAATTCATATTTATAATCCTTTATTTCTAGGCAATAAATACAACATTCGGCTCTATTGCTTGAAGCGACATCTTTCAGACCTAAATTATAGCAATTTCTTAGCTAATTTGACGTTGTAGGTGATGCAGAAAAAGAAGTGATAGATACACATTCTCGGGCTAATGTAGTTTATATTGTAATTTAGAAGGCGAACCTAATGACACAATTCATATTTGTTAATTCTTACATATGTATATTCTCTTTCTATTTGCCATTTGTATTGAATGCCGTAGAAGATTAATAGATTTATTCTCCTTCTCTTCCTGACAATCCAGATATGTCAGGATTTTGTATAACTAAATAAAGTACAATAAAAAACTTAAATTCATTACAATATTTATCTAATTGTCTAAAGACAGTTTTTTTATTACATCCATCTCTAACAAAATATTTGTTTCTCTCTCTCTCTCTCTCTCTAACGAAAGTGGGAGTTGGTTGTAAGTAAATCTTTTGGCTAGGAAGATTATTTTTTCTAAAACTTACCAAGAATGGTAATTTCAACTTCAGCCTCATCTTCGCCGACCTCGTTCTTGGCCTTGATGATGTATTTGCCGGTGTTGGCGCGCTTGCTCTTCGTCATCAAGAACTTTGTGTTGTAATCCACGTTTATTATCTCGAGGTTCTCCCTGCATTAATTAAAATTTAAATAAATAACATTGTTTTAGATAATACACGCTAGCAATGCACGTTAATGGAGCTAAAAGAATGAAGAAATTTGTGGGTGGCAGAGACACTTAGGCCGAGCAGCAATTGATTGTTATATTTCTTATCAATACTTATCATCCCTTCAGCCGATGCTTGAAGGTCATGATAATGTAACATGGGAACTTGCCTGTTTACATCTGATTATTATAGTGATTTACAAAAATCTGAACCTGCCTATCGTAAAGCCAAGCTGAATTAGCAAATTTCACATATAATATAGATGTGACGGTTTCGTCGCGATGTTTTCCCTCACCATCAGCACGTGAACCTTGTAACAATATGCACATTAGGTCAGAAAAATTTTCTTATGGACGGTTTCCTGATCCTAAATAATTCTTTAACTTTACCATTGGTAATAAAATAATTACCATCATCATTACTTGTATGGAGTTAAAAGACCTAATTCCAACCAATACCGGCATACAAAGTAAGTAAATGGATAATAAGATATAGAAAGATAAGTATTTAAGTAAAATTGCTTTATAATGGCAATAAGAAGTTATTTGTTTAGATCACTTGTGATTTGTTGGAGGCTGGTACTGAAAATCAGTGCTGTGTCAGTTCTTAACACAGCATAATGCTGAGTTACCAGTTTAGTATATGTTTAAGTTTTATGTGCATTCATTCGCGACAGTAAATATTTTTCTTTCTTTGTTATTTCTTTACTTTCTAAACCGGCAGTAAATCCGCTAGCCATTAATCGACCACAATTCAGATTTAATATAATAGATACTAATCATGATTTCTGACCTGTTCTTCAGCTCCTCGCCCTTGAAGTGCCAGGTGACTGTCGCTGGGGGTTCGCCGAAGACTTTCACGTCGAGGGAAACAGGCAAGCCCGCCTTCACCGTCATCGGGTTTAGGTTGGTACGGTCGATTCTGGGTTTCACTGTTACCAAAAATAATAAACATTGTAGCGTCTACATGCACACCACATTTTCAATTCTGTGCGACTTTTGTGCACTATTTGATTTCTATAATTGCTCTGATGTGAGTATTTAAGACTCGACTAATATGAAAGCATACATTTTTAAGATGATTTTGAAGATTTTAAATATTTGATTTTAAACAGACGAATAATTAGAACATAATATAATAAATTGACTAAATTATATAAAATTGTTAACGGCATTATCTTAATTTAATTGTTTTATGAATAATATATTAGCTGAAAGAGACATAATAAAATTAAATGTATATTAAACATTTGTTGTAATTCTAAGAGCATCATAATCAGTAATAGAATCATAAAATTTATATGTAGGCATAAGGACAACAAACGGCTTATAACCAAAACTATAAAAAAAATGTATGAAGTCAAGACGAAACATGTAACTTGAGACTTAGCATAACATCTGCAAATTGTCCAAGTTTCAAATAAATAAAATTCCATTGACGTTGACTTTGACTAAGTGTTGTAATATACTAGGCTGGTGTGCACCGACTTTTAACCGATGGTTAACCAAAAATAATCACTGTTTTTCCATACATTTTTGGCGATTCTTTTATTTTAACCATCGGTTAAAAGTCGGTGCACACCAGCCTTAGAAAATTTAAAAAGGAATTAATTCAATTAAGAAATTCTAATAGCAACATTGGTCACAGGTAGAGGTGAAATAAAAATGTTGACTAGAATTTTTTGAGCACAAAGGTCCTGAATATGATTTCTGGCACAGCACGTTCTTTTCATTGCTTATAGTGTGAGATAGGAGGAACAAATTTATATATTACCCATAGAACTAAAGTTAATTGCTTAGTCTAGGAATACGCAATGTGTGTGTTTGTGTGTCGATTGTTATTATCATTAAAGGATTTAATGTGTGTGGTTAATTTATTTAATGCTGTTTTACTACTTACAGAATCTTGGCTTAGCAGTATGCCAGTTGGTGTTCTCGGATGGCTCCGATTGGCCAGCCTTGTTGATGGCTCTGATTCGGAACTGGTATTGGTTGCCCTCCTCTAACTTCGGAACCGTACCTTGGCAGATGTTGCCGTGGATTTCGGCGGCCTACAAATCCGATTAAAATATATAGAATACATGTGAAAGGAAACATTGTAGCCCTTTTTAGTGGACTGTAGGATATAGAATATTTATATATTTTTCATGACAATTCATGCATCATAGCGTGCCGTTAGTGTAGTGTCTCTTTATTGCTGAAACATAGTAGATAGGCAACGGCCCAGCTGTGATGGAAAGCGGTTACCATCACCTATTGACATTAGCAACACCAGAGGTGCTGTTGATGTGCTGCTGGCCTCCAAGAAGAAACTGGAACCGGGAACCTGGCTACCGATGCTGAACCTGGTCCCTAATGCCGGAACACAACTCAAGGTTGTTATGGCGGCATACATAGAACTCCCGACAGAAGTGATAACTTGCGTGAGAGAAACGGAAGCCAGACAGACTAGCGCCGAAACGCGTCGCGTAACGAAGCGCCCCTCCCCCATAAGAAGTTATCATACATACATAACTTCACGCCAGGTCCCTTGCGGGGTAGGCACAAACAACAGAGCGCCATACAGGCTTATTCTTACACACCTCACTTGCTTCTTTGACATTCATAGCTCTTGTCATGCACGCTCGTCTGTTCTTAAGGCTCCTGAAGTTCACTTCAATCACTTCAATAATAATAAATACTACAACATACCTTAACAAATTCGCCTCTATCACGGTCCATAACTTCAATAACGTATCCTGTGATTGGCGCTCCGTTGTCTCTGATGGGTGGTTCCCATTTGAGCTTGGCCGACTTTTCGTCCCAGTCCACGATGTCCGGGAGACCAGGAGGCGCTGGCACGTCGTATGGGTTCTTGGCCAATATCCCATGGTCGGTGTCGAGGGGCTCTGATTCACCCTCCTCGTTTAATGCCTTCACTCTAAATTGGTATGTGTGACCAGGTTCCAATCCTATAGGAAAAGATGGAGAATAAAAAGATAATTAGATTCTGCCCGCGACTTTGTCAGCGTGGATATTTTTTTATCTATCCGACGGTAACTCTAAAAAAAATCTAAATTAGTTCTATTTCACTTCTTACATCCCCCTGAATCAGTTTTATATTTTTTTTGTACAGAAATTCTACTTCTACAGTTTCATTATATATAGATAAGAAAGAAATATCAGACCAGTGCGAAAACAAAGAGATACACATAAAAAAAGAAAATCCCTGACCATGTCAAAGGAAATAGGGAGCAAGAAAAATTCATTGAAAATATATATTTATACTAAAAAATCGTGTAAGATTAAAGGAATCAGTTGCAACTGATAAGAAAGACCATGCATTGTGCATCAATACATTTAAAAGAAATACAAATATAATTTTCATTAAACATAAACCTGTAAACTTACCAGTAACAGTAGCTTCAGTGACATCAGGGTCAATGGTGCCAGCTGGCACCCATTTCCCAGTAGTGGCATCCATCTTTTCAACCAAGTAAGCGCTAAGTGGCAGGCCACCAGTGTGCTTCGGTTTGTTCCAGCTTAACTTCACATGTTCAGCATGGACGTCCGATACTTCTAATGGCCCTTCAGGCTTACCAGGTTTGTCTGGAAGAAAAAATCACAATAATAATACTAATTTTTAGCCGCAGGGGGACTTTGTGGCGAAGCCTTATGTGACTAACGACACCTCGGACCATACTCCGGGGGCCAAGGCAAAGCCCCCACCTCCGTGCTTGCCTTAGCCAGCCGGCACGGAGTGGAGATCGCTAGAGATAAGACTCAAGCTCCAGGGGTGGAAGTGATAGATGGCATCACGTCAGAAGTAGCTTCGGTGAACTTGCAGCCCACCTCTATACACCCCTTAGCCACTCACACCCATGTTACCCCTGTCTTCAATAGCATTTTTTGGGGCCTATGCAGAAAGTGGCGAGTCACCGTCTGCCCATTTTTCCATGTTCCCCGAACATTGCGACGGACAGACGCCATTGTCCCCATATTCCCAGACCCCTAGTACCACTAGCAGTTTACCCCAATAGCCCGGTACTTTTTATCCTCATTTCCCACAATAGTCCTACACTGGCCGGGGCTTGTCCTTGGGTACATTATTATATATAAACAGGGATAATCGCCGGTCAGTGTCACGCCACATTTACATTAATTTTGTCAAAGGGCCTTCCCATGCAAGCCCTCCAAATGTAAATGCCATAAAAATGGCCCGTGGTCTTTAAAGACATAAACTAATTCTATAGCTTTGTAACTCATTTACACCTAATACAAACTACTCTTTAAGGCATACGGTTATTCTTACACATTACTCTTCTTTTCCATTGGTCCACCTCTACACAACAAGACATAATTATCAACGCCTATTTAAACTTTGAGGTTTATAATAACTATTTTGCGGGATTTTATTTTAATTTTTTTTAAAGCTGGTAACAAAGATATAGCAAAACGTCAATTTTCGGATTTATATTTAAATTGTTTATTAGTATTAGTATTTGACTAACCCAAAACAGTAACTTCGACAGTTGCTTCGTCGACACCGGAGTCATTTTCAGCTTTAAGCGTGTATATGCCTGTATTCTTCCAGGAAGATTCAAAAATTTGCAACTTGGTGTTGTAGTCTTCATTCTCCAATTTCACGCCTGGGCCAGTTTCAATGACCTGTATAAAACCATATATAAAAATTATTAGTTGAGCAGAACTCTCGAGGATCAATCCAAATAACACAAGAAAGAGATAGGATTACCATTATAATTTTTTTTAAATAATTGTATTTTTTTAATCATACTTGTTTGACGAATGAAAATCCTTATTGTTCACCATAAACTTAAACCAAGACAATTGATATGGATACATTTGCATTAGAACAATGGGCGGCCTTATAGCGATCTCTTCCAGGCAACCGAGTGTCTAGCGAGATTTAAAAAGAATTTTCAATAAATTATTTGGTTATAATTTATTTCGCCTCAAAAAAGTCCATTCCATTCTACTCCTTAAGACGTGAAGTAAAATACAAACGAATTAACTTTTATATTAACCCACTAGAATGAATTGAAGATTTACGCACCTTTTGCGCGAAGGACCAAGTCTTAGTTGGTGGAGGTTCACCACGGATGTCGACGTCGAACCTGATGGTGGTACCAGCGCGTACGCGGATCGCCACCATCTTGTCGCGATTGATGTATGGTTTCACTGTAATTTTTATAAAATAATAGTATTTGATAAGGAGTATCACAGGGTAGTGTCTTGAGTCCAGATTGTTTTAATATGTATGAAACAAAATAATGAAAAACTTTAATACTATTTGTAATTACTTATTGAGGACCCTCTAGAATGTTGAAATAATATAAATAAGTGTTTTTAATTTGCAGTTTCGTATTATGAATATGACAAGTGGCAAAATAAAATGAAATCTCATGCTACGTATTACACTTACCAGTATATCAACTGTGAGATTTCAAAAACTATTTAACATATTTTGTTTGAATCATAGTTTGTTTATTCATTGTCTATCTAGCTAGCTAGCTCTTGCCAAAACATTAAAAATTGTATCAAAACATGGTATCGCTCTCAACAAGTTTAGTAAATAATTTTAAAATGTTTATGTTATTATATATCATCGAAGTAATTCTTGTGCTGTGTGGGCAAATTTCCTGGGATACTTGCTAGGTTTTGAAACAACACACATGTCAGTTTAGCCAGCTTTACTATAAGTCGATGTCTTGCCCTAGAGTAAATATACTCACAGAATCTAGCCTTGGCCGTATGTGGTTGCGTAGGCTCGCCAGGTTCTCCAGGGCCAGCCTTGTTCACAGCTCGTACCCTGAACTGGTATACGTTGCCTTCCTTCAGATCTGGCACACGGGCCTTACATTCTGGTGTCTGTAAATACAAGTGTCACATATTAATAATTGAATTCGCAGTTCGCGTCAGAATTAATCGCATATTTAATGAGCCACAGAGGACTGCGAAATAACTGTTTTTAATATTTAACTATCTTTTGCGGTCATAAACTTTCGCGCAGAGATTCGTCTTAGGTTATAATAAATAAATTATTTTTTCCTGATTTAAAATGAAGTAATGTCAAAATTTATCACAAAGTGCTGAAAATGGAAGAAGTGAGAAGACTTGCAAAACGCACCAACCCTTGTCAGATAGCATATTCTGTTCTTGTAAAGTGGGTACTGACGATAAATGATGGCAGTGAAACCTTTAGGAATGCTACTATTATTACAGTTTAACTTGCTGCCACCAAGGGGTCAAATAGAAAATTCATAGCATGAGATCTTACTGTTGTAACCAGTGCTTCTTGCCATTGGCCGAACTTTTCTTTCTTTTCAATAATGTATCCAGTAATTGGAGCTCCACCAGTATTTTTGGGTGCTTCCCACTTAAGATCCACGCGGTCCACGTCCCAATCTTCAATTGTTGGCACAGATGGTTTACCAGGTATGTCTAAAATACAATAATTATAAGATACATTATAGGTAAGACAAATATTCATATAAGGTCATTTTCATATTTCTATATTTGTAGTAGCCATTTTGGAAAAACTCTATGTCCTTCTGTCTTCGCATGTCCAGTAATTTTTCTTAGAAACTACTGGGTCTATAAGGATGTTTAATTGGAATAGGTGATCTTTATACTGCTGCACATCATCGGTGATAAGGGATAATTGAGGATGAAAAAAAAAGAAATTCATATATTTCGGGGTATTAATAGGCAAATTTGGAGAAATCATAATGTTTCTTAATTACGTTCTTATTTAAATCAATAGGTGGCGAGTTATTTGGTCTCAAAGTACTTGTAAAAATTATGCCTCTAACTTTTAAGTTACGAAGTGGAAAGTTCAGAATTAAATATGAACAAAAATTTTTTTGGATAAGGTTTCTTTGATTTTCTACCAATGGCAAGCTAAAACAATAGATTATTGCAAAATTTAGAAACCGGCTTAGGACGATTTTATAAGGCTCACCATAAGGATTCTTAGCGACGATTGAATGATCCGTCTTGAGAGGTTCGGATTCTCCTTCGTCGTTAACAGCTTTGACCCTGAATTCATACTCTTCACCTTCCTGCAGACCCTTCACCTCCATTTCTGTGTCATCGGTCTTGCCGACCGGCACCCATCTGCCCGTGGCTTTGTTCAGCTTCTCAACTACGTAACCGGTCACCGGTTTGCCTGGAAATGTTATTGTGATATTAATTAAGTATTGAAGAAGCTTTGACCAGAATTGAAGAGAGACGTTGTGTTGTGCAGTTTCATCTTGTCATAAAAAAAATCTAGCAAGAAAGAAACCGACTTCAAGAGTACCTAAAAAGCAGAAAATTTTGAAGTTGGTGCGAAGTTAAACAAAAAAAAATACTACATTTCGCATGGGCTGGCTATATAAATAATAATTAATAAAGGTAATAAATATTATTCAAGTTGGATAAAAGGTACTTAATAAAATGAATAGGAACTAACTAATTAAATAATGATGGTTAATATCCAGCACACTTGCACACCAATGAAACTAGTAAAATGTACTGAACCATGTATTTCTAGTAATAACACCTATATACAAATACATTTATGCAAGAATAAATATTTCAATTCTGAATGAAGAGGAAGGGTGATCGGGACATTTCGCTATTCTTCATAATAAGAACAAAAATACTATTACTATTTAAGTACAGAGTCAGTTATTACATTTGCCTTTTGGTTGACACACTAATGTCCAAGAGAATATCCTATATAATAATAGAAATTATCGTCATCAATACAATAATATCACTTACCTCCATCATCTTCAGGCTTCTTCCACGCCAGTTTGCAGCCATTCTTGGTGACATCAGTGACCTTGAGTGGACCGCCAGGTTTGCTTGGCGAAGATAGTACGGTGATTTCCACCTCTGCCTCGTCTTTGCCGTGCTCGTTCGTCGCGAGGATCCGGTATGTGCCGGTCATCGCACGTACAGACTCCTTGATGTCCAATTTCGTGTTGTAGTCTACGTTAATCACGTTCGCTGTGACCTGAGAGGACGGTATATCTGTTATATCAAGCTTCTCTTCGTACACCAAAGATAAAGAATAATTTGATTAGGTCGGGCAACTTTTCGTAGACATAGACAACATTTTATTGTTCACCAAAACAAAATTTACAATGCACAACAAGACAATAGTTATTTGGTAAAACAAAAGGCGGCTTAATAGGTTAAAAAGCGATCACTTTCAGGTAATCTGACTCAAGGGAAATTCTTAAATTATCTATAATTATGATTATTATGCAACATACATGGACAGCGGATCACAGTCAACAGTTTTGTAAACAAAACGACCTACGGCCAGGTCGTAGGGAATTTGCCCGTTGGGATTTCTACCACCCCTGGTCTAGACCATACCGGCATAACAATCCTGAGTTGTGTTCCGGCCTCAGTGGCTAGAGTCCCCTTGGGGGGCGGACAGCACATTGCTTTAGTATATGTCTATAGGCGACGGTAGAAATAAAAAAAATCTTCAAGCTATTTTCCGCAGCAACGCAATATAGTATTTTAAAAGCTCCAAATAATTCTTTAATACCCGCTGCATGATTCTAACGCCGTCAAATGTCTGCATTTGACAGTAACTTCTATAATTTGGATCGTTAGCTTGAAGTTAAAATATTTAAACTAGACAAAGAGAATAAACATAGGTTATTTTTTGCCACGGTAGATAGGACCGAGATTACCCCACAGCATATGCATTTTTCTAAAATAAACAAAAAGAATCTCTGCAGACGTACACAACATGTTCGTAACATCCTGAATGTGACAAATGTGCGCCAAAGGGGACAGGAATAACTCCCATAAAATGAATTATTAGCCTGCTGCAATGCAGCACTAAGAAAACATATATCACATAAACCCCTTTGGATTACAGTGTTTTATTCTCGGTGTGTAATGTAACTGCGGGTAGTATAAAATCTTTCGTACTACATAAGGCACAGGCGAATCTATGTCGAGTCAGCCAAGTATTATGGATTTCGTCGACTACGATATGGGCACATTGCATTTGTGCAGTATAAAACAATGGCCTGATTGAGGTAGGAGGGCAGTCAAGCGACGATTACGATGCGGGCGTGACGTGTGTATATAACGAGAATCTAATAGTGACGGACTTTGCGCGTTTTATTGAATTACGACCTTCTGCATTACGTTTGGAATTGTTTTGTTCGGATATATTTGAACCTGTGTTATATGTTGGTATAGTTCTAATAAACTTTATAATAATTTCAATGGCATTTTAATTTGAGTCTCGCTAAGCTCGTAACAGTATGTTGCTGAAGGCAAGTGGCAATGTAATAAAAACTGATAAATCTAGTACCTCCTTTTCTTCGTTCTTCCATTTCTGGAACCATTGCACTTTGGGCGCAGGTTCACCCTTGACATTGACGTCGAAGAAGATAGGTTTGCCGGCGCGGACCGCCAACGCTTTCAGATTCGTACGGTCGATGCGTGGTTTCACTGAAAACAATAATGATTTTTAAATTTTTCAAGGGGTCTGTACGTGTTGGCCTCCCCATGGCCCCACGTAAGCCTACCAAAAGTCCGGGTCCCTGGTCTGCAGAGGCATACATGTATGACTGTAAGACTGTAATAGCTCAAGAAGATGTGTACCTCACACAGCGGAACTCTTAACGAGTCTGGGAGGATGTTTGGTCCATCAGATTTGTCTGGCTCATTGGAAATTATTTTTAAGTATTATACTTGATAATATATATAAAATCTAGCCATCCTAAAATGACGTAGTCACCACATTTTTTCAAAGTGTCTGTCAAAAGTTATGGCCCCCAGGAAGTGTCTGGCAACTGTATATCTTTGTTTATAACAATATCATATATGACATGTGTAAAAACTAGCCTACTACTTTGACATAAGTTAGCTTAGGTTTTTACACCTTTGATACCTGCTGCCTGAAAAACGGCCCCGCTTTCAGCTTAGCGAGTATCCATTCCTTTCAAGTTCAGTTAAACTACCGATCCTAAAAAAATCATCTTTCATAAAATCACGTAAGTCTGGGGTGACTGGGATCTCAGACTTTAAATCAGTGAAATACTATTTAAAAAAAGGTCTAATATACGAAAAGCTATTTAAAAAAATGGAATTTAGTTGACATACTTTAATATCTTTCACATAAATCAAATTACTCACGGGCCTTGTGTCTGATCGTGGTCATCTTAGACGCGTCCGAGGGTTCGGAAGGTCCAGCCTTATTGACGGCGATAACGCGGAACTGGACTTCACTACCTTCCGGCAAACCTTCCACCTTTGCCGAGGTCTTATCTCCTGGTACCTGTGGAATATATAGAGAAATAGTAGTAGAGTAGAAATAAATCAATAATAGAGAAAAATCACAATAATTGCATATTAGATAAAATATATAAACTACAGACTAAAGATAAATAAACAGACTAACATCAAAATATTATAAAGAGGTAAAGTTTGTGACGGTGTAAGGTGTAATCTTTGGATCTACTAAACCAATTTTGAAAATTATTTCACCAGCGGAAAGCTACATTATCTCTGAGTGACATAAGCTATATTTGATTGTGATAAAAAAAAATTCTGATGCCTAGCGAAGTGGGCACGAGTCAGCCAGTGTATGTTAAATTGTTTATTTTATTTCAATTAGTTTTAATCATTTTAAAGCTCGTCGGCGATAAGACCTCCTATTGTATATGAATGTGTAATTTATATATGCAATAAAGAACATTCATTCCTCCTTCTGGTTAGAAATACATGTGCACCTGTATCAGCGTTTATGGAAATTCAACCCTAAGGGCGACAGAGGGGATGAAAATTTGCGCAAACTATGACTATTTTTGATCTTCGCGAGCAACAGCTAGTCAATAAAATTAACAAATCCTCACCTCGCCAGCATTCTCCCAGTCTCCACCCTTGGGCTTCTTCTGGACGATGTACTTGAGCACCGGTGCACCGCCGTCGTCCTTCGGGGGGTCCCATTTGATCTCCGCGCTCTGGTTGTCGTGGTCAGTCACTTCCACATTGCCCGGCTTGTCAGATACATCTGTCGGATTCACATGAGTATTGTACTATTTTAACGAGTTTTTAAATACAACATTCCTACTCCGACTTTGGTCGGGTGCAGTCTCACTCCGGTTTTGGTCCGATGCACATGTCGTAGTTGCACTCTAGGGTGGCTAATTATTGTGCGAGAAGTGAGACTTAGTTAAATCGGCTATTATTATCAACAGGTAGTATTAAAAATGTATTATATTGTTAGAACTTAGCCCCCCAACAAAGACAAATTCCACGAAGCACATTTTATTACCTGTCGGCAATTTTAAATTAAGTCTTCTTTTGTTTACTTATTTATTGGCATACGTTCCTAGATTTGACACGTGGCGTATATAATATGATTCAAATAAACAACGGTGATTAAATATAGGATGTTGCTATACACATATTAATGATGTATATATTAGTATATATATATATAAAATTAATATGTGTTATTGTTTATTCTCTATTTTTTATTCACTTTAGGTATATTTATTGTGTGATATTTATATATCCTATTTACATATGTATTTAATTTGCACACCACCGTCATACATTTGCGAAGAGATCGCTCTAAAGTGATAAGGCCGCCCATTGCTCCTACTTTTACTGTTTAATGTGACTACTGTAAATTGTTTATTTTATGTGTATGTAGTGAACAATAAAGTGTTTTCTGTTATATTCTAGATATATGTAAATACACACCGAATGGATTCTTGGCGAGTATAGCGCGTTCAGCCTCCAAAGGCTCGGAATCGCCTTCGTCGTTGACAGCCGTTACCCTGAACTTGTATTGGTGCCCTGGTTCCAAGCCAGTCACCTCCATTTCCAGAGGCTTCTTATCACCAGCAACTCTGTAATCAAATCAATTGAATTGGAAAACTGACTTAACCATTCTTCTTCTATCCATCGGATCTTTGCAACTAAGTTATATTTAATAGAACTAAATTTTAACGGTTTTAAGCGAAACATTTTATTTTATTTTTAGTCTGTACCGGTGATCACGGAAGACAAAAGTCAATTAATTGTCAATAATAGTAGATATAATAATAAAGTAATGTTAAAAATATTGTTCAGCCTACCCTCAACTTGTTCAATTGGAATGCACAAGTCTTTCGTCATAACGGCTACTAAAAAGTGACCGAAACGTCGGAATAAAAATCAAATAAAACTATTGCAAATATCATATTTAATTTTGTGATTATTCTATAATAGACAATAGATAACCTACTACTAACTAGCAAGAAAATCTAGTTTGACAGTTAATTGGCAATTCACATACTTAACGCCGAAAATAGATTATTTCATTTCTGTCTCTTAATTTTGATAGAAACGAGGTATTGTGATTCTTAAAAAATAAAACTACATTTCAACGGTTTTAAGCGCGGTAATTATAATTATATATTTGATTTTTGTTATTCCGACGTTTCGGCCAGTTTAAGAATACTCGTTGACACTTGACATCTTTGTCTCCCGTGATCACGGCCACTGAAAAGTGGATGAAACATCGGAATAACAGAAATAAAATAAATTACCGCGCTTAAAACCGTTAAAACGTAGTTTATTATGTATACAAGTCGCGAAAACTTAAGAAAATATTAAATAAAAAAAAATGTAATTATATGTGACTTTTTAAATGATTATCTGCTTATTTTTGTTTAAAGGTGTTTCTTAGATAAGGAGATTTTCTATTACAATTTTTTTTAAGTATAAAATATTATTGTGTAAAAAATAACTAACAAAATGTTGAATATTTTACAATAAAATAAAAGAATTAAGTGTCAAGTCGAGGCAAGACTGGAATTTACTCCTTAAGCCCGATTGTCTTTGAATGTGCACTGATTGTTATTATTTTTGCTCTTAGCACGTAACGCTTTTCAGTCACCGTTTGTATTATTTCACTCCTCATATAATTTCCATACTGGGGAATCATCACCTTATATAAAAACGATTCTTCAAGAGTAATTGCTAAAAAGTCACTAATGAAACCTTTTTTTAACAATCAAGTAAATATTATTTTATTAAACCACTGTTTAATGGTTTTAATTTAATTTAAAGCCGTTAAAAAATAGTTTTATTATGTACGTGGTGAAAATTTAAGAAAATATCCCTTATTTAAAAAATATAACTAATTTTTATGTGCATTAAAAGACAGAAATGACCATGTATAACTTTGGTATTATAGTGCACATTTCACTTAAATCTATATATATACTAGCTGTCCCTGCAGACGTCGTCCTGCCCGGTAATAAACAGGGGTTGATCATAGAGGGTTGCATGTATTTTTTAATGCTGTATCATAAAACAATAAAAATATAAAAATTTAAATTTTTTTTTTTAAATAGGGACTACCCTTAACATTTCGGGGGATGAAAAATAGATTTTGTCCGATTCTCAGACCTACCCAATATGCACACAAAATTTCATGAGAATCGGTCAAGCCGTTTCGGAGGAGTATGGGAACGAACATTGTGACATGAGAATTTTATATATAAGATAAACCAATTGTTGTTCGTTAGTCTCGCTAAAACTCGAGAACGGCTGTGATTTGGCTAATTTTGGTGTTGAATTATTTGTGAAAGTCCAGTGAAGGTTTAAAAGGTGAGCAAATATAAAAAAATGCTTGGACTAAAGTAGAAAGAACAGCTTTCCCTTAGAAACTATTCCTACCCGTCAAACATTTGATGCTCGTCCCGTCGTTTAGAAATCAATTAAATTTAAAAGTCATCCAAAAATTTAGATTTGTTAAATCTAAAGTGAAGTTTTTTTTTCATTTTTTTGGTTTTGAATGTCAAACGTTTGATGAGAAATCAACGTTTTTATTTATTGATTCTGAGACGGTACGAAGTTTGCCGGGTCAGCTAGTATGTAAATAATATACAATAACTGTAACTTGCGTAGCTTGGAGTAATACAAGGTGAGTGATGTCTGCTAATTATTATTATTATTTACCTGCCAACCCTAACCCATTTGCCGGTAGCGAGGTCCATCTTCTCAAGCTCATACTCCTTGACTGGAGAGCCACCATCGTCTTCAGGTTTCTCCCATTTAACCTTGCAACCTTCCGCATGTATGTCGGTCACTTCCAATGGTCCTATGGCAAAAAGCAATGTATCAAATTATACAGTGTTTCAATTTCACACATTCACATTGAATTTCTTGTTCCTTTGAATATAATAGTTTAGAGTGACCTCTTTGTTTAAGCAGCAGGCGTTAATACAGGTTATTGTATTAACGCCTGAATTGAATTTTGTTTTTTTTTATTTATTTTTCATTGCAGGAGTTCAGCAGACAGGCAGACGGCCCACTTGATGGAAAGCGGTTACCACCGCCTATGGACGTTTGCAACACCAAAAGTGCTACAAATGCGCTGCTGCTCTCTTAAGGGAGACTGGAACCTGGTCACTTATGCCGGAACACAACTCAAGGTTGTTATGGCGACATATTTTAGACCAGGGGTGGTAGCCAAGTGCCAAGTGGAATTTGGGGAATAGTGTGAATGGAGCGTTAGTTAAACTTCTAGGGGCTAAGAACCTCAGTCAGAAGGCCCAGCTCGCCATACACAACGCGGTGCTGGTACCTACGCTCACGTATGGAAGCGAGAGTTGGGTATGGAACAGAGAGCATGAAAGTAGAGTAAACGCGGTCGAGATGCGAGCACTGCGCAAAATCTGCGGAGTGACTTGACACTTTTCATCCGGTGGGCTGTCTGCCTGTATGCTGAACTAACGCAACAAGACAAAAAAATAAAACTTCGTTTAAAAAAACCGACTTCAAAAACTAAAAAACTAAAATGTATAAAATAACTTATTTCTAAAGCTATTATTAATAATATATATTATCTAAAACATCTTAAAGTCGGTGCTTAGTAATTTACAAAATATAGTAATTTTTATGTTTTACTTTGCACCGACTTCAAGATGTTTTAGATAATATATATTAATAATAATAGCTTTAGAAATAAGTTGTTTTATACATTCTAGTTTTTTTAGTTTTTGAAGTCGGTTTTTTTAAACGAAGTTTTATTTTTTATTTGTTACTTTTTAGTGTCTAGCTATGTATGGGTGGACCTACGAATGGTGCCGCGCTTCTTAAAAAATATAGGTTCCAAGAACTGGGAACAAAAAATGTACATAAAATGAAAACTACTAGACCAAACTATGTAAAATTTTTAGGGAACCAATTAGAAGCTATTCCACGTCGAACAAAAGAAGAATCACGTAAATCGGATCATAAATCACGGAGTAATCGGCGAACATACATAAAAAAAAGGAAAAAAAAAAAAAAAGATCCCGACGAATTGAGAACCTCCTCCTTTTTTCGAAGTCGGTTAAAAACTGAAGGATATTTCATAGATAGCATCGAATCGAATTTACTTACCCTTAGGCGAACTGGGCTTGCTGAGCACAGTCAGTTCAACGGTCTCCTCATCAAAACCGTTGCAATTTTCAGCTCTCAAGGTATACTTTCCAGTGTCACGTCTAACTGCACTCACAATTGTGAAGTCAGTGTGATACTCCTTATTCTCTATCTTGATGCGTTCAGTGTTCACCAGTTTGATGTTATCGCGCCAAGACCTAAACAAAATACATGACAATATAGACAATATCTTTCAGGATTATTTACATCATAAGTCATAAGTTAGAGTACTATTGCCTCCCTGTTAAATGTTATTGATCTATTTGTTAGGAAAGTTAGTTTTCATATAAGTTACTAGCTGTCCCGGCAGTGGTCGGCCTGCCCGGAAAGCTTCAATCGATATGCCGACAGCACCGACACCTACCGGGTCCAATTGTGAACCAACTCAGAAACATTCTCTGACTTGTGCACAACAACTTTGCTAAACATTATCAAATGTATAGTTTACGATTCTATAAAAGACATACAGATAAACATTCATTTTCATATATAAGAAGAAGATCGCACAACCCATTATGAATTTTGAACTATTTTATAGAAAACTAGCTGTGCCTGACAGACGTTGTCTTGGACTTCAAAAACAAAAATCTAGAAACCAATTGCAGCGCCATCAACCGGGAGCAATTGTTAATCTAAAACATTCTCGAATCTACTTGGAAAAACAAACAAATTCAACAAAATCAGTCCCACCGTTAAAGAGGTGTTCAGCGGCGCCACCTACCGGGTCCAAGCGTTAATCTAAACCATTCAGGGACCCATTTGAACACACACAAAAATAATTCACCTAAATCAGAGAAATGAAAATGAGTTTAAATGCAGTCACCATTGCCGAAATCGGCCGGGAAAGACAAATGAAGACCGATGTTGGGACTGACATTTTTTTTTGTGATGAATATCATATTTTAATTTTTAATTTATAATACATATTATCCTATTCCAGACGAAGACAATTCCAAAAATACAAAAATAACCGTTCTTGAGTTATAAATGGTGTAACTAACACGACTTTGTTTTATATATGATGGCCTCTGTGGTTGAGCGGGCTAAGCCTTTGCTGGCCTACCTTACTGCAACGCAGAGAGAGGCTCCGGGTTCGATTCCTGGTATAGTAAATTTCGGAAACATATTTTCTCCGTTATTTACCATGGTCTGGGTGTCTGGGATCCAGAGTGGTCCGTTTTATATTACCCACAACACAAGCACACACCACAACACAAACACACACATTGCATATCCGCAAATTAATTGCGGATATGCAATGTGTGTGTTTGTCTGCCGATAAAAAAATAAAATAAAAAAATATATAGATTTGCTACTATCACACACTGGTTTATTGACGCCCGCTTTCATAGATATCATTTATTTTGTTTCCAAAGTTTGCTTTTTGGGGCTATGGTGATGGCATCATAGGACTTACCATGTCATCTCTGGTGCTGGTTCACCAGTTACATCGACAGACCACTTGTGAGTGCGGCCTGCCTTGATGATAACAGACTTGAATGTGCTGCGTTCAATGCGGGGTTTCACTATAAAAGTAAACAGAATTTCCATATAATCATAATAACTACAAATTTTAAATAAAATTTATTATCCTTTTGTCATAAGTACATATGTACCAAAATAAGGCTTTTCACACAATTTCATCCATATAAATCAATGCCAGTAATTAAAACTAGACTAACTTTTAATATTGGGCAATTTTGGGTAAGCATTAAAATGGATAACTTAAACTAAATTCAAAGGCAGTTCTTCATAATATTGGGTTTGGTTATAATTATAGGGCACATTTATTTATTATGAACAGATCTGAACTTTTTTAATATAGGTGAGAAGGCTAAAGCAGGTGCGAAGCGATGCAGAGCTCCTGCTTAGCCTTCACAGTTATTTATTTTTATAACCACCCAAAATTCACTTTATATCTTAAATAATAAATAGATGTGTCCTATAACTATACCACACCCATAATATTTATACTAGATTTATCAGTTCATTAAAGTTAAAAAAGTACTTTTCATCATCACATTCAAAACATGATTATGAAATACATAGGTTTTTTTAAAATATTTTCATATAACTATTATGGGGTAAACAAACAATATATTTTATATATTAGTTTAATAATGTTTCTTTATTATCTGAAGAGTAGACTAAATTAAAGATTTTAATAAGACAAGAGTAGAGATTTTTAATAAAGAGTAAACATTTTAATAATAGGGAGTCAAACACTATCCTATGGTTGTAGTATAGCATGTTCATCAAATAACAGTGGAAATAAAGGGATTAATAAACTAAAATAAGAAATAACAGGTATTGTTAATGACAGCCTCTTTAGAGCACATGACTTCATAGTAAAATATAAAAAATACTTTTGGTTGCCAAGTTTCAATTAACAACTAAAATTATCTCCAGTACAATTAAAATGGATTTCGAAATCTCAGGAGTATTTCTTTTAATGTTTGTACACCCATAGAATTGCAGTGTCAACCATTTTCAGGTATAGTATAAAACTTTTTACTTACAATTCTTGTGCTTGCAAAGATGGTTATCAGTTGGCTCGGAAGCGTCTCCAACTCCAGCCTTATTATAAGCTTTCACACGGAACTGGTAGATCATCTTCTCCTTGAGCCCCTCAACTTTATACTCGGTCTTTGTATCATTTGTCTTAGTAACCTGTTAGCAAATAGATATATTAACACTAAACCTCTACTAAATCCTCTCTCTACATATTTGTACATAAAATTTTGTAGAGCTGTAGCATGTTTTGAGTAGGGAATCAACAAAAAAATTACCAGGGATATGCAAATATACATTTATAATTGAATTATTTTAAATGCGAAATAATTGCTATTTATTAACTAGCAAAAAAAATTACAGTTATATTTGAATTATTTCGAATTCTAAATAATTGGTATTTAGTACCTATTAATATTAATGTGAAGAATGAAATACTTTTTTTACTAAGCCAATATTAGACAGTTCATTTTGTAATTGGATAATCAAATACAATCATTTATTTGCTCATGATCAATCAACCAGTATTCTATGTAAATATAAACTGAAATCAATTAATGTTACTGCATACCATCATGAGAATTTAGCTCTGTGTATTTCAACAAAATTTATTTAATTTGGTCAATTCGTCCTATATCAGCATTGTCTATTAGTTTCTATAAATGTCTACTACTTCTGTTCTTATTTTGATTTATAGTGTCTTTCACTAATATTAATGATTTTTGAAGGGTGCATAAAATTCCCTAACTTGAAACATCAGGGTTGAACTACTGAGAATTTTATGTCGTAAAAACTAAAAATTTTAAGGAATCAAGGTTAGTTTAAGCGACGAAGTCCGAGTAATAATCTTTATAAAGTAATATTCTTACCTCTAGCCAGTCAGGGGAGAACTTATCCTTCATCTCGATAACGTAACCGAGTACTGGCCTTCCACCATTGTCGCTTGGAGGTTCCCATTGTAAAGTAACCGACATATTGTCATAGTCCACGATCTTCGGCTTGCCAGGTGCCTTTGGTGGGTCTGCGGGTCATTTTAAGATTTATAATATCAAAGGAAATCATTATTTTGACCGGTGTTTACTGTTTACAATTTTTTTGTTTGTATACAAATATGACATTGAGGCACATTGACATTGACAATTAATGAAAAAATATTTTTGTTAATTTATGGCTTAGTTATAAATAAAAAATATAAGTGCCAGGTCTTAATAATTTAATCAGTGTTATCTATTTTTATAGAAAAGAATTAAAAATAATACACTAAATAAAGTAATTCACGAAAATATTGCATACCATATGGATTTTTGGCAACAATAAATCCATCGGTCTCCAAAGGTTCAGACTCGCCCTCCTTGTTGACTGCCCGTACCCTAAACTTATACTTGTGGTTTGGAGTGAGACCTTTTACGGTAAATTCTGTTGGTTCAGCTCCAGTTTCACCACACGGTACCCAGTTTCCGGTATCCTAATAAAAATAAGAAATTTTTAAGGGATTTCCCAAGCGCGCACTATAAATATAAATTAAAGAATCTTATGAGGAGTAATTATTGATTGAAATTAAATTATCTTACCATATCCATTTTTTCCAACGTGTATCCGGTGATGTCGGATCCTTTCCAGTCGTCTGGTTTTTGCCATTTAACTGTAGCCTTTTCGGCGCGGATGTCCACAACTTCGATGGGACCGTTGGGGCGATTTGGCTTATCTGAATAATGAAATTTGAATTATATTTATTGCTGTTTATGTTATTATGGACAATTAATCCATTTTTTCAGAAGTCTTCTTTTAGAATACAGGTCTAACGGTTTGGCTGGGACCTTCGGCTTAGCGACGCTACGAACGATAAAACGGAGCGTGACGCCAGCGCGACGACTAGTAGTATACTTCATATACCTTCATACTTATGCTTTGGTCGATCGTCGCATCATATAAGCGACAAGGTCGTGATCGACCCATAACTGTTCTCAGACTGCAGAAAAAATAACATTAGTCCGAAAAAATGAACTCACCAAGTACAACAACGTCAGCAACGCTCTCGCAAGTACCCGATGAGTTGGTCAGCACAAGCTTGTACTTTCCACCATCAGGCCTAGTTGTTCTCCTGACGGTAATCACAGTGTTCCGTTCATACTTGTCAATCGTGATGCGATCGCCATCATCACGCAGTTCCTACAGTTTGTAATATAATGTTAGGGATGTAGAAACAAGGTTAAAAAATGGGATTGCAGCCCTGTGTGTTAATTTATGTACTTATGCTTGTCATGTATGTAGAATGTTAGTGGATGACTAAAGTCCACCGTGAAAGAAGATAGATCGTTTATTTTATGCCTTGGTGTCCACTCGATGAAGTTTTGGTGATTAAAAATCGAATGTGGTAATGTACTAATAAAATGTGTGGTTTGTTCTGAGAAATTTTTATTTGGAGAAAGGAACGATATTGAAAAATTTCAACACTGCTCTGATGACAGAAATTTCTATTCAAAGACGAAGGGAGTTCTAAAAGTATTATTTAGGCAACAAGGAAAGATTTTTTAATATAAAATAACATGAAAGATTTTTTTATGTTTGAATGTTCTAATTTCTGCGCAAAACAGTTCGAATCTAAAATAAAAATTTGCTTGGTTGAGGAGAGTAGTATGTCTTCAACTAAATATTGTTTTCTGCTAAACGTAGACCCTACCAAATTTGCCCCACATATTTCAGTTTTCTGATTTCCTCATCCAGCCCCTACAAATGACCTTGCACAGATCGTCGATCTGCCGGACTGGAGGGCGCCCTATACATGTATCTACTATGTTTGTAGAAACGCGGTCTCTACTTTAGGCCTCGTCTACTTCATCTACCATGAGTCCTGCTGCAAATATGACCGGCTCATTTTCACTTCTGATTACTAATTTTGCGCGATATGTATATATATAGTATAGTATATATATATAGTACATATGTCTTCCTTTCTGATTTTATAATTTAGAAACACATTGAACATAGCGATTATAATGCACTGAGCGAGTTTTAGTTTATGAACCAAGACGCACTGCTCAAAGACTTTTATCTTCAAGCCAACGAGGAGATGAAGATAATTATACTCTAGTATTTATTATAAGTCACCCAGTTTTTCAAAACGGGGAACCCCCATACCTATAAAGGACAGCTTTAACGAATTCACGGCATTTGCAGTCTCCATTGAATCGCATAATGTATGCGTTGAATTTACTAGGAGTACTAATGTAGGAAACAATATTTGGAGCAATTAAAATCCAGAATGTATTAGTTAAAATGAGTCGGGTGCAATCCCATCAAATTAATAAAATTAATAAGTTTTCTTGTGATTAGTGTTAGAATGTGACAGTTGTGAACAAAACGTGTCTTTTTGCCGTGTAAATGGTGTTAACACAATAAACTACAACATTGTTTTATTAATTATTATTTTATGGTTTTCATGAACCATGTTCAGGATCCCATTTTGCGTTGAATTTTCAGTTTGCAAATTGATCAGAAGACTCGAGCAAAAGTTTTCTTCTTATTAATTATATATTAAATCACCACCGATCACCAAATAGTCATTGCGTTAAAATGGTAAGATGGTGGACATAAAGTTTCCGGGTGGTTTTTGTGAAAGCAAAACTCAAAAGAAGCTCTGATCAACTTACAGGTTATGATAGTTGTATGAATGGAAATCCTTTTAAAAATCAAAATGGTATCGAAATTCGTGCTTCGGTTGTGCTGATGTGCACATGGAATCAGTAAAAGTATAGTAGAAATAATTTGGTTACAACATCGAAAGCTAACATCGAAAAGCTTTGCATCAAATTGTGCGTTCTACAATTATTGTTCCATCGCCACATGCGATGTTTTGTAATCGTTTGAATTGAATAAATCATTAAAAATAATTATTTTCTTTAAGACACTATTTAAATAAAGGTATATTGTGACTTTTTTGCTTTTTGTACGTGTCGTCCTATAATATAAGGTACAGAAGGAGTACCATTGAGAACATAAAATCCTTTTTCAAGTGTTCAGATTTTATTCGATTCAAACTAATACATAAATTATAAAAATAATAAATTGTAGAGTGTCTAGTGTGTTAGCCACATTTCGTAAGTTGTTTCTACGTGTATGTAGATCATGAGTTAAGAGATATAATGTTTAGAACATAAAGTGTAAGACAACATTGAGATTCAACCATCTGACCTTCTCCGTGTACGCCTTGCCACGTTTCTTTTGATTTTTGGAAAAAACAAAATTTGCATTAAAATCCAATTCGAGAATTTGATGGACAGTTACAAATATAACGAATAAAAAACCATGTTTTTACTATTTATTCATGTAGTTAAAGTGCTACGTTTGTATGATGAATTATACTATAGGTAATAACCCAAACGTTTGCTTACTTACGGCATCAAGTTCTGTCAACTTTTACAGAGAATTATGGATAATTAATTTTCAGGGTCAACTTCTATGTTAAATGACAGTTAAGATATATTGTTGATCAAAGACAAAAACTATTATAAAAATTATATTGTTCTGAAAGAAAGTAATATTAACGAATCGAATTGTTATATGTACCTCTTCACCCCTGATCCATTTGACTTCTGGTTCAGGCTCACCGCCGTACTTGATGTCGTAGGTGATGACTTGTCCCTTCTTGATGATCATACCTTGAAGACCTTCTCCAATAATATATGGTTTAACTGCAAGGTATATACAAAACAAAATCAGTTCACTATTCATAGAGCGTCCTTTTCAATTTGTGAGAAGGACATTTTACCAAGACTTACCGAATCTGCACTTAGCGACTATAGGCTTTGTGGTGTCACTGGGTTCACCAGGTCCAGCTTTGTTGATGGCTCGAACTCTAAACTCATATGTGCAACCTTCCTTCAAACCACCCTGTGTAGCAGTAAGACAATCTCCAGGTACTTCCACACCAGTAACCCAGTCTTTGCCGAATTTCTCCTGTTGGTAAAAATAATTGTTATATGTATAACAAAGTTTTAAATTTTATGTGAGAATTGAAGGTAATACAGTATTTGGATCTCTGCTACCAATTCTTCTTTAAAGAATAGTCAAGGATGAATAAAGTATTGAAAATTATATCTAACCTTGTATTCGATGACGTAACCAGTAATTGGTGCACCGCCATCGTTATCGGGTTTCTGCCATTTAAGGTCTGCATGGTCTTTGTCCCAATCTGTAAGCTCCACGGCTTTTGGTTTCGAGGGTTCATCTGAAAAAAGAATGACACAAATAATTCTATCAACATGAAAAAAGAAAGAATCAACTGATTAACAATTTTTTTTTCTTAACACTCTAAATATTTTAAGAGTAATTTTAAATTAGTAATTTACTTACCCCACGGGTCTTTAGCAAGTACAGGCTTAGAGAAAAGACCAGGCTCACTGGAACCAATCTTGTTCACGGCTCGAATCCTGAATTTATAAGTTTTCTTTGGAACAAGATCGTCAACCTTATATTTTGTTGGTTGTCCCAGTGGTACCTCAGCTACATTATCCCAACCGGCTTTTAGAGACAGGTCCTATAAAGAAAATATATTAAAATAAATTTTTCTGAAACAGCTAACAAGATACAGATGGTTGGCCATTTTTTTATTACTTATTTATTACGTATTTGAAGGAATTTGCTTTCGAGATTTATTACATAAAGTTATTCTCTGTGTAATTACCAATTCTGAGATATTGGTTTTTATTTAGAAATGTATTATTATTTGAAATATTAATCTGTATTAATTGAAATAAATAATCTCACCTGTCTCTCAATAACGTATTTAACGATCGGTGAGCCACCATCGTCCTCCGGTGCCTTCCATGATACAATGCATGACGTCTGGAAGATCTCAGAAACCTCAACATTCTGTGGTACTGTCGGTGCACTCTGCATGACAATCGTAACATCTTTGGTATCTTCTCCTTGGGCATTTGCAAGTTTGATTTGGTATCTGCCTGATCCTTCTCTTGTGGGCTTCTTGATTTTGAATAGAACTTTCTCCTGTTCGACAACTGCCTCGACTTCTTTGGCAGGTAAAGCTTTGCCGTCCTTGAATAGTTTAGCCTCGATTGGAGATTGGCGGGTGCCGGAAACTGTGGATAATATAATATATTATTAAATTTTAATAAGAAGCGCTTCGCCAGTCATCTAATATTGAATTTGAAACCAATACAATCTACACAATTCAAATATCAACCCAACAATATATTTTTTGTTTTGCCGAGTATTTTTTCTGGTGATCAATGACAAGGATTTTTCTTCTACTGACACAATGGTCTCACCAATTTTTAGTCATTATGAACCTTCTCTACCAATTACTTATGTTATTTTGTTATGAGAGTGAATAAATTATTATTATATTATTTTAACGAAAAGTTAGTATGTTAATTAAAAAAAACAGAGAGAATTAGATTTTATCGATGGTTGTATTTTATTGGCTGTAATATCCATAGTAGAAAAAGCTAAACGATAAAAACATGAGTATGATCTCTTACTTTTATAAGGCACCTCGATAACGAAAGGATGTCCAGCTGGCCCATTGAATTCGTCGGGGCAATCAATGGAAGGCTTTGATTCGCCTTTCTTCACTGTGAGCTTACAAGAAGATGTCAGATTTCCAGACTGGCAGAGAATTTCACCATCATCTTCCATCTCTAATTTGTTGAAGATCAGCTGGTGTTTACCACCACCCAAGTTCTTGATTTCAATCCTATAGAATTTATATTTTATTGTTATGTAAGAATATACGAAATTCAGCTCAGGTTGTGATATGAGGTATTTGAGTCCTTAAATTTGCATATAGCCGTTTGAAAATAACAAGATCTTAAAATAACAACATATTTTTTCTTTATTTAAGCCTAAATGATATACCTACAGTTTCATTAGTAAATACGTGTTTATGTATTTATTACTTACCTATCATTAGGAACAATAGGTTCACCATTGAAAGTCCAAACCGCTTCAGCAGTTTGATCTTGGAGTTCAACTTCGAGCACAAGCCTATCCCTCTCAATAGCTTCGGTATCCTTCAACTTCTTGTTGAAGCGATTCGAGTCTGCAAGGTGATCACAATTATTTTAACTTTATTGAGTAGCCTAATAAACCTAGCACAACAACATCGGAGACTGAAAACTATAAAATATCTGTCCCGACTCCAAGTAGAATAAAAAACCTTGAGAATATAATCGGCACAAATAAAATATCGTACCATCGTGCGATTCCTTGTATATTTGGAAAACCTTTTCAATTTGAATGGAATATCATCTCCAGCGTCTATTACGCAAGAGTACCTATTGTTTTAAAATACGAGCTTACGAATCTGGATAAACAATCTAGATCGTTAAGGTCTAACGA
Source organism: Dendrolimus pini (assembly GCA_949752895.1). Classification (NCBI taxonomy): domain Eukaryota; kingdom Metazoa; phylum Arthropoda; class Insecta; order Lepidoptera; family Lasiocampidae; genus Dendrolimus; species Dendrolimus pini. Next base: position 5,764,119 of record OX457146.1, read on the forward strand.
ATTCGAACAATAGTCTTTTTTTTTAATCTACAAACAAACAAAAGTAGTCTTCAGTAGTAAGTTCAATAGTATGTCGTTTGAATTTTTCTGCATAATTAATTTTATATATATGAAAGCCAGTATGTGTATATGTTTGTATAAAAAGTATAATTTATCATAACAGAAGTATATTTTATCCGTGCAGGAACGGAGAAAGAATACAATTTCCTGCGGCCGGGTTTCCTGTTGTAAGAGGCGACAAAACAACCCACAGCCAGGTGGTAGGGTATTTGCCCGACTAGATGGCGACCACCCCTGGTCTAGAGCATGCCACCATAACAACCTTGTGTTGTGTTCCGGCATTAGTAGCCAGGTTCCAGTCTCCCTTAAGAGAGCAGCAGCGCATTTGTAGCGCCTTTGGTGTTGCAAATGTCCATAGGCGATGGTTACCGCTTTCCATCAAGTGGGCCGTCTGCCTGTCTGTTGAACTTCTGCAATAAAAAAATAAAAATAAACAGAGATTAACATAGCATATCAATTTGTTATTTCAAACAAATGTAAATTCCGTTGAAGCAGTTCGACATTTACGTAAAAATACAATTTCATACATCATGTGACGATAACAAGGATACCTTTAGTGTCAGAAAATGAGATAGTCCCCACTGTATTCGCAGATCATGTTTAAATTACTCACATTTTACGATCAATTCACATTGTGTCTCATCGGCATTGCTGACGCACTTGAAGTTGCCAGCATCAGTCACTTTGGCATCCTTGATAACGACCTTGCGCTTGCGACCTTCCTTAACTACGGTGATACGCTTGTCTGCCTTTAACGGTTCGTCGTTTTTATACCTGTAAAGCATAATATCAAGTTTAATTAACATGATTTCATTTTTAGCAGGGTAAATTTCGTATTCAAACTTTCTGCTATTTATTCTGGGTAAAGTATTTGGGATGAAAATTAACCGTATGTATAGGTCTTACCCATAAAGCAAGCATAACTCTTAGATTAAGACTAGAAGAAGAAAAAAGTGCTTGCTTTCCGCTATACTATTATTCATAAAATGTTCTAAAATATGTTTTTCAAACTTTCAACCAAACTGTTTTCAAATAAATTCATTTTTATCTAATACTAGCAGCCCCGGCAGACGATGTCCTGCTCTGAAAAAATAAAAAAAACTAGGACCCGATCCCAGCGTCACTTACCGGTTCCAATTGTGGGTTTAAACCATCCAAACCAACCCACACAAAAACAAAATCACCAAAATCGGTCCAGGTGATTAGGAGGATTCTAGAACCCGATCTCAGCACCACTTACCGGTTCCAACGGAATAAAAAGTATCCTATATCCGTTTCCTATTTCTAAGCTACCTCTCCACCAATTTTCAGCCAAATCGGTACAGCCGTTCTTGAGTTATAAATAGTGTAACTAACACGACTTTGTTTTATAAATGTATATAGATTAATGAAGGAAATTAACACTATCACCTGCGTGGATAAAACAGCCGTCATGTTAATTCAACGAATGAAACTTACCATTTCACATCACCACCAGCATCATCCAACTCGCAGAGTAATGTGATGGTATCCTTTTCAATAGCCTGTTGAGATTTGAGCACCTTTGTAAACTTATACGGGTATTCTGAAAAGTTAATTTTTTATCGTGTAATAAACAAAGTGTGAGAGGAAAATTAAATATACTAGAAATCCTGACAATTTATTATCTTACCGACAATTTTAACGTCTGTCTCAGTCTTGTCAGTTTGCTTCTCAATCTTACAGGCGTATTTGCCCGCGTCCTCGAATTTAGCACTCTTGATTACAAGCTTGCAAATACCAGATAAATCCTTTGAAATTTGGTAGTCGTCACTATCTTCAATCTTAGTTTCACCTTTCCACCATGATACGATAGCTAAACTGTTGGAAACAGCGCATGAAAGAACTACCTCATGTTTAGTGTAACCACTGATATTTTTCTTCAAAGGCTTAACGAAAGTGTATGATGGATCAGGTTCATCAACTTGCAGGAAAGCAGTGCAAGTCACACCACCGATTTCAATTGTATATTTGCCTGTATCTTCTACTTTAGGGTTCATAATAATCAGTTTGTAGGAATCTCCTTCATTTGTCATCTTATATTTTGAGCCTGGGAAGCATTCCTGGTTGAAAAGAAATTATATTATGAAAAAAAGATTCTCTAAACTTGAAAATGTGTGTATAGTGAATGTAAATACTTACGTCGCTGCGGAATGACCATTTTGGCTTGGAATTAGGCTTAGTGAATATAGCTTCAAATACCACCTTCTTATCCTTGCCTTCCTTTGCGAATTGATCGACGAGAGGTTTCAAGAAAGATTCTGGTTTCTGAAAACAATCGCCAGTGCAATGAATGTACCTGCTTCCATTGAAATATTAGTCGGTGCAGATGAAAAACCATGTGCTCTTAATACAAAAAGCTTTAAGTGGTGACCGTTTTTATCTTCACTGCCGATATTTCTCAACGGTCGCGAAGTGCAAAACAATAAATAAGAAAACGAAGACTTAACCGAGGCGTTAGGATCGTCAGCCAGTGTTGATCCACACAAGTTGAAACTCCATGCTAATGTACAGAAATTGGAATTTCCATATGTGTTTGATCTCGGTCGAAAAGATTGTGCGAAAATGGTTTACGAAGAATAATACCCCAAGTCATAAACAATACAAAAATCAAAGATCTGAACGATGAATTACACAAAAAACTTAATTTCTGCAATATAATATTATTGAAATTTATTCATAGTTGTTTTGATTCGAATATTTAGCACATTGAGGAACACTGATACTGCAGGTAATATATTTGGCAAATTAAATGCATGTCAATGTAATTCATCATTATTTAAACAGTGACACGAATACTCCTATACAGATTTCTAAAAGTGCTGTGTGGTGGATTGTGCTATAATATCAACGAAGTGTCGGGAAAAATTGCACCAAGATAGTAGAACAGTTTAAGTATATATAAAAGATGTGCTATCTAAAGTATTTCTAATCGGTGACGTTTTCGCTGCAAGTCAAAAAAATCCAGTAAAATTAGACGAACTATTCTTGCATCAATATCTACTTATAACTAAACAATTGTTTAGAATCATTCACAATACTACGATTCTTTTTGATGACTCTTAAGACGTTGGGAAAAAGACGCTTTTGGATATTCATTATTTTACTTTAATCCATTTTACAAACGAACGTATATGTAATGCTAGCTAATCGAGATTAAGATATCTATCTAATTTAAGACAACATGTTTAGTATCGACACCAGCTTTAGCAGATATCGGTGCAAGGATATCTAATTTTATGGGAAAGTTTGGATAGAAAAATGGATCAACACGTAATTTTGTGCGACAAGTATTGGCATATTGTGGGTACATATCCAAGATGCATTGTGTTTATAGACGATATTGATATCGCCTTCAAACCTCGTTTCTTTTGAACGAGTGGAGCACCGGCCAGTCCGGAATCAGGTCCGCCAGTGACTGTCTTCTATTACGTGATCTCTATAAAATAGTCACCCAGTACATTTAATGTCGCATATTATTTGTTTATCGTTTTTTATTGATGAAAATACTCTAATTTTGTGGGGGATTACAGATAGTAATAATTTAGCAATAATTTTATTATTAGATGATATTATCATAAAAATTCCAACATCTGCGAACACCGGATGCATCAGCTGAAATTGATGAAGTAAATGAAGATAGATAAAATATAAATATTGTTGATAAAAATATTATAATAAATGACGTGACAGAAGCTCCTTAGTCCGACGTCAATGAAACTCCTGGAATTTAATAGAGTTGAAAAGAAAATCCAAATGTAATAAGAGTCATCAAATTCATTCCACTTACATTCCCTGAAAATTATGTTGTAGTTACAAAACGTGAAGTGGTGATACAAAAACCTTTTTTTAAGTGTGTTAATTGTTTAAAATTCAGTTTTTAAATGCAAATTTATTTAAATCACTCAAAACCTTCCGTCTCCAATTTAAATATTTGTTTTCTTGTTATTAAAAAAGTTCATAAATAGATGAATCTTTGTGTTTAATTTAGTTGGAGACGTTAGTTTAAGAGGTATTATTTAGTTGTAGTTATTTAGAAATCATTCCTGATTTTAAATTCATTCATTATTTAAAAAGGCTTTTCTGTCCATTTGAAACGTATAGTATATTTAATGTCACTAAATTGTAAGATATTAACGATTCAAAAGAATATACTTGTACATTCCGAGGATAAAGGAAATTAAATTAATTTTATTTCAAATAGACAGAAATCTCTTTCATTTTAGTATTTACTTTTTAATCCGTCCTTTTTATCGAACCTTTATTTTGACAGCCTCCATTAAAGTGGGCCAATCGGGCACAATTTCTGGGAGAGACATGCGTCTCCTTATTTGATAAATTTCCTAGAATCGATAATAGATGTTACTCGTGGTGTAACAGCATTATGATTCCAAGCGATGTGGTGCGATCAAAAGCTATATCGTCAGAAGCCAATGACAAATGACTGAATGATCTTAAGTGGTTTCGCAAAATTATTGCAGGTACTAACGTGTTTCAAAATTAATAACTTTCTCATCAACCACCCAGCCATGTTATTATTTTATATCAAATCAATTTCACGAACACGAAAACTTTAAGTTGCGTAATACGTGACAATTTAGTGACTTTTAGATGTCAAATAGTTTATAAAGGTTTATTTATTTTTAGGTTAAAGCAAATCTCTTTAGAGGAATTAAAATAACCAATGTTAATTTGAAATAAATTTTTATATAATACAAAAAAAAATATTGTCAATAATATTTAAGTTGCAAAATAAAACCAAATTGGGGTAGGATCATGTTAATTTGGTAGTAGTAAACGTGGATATGTAAGATGGAATGAATGAAAAGATGGTCTAAAATATTGATGACCTTAAACCAGGACCAGTTGGAAGAGTTCCTACGTCTGTGGGCAGGAAACCTAGCCATCTCGACACCTTCAGATACGACCACAATGAATCCGTCGTCTTCGAAATATCCAGTTTCTAAACCCTAAGAATCAAATATCATGATGCATACGATGTTATCATTCTCATTTTACGACATTTTCCCTATTAGTAGAAATGTTATCGCACGAAAACTGATTAAAGCTCTTTTGCATAAATATTTGAAATCACTGAAAAGGTTATGTACAATAATACAGATTTTAAAAAGTTTAAATAGTATAGAGCTGAAAATGTTTTTTGGAAAATCAGTGACTTCAAAGATATACGTTTTATCCATGATTCCATTTGTCAAAAAAATATAGTATAGATACAAAAAGCTAGCCAAAACTTAATTATTACATACATCACAGTTAACAATGTTAAAATTAATATCTATAAAGGCGATGATTAATTAAACATAATTGATGAAATATAAGTTTAATATTGAACACAGTTACAAATTAAATTAGCCCAATGGAGCTGCCAGTTTATTTATAAATTCATTTTTATATACTACTTGCCAATGTAGATTCTATTCTTGACATAAATAGATAAGCTTTGAAACCTGCCAAAACTACATTGATATCTACTACATTAAGTAATTAAGATGTATGTAGTAGATGCACACTATTAAACTACGATAAGAAACAATTATTGTATAACAGTTTTAGTTCTCAGTATCAATTCTCTTTAATTGATTCTGAAACGTAATTTCCAGTCTCATTTTTGCATCTACATTACCAGGTAGTGTTTTAATACTGAAGATTTATTGATTTACGCCAGTGTTTATATCACCATCTTCTTTAATGTTAAATAGTTCTATTTAGAATAGGTTAAACTTACCCTTTCAACCTTTTTAAGTGGCGGAATTGGTTTTTCCGTTTCTTTAAGGTCTCCCCAGTTGGGATCGCCTTTATCTTCATCCCATTTGGCGTATTTCCTCCTCTTCAGTTGAGCACGGAAATCCACACCTCCAGCACCTTTTTAAAGCAATATTTCTGTTACATAAGTCACGTTGAGGAAACACTAAAAACATGCGTATATTTTTTTTAAACTTACCAGCAACATAGAGTTGCATTTCAGCTGAGTCTTCACCATGGATGTTACTAACAACAACCTTGTATTTGCCTTCATCATTAGGTTTCACCTTTCTGATGCAAAGAGTAATGAGACCGGTATCACCGTCGGTAAGGAATTTGAAGCGGGAACCATCGAATATTTCAGTGACGCCCTTGTAGAATTTAAAAGTAGGCGCTGGGCTGCCCTCGACGGTAATAGTGATGTAGCCAGTTTGATCTAAGGAACGAAGATTTTAATTATAAAATTAAAGATGTATATAGGGTAAATCTTAAATTCAGGTAGTGCAAAACCTACAGATATTAGATACTTTACTTTATTATTTGTGATTATCGCAATCTCACTTGCATAAATTCCATTCGCTAAAATTAAATCATTTTCAAACTATACATAGTCTGAAAAATATCACATATTTACCCATGTTATCTAAAACACCAAATTAAATTAAAATGTCTCTCGTTAATTTCTAACCTATATGGCCAAAATCTACTATGTTTTTATAAGTAAAAAAATATTCTTATATTCATCTCGTTCCTTATCGAAAATACATGATTATACTCCAAATATTATGATAATCATTGGTAAATCCCCACAGCCGTAAGACAAAAATACATCAAAATGAAGATTTGAGTATAAAACTAGTTTTTACATCACATTTTATGCATACTTCGAAGTGCAATAAATGGAATTGGTTTTACTATGTTTTAAATTTTGCTAACTGAGGCCAAGGGCTAGAATAGATAGATGCCTTATGCCCGGTATCTGCTTATTTTTGGTCTGGATATATTTCGCGTTTATAACACCTCCGCGATAGAGGGTAATGCAAGAGAGTGTCTTAAAAATATAATTAACCTTCAGTCGCTGAGTAAGTATCTTGTGCATCAACTATTGGTGGGCCTTCATTTCCCATAGGCTTCAATGGTACCGATGGTTTGTTAATGAGATCTTCCAGTTCTTGGATAGAGGGTCTTCGGGCATCTCCAGATTTCCGCCGCTATATAAAAAGGACGTCAGATAAGAATTTCAAACTATAAATTAGGTAATAAGGGTTAATCACTGTAAAATCGACATTGACAATACTATGAAGGGACTTTTTTAGGCTTATGATTGACTACGGTACAATATTATAAATACTGTTTAGAAGTTTATGGATTCATAGATAATCATTTAGAAAAAAACTGAAAAGTCCTTCCACAGTAACATAAATTTGCGGTATTATACAAAGATAAAAATTAAAACTGGAGGTTTAAATACATTTGTTCAACAAAAAAGACCATTTAATGTAAAATCATCATTTTAGATGTATTGATTATTAGCAAAGGTCATGGAAATATTTTTTTTGTAAGTTTTTAAAAAGTTGTTCTAGAACAAATGTTGAGTCATTAATGTATTCTGTGACAGATGTTGTTAATTATTATGTTAGCCAAATAGTTTTAGAATGGAGATCTAAGTTTCCTGACAAATGTTGGGCAACTGTTCACTCAAGATTATTAATATACGTTTTTCTACAAGTTTCGCATGTAACAGGTGTAGAAACTGATAGAAATCTTAAGACTGGTGGATACAGAAAGTGAATTTCTTGTTTTTGATACTGGAAATTTTAAAACTATTTATTTACAAGAATTTAATTTTTGCGTGTGTGTATTTTTTATTACAGGAGTATACAGCAAACAGGATAAGGGTCCACGTGATGGAAAATTGTTAGCATTGCCTATAAACATTTGCCACACAAAGATGGTTAGCAATGCGCCGTCAGCTTCCATGAAATTCAATCATACATTTTAAAATCTCCATACCGTAGTGCATAGGAAAAACCTAAGTCGGGAGCTTATTCCAAAAGTAGAACAGAAACGGTCTGGAGAACCGTTTAAAGCGTGGAATATTGTCACAAAATTGGCATGTGTGACATTTAGTGATCAATATTCCAGTAATATCAGTCCTTAAATATAGCAAAGTCAGGTTCGGGTTTATAATAGTTTATATTGTATATAATATGATAAAAAAAATGACTAAAGATTCAGAACAAGGTCTAACATTTTTTTGATGGTACATATTTGACTTAAACGATCGTAAACTTTACCATGATAGATAGTCAATAAGTTGTGTCAAGATCGTCATCACAGGTAGATACTGTATCCTGCATACTAACACGTATTTAATTTTTAGAAATTACTAAATCATCAATGTAGCGTAACTTGTGTCAAGATTTTCGATCAGAGATATTCTCTCTTATGGAAAATATATCTATTTATTAATTAGGTAAGTATAAGGATTAGCATCGGAGACTTTAAAAAAAATGCAAGTGGTAGTATTGTGTCAGTGATGTCTTTATGTATTTATAAATACAGTTTACGACGAAAAATCACTCATTTAAAATTTGAAAATGTATAACTTTTCAAGAGATTTTTTTTGCGTTCAAATGTACTAAGAATTTGAGGACAATATTTGAGAATTTTATCCATTCCTCTAAAACTCGGGGAATGAGTAAAATAGAACAAACTACTTACTTTTAATAGGTATCGTTAATGTAAATTTGAATGCTTTGACTATAAAGCAATATTGCTAAGGTTTGAATTTAACTTAGCGATGTATTACATAAGTTTGCATTTTACAATAATTTTGTATCTTCTAAAATATTGTCTGATTAAGGGTATTGTTTTATAAGTAATATTTTTATATAAAACTTTTTATTAAACTATAATGAAAAAACATACTTCCATGACCTCTGATAAATATATAAAGTAACAAAATATTGAAAATAATACTTACCGGTGCAGCAGGGCCCTTAAGTTTGGGTAAGGGAAGCTGTTTTTTTGCAACAGCAGCAGCCATATTTTTAATCACATTCAACGACTAAGATACCAGAACTTCACCAGAATTGATTATAACTAATTTAAAATTAAATAACTTATTTAAAATAATTGCATTACACGTTATCACAGAATCATGAATTCACGCAGTATCGAGATCACTTAATAATTCATTAAAATTAATAATTTCTATCCAGTCATCCATATCTTCCATGACCACAAAAAGCCTTTAATCTAAATGCTTAGAATTATAGTTTAAATGTTACACCTTTATTTCTATTTGATTTATATTATTTTGAGAAATTGTAATTCGTTAGAGTCGATGTGGGGCAATTCGAAAGTATCGTTCCATCTAAAAATGGGAGCGAATGTCAAAAGACTGAAGATGGGGTCGCGTAGTCATGTCCGGCCCATACCAAGGGGTGGGGAGGGACTGCGAGTTTCTATTTGTGTGCAACACAAATCAGCAGACCGATTCAATTAATTATCAGATTAAGGTGAGCCGTCCATACAACATGTTCTTGAACGTCGTGTGAAGTTGTCGCAGTCTTAAAACGCTGTTTTCCGGCTACGCGACTTTGGAATGCTAGCTCAGTGTTAGTCTATCATTACTATCGACAGAGTATTAATTAAAATAGATTTTTAAGTTGACAGACCGATGAACAAACACCTTGAATAAATCAGTTCAATATACATCTCGTTTACAGAACGATTAATATCGTCTTAATATAAGTCGTGTTAGCTCAGTTGGTAAGCTAGCCATGGCTCATCCCAACGATGTGAGTTCAAATTTTGACCAGAGAGCAGGCACTATTTAGATAGTTTTTGACCTAAGTGCGTATTGTTAGAATGACCAATTCACCAACTACATCTTAACAAAACATCGAAATGAAACTAATATCTTGAGGTAACTAATAATTATTTGCAGCGCGTCTATCCACCTCAAACATATGTGACAGGTATCAGGTTATCGTTTCCACACTAGCGTTGAACCCGGTTGCGTTCAGAGCGTCTACCTCGAAGTCTGGAGTACGTTTTCATACTTTTTTCTCCAATTCACGTGGACTTCGGCATCCCTAATTGTGAGACTATTGCTACGCGAGTCATCTTTTACATCAAGCCACATTTTTGGGCCCTTCCCTGCGACGAGGACCTGTGGCAGGTATCTATTCCACTAAAACAAAAAGGTCCGAACCCAGTAGTGTGACGTTTTTGAGCTGCTGTTTTTAATGTTTTGAGACGTGGGCCAAAAAAACTGATCGCTTATTTGATTAAGTAGAAACAAATCATAAATTATGCTAGATAAATGCTTTATGTAGGCTGATTTAAACACTGATTATTATAATATTAATGTATTCAATGCAATTGATATTAATCGTTGGCATGGCGCTTATCGATGCCCACTTGTCAAGAACAGTCAAGCACATACTCGTAAATACTTTACAGTCTACTGTATTTTAAATCTTTGGAAATTTCTTTATTACAGTATCCTTCATTTCGGTGTTGGTTTTTTCTATTTCAATCACTTTTAATTTATTACAACAATGATTGATAAATTTGAGGAACTAACTGCCAATGACATCGATATCTGTACATCTGCCAAGAATTTTTATTTCTGCCATATTTAGTTCGCAAGCCACAACTACGGCCACCTCATACCCACCCTCATTACCCACGTAATCTCAGGTATTCCTGTCTTCCTCTACAACTGTAATGTCAATCACAGTTCATTATAGTGCTATTTGTGTATTGTCCTCAACGTTTATTATTAAAGCAATTTACTTGGCCGGAATTATATCAAGATACCTTGCAAATCTGCCGTTAAAAATACCTATGTCGCGAGCTTTTGAAGTTGAACTAATAATATTTTTATATACCTGTCGTATTAAATTTTCAGTAGTTTTATCTCTTTAGTTTTATTTTAGACAACTTTCTTGAAACCAAGATAATGTAATAAAACTAATAATTTTAGGACTGTCTATACATAATAATGTTTAATTTACCTAAACGACTGTATTGAATATATTTCAATTCTGCTGAAAACTTCAACATAATATATCTACCTAAAGCAACAAAATGCCATACCTCTGGCTACTGAAACAACTAGGGGTAAAAACATTGCAAGGTCAAGCAGTTGCACTTGGCCTATTAACTACTGATATCTACGAGAATAGCTATCAATCATAAGAATATATCGGGAACATTCTGGCTCACTTCATATTTCGTCGGTTCATTTGCTTTAACTCATTCATGTCATCATTTCGGTCTTCACCAACTGGTGTGTACATTATAATTGTTTAATTATCAACTTCGTTTTCTTCAATTATTGAAAGATAAAGTAGCAGTAATCACTTTTTATGATTAAGTCAATCAACTAATATAAGGTTATGTATTGTTTTAATTTCTTCAGGGCTTATTGACTTTATCATTTTAATTTCTAACGCCAGGTGTATTATTACTAAATCATTTATAATATTTGCGTCATTGATGCCATCTTTGGCTGCACGTTGATCCTATTGGTCAGTCAGTATTTATAGAATATTTATGTTGTAATTTCATGCTTTGTGACTTATAATAATTGTCAACTACATTTGAGTCTGGAAACGTGTAATACTAATATATTTGTGACTTCCGAATAATTTTGGCATCTTTATGAATGTAATTAATTTCTGTGACCATATTTTTGGATGTTAATATAATATAATATGCTCATGCAATCAAATCATGCATTACTATTTAAATTGGTTGTTGGGGTTATTGTTTATGGGTTCTTATTTTGTAGCAATCTGCCTTTTCTAATACATTATATTCATTGCATACGTTTGATGATGTGAAATAGACTAGTGACATTATTGCGAAAGTAAATATTTTTTTTTAATACTTCTATGGTTATATTTGGTAGCAAAATGGCAACAAGATAAGGCAGATATCATCATATATCATAATAAAAACACCTCATGCGTCTTTATTGTGTTTAAGTAATAATTATAAATATATAGTTAGTCAGCCATCATCTACACATTTTACTTGATTCGTACATTTTAGACGTTTGTATTTAGTATTACTAAGTATTTAATACACTTTTGTTTGTGTAAAATGTTAATAATAGTAAAATGTGCTTCAGTTTTTAATGATTATTTTATTATATTTATTGCATATAATTGGAATTATTTAGCTACATGCATAATTATAATCTCTCTCTTTTTAAATTCAGATCATTATTTTTCGAAATTAATCATCCTTTTTCTAGATCCTCGATATATAGAATTTAATGACCATTTCTAAGAGTCAAATTTAATTTATAATACAAAAGTACGTTTGCTTGTTTATATAGCTACGTTTCTAAACACTGACTTATTGATATTATTTACCTGTAGAATAATAAATGGAGAAATTAATCACTGGGAATAACTATGTTAGCCACGATTCTAAAAGGGGTCCATTTTTCTAAACATAAAATGATCCATTCTAAACATATATTTTCACACATTGTATATACCTCGTCGGAGATTGCACCCGGACGGCCACGGAACTTGATTAAAAAAATAATAAAAAATTTAGTAAAACATTCTCTGTTAATGTGTGCGTAATAATCTGTACAAAGATATACACAATTACCATATGTGTGTGTGTGTTTATGATTAATTGAATTATGTTTATGTATTTTCAAGTGTTTTATGTGTAATGATAATTTGTATATTACTTAGTGTTAAGTATTATTGTGTTTAGTGTTCTTAAAAAATATTAGTTACGTTCAAAATATGAACCATATTTTACAATATAAGTCCATATTGATAATTTTGAACATTGTATTTTGTCAATAGTACTGTTGGTGCTCGTAAAAATAAAAATAATATTAGTAAGAAAACTAAAACTATGAATACATTGTTATTTGGAAAAATAATAAGGCCATTCTAAGAAAAAATCTACAAGCTTTTTCAATGAGAAAAATAGATTGCAATTTTGAAAATAACAAATTGGGTATGTTTTTAAAATTAGATTTAAAATAAACACAATTAAGTATTGTTTAATTCTGTTTTCGAATTAATTAATTAACTATCAACAGAAATAATTTTCTCATTGAAAAAATATATAAAACTCCCAGCGAAGTAGTAAATACTCTTTTTCCCGCTGGTCGGCAAAGCGGCAACTATTCTAAGAAGAACATCTAAGAAAATATTAAAAAAAGAGTTTGAGAAGTTTCTGACATTTAGATTTGCGTCTAATGGGGAACTAGATGAAAGGTAAACCAGTTGTAACAGCTCAACTCAACTGAAACTGCTCAACTGAAATGAGTCACTTATTATGAAAGTCGTTGATTTTAAAGATAAGAATGTTTCAAAATTCTTACTGAATAATGACTCGTATAAAATTGTATTTTATGAAACATAAATCTTGAATAGTGTTTACAGAAATAATTTAATAATTATAGTTGTCTTTGCAGAAAATTGTCTGTGTTGTAATGAGTGTACAAAATTCAAAGAAGAAAGTATAATAAATAAAAATGTAGAGACAAAATGCTTTAGCATAAGCGAGCAGCGGCCACCTAAAACTTTTCAGGCCCAATCTCACCTTTTTCTCGTCTACAACTTCTCCAGGGCGTAATTTGTTGACCTGTTGTTAAAAAATATTGATAATAACCCCAATTGAATTTATTGACTCAACCTAAATCTCCGCTGCCGAACCTGGGATCACCCTATCTGCGCGCATTAATTTTGGTGCAATAACCTAACCAGCGTGTGCAATAGTTATTACGTTATATATTGCGTCATTTTCATGTTAATCTTACATGTTAGTGTCTGTTTATATAATTCATGATGTGTACAAGCCGCCTTGAAAACACCATTCATCAGTATCATCCCCTTGACACGTCCATGTCTTCGCCGTTATTTTGTGCAGTAACGTGCTTACAAGCTGTGCAGTTTACAATTTGTGCGTACTTCACAAGTGTATGCAATTTAGCTCTGTGCTGTCGACGACAAAAACGCTCTTTTTAAACCAAAAAAAGCTGGATAATCACATACACCGATTTAAAACAATTATTTCACACTTCGTGACGTTTGTAACAAAGGTTAAAATGTGATTATCCAGACGTGTAAATAGTTTAACCGCGTCTGATGCAAATGCATTATTTCCTTTTTTAGGATATAGTTAAGAATATATCACGGCAATATAACTGATAACATTCACGTATACTTTTATAGTTTTTGCCTTTACCTTCTTCTCTTCGATCACCTCACCGGGTCTTAGTTTTCTATGCTCCTGTGGATTATGTTTTTCACTATCTTAGTATTGCTACACTCACTATTAAGTGTCGGTGTTCTCTAAATCTGCATCTATCTACATTCTTTCTATTGACTAATTTGGTCTAAAAGCAGGGATATAAGGGAAGCTAAAAATCAACTATAAACCAGTTCTTTTCACACTATTGAAGCGTTTGAAATTCTAAAAAAAGCATCATCTTTATTAGAAAGACGATTACGCAATTCTTTAAGGGGGTATAATATAGTAAGTACACTATGTTATGGGTTCGGCTTTAGAGAATAGGATTTCTACTCTACGAAATAAAGATACAAAAATATGTATTGCTACGCTGACATTAGATAAATTCGCTCTTTGAATAACAGTAATCACTAGGCAATTTTTGAAATAACTAGTAGTCAGGATGTTTCAAATTATATATATAACAAAAATTTGCGTGCCAGAAGACACAGAGTAATGAAGATCACAAAGCTGTAAACATAAAAATAAAGTGTAGAGGTGTCTATTACATTAATAGCGTAGAACGACGTAAATATTGTAATATAAATAAGAACCTGTAGGCATGTTGAAAAAAAAAATCTTAGTGAAAGTATATAATAACTAAAACTAACTAGACATTAGCTACAGCTGGTACCATGACATAATTACGATCAAAGAGCGATGTCAATGTCAGCGTCAAAAATATATCTACATAGGTCTAAAAATAAGTCTACACAATGTACATAATAGAATCAACCAATCATACCTTTACTGAAATTCAAGACATTGTTACATTGAATAATTTTGTATACGATTTCATTCAATTCTATAATTTTGAAGAGGTAATGTACGGTACGTACCTCGTCGCTGATGATCAATGAAGGACGTCTTCCCATTTCTTCCGGGGGAGGAATGAGGGAGCCTCTCCTGCCTGGAGCACCTGGCACCAGCGATGGTTTTCTCGGCATTTCTGGTTTAGGAGATTTCTCTCGACTAACCTCAATCTTGGGTGGGGGTGGTTCTTCTGGCGTCTTGATTTCAGGTGCTTTAATTTCTGGCACCTTTAGAAATGTTTCGAAAATATAATTATATCATTATATTCACTGAAGTTTTTCACTTAGCTGCTATTTATATATCTTTGGGCCTATATACATGAACGTCTGGATAAGAAGTATTCTATATTTATTCTCGTTATTAACTGTACTTAAATCCTACAATACTAGACGTCGCACCACAAGGGTAATAATTCTTCTCCAAGTTCTTGGGGTTTCTTAAGGACTTTTTTACATAGTTTTTGACTGATTTGGTCAAAAAAATATTTTTGAAGAATTTATTCTTCTGTTATATAGTATATGTAATTAACTTTCCTGGTAATTAGATTTTTTTTGAAATCATATAAAATGGAACAAACACAGTCAAATATGATTTGAATATAAATATTATATTTATTTTAAACCATATCAATCTTCGAATATCTAAAAACGCAATAGGCATGATGGTGATGGCATGATGATTTAATCGAACTTACCTTTTCAGGTTCTGGTTTTTCTCTGATAGTACGAGTTGGTGAAATCTTTTCATATTTTTCTAGATCAGGCCTTTCATAATCAGGAATTTCAGGAAGTTCTTCAGCCTTCTTCTTGACTGCTGTAACTTTTGCTTTTTTCACTTCCTCTTCAACCTTCTCTTCTTTAACAGCCACTTTCTGTAAATTAAATATTATTGAATATTTTGAAACTAACTGTTATTTATTTATATTCGAGTTCACAGACTGGAATGCTATTTGTTAATATTTCACGCCATGGTCCAGAGTCTATCATGAAGGTTTATTATAAACCTGAAAATTACATTTATTTGTTTTATATAGAAAATGTATGTACAAATATAAATTAACAACTTACCGTTTTTTCTTAATAACATGACTTGATCATCTCTAACCACAGGAATGCCTAAATTTTACCTACCTCGAAATAAAATAAATATATACAGTTATTAAGCAAAGCGAAAAACATAAATGTGGAACAATAATAAAGCTAGTGTAGAATTGCAGTTCTTCGTCAATGTAAACAGTGATGTTAAGAGATTAAATTTTGCTAGAAAAACACACATGAACAGCTTTAATTTACAAAGTGCTTTATATTTTGTACATATTAACTACGAGAGTCTACTTGTGCAATATCACTATCTAACAATCAACAAAAATAATACAAATATTGCAACAGTTATTATCAAAAGATAGTAAGTAAACCCTTGTAAGAATACACTTAATATTCAAGCAACGGTATTTCACCAAAACTATCTTTCAATTTTTTGTATTGCAAAGACTACAGTACTTTAATAAAGACGTGCTATCTATCTACTATCGGTGCAACTTGTGCTTGTGCTAAAACCCTGTAAGTAACTCATTTTGTGCAATTTGTGCATTATAATGTGCTTTTATAATAGTTCTGGTGCTATCGTGTACCTCAGGTGCTTGGGGCTTGCTGCTATAAGCGGGTTGTGGAATTTCTAACGTAGTCTGTTTAGGTTCGTCTTTGCCTTCAGTCATCTCAGCCTACACAGTAATTTTTATTAATGGCGACCATACGAAAATTTCGTTTATAAAGTTTGGATGTAATAAAATTGCGAAATCATTCGTTGCATTTGCATACTTATTTACGATCGCATGCTTTGTAATTTTACTTGTAGTAATGGTAGTTGGAACAGAAAACTGCCTGCATAGTTTACTGTCTAAAACTTCAATATTAATTTAGCTATAAAATTATTCGCAATTTTATTTAAGTGTGCTTTGATTTCATGTGTATGAAAAAGAGGTGTTTGTTTCAAATGAATTTAGCTTACTGTGAAATGAAAGTGAATTTGTATGATTTTGTGTAAATGCTTCTACCTGAGGTGACTTAGGCCTTCTCCAAGGAGCAGATATGTCAGGTGTGTCAAGAAGTGTAGGTTTGTATTTATCTTCCAATTCTGGAGTTTGTTCGGCCTAATTAAAGGAAGTTGATTAAATAACTGAATCGTGTTTGTGTATTACTGATAATAATAATGTGGCCAGCTACCTGTGGTATTTCTGGAATGACTTTCCATGAGAATGGAACTTCTGGTACGTCTTTCTGTTCATTTTCCGGTTCAATTTCTCCCCAAAATGGCGCCTGATAAATAATCGATTTTAATAAAGACACTTGCTACATTGTTGAATCTTGATGAATAATGTGCATAAGGTGTAGTGAGTGCAGTTTTAAGTGCAAAGTGCATGAAAGTGTTTGTAATGAATATTTATGTGCTGTTTATGAGTTAAAGTGTACCTCTGATGGTGTTTGTGTAGATTTTCGCCAGGGATATAGTTTTTGTTCAGATTTATCTGTGAGTGTTTCAGGTTGTTTATGTTCAAGTTCCTAAAGCAATCAAATTATTATTAGATTTCTCATTAAGATAGATAATTAAATTATAATTATCTATATTTTTATTTAATGAATGTACCTTCGCCTTTTCTGAAGTATCTTTTTTAGGTCGTGGGACCGTTGCCTCTAAAGCTTTTGCTTTCAGTGTGTCTGGTTCCTAAAATTAATTTTCATCTTTATCAATGACTGTTTTTAAGATTGTAGGGTACTTTTTAAAACAAATATTGTTGATATTTATATTCATCTACCTTGGGTGTCTGAGGAACTTCGTTTGTTTGATCCTTACTTTTTCTTGCTCGTCTTATGAATTCAGGTACATCCTGTTTGTATTAAATAAACAAAAAAAGGACTTTGAAATATATACGTAATATGCATGTAATGCATATTGCTACCTTGTTGGTATAAATATTTAAGGCGTATCTACTAGAATAGTGTGTAGTATGAAATTGTATAGTGTTTTAATATTCAATAATGAGTAAGTTTTACCTCATCATCATGGAATGACTTTTTCCTCAAGAAGAAAGGTGACTGTTTTAATTTCGGTGGTGAAGTGTCCTCGGGTTCCTAATAAAGGAATAGATATGTAAAATTGTCTAGGCCCAAAATGCCAAGTTTCATAGAAAATAAGATTTTCTAAAATATAATGATAGTACCTTAGGCTTTTCCAACATTTCATTTGGTGTTTCCGTAACAGAATTGACTTGCTCAGGTTCCTAAAGAAACATAATAGTTACTATTTTTTGGACACTACAGTTTAATTTGCGACCTACATGTGAGTACGTGTATTGACTGTATCTGAGTTACGTAATTAGTCACTTAAGTATTACAATAAGTGAACGTGCCGTAAATATAGAAAGTTTTGACTTATTTATAGCTTATGAGGATTTAAAAATTTTCTCAATTGTTAAATTGTATTATTTATTAGAAAATATCGAAGTCTAATGTGATAATTTATTTTCAAGGAATCACAATATAATTTTGGATACCTCGGTTTTACTCTGTCGTCTCGGATCTTTGTTGATCTGATCAACATATAGTTTACGTTCATCTTTAGGTTTCTCAGTCACCTCCTCCTTTTTCTGCTGTTTAAGTTTTATAATATTTAAAATGGATCAATGTATTATTAATAATACGATTAAAATAATAACTATCTACCTCATTAGCTTTGTTCGAACGAAGCCAAGGGAGTTTAGGTTCCTTTGATTGCTCAAAAGACAATTTTCTTTGATCTTTTGGCTTTTCTTTTAATTCCGGTTCAGGTTTAGTTGTGTCCTGATTAAAATTGCAATGTCTTAATATATGAATGCATTGATGAGAAAAAAAAAATTGGTTAAATTAAATTTATTACCTCTTGAGATTTGCTTGGTCTACGCCAAGAATATTCAGATTTTTTAGGCTCTTCTACTGATAATGACCTATCGGTAGGTTTCTCAGCTTTAGTTGAAACTTCCAATATAGTTTCAGTTTCTTCCTATTAAGAACATAATTTTACGATCTTATTTTTATTGTATCACGCCTCCAGTAATATCAATTATTGATCATTTAATAAAAGGAAAAGTAATAAGTTATATATTTATTTTAAAAAGAACTAAATCTTTCTCAGATTAAATCTAACTCAGAAATTTATATAATTTACAGTTTATCAATTTATTATTAATATTATTTAAAACGCATCATTTTAATTAAAAAAAAATTATTTAAATATCCAATAAAGAAAGAATACAGTATAATGATTCAAAATAACCACCTCTTCAGCTCTACTAGGCCGGCGCCAAGGATACGTGGGCTCGGTAGGCCTATCTATTGAAACCTTTCTTTTAACTTGTGGTTTTTCCTCTATATCAACATCCATGAAATTTTCTTTATCCTATTAAAAAAATATAATTTACTTTAAGAATCTTACTTTTTTTAACATGTAACAAATATGTCATACATGAAAAATTATACCTCATCGTCAACATAGCTGGGCCTACGCCAGGGGTATGTTGGCTCCGTAGGTCTGTCTATTGAAACTTTCCTCTTAATTACGGTTTTCTCTAAATCCGTTTCAATTTTATTTTCGTTAACCTATTCAAAAAGTATTATATTAACAAAGTATTCTTCACTAAACCTATTTCATGTATTAAAAAATTATACACTGAACTACCTCGTCTTCAACAGTACTTGGACGGCGCCATGGATAAGTAGGTTCTATAGGTCTGTCAACAGACACTTTCCTTTTGACATCTTTTTTCTCTACAATTTCGTCTGGTTGTTTATCAACCTGATAAAGATATATAAATTTACCAAATATTGATAAAGATAATGTAATTAAATAAAAATATTTAAATTATAGCTACCTCCTTAGTTATATTGTATTCGGATATTGGACTTTCTGTATCAGTGGGTTTATTGGCTGAAGCCTTTCGTTTTACTTTAGTTTTTTCAATAATCTCACTAACATTTTCAATTACCTGTTCCAAAAACTGAATATTAGCATTTTTAAAGAAACAATTATTTAAGTGCAAAATGATTAAATAAACATGATTATTTTTATCTACCTCATCGGTTTTACTAGTTTTATGTTTTGGAGCTTCGGTTTTATCAGGCTTATCAGCAGGCTCCTCTTTCATACCAGTAATTTCTGTGACTTCGTTAACCTTTTCATTGACCTATTTGAAATATTTGACATTATCAAGCGGACACATACTAATAAAAATATGACTAATATGCATTTTGTCAATATATCTACCTTATCAGTCTTGGTAGGCTTACGTCTAAAATCTAAGTCATTCGACTTTTCAGTAGGGCCCTTCTTTTTGCTTTCGGTTTTTTGAATAATGTCATCTACACGTTCTTTAACCTGATTTTAAGCAATTGCAATTAGTAAAAAAAACTCTGACTTTATGAACTATAGGTAAATTATTAAGTAAATTTATCAAAATAAATATCATTAAAATATATTTTATGATATACAACATAAAATCTACCTCATCAGTTTTGCTAGGTTTATGTTGAAGGGTTTTTGGTTGAGATGGCTCATCTTTGGGTTTTTTACTTTTAATCTCAGTTTTTTCCTTGATTTCTGTTTCTTCAATGATTTCAGTATCCTGTACAAAATTCTGATTACAGTACTCAAATGTGACTAAATCTCAATCTATAATCAATTCCATATTATATTAAAAGCTATGTTGTTAAAAGTAATAGTTAAATATTTACCTCAGTTTCACCAGAAGGGCGTTTAGACTTTTTCTTTTCTGTAGGTTTATCAACAGTATCTTTCGATGGTTCCAACTTTTCCGTCACTTCCTATATCGGCGTGATTAAGTGTAAATTAATATAAATCCTATAATGACTGTGTGTATGTATGTGTATGAATGTGTATAAGTGTGTGTATACCTGTGTGTCTGTTTTCGTAGGTCGCCGGGGTAATGTTTTATCTGAAGGCTTAAACTCTGTTGTATCTTCTACCGTTTCTTTATCGATATCCTATTTACAGAAATATAAATTTACACTAAAAATTTCAACGATGAAATTTACCCTACATTATTTATGTCATTTATAAAACCTTTAAACATATACTTTAAAACATACATTTTTGTTATTCACAACATTATAGTTATTTACTAGACACACAACTTTCAAACAAAAGTCAATATTTCGTCTGTATTTATTTCAATAGAATTTTATGTACAATAGATTGATGGACATAGTGACAATTTCAGATTTCTCTCTGTCTTATTGTTGTTGTATAATAAATAGATACATGCAGTTATCGTCTTATAAGCACTTACCTTTAGTTTCACTTGCTCTGCCTCCTGCTTTTCTGGTTCCTTTAACGAACCCTAAAAAGCAAGTTAATTTGGGACATAAGTAAGCATAAAGGGAGCATCTAACTTCAATAGAAGGGAATTAAATCAACTAAATGTTCTAATCGTTATACTATGCGTCAACTGAACTTCACTATGTAGAATTGTGGGTTAATTATTTGTCTACTATTACTAATCAGCTGCTACTTAAGGAAATGGATCAAATAATTCAATACAAATAGATCCTTACTAAGTGTTTATTTTAAAAACGTATGAAAAGGTGATTGATTACATTACAAGATATATACGAGATGTTTCTACGTTAAGATAAGCCAGGATCTGCTGGGGTTTTCTAATTTAAATTCTAGCTCACTCTACATACCTATCATTGGTATACCTTCTGTGTACTTAAATTTTTTAAACTCAATGTGAAATTTGCTAACAGTTTGACTACTCACCCTCTGCGCAGTCTTTTTGACGGCTGTGATTTGCTCTTGTTCAGATACAGCAGAAATAGACGATTTTCTGCTTTCAGCTGTTTCTTTCGTGACCTGTGTTGAAAATTCACTAGTAATTAAATTTACTGTGTTGTGTTCATAAAAATATTTTTATTTTTTCTTTGAAAATGTACCAAAGTAAAGAAAAAAATAAACGATTGTTTGTCTTGATATATAGACATAAAGGCATAAGAATGACAATTATTTATTTTCTTATTTTATTATGTTTAAATGAATTTAATCTTGAATGCTAATCACTTTAATTCAACCAATAATTTATATATATCATATTTCTCGGACTGTATTTATATGATTTAATAGCACCTATAATATTTAGACAGACAAGTTTTGGAATCTTAAAATCTTTATAATTATCACATGTAACCTAAGAAAATATTATTTATTTTTAGTTCTTTACAATCAATCAAATTTAAATCGTAATAACCGACCTTAACCGCTTTATTTTCAATGGCGGAGCTTCTTCTGCTCTCAGTCTTAACTTCTTCCTTTACCTATAAACATATTTGTCTATTACTAGATCTATACACAAGTGGTTGTAGAATTGATATGTCTAATGGAATTTTTTGCTTTTTTGAAATAAAAACAAGTTCATATTTGAATACATGAATATAGTGAATGAAGGGCACATGACAAGTATAATTGCTAAACATTAAGAAAATGTGCATCATGTTTTATTTTAGAACATAAATTATAATGTACATTAATAATGCTTTCATTGCTTGATATTCTAAAACTAAAAACAGCATTTTTATAACATTTGAATGTACATTATACCTACTACCTACAGATAAAAAGTCTTTAAGCGTTACATGACTCTTTCATCCTTCGATATCTTAAATTATATCACGGTTCATCTAATTTAATAATTATCTGTAACATTTTATACACAGAATGCAAAAAACCCCCTATTAAGAACAATAGTAATAGGTGCTAACTTCCCTATCTTTCAAATATGTAAAATTCTCAATAGCAACAGAGATATTATTGACATTTACTTTGACTCCAAAAATTCAGGTATTTTCATTATTAGAGTTTAATTAAATAACAGTGAAAAAATTAAACTGCAAGTTTTTACATCGCATTGTGAACCTTAGTCTTAAGTCCAGTAACTGATTAAATGTACAAAACTGTTGGTGATCCTTAGTAAAATAAAACGGTTGTTGAAAATTTTACAGATTTTTTTACACAACCCACCTCTGATTGCATAGACGTCCTTCGGCTTTCAGCCTAGATATGGAACATATAATAAACAATTAAAACGTTGTAAAATAACATAGGAAATGCAGAATATACACATGGAATGGAAACAGGGCTGAAACGAATTGCATAATAGTTTTATATGATATGTACATTTGTATAAAACACAACAACTTTAAAACCATGGTTCAGTTTTGGAGCGTTTTTTTACGCTTTTAATCCATACAATTATGAACAAAGGGTCTGGAACCACAAACTGATTCTACCCCCACCCTCCAATGAGTCCTAGTAAGCAAAGAAATTTAATGAAATAGTAAAATTAAACGGAATTTGGAATTTGCAACTCATGTAGCTTGTGAAAATCTCGAATTCTTATACCATAGAATAGGAACTCATTTGCATTTTTGCAGGATAAGATCTATCCTATTTTGATCCCTGTTACTGAAATTATTCATATATCAAATTTCATTCATTTTCAAGATCTAGCATGCAAACAAAAGTCACTTCTGTTTTACTAATATGATTTGATTTATCTACAATTGATTTATGATTAATACATTTTTCAAAAAACTGGCAGTAACGAACGCAATTTTATCTTCTCTTTGTCCAATTTCATTATATTTCGGTACTTTAATTTGGAACTCGAAGAACTCAATAGAATTCTTGCCAACATATAATTATAAGTGAATGGAAATATTTTAATCATCGGATATCAGGATATCTATACAATGAATGTGGAAAAATTAGGGCAATGGTGGTAGAATACAACTGTACTCATATGTTTTATTCACTTAATGGAATCGAGGATCATGCTGTCACTAATACCTTTTCTACTTTAACAGCGAGATGTTTTGCTTCTGCTTTTCTTTCTACGATCATTGTCACCTGTTTTATTTAAATTTTATCTTTATACTGTGAATTATTAGTATACTTGTCTCATTAGATCTAACTTTAGTGCTTACGAGTATATTAGCAATACTATCAAATGCTCCTGAAGATTCTACTTTTTTATTTAAGAAATGAAAATATAGAAGACGATAATGGTTCTCAAAATTATTTAGTACAAAATCTAAATTACCTTCTATTATATTATTAATCATAAATGATTTTCAAGATAATATTGTGCAATTTAGAATAAATAGTTCTGAAATAATTACCAAATGATAAAATTTGTAATATAAGATAAGTATAGAAAATCATCTCATACCTTTTCTTTCTTATCTCTTACAGTGGGAGTTGGTGAAATTTTTTCATATTTTTCAAGCACCGGTCTTTCATAGTCATCCACGAAGTCCAGTTCCATCTGAAATGTTGAAGAGATATCTTAATTTCATATTAAAGTACAATTTTGTCCTTTTTACCAATTGATTTTCATTTTTTAATTTTAAATTTCGATACTTTAAATATTATTGATTGATTTTATAGTGTCACTACAATTAATTCTTCAATTGACTCTGGACTTTATTTTATTTTAGGAAAACGGATACTGAAGAACGGGGAATAGTAAAGCACCTGAAAGAAAGAACAAACATTTAAAGCTGAAACCAAGCAGCATGCGACTGGCAATCAACCCACTGGAGCGACGCTGAACAAATCATCCTCGGAACATAACATTGAAGGCGCAGTTTTTTATTTTGTGCCATAACATTGTGTTTGGAAAAAGCGACGTACACATGAAAAGAGATGTGCTGTTTAACTGCAAACGTGTAGAGTGTAACATATAGTTAGAAGGATAAAAGACGTCACCAAGTATATATTATCTCGTTGAAACATTGTTTACCCCGTCGAATTTGATTTTGTCGTCAGACTCTGCCATTTTAGGCTTTGTTTCAGGTGTCTTCTTTGTTACTTTCTTAAGCTGTGGCTTCTCGAATTTACCTCCTTGAATTTTCAAAGGTTCCTAAGAATCAATAAAAGCTTTAACATGGGTACTACTATTACTGAAGCGTATTTATATCTTCCTTTTTAGGTGCGGGTGTATCTAATTAGTGTGATTGTGCGTCACTGAAAACATAATTATGTATATACACATGCTATTTTTATACTAATCTACAAAACATTAGTACTTAGATTTCAGTGTTCTAACCATCTCAGCTTCAGTGGCTTAATCTACACTTATTAATCTACATATGATTATTCTAACTACGAAAAGGCATTGTGAGCTTTGCCTTTGCTACCTTTTCATCATCATCATCGTCCTTCTTGACGACTGCGGGTTTTTTGACTTTTAATTGTGCAGCCTCCTCTCCTTCCTATGAAATATTAATTAATCGCATCTTAAGTAAATTGATTTCAATGATACTAGTAACTCCATGTTTTGATTTGGTAAGTGGTATATCATACTAATGAGAATTTTTATACTTTTCAAAATAACTCATTTTAATTTATCTGTAGATTGATCATTTTTATACCAGTCGCGAAAACTTAAGAAAATGCTATGATATATATTATTTATAAAAGAGTTATGGTAAGAGTAATGAAATAATTCTTTTCATAAAATTCGCAAAGAAATGTAAGTTTAAAAGAAAATTTGTGATTTCAGTCTTATTTGAAATCTTTATGTAGAAAATTTCAAGAATTAGAGCTGAGACAATTAAAATTAGCAAAGAAATAGATCAGTACCGTAAGTTTTTTCTTAGCGGGTGTCTTTTGTGTAAGTTGTGCTTCTTCTGGAGCGGTTGTGCTTGTCTTAGTGCGAGGTTTGGTGATATTGACGGCTTCCTCAACGTCCTCACCCTGACCCCACCAAACATATAGTAAAGTTATGTACAGCATACGAAGGATAAAGATAAAGTGTAAGACAGTGGAAATTGAGAGAAACAATGCAACTGAGCTTTAGAGTTTATTATCTGTTTAACCATTAACTCATGGCTCTCGATAGATTTGTTTCAGAAAGCATATTCCGTAATGTTTTTAAAATGTTAATGTAATAGTGAGTCATTAATATAAGTGTCGTGAAAATACATAAACGTGTATAAAACAGGTCTTTATAAGTTTAGTGTTTCTTGAAACCAGTGCTGTGTGTTGAGTGCATCTACGAATATTGCATTTTTATAGATTTAACTATGTAACATGTTGTACCTTAACAAGCACGTGTATTCTTTTCAAAATTGATGGGAGAGACAATTGAGCAATACCGTTAACTGAATTATTCTGTGAACCATCATTTGTGGTTAAATCATAAGTGATAAAACAATAAATTACCAAATATGAGTTTAAAGTGGATTTAAGTTTTCATTATTAAAAAAACCTTTTTTCAGTCTATATTTAATTTTTGTGTGTATCGTACCTTTTCCTTGTCTTTCTCTTTGGGAGACGGCCTCTTAAGAGTTTTTTCTTCGACAATTTCCGGTTTCTTAATTTTGAGTTGAGCTTCTGCTTCATCCTCCTATCATAGACCATAATTTAGGAATTATCAATATATGAACAAACATTATTTTATTATTTTTGAAAAGCAATTTAATTGCGTTATCTACCAAAAATAGCAGTGCAGTATAAAAAATGTGCGTGTAAAGTTAACTGTTACGAACCGTGGGTTTTATATCAGCAGGTGTTTTGTGTGTAAGTGAAACTTCTTCAGGTTCTTTGCCTGGTTTTGCTGGAGTCTTAGGTTTTGATAAGCTGACGTTTTCGTCAACATCCATAGGCTAAAGAACAAAAAATATGAAATTAATACTATCTATTTTGAATTTTATTAATATTTTATACGATTTTGGATACTACCTCCGGCTTGTCTTTGTCTTTAACTGATCGACGTCTAGTAGCTGTGGCGGAAGATGTTTCGTCTTCGGGTACTTTATCTTCGGGTTTTTTGTCCTCCTAATAATTATGGTTTGATAAATTTAGTATCATGTCATCTTCAAAACACATAAGTGCAAATCGTTTGTATTCATATATTATTGTTACAATTTTGATCAAACTTTGAACATTACAGATTTATGAGAAAATCGCTTCCACTTATTTGTTTTGCTTAATAAATTTAGTTAAGAAGCTAGTGTTGTTTGTGTAAAGTGAATGCGTGTACCTTCTTCTTTTTCTCGATAGGTGTTGGTGTGATCTTTTCGTATTTCTCAAGAACTGGCCTCTCGTAATCGTCGACAAATTCAATTTCTTCAACCTTTAAATTTAAATTATTGTAAGTAAATGTAAACAGAAAATGATTAGTAAAGAGATTTTAGAAATAAGACAGTTTAAAAGAGAAATGGAAAGTAATATTTGTGTATATAATTGTTATTCTACTATCTACACCACTCCTACATAGTTCGCCAATAAAAACCTAGGCATACATAAAATATTATACCTATAATACTTTACGAAAAAAAAGCCATACCTTCTATAGCTGCTATAATAATAATGGATATCTTACCTTTGTAACCGCTAAAATAAAAATACCACAGTCAAGAGTAAAGCGATTTACAGCCATGCGACACAACTAAAGCATTTACTCACGTTTGTTTTTAAATAAAGAGCCGTGAATTTTTGGACGCAAAGTTTAAATGCGTGATGCTTGTATTGATGCGTGTATGAAATTTAGTGTGCTATTATTAGAAAGAAAGTTGCTGATAGATCCAAATCATTATTCTGATGCTACCAAACTATGTATTGTGAAGCAAGTGTGTAAGTGTCAATATGTGTACCTCTTTCTTTTTAAGTGAAGGTCGTTTTTTAGCGGTTGGCTCGTCTTTTTTAATCGTTTTTGCTTTTGGTTTTTCTTCTGGCTTTTTATTTTCCTCCTAAACCAATACATACATTTAGTATCGAATTTATATGAATTACGTTAACTAAAACGAACGATTTAAAAGTCTACCTTGTCTTTTTGTACAGAGCGTTTGCGAAGTGTTGGCATTTCTGGTTCAGCTTCTTTTTCTTTTGGTTTTATTTTACCCTTCATCATATCAACATCATCCTATTTAAAAAAAAGTTTTATTTTTAAACTTTATTAATAAGTTAAGTGATTTTTAATTATTGTGTGCAAGGTATATTTATACCTGTGTTTCACTAGGACGACGTTTGTCTTTAGGTGTAGGAGCAAGTTTTTCGTATTTTTCAAGTTCAGGTCGCTCATAATCGTCAATAAACTCAGGTGTGTCCTATAAAAATCATGTATTTATTACCCTATCATTCTAGATAAAGCACTTATTTATCTTCAAGAAATCAATTTTATTATCAAAAAAATAAAATATAGAATTTATAGCTCATTTTGTATTACCTTATCAACACCATTTTGTTTTTTAGTCCTATCAGTAGGTGTTGGTGTAATTTTTTCATATACTTCTAATTCAGGACTTTCGTAAACGTCCACAATTTCGCCAAGACTTTCAGGCTTTAGAATGAAAGAAATGTTTAATTAGTAAAAATTATTAAATTTCTATCACATGTTGGACGAATGGAAACTGTTTTACCTTCCTAAGAGGTTTCTTTATCTTAGCAACTTGAGGTTCCTCAAGTTTTTCGTCTTCAGGTTTTGTAGGAGTTTTCGATAATTTGATTTTAGATAGATCATCAACTGGCTCTTCCGGTTTCGGTAGCCCTTTCTTGATGCTAGATCTACGGGGCTCTGGTTTTTCGTCTTCAGCCTATTACATGTACAAATTTAGACATAAATTTCTCTTTTCCAAAACTAAATATTGTTAATATTGAAATAAATATTTTTATATTGTTATTGAATATTTTCATATTATTAAAATTGTATAAATAAGTAGACAAGTAGATATTAATGAAATATCATTTTAATACTTTTTGACAGTTCATAATGTATTTTTTATAACTTAAATATTAATTGTTATAATGAAACTAGTTAACTTTAATATAAAATAATGTACCTTATCTTTCTCAAGTTTAAGCTTTTTGTCCGGCGCCGGCGCAGCAACTGAGGTCTCTTCCTCACTTTCTTGTTCACTTTTAACGCTATCGGACACTGAAGCTCGTTTACCCTAAATATTTTTATAAATATTTAAGTTGACAGATTTAATAATCCGTATATAAGGAAGCTATAGTCTAATCAAATAAATCAAACACTGTCATTTAAATATATTTAAGTGAAACTAAATTTAACGAATTTCTCCAATTGGCTATGCAACGACTTGTGAATTGTGTGTTATGTGTATAGTGTATTGTGGTTACCTTAAGTGTGTCGGTCTCTTTTTGTTTTTTAGCAAGCGGCGTCGGTGTAATCCTTTCATATTTTTCCAATACTGGTCGCTCATAATCGTCTTCAAACTCGAATTCATCCTAATTTCAAATAAATTTTAGCACGAACACACAACAGGTAATTAGTTATCACATACTAACCGGTCAATTTATGGCCGTCTATGTAACATATAAAAGTAAATTCTAACCATGGTAATGATAATATAAAAATCTAAGTTGCATTAATAGTTCTCCATTTCTAGTCAGATTTAAAGACTTTAAAATTACATTTAAAACGGTTATATGAAAACAGGAAACTACTTACTGAATATAATGTCATTACCATAATTTGAATTGATGAATAAAACTGGAATATATATAAAAGTAACATAAAAACAACTTAATATACAACTATGTATGTTCTAGATACTATGAACATTGAAAACACATGAGTGATTACTAGAAGCATTGTACAGATTGGGCTATATAGGTATATAAATAATAATAATCTTACCTCTTCTTTTTTCGCAACAGTCTTCTTTCTAACCACCTTTTTCTTCTCGGTGGTCGTCTTTTTAGCATCTGCTTTCTTGTCTTCAACTGGTTCCTCCTTAGGCTTAACTGATTTAAGTTTTGGAATGCCTTCAATCTTCTTTTCAGGTTCTGGCTCAGGCTTCTTCTTTTCAATTTTCTCAAGAAGAGCTTTCTTCTCTTCTTCAGTCTTAGCAGTTTTCTTCTCAAGAATTTTTTTAGCTTCTTCGATTTCAACCTCAGCCTTTTTAGTTTCTTCCATTTTAGATTCAACCTTTTTAGATGCCATTTTAGATTCTGTTTTCTTGGCTTCGATATTAATCTCTTCTTGTTTCTGTTCCATAGAAAATTCTTCTTTTTTCGATACTTTCTTAGCAGCAGATTTCTTTTCTTCAATAACTTGTTTTTGTTCCTCCTTCTTTTTAACTTCCTGATTTGAAATGCAGACGATTAAAAATATTGTATTTATATTAATTTAAATGTTTATTTATTAACGTCCATAATACAATGACTAATAACGATGTCTGTATTAAATATTTATTACAACTTTTTTTTTTACAAATTAAGAGCCATGATTACCACTAACCTTTCTTTCGTCGACGTGGTTTTGTTCAATCACAGATTTTTCTTCCACGATCGACATCTCTTCCTCTGATTCTTCGATTACTGTAGTTTCTTCTTCCTCCTCTTCCTTTTTCTTTTTCTTAAATAATATTTGTTTCATGAATGATAGAATTTAAAGAAACACTAAGGGCCTTACTTATAATAATCTCGTTAAGAGAGAATTAGCCATCTCTTAAATAAGAGACTCTTAGGCCCCTAATCAATGTCTGTTTCAAATACAACTTGCCATCTTGCATCTTAGCAGTCACTTAAACTACCTCTCGATGTTGGTTATTTTTTGACAGTTATTTATGACTTACTTTACTACCACCTCTTATCCTTAAGAGCAGTTTATGGGTAAGATTTTCGTTAATCAATTGCTGAGCAGTTTCTTAAAATTTAACAAACGATTATAAGTAAGGCCAAAAATGTTTAACTTACGAACTAACTTACTTGTTTTTCAAATGTTCGAATTAAAAGTCAGTTCGTTGTTTAAAATCACTGATTAAGAGAATATAATCCTACATCGATGAACTAAATATCAACTCATGTTACAATCGGAAGCTTTTTAACAAATATTAACAAAAGTACATAAGTACTTTAATTATATATTTCATTATGTTACTTAATTATTATTTATTATTAAAAAACTGCTACAGTTATAAGTAATATATTAAGGCGTTTGTGTGTGTGTGTGTTTAGGCTGCATAAAGAAGTGCTGTAGCACTTCAGAGAAAATATACTTCAAGTCTTAACGGCAACTTTTGTAACAATTGAAAATGTTTACACATTGAGATAGATAAAAATGAACAAACGTACAAATACTTCAATTAATTATTATTATTGATTATTAAATAGAAAAGTGTTATTTTGCAAAGTTATTGCAACAATTCGACTCTGATACCGGCGTCTGACTACTTATAACAATCATGAAAGCAATTATACCCACGTCTAGAAAAAATAACCGGTGTATTTAAAATTTGTCTAAGAGTATTAATTTAACTCTTACCTTTTCTTCAACAATAGTCAAGTCAGCGGAAGATTCGTCTTCACCATACTCGTTCTTGATCACCACTCTGTAGTTAGCTACGTATTTAGTGGTGACTTTCCTTATGTACAGCCTGGCATTAGTTCCATCGAAAGAAGTGCTAACTTCAGACGAATCTCTGATCACTGTCGAATTCTTGTACCATGTACACCTGCATGACTGGTCTGAAGTCTTGAGAACAGCTACGAATTCAGCTTCCTCATTTTCTTTTTTGGCCTTGAAAAAGTAGGGTAAAATTATTAATAAGGTTCAATAATCATTTCTTAATTATCATTCACTTCTTACACATTTTAAGTTGACACAAAACTTAGTTTAGAAAAATGTGGCATAATCATATTTATTTTTGCTTCAAAAGTATAATAACTAATACTGTCAAATTAATTTCGATCACCAAGACTATTATATAGTATAGAGCTTATGAGTGTGTGCGTCTATATTATTATGGCTTATTTTAGCTAGGAATATGTAATCAAAGTTTGGAGAGATCAAAAGGTCATTAAAAAGTGTATAGGTCATTGAGTTCAATTACCACCTTCGAAACAAAATGATGCCCTTGATTGCCTTATCGTTCTCCATTCCAAATCATTGTTTATTTTAAACAATGCGTTTAAAAGACGATTTTTCAAAAATATCTCATAAAGAAGAGGTTTTAAGTTTTACTCCTTAACTGGGTAAAGTAATGAAAATTGTGTAAAGAGAAAAATATTTTACTGGTCAATTTTACATGAAACTTAATGTTAATGCTTCAGGACGTTTTTAAGTAACTAGTAAATATTGATTAACACTTACCAAACTTCTGAGATGCTTGATAATCTGTGGTTTATCTCCCTTCTCTTCTGGAATATCTGTGATCTCCACCAATTGTGACGCTGCCTCACCCTTTTCGTTCTTTGCAACGAGTTTGTATGAGCCTTTGTCGTGTTGTGATATATTCGAAATTTCCAATTTAACCGTGTATTCTCCCTGAATATTTTATTTTAAGGCATTAAAACTGGCTCTTTTAACAAGTAATAGATATAATTAACTTTGGAATAAAAAAAATTTTACAATCATATTCAAGCAAGTACGGAAATTATTGCTATTAATAAGTTTTATATTTCTAAATTATAATAAAGGAAGATACGTACTTCTCTAGAGGGCTCGATAAGCACGGTATGCCTAGAGTCCTCCCTGACAGCGTTAGTTTCTTTGAACCATGTGCATTGTGGTGCAAATTTACTTAATACTTTACATTCAACAATAACAGTCTTCTTCTTAACTATCTTAATGATCTTTGGCTTCTCTTTGATAACTGGAATGACTGTGAAGAAGAAAACAATATTAGTATACGTTTTACTCACATTTATACTGTAATATGTACAACGTAAATAATAAATACCGGGGAAATATTGAATTAAATTATTATATATTATTATTAAATAAATATTGGGGATATACTCAAATATATAGATTTTTTACTACCTAAACCAGGTTGCTTTATTACTTACTAAATCCTTGCAATCCTACGTCACTCGTGTAAACTTTGTAATCGAGTCCCATAAAACTATGAAATTTTATGGTATTAAAGTATCATAAATTCATCCTCTTTGTTGAAAATAAATATCTGTATACTCAATTTCATAAGTTGATTAATTTTCAAGGCCTTGAATATGGTACAAACTAATGAAAAAATATCCAACAGGGATGGCCGAAATTCGGCTCAAGCTACCGAAATTCGGTCAAAACGAATTTTGGTAGCTTGAGCCGAACTTCGGCTTTCGGTTTAAGTGCAGAACATTTAGTACAACAAAAAAAAGAAGATACCTACTTG
This sequence comes from Dendrolimus pini, assembly GCA_949752895.1. Classification (NCBI taxonomy): domain Eukaryota; kingdom Metazoa; phylum Arthropoda; class Insecta; order Lepidoptera; family Lasiocampidae; genus Dendrolimus; species Dendrolimus pini. The sequence continues at coordinate 5,797,250 of OX457146.1, forward strand.
TAAAGATCTTAATAGATCTTTACAAGAGAGAAGAAATTAATAGATCATATCCTATCTTAACCGTAAAATATAATTGTAAACCTTTATACTCATGGTCATTTATTTTAGTTTGGAAATGATAAAAAATAAATAAAATTAGATCTTCTTAATTGAAGAGTCTGCCTAATTAAATAGATATCAAACTAAACCAAAAGTGAAATAAACTTATTATTCCTCTAACAACCATAAGTAATTAGTGTAACTAATTAATTATAGATAGATAGATAGATGCGTAACTTGAATAAAATAAAATAAAAACACTTCTAAGGGACATTAGAAATTACAACTTTAATTTTGATTGAAATCACTTTTTTACGAAGTAAACATTAAGAATTTAGAATTATAAAATTATAGTTTTTTTTCAATCAAAAGTCTAAAATTCTGTCCTTTTACCAGAGGCAGATTATGGTGTAATAACGCCAAAGATTCGGCGTCATCAAGTCACGAAGTTAAAAAGTAACGACGTGTAGTTTTCGAGAAAGCGTGACGAAATTAAACCGAAGTTTATATTCAGCCGGAGTTCGTATTCGGTTCAAAGCACATTCGGCCCATCTCTAATATCCAGCCAAAATACTTTCGCTTTTATATTTTTGAATCGACGTAATAAAGATAGTAATATTGAAAAAATAATTTACTTACTTTCAATATTGAGCGTAAGATTTGCATTGAGCTCTCCAAGTTCATTTTTAATATTACATTTATACAATCCGGAGTCTTCAATACCAGGATCGATAAGTTCCAAAATTATTGTGTAAATGTCCTCTTTTACTTCGACCCTGGTCTTAATTTTCGACGAGTCCCTTACTTCTTTGCCTTCATGGTACCACACGATCGTTGGTCTTGGGCTAGCTTTAACCTTGCATCCCATAGTAACCAATTTACCGTTATCTTTAGACTGAATCGTAGGCTTCTCGACAAACGTCGGGCCCTCACCTTCTGGTTCTGGTTCAGCTTCGATGTTTAAGTTAAGGTTAGCATTGCTTTCACCGTATTCATTTTGGACATGACAGCGGTAAGCGCCACCATCCGCTGCAGTCGGGTTCGTCAAAAGCAATAATAACTCGTAAACATCTTCTTCAATCGTTTTCGATCTAATCTCGCACTTGCTACTAGCCTTGATGACGGTCGTACCCCTGTACCACGTAACCTCAGCCGCTGGTTTCGCTTTGCACACGCATCGCATTGTGATAAGTGTGCCATCTTCATTGGGAATGATTCGGGGTTTCTCCACAAACGACGGTGCGAAACCATTCTCGTCATCCCCACCTATAGACGACATACAAATTGGTTAAAGATATTTACAAAGTAACGGTTATCATAAGCATCATGCAGCTTGTAAGCTTAAAGCTTTACATGCTATCGCTACTGTATGCGTACGTTAATATTAATTTTATTTATTTTTTAAAGTTATTTTTATCGTCCTATTTTACCTTGGAAATTGAGAGCAATATTGGCATTGCTCTCACCAAATAAGTTGAAGGCATTACATCTATAATTCCCACCATCTTCTTTTGTAGGCCCTAAAATCTCTAATGTTAAATTAAAGGTATCTTTTCCTGTTGCTTTTCTGGACATCTTCATCTTTGCACCGTCTCTTATTTCTTTGTCTCCGTGGAACCACGTGATATCTGGGACCGGATATGCTTCAAGTTTGCATTCCATTATTAATACATCGCCTTCCTGTCTGATTGTTGGCTTTTTAGGGAATCTTGGTGCTTTTCCATCGGGTATTCTGTTTAAAAGGTAAAATTTTAGAGAAGAAACCTATACATAACTGCGTGATAATTTAATAATTAACTAAAATCCTTACTTAGGCTTGTCTCCACCTTCGAAGTTGAGATTTATTTTTGCTACGCCTTCACCATGTTTGTTTTTAGCTACTGCTCTATATTCTCCTCTGTCTGAATTTTCTACACCTATGATTTCGAGTCGCGCCATATGATATAGAGTTTGGTCCTCTTCTAAAGTTATTTTATATCTACTGCTTTCTTTTAATAATTTTTTACCATGGTACCTGTGCCAGGTGCAAAAATTAATATTGATACTATCTTTTTGATTGCACAATTGTATATTGTGTTTTTTCTTACCATGTGATGCTTGGTTTCGGTTTGCCAACGCATCGACATTCGAATGTGATTTTGGTACCATCATCCGATTGCCTGATGACCGGTCTCTCCGTGAATGTCGGTTTAATATAGTCTTCAGGTACGGGCGCTTCGTCGCCTATTTCATATCAAATATATTAATTAACATCTTCATTATTATCTAAACGAAGACTTGCAGCATTTATAATATTTAAGATGTTTTCTTTACGTTGTGTGTATATTATTTTGTATTATATAAAATACGCATCCAAATTTCAAGTAGAGTTAGGAGAAAATAGATAAATAATATTCTTTTTATATATACATACAAATATATTAGATTATATGTGATTTTATTTCTTTTCTAAATTCTAAAGTACGCATGACAGTTGCTTTTGTTAATGAATTAATTGGTGCATTTGCTAAAGCGTATAAATTACGACATTACCTCTAACTACAAAAATGACGAAGGTATAACTAGGGTTAATAGAAGCTTAGTTGCAAAAGATATTAAAGTAAATAATGACGACAATGTTACAGACATACATAAGAAATAGATAAATAAGAGTGCAACAATTGCAATATGTGTGCAGTGTTAATAAAAGTGTTTGTGTGTGCAAGTGTGGTATGTATGAGTCGTGTAATCCTAAACAAGCTTACATCAAGATAAGAAAACATCTTAAATTAAATCACAACAACTTAAGTCATAGTTCTAAAGTGTATTATGTGGAGTAAATTAACAAATTGAACAAAATTAGTGGATGAATTACATAAAGCTTTGCTGCAATATCTACGTCGTCGACATCAATTATATTTACTATTTTTATAGGATTAGAATAACACAAATAAGCGGTGTTGTTAAAACAATTTAAGCTTATCAATAATGGTCGATAATTTCAGTTGTTTCCGTACACAATTGTAACAGTTGATTTTTTAAATGGTATATTATTAAAATTCCATTAACAATATACAAATAGTATACAAAAAAAATGTATGTCTCGAAAAGAGTTAAATGAATTTTATAAGCAACATGAGCTTTGCAAATCTCATATTTCAAGATTATTTCGAGCTCATTTAACTAAACTAATCTTTAATGCAATACACATGATCAATTTGTTCCTATATAAAGTAAATTATTAATTGGTGTAGAAATTCAAGTCGTCGGTAGCAAATATGTACTTACTGTCGAAATTTAAGCTGATAGTGGCGTTACTTTCGCCGAGTTCGTTCTTAGCCGTCACTCGGTACTTGCCAGCGTCTTCCACTGTAACATTGTTGATCTCCAGAGAGGCATAGTACGATTTTCCATCTTTGTTTACTGTTAACTGTAATGAAAGATAAAGAACGAACTAGTATCTCGCAACAAACAAGATAATGCATTCAGACTAAATTTCCCTTTCAACAGTAACCAAAAATGTCTTCAATAGCATCAATTCATAGACGAGCCACCCCTGTTTGAAAGAGACAGGCAGTGTACTCCACTATGCTACGGCTGATTGAATAATTAAATACGTCGGTTGTCTCAATGTATAGGTTTTCTTTCACCGTCAGTGGTAATTATAACAATATTTAGAAAAACTGCCTAAGCAGTATATGCTTCACAACTAGGACTTAAACCTATATCATTAGATACACGACCGCATCAACTACTGAACATTTCTTTAAGTGAAACTTCTTTAGAATCGCTATAATTTGTAACTCAAGGAAACGCAAAAGTGACACCAAAAAGAGATAAACACATAAATCTATAGGACTAAGCCTGCGAGAGAAAGCAATTATATAATTATTTCCTTGTATTTGTAAAGTTTTAATTTAATTTAATTAAATAATGTAATTAAATTATCTGAATAGTGTATCTTTGCAAGGATACAGTAAACTTCTCAGTTTATAGCTTTGAACTGGAGATGTGCCATAGATACAGCACTAATTCCTATCCAATTAACTTACAAATATTAGACTTTCATATCAAATATTTATCATATCATACTAGTATTTCCAGTGATAGCAATCTCCTGGGTGGTGCTCTTCATAAAAATATATAGCCAACAATAATATGGGCATAACTATTGTTATTATTTTGTTCAAACATACCTAACGTTATTGCATTAATTTGTAACAAGTCATTGTTAAACGTATTGTTATCTACGTTTGAAATATATATAATAGTTTAATGCTAATATTAGATGAATCTACGAAATTGAATCTATCTGATTGAAACGCACAGAACTTAAAGACACTGCGGTATTCAATGAAATTGAATTATTCAAGTTTATATTTATAGGAATATTTTTTTATATAAATACAAATTAAAAGATAGAACCAACTAACATAGGCTAAGGATACGGTATTCCCAGGCGTTAATAGCAAGGTACGTAAAATTTTTAAAGGTAAAATTCCACACGTAATCTACATGTTTTATCTCTCCGCATATTATTGAACACTGTTGAACACAAGTCCTTGCTCTGGATTGTCTCTAAGCCAATCATCCAGATCCTCACACAGTTTTGTGTTCTAGTGCGCAGTAAAGAGTTATCAGAAAAGAGTTATCATCTATCAAATCTAAAAATATGAACCAAAATGTAATGTTGTTTGAGCTTATTCTCAAAGTCTTCGATAGCAAACTTAATGACGTTTTATTTTAGATCTATGACAGTATCAGCCCCACCTGGCGGTGTTCTTAGCCAACTATAACGGGGTCAAGGCCATCTTTAAGAAGCTTTAAAACTAGAGCGTCGACGATAATTGCACTTATTTTTGCTTTCACGGCTGCCATTAGCTCCGTATCATTAGTTTTGACATTGGCCAGGTATTCTTCGGTTATGTAATGCATGTAACTGACTGTAAAATGGGAACAACTGGTATGTGTCAGTTGCTATGAAAAACGTTTGTGCGTATAAATACAATAAGGGATTTGCTCGCAGTTTTGTCGCAAGTCAAACCCTAGTCTATTAAAGAGTATTCATACAAGTTAAAATGCATTCTTAGTACATTCTCGGTATTGAAATTACATAATATATCAAATTGCAACAAAAACATTTAAATATATTGTATTTTTATTCGTATTATTAGTTTTCATCGTTAACCAAAAAGTTACAGAGCTTCCGGAACCTAACTTCCGAAAATTAACGAAGCAATCCCGGTCTTCCACTTTTCTTGTCCAGCTGCCACTAACGACGATGAGTCAGTTGTTGTTCTACTGGGCTTGAGACGTACTATATTTACCGAGACGTAGCTATTATTTTAAGACCCGTTTGCACTATCCACCATGGATCCTGCGAGAAATGTGTTCGGTCCACTACCGTTTGGGATTGTTTATTTTACAAGTTATTTCGATAACCTTGCCTCTCTTAAGGATATCTTCCCTTCTGATTTTATCTATAAGGAAGAGACCCAGGCTTGCTCTGTAGTCCTCTATTATCTAATATTATCTACGATCTGTTTCATCTGTTTAAATCTGTATTATCGTCGTTAACTTAAAATACTTAATCAATAAACAAATATATTTGCTAGCGAAGATGAATTATGTAGTAATAGTCATTTTTATTCTGAATTAGATTGACTATCTCATTGTTAAGATATAATAAATTACGAGGGATTTTTTGTAGATTTAGGGATCTTAAAAACTTGCACAAATTATAGTAAAAGACCTTTTTGAACTCACAATATATGGGCAACATGATCCCAATCGTCTACGTATCATCTACGACGCAATTCATTGCGATTTCAAACCGTTAGCGAACGTGTCCTCGAAACAGAAGAATTATCGTGCTCATACTTTGGACTGTGATTAATGAAAATAGCCTAATGTTGAGTAATATATTATTAATGTAGGTGAGTCTTACCTTATGCCTGGCTCCAAATTTGACCTCCGTGTTGTTGTGGAACCAAGCGACGCTGGGCACGGGTTCGGCTTCGATGCGGCACTCGAAGATGAGCCGCTTGCCGTCGTCCTCCTGCCTGATCGCCGGCTTCTTGGCGAAAGTGGGCGCTTTTCCGTCCACTTGTCTGAAAATATCATTCCCTTTATTCCCTAAAGTATTCTTCGACATTGGAATTCCACGGCCTCTATGGTTGAGCGGACTGAGCCTTTATCAGGTGAGCTCACTGCAACGCAGAGACTCCGGGTTTGAATTCCTAGCGTAGCTAATTTCATAAACGAACTTTCCCTTATTTTTTCCGGTTGGGGTATCTGGGATCGGCCCCAGAATCCGTTATACCCAAGCTCAATCCGTTATACCCAGAATCTGTTATATCCGTTATACGTTACCCATATCACAGGAGTAACTTCCTACGCTGGGGACATGTAGTGTGTTTGTCTAAAGAAAATAAATTACTTGACGGATTTCAATAAAAACTTTAGTAGGTACGTGAAATGTATTTTGTAATAATTCTCAATAGAACAGATAAATAAAATTGAAGTGTGTAATTTCAAAATAACAGATTTTTATTAAATGCATATAAGGTACTTACATCAAAAAAACTATTTTTTAAATCTTTGTTTATTGAGGCTAAGGGCGCTTTCAATTTAGACGATTCGTGTCGGACCGCTGTCGCACGGTTACCGTGCCGCTGGTTATGACCCGTTGCCGTGCTGCTATAGTACGGCAGCAGTACGATACCAAACGCCTAAATTGAAAGCGTTTCTGACTGTCGTGCGTTTGTTCGATAGTGGTGTTTTAAATATATTTGTTTTCATTTTGCTGGGATCTTGAATTTTTTCATTAAGTGGAGACAAAACTGTAAAATGCTGCCCCCACTCGCCTATATTTTTACTTTAATCATCATCATTTTAGCTATCAGACGCGTACTGATGGACACGCGTGCGTCTATTTTTTTTAACCTATGCCTACACGCCCCGCGAAAAGTTTATCTGCTTTAAAGTACTCTACGTCTCTGTGGTCAAAGTTGCATTAATAGTGAGTTGTGTAATTGTCTACGAAGTTTGAATTGGCCGCCCGGGGGATGGACACCTGCTTGTCCCCTTCTCCCCAATATTTGACCCTGCTATTTCAATATCTTGCACGGTTCAGAATAAAGAGATGACTTTGACACTTTATTTTTAACATAAATTGTTCTGAGCAATATAAAACAGAACATTAATTATACTGTAATGGCGTAGGTACGAATTCAAAGCACTGATATAGTAAAAATATAATTTCAAGATACGACTCAAATTGATTAAAACAAGATGAATAATTAGACAAATTGAAATACTCACTTCTGTTTTTCTTCGTCAGCGGCTGAAAAATAAGAAAATACGTTTACATTAATCTCTGTTGCTAGGAACTTGATATTGGCGGAGTTAGTTATAAAACGTGGTAGTGAGAGCTAAATGTTTTAGCTCCTTGGAAAATCTGATGTTTAACATTGGCGTAACCGACAGACATAAACATTAGGAGTCATAGCAGTGATAATTCTGAAAATAAACCGAGGCGTTCTGCTGTTATACGTTGTTTAGCTAATTTAAAATATGCCAAAGTATTCGTTTCAAGAACTCGAGCTCGCTAATATTAAATTAGTAATTCAAATTATTTATTATAAACTGGCATTCCCGACAGATTATACTTTCGCAAATAAAATTATGTAAATAATGTCAGTAATCTATATATTAAGACGTGAAGCAAAAACTTTGTACCTATTTTTACAAAAATTGCGCGGATGGAGGAGTATGAAATTTCGCACACTTATAGCTTATATAGAGAAAAAGCGACGAATGCTAATATTTTTTTAAATTCTGCATAATAAAATACATTTAATCAAAAAGAAAAAAAAACATTACACACAGTACTATGTATGTGACACACATACATAGTATACGCATATATATATATATATATATATATATATATATGCTGTTTTGTTTATTGTTCAATCTGTGATTATAGTATAGTCTTTGACATTAATTATTATGGTCAAATTTCGGGCGAATCAAGAACCACGGGCGACCACAAGTAATAAATAAATACTAATCTAGGCTTCAGTTTTAGTGGTACAGGATAGGATAATATATATAAGGATAATAGACGAAGAAAACGAAACCATGAAACAACAAATTACTAAACAAGTGAAGAGGTGTGATTTTTAAGCATAGAAATTATCATTTTTTTTAAAGCTAATTTAAAAACTATACGGATTCCGAAGATATAACAGGGAATTCCTCAAAGTCAATAGATAATGTGTAGTGATTGAGGTATTGCTTCAGCAATAACTTTTTGATTTTTAGCCGTTACTGATTATAATTTTTGCGTTGGTGTTAAGATTTTGAAATACATTCATTGGTATTAATAACATACACATACACATTAAACCTTTGGTTTGGAATATATAGCAGGGAGTTCCTCAAGTTCTAATAGGTAATGTGTAGTGACTAAAGTATTGTTAGGTTTGTGACAATCTTAAAACATGTGGGTACTTATGATACACACATATAAGCTGTACTGTAAATTAAAAAAAATAAACAAAAATAAATCGACTAAAGGGTTAAAAGTGGGTATTTTTATATCACTTTCCCATGAAAGCGTAACAGACAGTTACTTTAGAATTTATAATATTAATAAATAATGGGTGATGAACAGAACGACTAGACTTGTCATTGTTGTGCATGAAGCAGAAAATCTAGAAAAACTGAAATCATCTTCAGTTATGGATGAATTGATAAATAAGTTTTCCGAAAAAAGACGACAAATCTATCTTGAATTGTGTAACTCAGCTCCTAGGAGCATTAAGTATAAGTAATAACCTGTAATAACTTAAATTAATATATAATTATTATAATTCAATAACGAGCATTTTTTTGTTTCTTTTATAAGAAAACTTTACCTTTCCTTTGGGGGGCCAAACACATTTCACACACAAGGCCCGTCAAAGCAAGCTACGCCACTGGTGTTGTACAACACTGAACATCATAAATTACAGCAGCTATTAAGAAGTACGCTGCTCGTAATAAGCAAATTTAAGATTTGCGGGTTCTAAGTATACTTTCTTTTGTGGCACAATACAGCTCTACGTTGCACACTACGTTCACTTGGAAGTCATCCGCTGCTCGTGGAGTATACTAATGCCATACGTGAGCAAGCTGTGGAATGAACTCCCCACGCTCTTTTTTCAAAACCCTACAATATGCGATAGTTCAAAAAAGGGCGTAAACAGATGTTTAAAGTCCTAACGAGGCAACACATCGGCTCTCTTGATGCTGTAGATGTCCATAGGCGACAGTACAGTAATTATAGTAAGATAAATGAACGGTCGGTATGATATAGCTAGTCTCTATGCTACTGCTTCATCTGGGATAATATTAGTGATCTTTTCGTGCAAATGTAACTATAGGTTTAAGGCATTATTTGTGATTCTGCATTGTTATTGACTGTTAATTACTGTATCCGTGCAGGAACGGAGAAAGAATAAGAGGCGACAAAAAAATCATAGCCAGATGGTAGGGCATTCGCCCGACTGGATGGCTATCACCCCTAGTCTAGAGTCTGTCACCATAACAACCTCAAGTTGTGTTCCTGCAATAGTGACCAGGTTCCAGTTTCCCTTAAGAGAGCAGAAGCTCATTTGTAGCACCATTGGTGTTGCTAATGTCCATAAGCGATAGTAACCGCTCTCCATCAAGTGGGCCGTCTGCTTATTTCTATGATATAGGAATCGGGTATAAGTGTGCAAACTAGGGTTTGTCTACAAGCACACATTTAAAAAAACGTCTATGTTTCGCCATAATTGTGGTAGAAATGACGGATAAGCAATAACCTTACTAATATTGTATTGCTCATTACTTATTAGAGTATGATTTTAAAATAGCTATCTATCTGTCAACGAATTCCTAATGGCGTCCAGAGTAATAGTGTTATTCATCATATTGTTTACAATATTTAATATTTCTTGTCATTGAGAAATCGTCATGACATCCGTTGTTAATGGCAGCTGACATTGGGCTGTTTACACGTGAAGCGTTTTCCTATTATTAAAATTGTGTTAAACATTAACGAACTTGATTATGGCCCTACTCCATCTGGGAGAATGATAGTATTAGCGACTATACCAAATCATTCTTTTTATTGCGTTAAAAATGACGCCGTTACCTGTTGATGATCAACTTTTTTTTTATTGCAGGACTTCAGCAGATAGGCCCACTTGATGGAAAGCGATATACTCTAGACCAAGGGTGGTAGTCATCCAGTCGGGCAAAAGCCCTGCCACCTGGCAGAGCTTTTGCGGAGAAATTCCGTAACAAATATACAGAAAAACGTCAGTCGAATTGCTCAATAAAAGCTCTTTTATTTTAAGTCGGTTAAAAATGTGTAATGTGCGAGTGAGATGGACACATTGACATGTAAAGGATTGACTAATGACAGGTTCAAGGGATATAATCTTATATTTTACACGCTACGTATGAAAAGAGCCTTATGGAAACGTGCTTTTCTGCTCGCAATAATTGGCTACCCACATCGCGTGGGCAAGATCACGTATTTTTACAACCACTTATTTTGGGGTATGACTAAAGTCGTTTCATAAGGTATTTTTATTGGCCCAGTATTGAGTTACGGGCAAATTAGTGACAAACGTTTGACAAATGTTTGGACAATATTTATTGTTGTTGGCATAAATATACGCCCTACATTATTGTTGTGAAATATAATGATTGACAGTTCTGTATTTAGATTATGTAAAAGTGTAAATTTGTACACCACTGAAATGTATTTTTGATTTTTTGTTAGATTATTTATACTACGTTATATTTCGAAAGTTAAAGTATTTTGTTAATTATTTCGGATAAATAAAGGGTTTGCTTCATGCTTGACTGGGGTTGAGATCGCTTTATCGCTATGACCGTATATTGTTTTGTTAAGAAAGTATTGTAAAGTTATAGTTAAGTAAAGCTATAGTTAATTAATTAACTTTGGAATAAATTATAAGAAAATCACGATAGCAAAGCCAAGGATAATAATAATAGACCACTAAAACGCGTAATTCTAAATACGTATTGTATATTATATATTAAAATGGAAAGTAGAAAATAGGAGCAATAAAAAGTGTGTGTCAGCTGCGACGCACGACCGTACTTTACAACATCTAAATTCAAAACACCTAACCGTATCTTACACAAATAGATATTATTTTAGATCTTATATCATTGCATTAAAGTTCGAAACTGTATAATAATAAGGGCGATTACAAGACCTGCAATATTCAAAACACCGTATTTTACACTGATAGATATTATTTTAGATCTTATTTCATTGCACTAAAGTATAAAATTGTTTAGTAAGAAGTTAACGCTTGTGTTATTTTTACTTCTCATGAAATTTCCATACGGGGAATCGAAATCGAAAATCGATTTTCGAGGAGTAAACTCCGAAAAGTATACCCCTCAAAATCATGTAATAAGTAGTGGGAGGTCGAGCTCGAACGCAGCATCGCATACAATAACAGGCCCCATTTATTGTTTCCACACAGTATAAAAAATAAAAACTTAGTTTAAAAAAACTGACTTCAGAAACTAAAAAACTATAAAATAACTTATTTGTAAAGCTATTATTATTAATATATATTTTCTAAAACATCTTGAAGTCGGTGCAAAGTAAAACATAAAAATTACTATATTTTGAAAATTACTAAGCAGCTAAACAGTTTTTGCCATGTGCTAAGGCATTTGCCCGACTGGATGGCTACGACCCCGGGTTTAAAGTATGTCGCCACAACAACCTTGAGTTGTGTTCCAGCATTAGTGACCAGGTTCCAGGCTCCATTAAGAGAGCAGCAGCGCATCTTTAGTACTTTTGGTGTTGCAAATGTCCATAGGCGATGGTAACCACTTTCCATCAAGTGGGCCATCTGCCTGTCTGCTGAACTCAAGCATATAAAAAAAACAGATATTTAGCACTTTAAAATAAATAAATAGTTATATTAAATTTGTTCTTATAATATAACAGTGCCTAAAAATTTTTCTTTATAAAAATAATTGCTATAAGTATAATTATTTACACAAAATAAATGTAATACATGAAATGTATTTTATAGAATTTTCTATTATAGACAAAATTCATTTCTAGTGCGAGCAAGTAATTATTTAAATAATGTAGGTAAACACGATGACATCGACCCATTTGCAATCAGTATTTCAAGAGCCAAGCGGTGTCTAAGCCTTCAATTTTTCAAGTGATTAGACATCTCGGTGCCTTTTTATGTTTGCATGTTACTTTTAAGCGATAGCTTAGTCGTGAAAACCTGTTATTGGCTTTCTTGTATTAATTTTAGATATCTAATAAAATGTATTTAGCTGTAGGTTTTCCATAAATAAATAAATAAATTATACTTATATATTAAATTATATAAGTATAATTAAATTAAAACTTATTTTCATTTCCCTTAATATATTTCCAAAACTTGGTTCATGAGATGTGTTCAAATTTCTAGGCAATATTATTTAATATTATTTATAATATAACTTAATAAGACTGAGTTTTCATGGTTTCGAGATTTAATAGGAGTCTCCTATAAGACTATATTAAAATTTAGGGTAATCACCTGTTTATAACACGAATTAGAAAAACATAAAAAAATGTTCTATATTTACTGTCCTGTAGCTTTTTCGAAAGAATGGTCCCTGATAATATATATATATATATATATATATATATATATATATATATATATATATATAATGAAATCGACGTATATAGTGACTCAGCACGACCTTCCTTTCGCCAAGTAGAGGTCAGCTAGTATGGATTTTACGGCACGCGAAGCGGGCCGGTATCAGCTAGTATATATACTTATATAATAAGAGACATCAATATAAACAACTGCCAAAAATGATAAATCATCGAACTACAAAGTCTTAAACAATAATGTTTGTGTATCCCGCTTTTCCGGGTCGTAATGAATTTTTTAAAATAATGTTATATACATAGCTGTTAATTAAAAATTGCACCATTAGGAAGGAGGTCCCCGAGATCTGTATCTGTCGCCCTAGTTTGGGGAACAATGAGTTTAAAAAATTGTGAATTATGTTTGACTCAATAAATGATTTTGATTTGATTTGATGTACGATGTATATTATTTTACCTAATTTAATTTATAAAATTCTTTTGTTCGTGTTTATGTCAACTCCTCCCAAACCCCTGGAGCGATTTCGATGATATGTTTTTTTCTATCCGACAGTTGTAAGCTTCTAATTTGAACTGAGTTTTAATACTAGATTGCCTAGCAAAGTGTCTTTAATATTAAATTTTATTGGAAGTCGAAAGCTATTCTTGTTATGTACTTCATATTACATATTACTAAATTTGAATTATACAATATTGGAATTGTTATCAAGATTTAAAGTCTGTTTGAATATTCATTGGAATATTCAAAGACAGAGGGACTGAGATTGAATTTGTCTAAACAAAGCTATGAATTTATGAAGGCTGTAGCCTGTAGGTACTTCTTTTTAAATTGGCATAGTATTAACAATTAAATATGTACGTTTACTCCTTTACAGTGTTGCCAGATGACCATGTCAATTAACCCCCAAATTTTTGTCAAAAACCCCCAAATATAAGCTTTTTGAGAAATAAACCCCCAAAACAGTTTTTACTTATATTAAAGGAGAAATAAAAAAGCAAAACTACCGTCGTAGTGAAAACGTCAATAATGACGTCATCATTTTAGCTCACCGGGGGGGGGGGGGGAGGGTTACAACGACCCGTGCCAATAGGTGGGTTAATATGTCCCCCCAAAGAATCTTACCCCCAAATCTCCCCCCCCCCCACCGTCAAAAAACCCCCCGAATTTGCAGGAAATCCCCCCCATCTGGTAACACTGCTCCTTTAGTTACTGAAAGAGATTGAAAAGACTTTTTGAAGATATAGTAACATCGATATTTTTCATATATTTGCAACCCTAGTATTTGTCACTCCATGAGGTCATGACTAATTTATATGGATTTCCAACCCCAAAATGAAGATTAGTCATCCACATTTTCAAAAATTTGCCATTAATATAGATGGTTTTCAATATCTTCGACTAGATTTCGTAAGTATGTACTATACATTGTAACACTATCGGCTAACCATAGCGTGATGTAAAACACTAGTGCCGCCATCTAGTCTGTGTCAACATATTATAAGTCAAACTATAAACTGACTTATGCCGCATTAGTATATCTAACTATCCAAACTTATGTTTTAGTAGTGGATAATTGACATTACTAATTGTATGGAGTTTATGTCCCATGTCAACCAGTAGTAAGGTAAATGAATTGTATTGTAAGTAAGATATATAAAGAAAAAACAAACAAAAACTTAATTTCAAGAAACTAATCTGAACTGGCGACTTAAATTTTTAAATTAAGTAGTGCCTAGGTGCAGTATGATTACTAACGTTGTAGCCCTTGAGATATATATTCATACTAGCTGTACCCGGCAGACGTAGTCCTGCCCTTAAAAAAAATAAAAATCTAGAACCCGATTCCAGCGCCATCTACCGGGACCAAAGGTTAATCTAAACTATTCTCAAATCCACTTGAACAAACAAAAACTTTCATCAAAATCAAGCACACCGATTAGGAGTATCGCGGAGCCACCTACTGGGTCCAATCGTTAATTAAAACATTCCGGGACAAACTTGTTTTTTTTATATGTATAACAACAACAAAAAAAAACTAAATTCTGGTACCCGATTGCAGCGCCCTCTACCTGGTTCAAAGAATCTGAATCATCCCGGTATAAAATTATTCAAATACAAATATGGTTATTAAAAATAGTGGTTAGTGGTAGAAGGGTGAATTTTTTTTGCGTTGTTTGTATTTTTAATGCCGAATCATAAACAAATCAAAATACAAAAAAAATACAAAAAATAAAATATTTAGGAGTGGTTCACCCTTATCATTTAGGAAACACCGCCCCCGGTCCAGATGGCCTCCCAGGGCGTGCGTGGGCTCTGTCCCACGACGCCCTGGAGCCCCGACTACTAGGGCTCTTTAACGCGTGCCTAGAGCAGGGCCGGTTCCCCGGCAGTGGAAAACCGGGAAATTGGTCCTGCTCAAAAAGGAGGGGCGCCCCGCGGAATCACCGTCCGCGTACCTGCCCATCGTGCTGCTGGACGAGGTGGGCAAGCTCTTCGAGAGAGTCATTGCAAACCGCCTCGTTCAGCACCTGTCAATGGAGGGGCCGGACGTGGCCGATGTCCAGTTCGGTTTCCGCAAGGGGCGCTCCACAATTGATGCGATAATGCGAGTGAAGAGCCAGGTGGAAGAGGCAGTCTCTAGCGGCGAAGTGCTGATGGCGGTGTCCTTGGACATCGCCAACGCGTTTAACAGCATGCCCTGGAGCTGCATCAGGGAGGCACTCCGATATCACGGGGTGCCGACATACCTCCGCCACATAGTCGGGGCGTATCTCAGTGAACGGGCTGTCATCTTCCCGGTTCAAAACGGCTGGGGACGCCAGGAGATGTCATGCGGCGTTCCACAGGGATCGGTACTGGGGCCGATCCTGTGGAACATCGGCTACGACTGGGTGTTGCGGGGCGTCCTCCTCTGCGGCGTAAGCATCACGTGCTACGCTGACGACACGTTGGTCGTCGCACGGGGGAGGACGTATCCTGAGGCAGCCATTCTGGCGACAGCTGGGGTTGCACAGGTGGTCCACCGAATCCGGCGGCTGGGTCTTGAGGTGGCGCTGCACAAATCCGAGACCGTGGTCTTTCACGGGCCTCGGAGAAAGCCACCTGCGGGTTCCGGCATCACAGTTGGAGGCGTCCGCATCGGCGTCCAGCCAACAATGAAGTACCTGGGATTGGTTCTGGACAGCCGATGGGACTTTTCGGCTCACTTCCAGCAGATGGCCCCCAGACTCAAGAGGGCGGCGGGCGCACTCTCGCGCTTGCTGCCCAACATCGGGGGGCCAAATGTGACGTGCCGAAAACTCTTCGAGGGAGTCGTGCGTTCTATGGCCCTTTACGGGGCCCCGGTGTGGGCGGGCGCCCTGTTGGCTCGCAACGTCGCAACGCTGCGACAGACACAGCGTATGCTGGCCGTCAGAGCCGTCCGAGGATATCGCACGATATCCTTCGAAGCGGCCTCCCTTCTAGCCGGTGCTCTGCCGTGGGACCTGGAGGCCAGAACACTGGCCTCCTTGTACGTGTGGCGCAAGGAAAAGGAGGCCAGTGTTGGCCGACCTGCCCCCCGCGAGATAGAGGGGCGCAGAGACGAGTTGCGCCAGTTCCAGGTGGCAGAGTGGGCGGTCCGCCTTCTGAACCCCAGCGCAGGCCTCGCCGTTATCCAAGCGGTGAGGCCAATCATGCCAGAATGGCTGCAGAGGCGTCATGGCACCCTGACGTTTCGCCTGACGCAGGTCCTCTCGGGGCATGGTTGCTTCGGGAGGTACCTGTGGCAAATAAGACGCGAACAGACGTCAGGGTGCCACCATTGCGTCGGCGATGACGAAGACACGGCGCTGCACACCCTCCAGGTGTGTCCAGCCTGGGACGAGCAGCGCCGTGATCTCGTCACAGCCATCGGGGCGGATTTGTCCCTCCCGGCCGTGGTGAAGGCCATGGTTGGGAGCGCCGACGCGTGGAACGCAGCCGCCTCCTTCTGCGAGACCGTCATGTCCGCGAAGGAGACGGCGGAGCGGGAGAGGGAGCAATCCACGACGCTCCCCTCCCGTCAGAGTCGGCGGCGGCGGCCCAGAGTAGTCCATGACGACCTCCGGCCGCCGTAGGCTACGGCCGTGCGAGCGACCGGCGGGGAAACCGGACCCGCCCGCACATAAAGGTCGGAGAGGAGGGACGCGTGCCGACCCACGCGCCCTCTCTCACCTCGCGGTGAGGTAGAGAAGCCGGAGAGACCCAAATCTCCGGCTACCAAATGGAGAGGCCAGCCCGCTAGGGGCCGGCCACCGTCCGTCCAGGCTAGTGGTGAATGCGCGAGCGAGCCCACAGCCTGGACAAAGGACTCTCGTGACTGCTCAGGGGTTTTAGTGGGTATCCCTAACCGCGGCGTGGCAATAGTTCCCCACATCTCAACGTGGGGTGCTAGTGCCACCCCGACCCGGCGAATCCCACACACGGGCCGCGACATTTCCCTCTCGCGCGGCCTACGGTCCTCAAACGGATTTCCCCTGTTAAAAAAAAAAAAAGGGGTGTGAAAAAACGATGTTGGCCGATTCTCAGACCTACCTGATACACACAAAATTTCATACAGATCGGATCAGCCGGTCCGGAGGAGTTTGGTAACAAACACCGCGACACGAGATTTTTTTTATTAGAGATGATAAAATTTTGTAAGTATTTATAATAAGTTTTAGTTAGTTATTTCTAAGCATAAAGCATATCTCGAAAGGATATATCTAAATTAAGACTTGCTATTAAATAAAGAAACTTCGTTTAAAAAAACCGAC
Organism: Dendrolimus pini; assembly: GCA_949752895.1. Taxonomy (NCBI): domain Eukaryota; kingdom Metazoa; phylum Arthropoda; class Insecta; order Lepidoptera; family Lasiocampidae; genus Dendrolimus; species Dendrolimus pini. Next base: position 5,814,759 of record OX457146.1, read on the forward strand.
TTCAAAACTAAAAAGTATAAATTAACTTATTTCTAAATCTATTATTATTATTAATATATAATATCTTAAACATCTTAAAGTCGGCGCTTAGTAATTTTTAGTTTTTAGTTTTTGAAGTCGGTTTTTTAAACGAAGTTTCTTTATTTTATTTGTTACTTTTTAGTGTCTAGCTATTATGTATGGAAAGACCTACGAAAGGTGCCGCGCTTCTTAAAAAATATAGGTCCCAAGAAACGGGAACAAAAAAATGTTCGTAAAATGAAAACTACTGGGCCAAACAATGTTAAATTTTTAGGAGACCAAATAGCAACTATTCCGCATCAAACTAAACAAGAATCACGTAAATCTGTTCTTAAATCTCAGCGTAATCGGTGTACATATGGAACGGAATGGATTTTTTTCATAAAAAATGTTCATAAAATGAAAAGTACGAGGCCAGGCTATGTCAAATTTTTAGAGAACCAAATGGCAGCAATTCCGCGTCGAACAAAAAAGAATCACGTAAATCGGATCATAAATCGCAGAGTAATCGGTGTACATATGGAACGGAATGGAATTTTTTTTTCATAAAAAATGTCCATAAATGAAAACTACTGGACCAAACTATGTCAAATTTTTAGGGGACAAATTGGAAGCTATTCCGCGACGAACAAAAAAAGAATCACGTAAATCAGATCATAAATCTCGGAGTAATCGGTGAACATATCGAGCCCTTACCGCCATTTTATCGTAAGCGACATTTTTACCAAAATAGCTTTTTTTATCGCAAACGACATTTTATACTATACAGGATAAGGGCACAATGAGATTTCCCGCCAAAATAACTTCAATCAGAAGTTATAGCAAATGCTAAGTTTATCGTTAGCACAACCGTTTTTCATATTTTAGAGTAACCAACACAATAATGATTTATTGTAAGTGTAATAATTATCTATGAATTCTAGCGTAAGTAACCCTACTTGTTATCGTAACCGACAGAGTACATTATAATTACGTCGTTTACTATAAACAAAGTCCCAAAAAACGTGTTGCGACAAGTTCATTCCAGTGAAAAGTGTGATGCAGTACCTATCTCTTTGCCCTATAATTTAAATTTTTAGTCTTAAAAAATAATTACCTGAGGAATGACGTCGTAGTATACAGCTGAATCCACTTTAATATCAGGCCATAGTCCCAAGCAAGATGATTCGACTTTAGTTACAAGAAAATGTCTTGTTGATTACAGTGATTTTAATAGTGAGAATTCCTACACCCTAATGGATTTAGACTACAACTATAGTAAAAAATCAGATGAAAACAAATTTGTTTATAATAAAATTACTTCTGTTAATCAAACTCTTTCTACTTTTCGATGTACTCAAAATGAAACCTAACCACAACCAAGTACCAGTTCATAGTCTGGCCAACCAGAAGTTAACATACCCACGGCGTCTCTTGAATTTTCTTATATTGATTCTGAGAATTCATGGGTACCATCGCCGTCAAGTGATACAGCTCGACAAGTCGAAGAAGAAACTAGTGTTGGAAAAAGAGGGTACGGAAGAAAAAACCTTTTACCGAAAAGACTTTTGAAGAAGAAAAATCGCCAAGCTGCTGTTGGGAAATCTGTACAACCTAATCCGTGTTTGAACAAAAGATGCGGCAATTCATGTACTGATAAATTTAGTGAGGCTGGTTGGTGGATTATTTTTGAAAACTATTGGGGAATAGGATCTGATAAAAGACAAAAAGACTCTACTTTCATGTACAAGGGCAAAACCAATTGGTAGAAAGCGAGCAACCAGTGACATTCGCAAAATATCATACAATTATTTTATAAGCTTTAAAGATCAAACTATTAAAATTTGTCAACAATTTTTACTTAAGACTCTTAATATATCCCAAATGACTTTAAAGTAAACGTTTGAAAATGCAAATACTACACTGAATACTCAAAAAGACAAAAAGAAATTTCTTCCTTACAACAAATCCAGTTCAGAAAAACTGTGTCATTTAAAATCTTTCATTGAGATGTTGCCTACTGTGCCATCTTATTATTGTCGTAACAGTGTGGGCTCCTTCTGAGTGGCCAACTATGATTACAAATTGAAGATCAAATCCAACAGGCTATTTTGTAAATGTTTTAAATTACACTGATTTTATGCATTGGAAGTCTTTCTCCCAAGCTTTATTACCGGCGAAGTTCAAAATAGCTTTTAATTCTTTAATAATGGTGTATTTTCAAAACGGTAATCCAGTAATTACACTCCAATGCGGTTTCTTTGAAGATAGCAACAAACAAGAGTTGAATATGGACTGATTATCAGATCGAGAGCAAATAAAGCAACTATCGCTAATGGACCAGCACAATTATACCATGAGGAACTAACAATTTCCGCAGCAAAATATAAAGATCTATTTGATCTGTGTACTAAAAATATTATTCCAAACAGATACCATAAAGAATATTTAAACGTGAAGAATGACGGAGCAGTTGCTGATGTTTTGCCCGAAACGGATGCAGATGACAGTGACAAAGAGAATTAGTTTGGAGTCGCATGCACATCATAATTTTAGTTCGAATTATTGAACTCTTGTCACTACATTCTCTTTCAATCCACAATACTCACCTATCACACTATTTCTTATCCTATCAATCAAATTAACCTTACGTCATCGTCATCGTCATATACGTCACAAAGATCTCGTTTCAACTTCGTTTATTCTACTTTCATGCTTCTTCTGCCATAACAAACTTTGACTGCCAGAAATTAGCGTTGGTACTAACACACCTTAATGGACAGCCAGGCGTGCCTTTATCTTCAGCCAGATATCTTCTCATAAAAGAGTTAAGCGTTCCATTCACTCCTGATATTACTTTCCCTTTAATATCACTCTTGTGGTTTCCATCTCTTGTAAACATACACCCTAGGTTTACAAACATTTTAGCTTACTATTACATTTACTATTTGTGTGACATTGTCATTGTCATCTCTTTTAAACTGTATAATACATATAATTATATTTATATAATTATATTATATATTCTTAATTTCTTTTTTATTTACCAAAATATTAATTTTACCCATCTAAATTTATTTATTTATCCAAAGTTAATGGTACTAATTGTCGTTTACGTTAAAACTTCTAACTGATATTTTTTATCGCAAGGGTCAACTCAAACGCCCGAAAGCTTAAAACGTCGTTAGATTGAGACAGCAAAAATATTGTAAGCGCCCAAAAAGCCTTAAAATCAAATATTTTTTCATAAATTTGAACTGTTACACGTAAGAATTTAAAAATCGTCACTATATTTTAAAATTCAATTTAATAGCACTTTTATCTGTAAAATTATTTAAAAAAAACCTTCTCCTGTAAAATTTGTTTTTTGTCGCTTACGATAAAATGGCGGTAAGGGCTCGATATATAAAAAAAAAACAAAAAAAAAGATCCCGACGAATTGAGAACCTCCTCCTTTTTTTGAAGTCGGTTAAAAAGGGGGGCAAAAATAATGTCGAAATCGATACTCACGACTAAAGTTAAGGTTGATGGAGGCGGCCACCTCGCCCATCTTGTTTTTGGCCTTAACTTTATAGAGCCCCGCGTCCGTCTCGATCACGTCGTCCAACTCGAGCACCACCAGGAACTTGTTGTTTGCGATGCTTTGGATCCTGGGAACAAGATTGACAAACGTCAAACAATAGGTTATTCCGGTACATTTTCAGTAAAACGATAGCTTATATTTCTAGTGCCAAAAGATGGCGCTATGCAATAATGGAGGTCGTAAACGTTTTCCGAAACGTACAAAGAATCTATATGTTACGGTAAATCTGATTAATTGAAAATTATTAATAATTATCTATTATCTGTTATTATTAATAATAACCACATGTTTTGGTAAATGTGAATAAACGATCGAAATTTATTACTTTTAGTAGTAATTATTAATAATTCACGACACATATTGGTAAAAGTTATAAAATAAATAAAAACCCAATGTTTTTTGACCAGCAGGTATTTATTTATAATATTAAACACAGTCTTACAATTATATAATTAGAGATCACACAAACAAGGTAAAAACTAAGCAAACAACAAAGTAAGAAAGTTTTTCGTGGTACATAAAATTGTAACAAAAATAAAATTAAACTAATATTGTTTCATTAACAAAATCAACACGAATCCTAAAAGCAATCATTAACAATCATATTAAAACTACGTTTTAACGGTTTTAAGCGCGGTAATTTATTTGATTTAGGTTTATCCGACGTTTCGGCCGCTTTTCAGTGGCCGTGGTCACGGAAGACAAAGATGACATTTGTCAAACGTGTATTGTTAAAGTTTTTATTCAGCCTACCGCCAACTTGTTCATTTTAATTATTTAGTTTTAAATTTTGTTTATGGATATTATTTACTCTATGGGAGCCTAATCTAATTTACCACCGCTTCACAACATGTTGTGGCTTGAAGAGAAGAAGCGGCGCAAGAAACTCTTCAGCAAACATGCCTAGTTCTAATTTTTTTTTTTATAATATTAAAATGAGTGGAAGGAAAAAATAAAAGAAATTATCAGTCAAGTTGGTTTATTTCGTTGCACGCAGAAAGAGCTCACAGTGTCTTGAGGTCTGGCAGTTGGTTTTCGCTGGGTTTGGGTCTTAATAGTTTTGATGATTGGATCCCAAACAGGTGGTACCTGCCAGCCATCTTCTCTATTGAAATTCGGGTGTTTTTTAATTTCAATAGCCTCACGCACCATTCTTGGTATGAAACGATTCTCTTTCGCGAGGATTTGTGGGTTATCGAATCTGATGTAATGGTTGGTTTTATCCAGCGTGTGTTCACTGATCGCAGACTTCGTAGACCTTGTGTGTTTCATGTCAGCAATGTGTTCTTTTACCCGTGTTTTAATGCTCCTCTTTGTTTGCCCAATGTATGATAATCCACATTCACAATCGAGCTTGTAAACACCTGCATCCTGGAGTGGGATATTGCATTTCACAGGTCTCAAAAATTGGGTTATCTTTTTATACGGCTTGAAATATGTTTTGATTGAAGCTCGCCTGAGGATGTGACCAATTCTGTCTGTGACCCCCTTGATGTAGGGTAGGGTAACAGGGCACCGCTCAACTGAAGGTGGTTTGGGGCCTTTGTGACGTTGGTGTGGAGTCTTCAGCTGATTGCGTTGTAAGACTCGCTTGACATGCTGAAGCTCTCCAGCCACGTGGTTCACGTCACAGATTTTATGTGCTCTCTGAAACAAAGATTTGCCCACGGTAGCTAACTGACTAGGATGGTGGTGAGACGAACCATTAAGGTATTTATCTGTATGGGTAGGTTTCCTATACACCGTATGGCCAAGAGTATTGTCAGAATTCCTTAGGATGATCACATCAAGAAAAGCTAATTTATGGTTTGCCTCTAGTTCCATAGTAAATTTGATATTACAGTTAATGGAATTAAGATGATTTAGAAATGCAGAGACTTTATCGTTTGGGAGGACGGCAAAAGTATCGTCTACGTACCTTTTATACATCTTCGGCTTAGCCGGAGCAGTATCCAGTGCCAGTTCGAAGTCTTCCATAAAAATGTCAGCCACGACAGGAGACACTGGTGAGCCCATGGCCACACCGTTGATTTGGTCGTAGAAGCCGTAGTCCCACACGAAATAGCCCGATGTGAGGCAATGTTTAAGTAGGTCTTCATATTCTTCAGGCATGTCATTATCTATTAGCTTCCTTTTGACAATCTCAATGCAGTCTTCCACTGGTAAACTGGTAAATAAGGACTGGACATCAAAACTGATTAGTACTTCATCCTCAGCCAATGTCAACTTTTCAATAGCGCTGATGAAGTCGAAGGAATCCTTGACATGATAGGGTGTGTTGCCGCGGAGATTGAGTGTCTTCGCTAGATGTTGTGCCAGTCTGTATGTTGGTGAGTCAAGCTGGCTAACTATAGGGCGCAAGGGGATGTCGTTTTTATGAAGTTTAGGTAAACCATACAGTTTAGGCGCTTTGGCGCAAGATGGTGTGAGTGCGGATACGTCTAAAATTAATTTTTCGGAGTGTTTATCGTATTTTTATTTATTTTTACAATCATATTTGGTTTGCCTGTAAATCTTCTGTAGCACCTATAAATGCAACATATTAAATTTTTTAAAGTATTATCATAGAATTTAACAAATATTTGTTGTGCAAGTAAAATATATTGCTATTTAAATTGCAATAAAAATAACATCAAAATAAAACAATTAAAGACTCATAAAAAAAAGAAACTAAAAATATTATTTATTTTTGCAAGAAAGACTTTTATGGCACTTAGAATTGCAAAGAACGTGCATTTTTTTGCATTTGCAGCGATTAGAGTTGCATTCGCCAGTACAGTTGCAGTGTTGAAAGCCTTGCCCCCCCAAATTTGAGTCCTTGCGGGCACGTTCTCGCAGACTGCAAGTTGTATTAGGAACCTCATCAATACTGACAAACTTTTCCTTGCAAACTGTAAACTCATTTCGTGAATATAGTTGATTTAGAACGCCATACTTTGTCCCCAGCTTGTATAGGTTATGATCAGTAACTGACATAATAACGCCGATTATGTTTAAGCTATCTGCCTTGGCTCGATCGACTTCTGGCACGCGTACCCTAACGCTGTCCCCTATTTTTCCAACTGGAAATTTTGTTTTGGATAGTTTTAGCATTTTTTCATCTTGCTTTTGGAGAGACTCTCTCGCAGAATCTCGAACTTCTTGAATTTTAGTGGAAGTAGTGGCGATGATTGAGACAAGCTCTTTATCTATTTTGCGGTTTTCTGAATTGATAATCGTTTCTTCCTTATTTACATTGTCAACAGGAATTTCTTTGGGATTTTCCTGATTTGAGTTAATTTCAAGCTCACTCTGCAATTCAGGTTCAATGTGCACAGAATGGGCATCAACCGGATAAATATTCGAAGTAGGTTCAATTTGTTGAGAATGGATATCAACTGAGTGCACGTCCGTAGTATGATCCAAGGAGTTACAGTCGTCAGTATCAGCATGTTGAGGGTCTTGAAGTCTTTTTAAATCTTCTTCGCTTGTAATATGTGAAATATCAACAGCGGGCAGAAAAGTTATTAACCCAATTTTTGGTTTACAACCAAACATAGCTTCATAAGGACTCGTATTTATTCCTGAATGGAAAGCTTTGTTTTTCATAAACTGTATAAATCTTAGACCTTCTGACCAATGTGTTGTTTTGTTGGTTTCCAACCAAGTAGCTATTATTTTTTCAATGTCTTGATTTGCTCTCTCGACAGATCCTTGAGACTGGCTGTGTCGCGGCTTTCCGTGAACAATTTTAGGTTCATCCCACATTTTACACACCTCAGTAATGACATTATTCACGAATTCACGCCCATTGTCACTATGCAAAATACAAGGCGCTCCAAATATAGTAAATATGTCTAACAAATGATATCCAACTTCCTCAGCACGCTTCGTTTTTAATGCTCTGAGTTGCACAAATTTTGTAAAATGATCTTGGTATACCATTATAAACTTATATTGACCGTCTGCCTGTGACTGCATGTCAATAAGATCAACTTGACATCTTGAATTGAATTCAGTACTCTTAATGGGCCTTACTACCAACCCCTTTTAGGAATATTCATTTTCTTTGGCATGGTTGACACAAGTTCAAATAAATAGTTATAAGTTCAAGTGTAATATTCTTATATTTATTTTTAAGCTCTTTAACCATTCTGGTGCGCCCTCCGTGACCAATAGAAATATGAGTCTCATGAATAATATCAAAATTTTCCTCTAAATAAGTGTAGTAAATAAGCGAGTCTTTCTCGTCCTTCACTGAAACTGCTAATTTTTTTATGTTTCCTATATTAAAAACATCGTATCTTGACAGACGTTGATAGTCTTCTGGCGTTTTTTGCTTTGTTTTCTCTTTAGAAGTTATAACCTTGTTTAAAAAAGTAAAATACTCATCTCGTGTAAATAATTGGCGACTTTTTCCTTTCTTCGATTTTATTTCAAGGCATTTCTCATTAAATCTGGTTTTCATAATAAGAAGGTCTTCCATTTTAATACGAAAACGGTACTCAAACTCATAAATTCACAAACTTTTTACGTCAGCAACAACAAATAACGTGCGCGTGCTTTTAAAACTACGCGGTTCCCTCGCGTGGCATCCCCCCCCCCGCACCTATCGCACGTCGCACACAACGCCCCGCCCCGCAACCCTTGGCCACTTATTACATTTATCACTACTAGGGTTAAATTATTAATAAAAACCGACAAATGTGATTAATTTATCACTTTAACCTCGACTTTCGGTTATTATTAATAATAATAGATAATTATTAATAATTTTCAATTAATCAGATTTACCGTAACATATACAATTTTTCAATAATAACAGACGGGGCTAGGAGGAACGACTAGCGATGGTCTCGCTGGAAGATCTTCGTTTGAGACAGAGGAGCATTCTACATGTGCTTTTTAAACGCTGTCGTACTTAGTGGCCCGGGAATTTCAAGTCGAGCATCGTCAAGTCTCGCGCATATCCTAGTTGAACTTAAAGTCCTATATGCTTTTGAAACGCTGTCGTACTTAGTGTCCCGGGAATCCCGCTGGAATTTCAAGTCGAGCATCGACAAGTCTCGGGCATATCCTAGTTGATGAACTATAAAGTCCTTTTTATGAATAAAAAACATTAATTGTTATTTGAATGAGGGTTGTTTAAAAAAATAGCTGAGAGCTACATACCGCGGAAGGTATTCAATTTTGTGGTATAAAAAGATTTCTACCTACATATATATTAGGTTTTTTACCGTAAGTAATTAGGAATACACTGTACTAAGGAAACATCAAAAATTAGTTTAAGACAACCCTAGACCATTGTTATTCGGATAAAGTTTAATGAACTTGAAAAAACGTATTTATAAATAATTTTATAAATGAATTGGCAACAACACACAGATTATAAGTACCCAAGGTAAGCGAGTTACTTACTACGTAACGTAAGCAAGTCACTATCCCAGAACCTAAGAAAATAAGGAACTTCGTTCCAAAAACCATTTCAACGCTCAATTACATATATGTATGTCAAGCATCCATAATCGTTAATTTTTTAAAGATTTTACTACTACTTTGTGTAGTGGCACGAGAATTATATTATTACTTCTAATTTCTCTTAAATATTCGGAAATGATAATATACCTAGACCAATAAAAAAGATTAGACGGACCGTACGTAAACAAGAGTCAAATGAAATACATAAAGCATCTTTTACAAAGTTTTGTGAGCTTGTATGCTTAAACCTATGTTGTTATATGTGCATATTACTTATTACCTGATTAACGTGTCTATTATTTAAGTAATTATTTACGAAACTGGTGAGGTAGGTCCTTATCATCATTTTGACAGATTTATAGTTTGAAGTAAAAAAATTAAGTAAATGTTTATTCAAGGAATAATAAGGACTTACTCCCAAGTTAACTAACTGCGTGTATAAATATAATGCAATTGTAAATCAGAGTTTCTTTGCTTATTAGCTTGTTCCCGCGGCTTCGCCCGTATTTGGGTTATTGTGTGGTTATTATGTGTTATTTCAGACTATTGTCTATCTGTCTGCCAAGGTTTATCCAGATTCGTTTAGCCGTTCTTTTCTGATTGAGAAACAAACATTCATCCAAACTTCTGCATTTATATAATATTGTTACGAATTTGTGGAATTTAAATATAAAATGCCGTTGGAAATATCAAGTTTATTAAAAGTATACACATGTAATTCCATTTTTTACAAATACAATGGAATATAAGTCCAAACCGGAAGGCAGAAAATGGTAATACATAAAACGCGCGAATTCTTGAATTGTTGTTGTCTCGTTCTGTTTATATACGATTTGTATGAAAGAAAAAATATTCTTTGTTTTGGTATATGATAAACGTTACGATGCGGTCATTTCAAAATTGACCCTGAAACCAGGTCCTCAATGAAAAGGGCAATCTAAGCTTATGGGCTTACAAAATTGTTACATATAATCTACATATATCGAATTAAAACTATTTAATTTGGCAATGTTTCGAATCTAGATTCTTTTACTTTGTTTTGTCTACAAAAAATCGTCACGTGACAAAATCTAGAATTAATTACACAACACATGTAAATAATACGCTAATAGAAATGAAAGTAAATAGAAAATGCGTTTACAGAATTTTTACTACCGTACTTAGAGTTAGCTGATGACTCATTAACCATAAATATCAGTAATTGGTAGTTGTCTGTACACCGCTTCGCAACGTGTTATCGCTGTTTAAAGGAGAAGAAGCGACAAGAACCTCCCCAGCAACACGTCTAGCTAATCTAAAAAATCATCATAATTATTTATCTCAGGCTATTTTTTTTAAACATATATAAGCTGTATTACAATTACTTTTCAAAGAATAAATGGAGTTCTAGCAAACAAAAAATATGATTACCGTCGCAATAATGACATACTCGTAATTATTAAATAATCGAATTAGTATCTACGGATAAAGTTGGAATAAATTCCAGTAGATATATTATAAGTTCACTTAATTTGAGGCTTTTGTTCACAGAGGCTCCGTCTATACTTTCGTTGGTCTAAGCTTGAACGTAAAAATTACTATCATTTAAATACAATTAAGTGTGTAAGAATGGGCCTGTGTGGCGCTCTGTTGTTCGTGCCTACCCCGCAAGGGACCTGGCGTGAAGTTATGTATGTATGTATGTATGTAAAATACAATCAAAGAGAGATGCGAACTTTCAGCCGTTCCTAAATAAATAATAAGTAAATCCAAAATGAACCTTCATAAATCTTTCATCATTCTACATGCAATAATTAACCGGGAATAATGGTTATAACTGTTCCCGAAAATACACAATAAAAAGAAAATTTTATTGCATGGTTGTTTGTTCACATTGCACAGCTGCCAAGTGTGTCAGTTATAAGAAATTGTCTGCTTCAATTATAACACATCAAAGAAGTTAACCAAATTTATCGTAAAATTGGTATTACAAAGAGCATCGACCTAATGCGTTAATAGTGTAATTTATAACAGCTATTAAAGCTTATGTAAACTTAATTTTTCTCTCGCCTATTGTTTTCTATTCTTGGATAGCGTTGTTTAAATCAGCTTTAAGAAGTTTAGTAAAAGCTTAGCTCCTGGATTGTATGCCTACGTACCTACTATTGTTGATAAAAATTCTATATCGCTGATATGTATATATTTTCTATTATTATTTTTTGACGGCCTTTGTTGGCCGATCACTTCTTCAACGCAGAAGCTCCGGGTTCGATTTCTGGTATGGTAAATTTTGGAAACGGATTTTCTCCGTTATGTGGTCTGGGTTTCTGGGATCGACCCAAGAGTAATGCGTTGTATATTACCCTATATATAGTATATGTGTTTGTCTGCCGATTCATTTTATTTATTATTTTTTGGTTCCGTGGTCAAATAACAAAACCAGTCCACCAAACCACCAACCAGTATTTTAAATTCTACGTCTTCAGAAGAAGTACTTTAATTCAAGTGCCTTTTTGATACGTGGCTACGGATAACGATGCTATCAGAAGAATCGCTCAATCGACATTTGTCACCTGCAAGGAACCTACCGTTGTGCGCGGACTGCTAATTAAATACTAAATTTTTATTAAAGTCACGAAGTCAGATAAATATTAAGCAAGCAATACTCACTTGAATTTAGTTCTGTTGTCCTCTTTGAGCAGTTCATCGCTGCGGTACCAGCATATCTCGGGCTTCGGGGACGCCAGCAATTGGCACTCAAACACGAGTTTATTGCCATCGTCCTCCTGCCTCAGCTGGGGCTTCTGTGTGAAGCTAGGGGCAAAGTCGTCTGTGACCCCCATGGCGCTAGCTTAAGGTCATTACGCGGGAGGAACGGTTTCGCTGCAACCACCAAGTTTCTTTCACACCTGTCGACAACAAATTATACAAATAATTAATAAACCTTGTTTTACACCAAAACAATTGATATCTCAATAAAGTCAAGGGTCTGTTGCAAACGCCTAGGCTGCGAAGGGGTGCCTACTATGTATTTTTTATTTTTACAAGCTTTTATTTAACTTGCAATGGATGTATGTATGTAAGTTCGGGTGGAATCTTGCAAGTTAAATTTGACCAACTTCCCGGTTTCTGATTAAGCTAAAATTTTGCACGCATATGTAAATCAGGTGACAATGCAATAATATCATGGTACCATGGAGCTGATCTGATGATGAAGTAGGAAGGTGTCCATAGGAATTCCTGTACTAAACAAGATAGACCCGTAGTGTTTGGTCTCGTTTTACTTGGGTTGGCTAGCACCTGCGGCTACATGATATCCAGCCTTTTTAATAAAAGCTTATTTCATTTAATTATGTGTTTCAAACGTTATATTTATTGGATATAATTATTGTTTTTATTGCAGAAGTTCAGCAGACAGGCAGACGGCCCACTTGATGGAAAGCGGTTACCATCGCCTATAGACATTTGCAACACCAAAGGTGCTACAAAAAGATGATACTCGTATTTATTATCTACTTTTTGGAATTTACATATTTTACGTGTTTGATAATAAACAAACAAAACTAACAATATGTACGAGTAGGCCATACGAACTTCGGCCAGTGTCACATAAACTTTATTACTTAAATGTAATTATTATTATATATTATAATTTAATAAATATAAATTAAATTTAGTAAAATTTTGAAAATATTGAATATAGCAAGCACAAATTTAGGTATTTATTATTTATTTCGTTCCTTTCAACAAGGAAACATCTTTGGAAGAGTATTTTATATGAAAAAAAAATTTTTGATAAATACTTATACTGAATATTACATATAAAAGTGTTTTTTACATTATTATACTATATTTGTATAATTTAGAAACATCGAATAAATCCTTCGAGTGCGTTTCGCAATCCATTCTTCGCTTGAAATTTTCCCGTAACATCAACTAAGTAACGATTCATCGACGGCTTATAATGTAACAGTCTTTTTAATAGGAAAACGCTAATACAAGTTTTAAACCTTCTTTAGATAAGACCTATTTTAATCATATAAACTATTTTGTTGAAATATCATTCATAAAAAACCAGAAGTTTACGAGTATAATGACATACAAAGACATATAGTAACTAAACGCAGGCAAACAGATAGTATATGACACGCCTGATGGGAAGTGGTTACCTCGACTAGTGAGGTTTGCCGATCTCGATTTTTTTTTATGGCACATTTCTTTACTACCCTATATTATAGAGGAACCCTTGGTAAGTACTTCCCTTACCGTTAAAGAACTGTTATGTAGAGTAGCTTGAGAAAGAGAGTGAACCTTCCGCTTTGGCTGAAGATCAAACATTTTATCAGAACACTCTACTTGTACAGACGATAGCAGCTAGAGACGAAGAACTATACGATAGCTAAGAAATAAATAGTAAATCTGTAACAAAAGTATAAAAGACGCAATACGTAATGACTTACAAACTTTACAAAGAGAGTGATGATAGGGATGCCGTTGAAAGTCGTCAATCATTAAGCATTGGCTGAGGGATGGTAGCCAAAAACTCTACAGTTCGAGCCAATGAGTCATTATCCCCTATGGTTGTCATTTCAACTAAGTCGTATTTTGTTTTTAGGCTTGCCTTTAGGTAAACGTTAAAATTGAGGGTTACAAATGTAAAGCTAGACTAAAACTGAAAAGGGTGGATTATGAAAAGGACGACATGATTTGTGATACAACAGAGGACTTATCTCAGAATAGAAGAATATGGAAGGAAAAGCCATATTATGCTGACCGCAAATAAATTGGGTGGGGGGAGCAGAGATCTAGGTAAACGTGTAACTGTTCACTTGATCGTCTATGGATTTGTCGAGGAGTCGATGTGATGTTTATGTCGATATTTCAATTTCGTCGTCATTTGTCACAACAAAATTATATTGAAAATATATTGAAACGATTTTCAATGGAAAATTGCAATAAGTGTGCAACGCCGATGGAAATTAATTCCAAACAAAAAGCAGAAGAAAAATGTAACGATGACGAAAGCGATAAAAATTGGCCATATCGAGAGTTGATAGCTTGTTTGAATTACCTAAGCAATGCAACTAGACCAGATATTGCCAATGCGGAGAGTAAGCTAAGTGAAAAAGTCACGAATCCTGAAAAATCTGATTGGAAATCTGCAAAACGTGTATTACGTTACCTGAAAGGGACTCTACAACTTAGTCTCGTATACAAGAAGACTGGTAATTGTATACAGGGTTTCTCGGACGCAGATTGGGGGAATTGTTTACTAGACAGACGATCTTATTCGGGTTATGCATTTATTTAAGGTGGTGCGTGTATATCCTGGCAATCTAGGAAACAACGTAGCGTGGCGACATCGACTTGTGAGGCAGAGTACGTCAGCCTGTCCGAAAGTATGAAGGAGGCAGTGTATCTGAATAGTCTGATGAAGGAAGTAGGGCTCATGAGGTATGCTCGTGTGATCGTTCATGCCGATAACCAAGGGGCTATATTCTTAGCTCAAGACCCAATGTTCCATGCGCGTAGCAAGCATATTGATATTCGTTATTACATTAGGGAGGTTTTAAAGGATAGGAACGATATCGTGTTGAAACATGTGCCCACTGGATCCATGTTGGCAGACGTGCTCACTAAGCCATTGGCTAGTGTTAAACACTACACGTGTTTAGATGGTTTAGGTGTTAGGTCGTGTTAGTTACTCTTCTGGATGTTTTATGTAATTAAATTTAATTTTATAGGGGCGTGATGGATATACAAACTTTTTGTATATGGTAAATTTCAATTTAATATTGGAACGTGTGGCTGACTTTTGAGTTGTTTCTGCCACCGTTGAAGTTACACTCGAAAATATATCTTGTAGTAACGAACATGTCTCGTATTCTTTGATCAAGCCTTCTTAGCCCCAACAACGACTAAATATAAAAATAAACTACAATGAATGATTCTATGAAATTATGAACTAAATATTAAACTACCTTCCTATCTATGTACAAATGAAAATCATCAATATAATAAATATTTCATTAACTAACACCGAAAAATCATTTAAAGATTAAAGAAGAACTGAAAGAAATTAATAGGATGGCAACCCTGCGTGTGAGTCACGCCGGTCAGCGCCATCTCCACGGCAAGGTGAAGTGTAACTGAGTGGGTGTCCAGTGTTAAAATTTTCACAGTTGTTTCACAGTGTGAACGAAACGTCTCATTCTATTTCTGTAACGAGTGAAGGCCTCAAGAAACGCGTCTAGATACGAAATATTAAACGAATTCTTATAATTTGCAAATGTACCCATTCTCCAATGTAATCTTTCGATTATTTAATGCAATGTAGTCTTAAGTTGTTTTGATGCACTTTGTATCGCGTTTCTTTGAATAGTTACAACTTGTATTATATATTTAATCCACCGTGGAGTACTTCAAGGGTTTTTAATAGGTCCTAAGCTTTATAATATTTATGTGCATAATTATGATCCTTTGCTTATGGTAATTCCTTTATCGTTAATTTTTTTTAATTTTGCTTAGTGTGAGTCGTAAAAACGTTTTCACCACGTGATGTCAGTTAGCAACGATTAATAATAAATGTGACATACCAAAAGGATCGGCTACAAATAATCCAATTGTAACACACACAAAAGTCAAAATCACAAGCACTCAGATAAATAACTTTCAAGAACTTGACGAAGTTTTTGGATATGGATTCGCGAGGAATCAGGCGGAATCGCCGGCGGCGGGACGCGTCGGGTCGTTTTCGAAATCGTAACTAAACTATGAAAGTGTTGGCGGCCAGCCTGGGCGGGCGAAGCGGAATTCGCGTGGGTGGCTGCAGGCAACGGTTGGATAACTGACTCGTCATACGTGACGTGCTGGTGCAGAGGTGTTTTCCGCGGATAGAAGCTGATCTAACGGAGGCTGCGTGTGTTGGGATAGGGTTTGGCATAAGATTAGCTACTAATGGATTATGATGATTAAAGGCCTACAGGTGTTCCTATTTCAATGTTAACCAGAAGTGTTGATTTTTCTGACGTTTGATTTGTTAGATGTTCCGGTTCAGATATGATACTTTACAATAAACTAACTTGTATTACTAAGTAGATTTACCAGTGCATTCTTATTTATTTCTCAAATTAATTTCATTTGAAGCTTTTGCAGCATATATATCTCTCTACGTTGTCAGGAAGAGATTGCTGTCAGCAAAAAGGCCACTATTTATACATAATTTTTATATATGTGTTTGTGTATTGTTTCATTAATTTTATTTTATTTCTATTCTATTTAAAAAATGTTCAATTTGTGTTATTATGTCTATCGGAAATTGGTACCTATTAGTTTTGTGACATAAAACCTTAATTCAATTAAAAAAATATTCTCACAAAAAACATTATTCTAAAGATCGTAAAAAACCGTCACTCTTTTGTAAGCAATTACGCCTTAATTGATTGTTTTGATCAGGCTGAAGTGTTATTTTTTTCTTAACAATGTAAACAGATGTATTTTACTTTTATTTGTCACATCGGTAATTATATTTACTCATAGAACGTTACTTTGTTGTATTCAACATTTATCACAATTTGTGTCTCAGGCTTATACTTGAGAACAATTTGGATTTATAAACAGGTACAGTGTATTTTTGACATCTAGAGCTACACTTTTTCAACTTACCTCACATTCTTTAACATAATTTGTATCAGATTTGATATTTTGGACTAAAAAATATGCTTAATATTATTTACTAACTAAGTCACATCCGTGCTGTCTGTTCTGAACGTCCACGAAAACTTATTCACAATTCGCACATCGTTGGTCCGACAAACAAGTGGCTTCGGTTTTATTATAGCTCGTAAATCAGATTGAACCGTAAATTTTTCTTTAGTGACCATGTAAATATTCCGAAGGCAGTTGGCAACATCTCTCTGGAGTCAGGTGACTAATAGATCATCAGGTGTCTCATGATTTCTATGTACAGTTTTTTGCTTATGATACATTGGGATTGGTGACAATGATAAAGGGTTGTTTTTGTATTCACGTTCATTTTGGCACCTACACGTTGTAAAGTAGATGATATTTCATGAGTTTTGGGTCACGTTGGTTGTGATTATAAGTGCAAAATAGGTACTTGGTTTATTTGCAATCCCAGATGTTACTTTATCTGTATGTATAAAAATGAATGTTTGTTTGTATATATTTATAGAATCGTAAACTATACATTTAGCCATGTGATGATCTTTAGCAAAGTGGTTGTGCATGAGCCAAAGAAAGTTTCTGAGTTGGTTCACAAATGGACACGGTAGGTGGCGCTGCTGTCGGCATATCGATTGAAACTTTTCCGGGCAGGAAACAGTTTAATATACCTAATCAACGAACAGTGGAAATAGCTAATGAAAACTTTAATGTTGTTATAAGAGGAAATAACTTCTTGATAATATATGATTATCCCTAGAAAACTATTATAAACAACAGTCAAGAAAATGCCCCCTATTTGCCGTGGACCGGTACAATGTCGGATGTGCCCTGAAAGTCGACATAGCAAGGGAAAACATTGAAGACTTCACTCGGCAAGAAACTGCGTGAGTACTTCATGAGGTTTGCAATTAGAATTGCGAATATAGTTAATAATAGAAATGGGTCAACAAGTAACGCTGATAGTATATAGTTATATATATTCACATAGCGTTTAGAAACAATAGATTATAAAATATATGAATAATCCTTAAGTAGTTGTAAGATTTGTACAAAGCAGTAAGTATTACTTACTGCTTTGCGATGTAAATAATAATATACATAGTTCATAAAAAAGTTAGTATATAAATAATAAGACAGAGAAAGAAAGTCTCTGTCCTTAAATATGACGGAGGAGATCGTGAATTAAAAAAAAAACAGTAAAGGAAAAGACTTGGAACATTGTATACTTGTTTAGATATACTGCAAATGTAGGACATAAACTATAAAATGACAACATAGCCTGTATTTTAAGTGAAAAGTTAAATGGATTTTGCCGATTCTCTGCAATCTCTGTAATGTTTTCTTTCATATATGCGTTGGTTACTCGGCCAACTGGAATTAAAAGTTACAGGCACGATTCCCAGTGAAGTAAATTCCACAACATTTCTAAATATACCATGGATATTACTGAGATTGGCCCGAGAGGTAGGTACCCGTTGTATAATACAAACTTGCTTAGTTTGAGAACATGCAAACCATATGGACATAATTTAAATGCCTAGTTGAATATCGTGCCTGTCATTATGCAAAACAATTATAGGTAAGGTTCACGAGGTGGTACATGCAAAGCTATGAAAAGAGTGTGTTATGGTCATAGTAGACGGATATTCCAAATTGAATGAAGTTGGTTGAAATGCATAGAACTGAAAGAACAAGGTGGTAGCAATGACATGTTTCTAGTATATTATGTTTATATTGATCAATTTGATTGATACATCCAAATTGAAAGAAAGAAATGAACCATCTAATATCGGCATCATGTTCTTGCTCAGTCACTATCTGGACTTACATAGCATCTCTTTCGCACTACACATTGTCAGATGTCAAACAACATCAACAATTGACTGGACTAGTGCAATCTCACGAATATATTTTTTCGTGAAGAGGAGTTAGGTTTAGCGCTTAAGCTTTAAGCTTTGAAGCAGTATTTATGACTTTCTTATTATTACCACACTATTTGAAAATATGTCTATGTGATGAATTGTATGTTTGATAAATTGATGCTTCGTTCAGTATATCAATCAATCGCGTTTGAAAACAGTTTAGTAAATCATCAATATAAATCAAGTAGGAAGTAATATCAATCACTTCGCTAACCCGTCAATCGTTTTCGAATTCGTTACCCAACGAATGAATGAAATCTTCGATGACTACCATTCCACTAGCAATTACACAATATTATTTTAACGTGTTTTTGTAGAAGTCTCTAAAGTTACAAAACCGTTTATTAAAATATATTTCTGATGTACTTTATAAAGTTTAACAGGTTATTTAGTTTATACGGTTGGAAAAAAAATCATTTGATCAGTTAGTATCTTGCAGAGTTATATCATGAGAATGAGAAATTTACAAAACTTATATAAATCAAAGTTTCTGTAAGTAGTGAACAGTTGACTATTAAACTAGCTAGTTACTTGGGGAGCAAATGTCTAGCCATACTACCTCCGTCAGGTCCCGATCGAAGGGGTAGGACCAAAAAAGGCTGGCTTGACGTTGTGAGGGATGAAATGCGTACCAACGATCTCAATACAAGGGATGCCGAAGATCGCGCGAAGTGGAGAAGAAAAGGTAGGAAAACGGACTCTGGGCGTCGAAGTGATCGTTCCGAACGCAACCGCGATTTAACGCTCAGATGATGAGTTGGCTATAAAATTATTAATGATAGATCACAAGTCCACAAACTTTTTTGTCTAGTAGGCCATTTACAGTGATTTTTAATTTTGGATATCTCTCTAATTCCAAAATCAAACGGCGCAAAATCTTTTGTACCTACCTAATATTGTTTTTGTCTATTCACCGACTTCAAATATGTATTCGACATTTGGCAAAGTGCCAGTGCCAAACATTTAAATCTTAACGTCATTTTGTAAAATTTAAAAAGCACGTGATAAATTAGTTAAGTGATCGAAAATATTTGCCTCAGTAATACATCTTAATCTGCTATATTTAATGTCCTTTATTGTATTTGTAGTTCCTCAAGATTTCAAGTAGAAACCAACACTTGATCACCTTTTATAGAAAAAATGCTAAAAACCGAGTCAGGGGGATGTAAGAAGTGAAATAGAACTAATTTGGATTTTTTTAAATTTTTGTTTCTCTGTTTGTACGGGCTAATCTCCGTAACTACTGGACCGATTTATATGAAATGTTGTATGGTGGTAGCTTATATCTCTGGTATATAGGAAAGTTTTCATCCCCAAAATTAAAAAGTTCAAAAGTATATATATATATATATATATATATATATATATATATATATATATATAATCTTTCGGAAAATTTCTTGGGAGAGGCTTAAAGTGGCTAAGTGGTCGAAAATAAATTGTTTTCGATGCGAAATTTTCTCCGATCGATAGATTCTTTTGTAAAACAATTGTTTGTATGCCTTACATTACTTATTATGAGTTTTTATGCGACTTTTCGGGATTCATATATTTTTATACAAAAAAATCCATTACCCTGCTGAAACTAACCTTTGATTTTATATTTAGCAAAACAACCGCAATATTTGTGAACTGTCCAACGTGGACAAAGTCGCGGCCATAAATGACTAGTCTTCTTCTTATATATTAAAATGAATGTTTGTCTGTATGTCCTGCATAGAATCGTAAACTATACATTTGATTATGTGATGATCTTTAGCAAAGTTATTGTGAGAGAAGATTTCTGAGTTGGTTCACAATTGGACCCCGTAGGTGGCGCTGCTGTCGGCATATCGATTGAAGCTTTTCCGGGCAGGACTACGTCTGCCGGGACAGCTAGTAAACAATATATGAAATTTTACGTAACTTATTTTTGCGATTACCTACCGTATATTAAATATTTCTATTATATTACTTAAATAGAATTCGTAACGCTTTCAAAATAATATTATCAAAAATATTGTTCTCAGAAATTGCAATAAGTCAGATCAAAGCGAATGTGCGAACGTGTTCTTTGAACACACTTGTTAATTACAATGTAGAAACGTTTCATACTGTACACGAATTGAACCGATCACAAGAAAATCTCGATTTATAAATAAAGCAGATTCTGCTAAACAAATGTCTCATTCTTCTCGAGGTCAAACACACGTATGTTTCAACAACAGAATATAAAAGTGAATATCATGTTTAAAATATATTCAATTATAATTTCCTTTTTTGCTGCTTTACTCATGTTAAATCTTCTCTTCTTTTATATATAAAAATGAATGTTTGTCTGTATGTCATTTATAGAATCGTAAACTATACATTTGATCATGTGATGATCTTTAGCAAAGTTGTTTTGCATGAGCCAAAGAAGGTTTCTGAGTTGGTTCACAATTGGACCCGGTAGATGGCGCTGCTGTCGGTATATCGATTGAAGCTTTTCCGGGCAGGACGACGTCTGCCGGGACAGCTGGTATCGAATATGTTGCTCAATAAGACTAACATATATTTGGGTTAAGAATCTAAATCGAAAATATAGTGGCGACCGAGGACTTAGAACTTTCTGGCAGCGTAACCCGGTCTCAAGACTTTTAGAAAAAGGTAGAAGATTCTGGAAGGAAATGACAAGAACAGATAAGTTTTGTAAATGGATAGATGATGAACGAAAAATCTAGAATAAAAGGTTCAGGAAGGAAAAGACAGAGATGATGTTTAGAGAGGGATAGATAATAAATAAAAGAATAACGAAAAGAACATATATAAGCATCGAAGGCGCGCCTACCGGAGAGTTCAGTTCAAGACAGCGAAGCGACAAGTGCGATATCACAGAGTTGGAAGAGAAGTTTAATAGAAGACAGTGACAGATTTAGTGGTGAATTTAGAGAAAAATTTAGTGGACAGTCCAGTGAAGCAGGAGAGTAGCGTAGTTTAAGAGGAGATTCAGAAGCGAGCTACACGCGGTAAATACAGAGGTGAGCACTGCAGTGGCAGGGGATGGTCTACGCAATATCGGCGACGGTATTGTGAGTGAGACACCTCATCGTCGGGATAGTGCGTCGCTAGTTGTGCGTGTAGGGGCAATCTTGTGGAGAAGAATCACGTACGGCTGTGTAAGTAAATAAAAGCGTTTAGTTAAAAGAACTGTTGTTTCCTTCTAAGCCTAACCCCCACTCGCACGTAACAATATAAATTTACAAATTCCGTAATATTCGTAGAGATCCTTTGTAACAATTTCAAATATTTATCGTACCTATACCTATATATTGTAAAATTATTACTTATGATAAATTATAAAGACAACAGTCTAAAAAATAGATTTATTTTTAAAATGCCAAACTAACATTTAAATAATAATATTAATAGTATTTCTTGATTTAAATTTTTATTAAAATGGCAATAAAATATAATAATAATATAATTAAATCTATAAATAAAAAATTGACTCTAAATCGCTGTCGGTGGGGATCGTGCCCAAAATGCTGGCCGCATTTCCGCGTTGGATGGCAACGCTGATCCGTTGCCCTAGATACAAGCCAGCCTTTTGGTCACGCGAGACCTCAATAAGACGTGTTGAGAGGTTTCGATAGAGGTGATGAGCTCCAGGCCCCCACGGCCCCAGGGTCTCGACCCCGAAAGCCACAAATACGTACCCACTACCAATGGATACATATTTGCGACATTTCAGGGCCTCCTGGTGTGCAGCAGCAGCCCCGGCTGTCACGGCTGTGTCTGGAAGATGGGACGCCGCCAAAGTATCAACACAAGTTGCGTCCCATACTAGAGGGCGTCCCATCTTCCATGGCACCAACGACATCCCGTCTGGTCTCTTACCATCGTCGCGGCACAGCCCATTTGGTTCAAGGATAGCTGGTGCCCCGGCGGTGGCAAGAGACCGACGGATAATGTCATTAAGTGTAGCATGCCGTGACATCCTGCCAGCGCTCCATACGCATGACAAGCCATGGTGGCCTAACTCATCAACTATATCTCCGCACCGACAGCGATGTGGCACCACAACACCTGCCCCCAGGCGAATGCAGGCAGCAATCCTGAATGTAGTGTCATCCAAGAGAGTGCCTAGATTCGCCGAGGGCAGAGCTTGGAGCCACAAACCTGACTCCCATTTAGAGACAGCTAAAAGACGGGCGCGGTCAGTTTCGCCAATACAAGAAGACAGAAGGTTCTCATGTATTAGCTTGCTGAGCGGCCCGTCCCATAGCTTCTGCGACTTTGGTTCCGCGGGTAAATTTTGCGTTGGGCAAGCCAAGGACCAAGCATTTCTGGCCTCAGTCAAGTATGGGACCTCAAAGCCACTAAGTGACGGGTTTAATATTTGTCCTATGAGGGCCAAAGTACTATAAACTGAGGACAGGAAGGCAGGTAGTGCTATGTCAGATATTTTGCGTACACCCAAGCCTCCTAACCGTATTGGTAAGGATGCTTGGGTCCACGATCGGTCTTCCAAAGGTATGTTTATAATGGAGGTTAAGGTTTGCCGAATAATGTTGTCTAGATTAGGATGCCTCCAAAGTGGAGAGCACCGCAAAATGTACGTGAAATTTGGAGTAAACAGGCAATACCGAATAATAAAATAGGCACTATGTGCACTTATTTCTTTTAAATTTTTAATTTTGTACTGAAATATTTGGATTTTATCGTCAACGAAATAAGGAAAAGATTCATCGAAGATAGGGGACCCAAGGAGGCTTAGATTGTCTTTCTTTACTAATCTTAAATTTGGAGCCAGAACTTGAAAATCGGAAAAAGTGTTGTTGTCGTTTTCGGTAGCATTGGGTATAAAAAGTTCACATTTGGAATAATTCCAGGCCTATTTTACCAAACTCACTTATTAAATATATAAGATCATTTTTTAAAGTGTCTATGTCACCTCCTAAGGTCCCATCATCAAGATACCATACGTTAAATTTTGAATTTAGCTTCTGTATAATTGGGTGGATAGCGAGCGAGAAGATGGCTGGCCCAAGAGGGTCACCTTGCTGGCAACCAGTAGCCGAATGTATAAGGTTGTCTTGGTAGACCAGAAAAGAATTTTCACTATAGCATTGCCTAATGTAATTGTAAATTTTTGGAAAACGGTTTTTAATTTCGGCCAGCAAAGTGCACCTATTGACCGAATTAAATGCATTTTTGACATCCACCTTAAGGATGGCTTCACAAACATTACTGCCGACGAATGTTCTCAGTGCATGTACGGCCGCCTCGCAGCCACCTTTGGTTCCAAAACCTAATTGGTTTGGAGCAAAGTAGCTGGAGCTTAGGTCTTTTATGGCTCGACAGCATACTTTGGCTGCCAGGCGCCGGTACGTGGTGCCAACTGCTATGGGACGGATACCACCATCTTTTTTTTTTTAAAGCACATAGGTTGGCACCGTACATTATGGGTAATATGTCCATATTCACACCACCCGAAAGCATTAAATTAATTAAATCTGTTATATCTCTCAGAAGGGTCACGCTCGAGGTACCAGTGGCCCCACTTAACAAATCTTTCAAATGTTGTGGAGCGAGGCCATCTAGTCCTCCAGCCGAGCCGCTTCTAAAGGACATAACAGCCTTGAGTATTTCTTCCGGGGTAGCGTATATACTACTGTTATTGGCATCATCGGAATCCAGTAATTGGGCGTTTCCTGAAGGTGGATGTTTATCCCGTAAAGCACGCAGAGTAGTCTCATCATTGGGAGCTACATCGTCGTTTGAGAACAGAATCCGTGCTGCTCCCTTTATATCACCGTCTGACAATTTTGATTCTATCAAATTTTTCAGATGAGTTTTACTTTTATTTGGGTATTTTTTCGTTTGGTTAATCTGTTTATCTAATCTCTGTCCAATAGTTTGTATAATTTTACAATTTTTCCTAATTTTAGATGTAACCGTACCTTGATCATCTTTATTTATATTGAGGATTTGATAAGGGAGCAATAACAAATCCTCCCAGGCACGTAAGGTATTTAATATAATTATGTAAGATTAATATATTTATATACTTTAATTTTTTGTAACAGCTGATTATATGCCGAACCGGCAGAAACATGTTTTTGATCTTTGTAAAAATGTTTCTACCATCTGTTTCTATATATTATTATCTTCTTTATCTACTTTTATGCAAATAAATATTTGGTTTGATTTATCCTGCGAAGGCTGTAAAACTTATACTAGAATCTTTCTATGCTTATCCACGTTATGTAAAGTACATACATATATAATAATTTTTTGACAATTGATTCCTTCCCAAAGCCATAAACGAGGCTGTAACAAATTTACCTACAATCTAAATAAACTCACTTCCACTACTTGCATTACCTTGGTGGATATAAAAATATAAATAGATATTGAACTACAGATATTTCTCAACATTAAAACTTAAAATTCCGAACGGATATGATTCACCGCGAAGGAATTATTCTCGGTAATCTTTTCAGCCAGTATTGGTGGATTCGAATCAAACGTTTGCCTAAACTTGATTTAAATTCGACTATTACATAAATACATGCGAATGGCATTTGGCAACAATGCGCATGCATATAAACGCACCGGTGAGATAAATTGACAGATGAATGACTCATTAAAGTGATTTTAAAGTGGTCATTGCATCAGATGTATTTTGAGAGAAAAAGCCATATACATTTATACATATTGTTACGAGTTGCAGGACTCGAATGAGAATGCCGTTGGAATTACTATAGAATTTATTAGAACTATACAAACACGTATACAATCGCAATGAACGATTCAATAACACCCGTTGGGGCATTACATTATACCGTACAAATACAATACGTCTAGTCGACCGCGCGGACTGAATTCTCCAAAAATCTCACCGGACTACCACAAAGATTACAATACACAAAGGGCTGTTTTTCCAATCACAAATTTTAAACACAAAGTAAACAAAAGAAGACAGTCGTGAAACAGTTTCAATGTTATCAGCTCAAACGCCGGCGGGTCATAAATGTGCTTTGTTTACACTGTAAACTTTAACTTTACAGGTATGCAGGTGGCATAAATTGGAATAATATATAAGGTATTGTCAAGGCATCGCCATCTACTACGATCCTTTTTTTGTCAGCGCTGAGGGAATGCTTGTATCCACATCCTCAGACCGGTGGAGACCACCAAGGTGTATGTGGGACTCCCGGCTGCCGGTGTTGCACACAAGGTTCATATTAGAGCTTGCAAGCACCGACCGCCGGACTACCCACTAAACCTTCCAGCATCCCTCCGCATTATGATGAGGCGCCACGGGATCGTTACCTTGGATATGACTGCCATAACACTTCATACCCAGACATAACCCTTTTCACGTGGTTTGATTGCTCTTAAATCCCTGCACTAAACTGCCCCCTTTAGCTTTAACCTACCCGATGGTTCGTTCTAATTTTAGAAATTTGATTACACATGTATGAATCGTCCTAAGTCCACTATTACAATTGATTTTACTGACTTTTAGTGCAGGATAAACTTAGGGGCATAACGAGTCTTCTAATAATCTTTATTAACCTGTATAATACAACAATAATATTACGTCATGAATACGTTTTATAGAATTGTCACATAATTACCGATAACTATAAATAGTGAAGTCTGTAAGTATATTTTATTGAGAATTAAAATGTACCTAGAGCATATTGTACATATACTAAAATGAGTTATGCACTAATTTGTGCATGTTGTTAAATTTGTATGGTTCGTTCTAAGACACACAAATTTTGTTGGTAATACTTTAAATTTTTAGCCGTAACTTTTTTTGTATTTGAAACGATTTTGACAATTCTTTTTGCGTTGGATTCAATACAACAACTTCAGGATAGATTCATATAAATTTCACTGTCGTTGTATACTAATAATGGATAATAAAACATAATTATGCACCTTAAAAGCGAAAAATAAAACATTTTCATATTGTATATTATTTCATGTATAATAGTGCTGCTTATTCTGTGTGTATTATGATAAGTTTAAATGGTATATAATAAAGATTTTTTTACTTATTTCATGTGTTTTTTTTAAATTTATTATCTACACCGTTACTGTCATGTTTATTATGTTCCTTAGTTTAGGGGTTGCCTGGAAGAGATCGCTTGAAGCGATAAGGCCGCCCTTTGTTAAATATTGAATGTATCTAGTTTTCAAGAACGTAGTTTTAATTTTGGTGAACAATAAAGTGTTTTCATTCATTCATTCATTATTACTACTCCATAAGTATTAGTTTCTGTGAAGAAATATTAAATGGCAAGCCAAGAGAAAGGGTTGTATCTTAATAAATCGATTTATATTACTTATTGTTCATAAACTGCGCGCATACAAGATATTTTGTTGTTTACATTCTAACAGTTATGCGATCTCAGTTAGAATTACCAAAAATATTTTGAATCTAAATCTTGTGGCATTACTTTTAATAATCTCTTTGAGAAAGGATTAGCCATCTCTTAAGTAAGTAATTTAATAACACCCTAGTGATTTTATATTGTTTGATTTTATAAAAAATTTAGCATTTCCTTTACAAATTAGCACGGTAGCGCCACCAATTTAATGCCTTTTGTTGTTACTTTAGTATCTCTTATCCTTAAGAGGAGTTTATGGGTAAGATATTCACTAATCAGTTGCTGAGCAGTTTCTTAAAATTTAACAAACGATTATAAGTAAGGACATTGATGTTTAATAACTATTTTTAAGTAACAGAACAAATTAATTAAAATAAACTTCCGATTATATAGGTACTTATAACCCATTTTCAAGACAAACGTAGTATTGAAGACATTTTGTATTTGCCAACAAAATGTACCAAAAAAATGCACCCCGAAGATTAAGATTGTGCTATAGATGTCTGAATGATGCGAATAACAATTGAGAATTGTTTTTCTTAAAGTGTATTTAAAGAAATGGATGGATCATTTCTTGGCAACAACTTCAACATTGAAAAAAAGCTTTAAAAAAAAGATATAAAATAAAATAGGGGGGCGGGGTGCGGAAACTTATTTAGAATAAGCCACTGATACAATAGAACTCACGGATGTTAGCGAGGGATACTTTGGACCATGGGTGGTACTCCCCGGCCCGCACACAGGAGAGGCCGCCTCTGTTTACGAGGCGGCCAGCCGCTGCCGGGGTTGCGGGTTAAGCTCGCGCGTGTACCGTGACCCCGGCGCTAGGCGGAAGAAGGCTCCCATGAGGTTTAGTGGGTATACCGGCGCCGGTCGTATTGATTAATCGGCGTCGGGGAGCCCCACACATCGGCCGCGACAATCCCCCGCGCGGCTGATGATGTGGCAATGCATTTACATTATGTCGCAGAAGAAGGCTGCGGAAAGAATAAGAGAGAAAGATGAGCAGGCGCAACCGTGTCGCAGACGGTGAAAAGAGGGTCGCAGGCGCCACTTTGTCCACCTTCTTCGGCTGACATAGTGGGACTGGACTAGCCTCTCCCGGCGTGCCACGCCCTATGCCACGGGTTGTTCTGTTCTCAGGGACACTACTCCTAGGCGGCTTGCAAGGAGGCGCCACGGCAGATCATACCTATGATTTTGGACCCACAGCGTCCTTTACAATGTGAAGGGATGCTAAAAGTAACTTCTTCTATTCTCAGAAGTTAATGTGTAGCATTGGTCGTCGGGAGCCCCGTATATTCTTCGGTAACCTCCCCGGGCTGGAGAGGATGCACACATGCATTCCCCAGCGTTATAAAAGTGGTGGTAGTCATCTAGGTGGGCAAATACTCCACCAGCGTACTGTGAGTTGTTATGTCGTCTCTTACGACAGGCCGCCCGGCCCTAGAGATCTTAGCTTATAACATCAGAACGACATATAGGCTATGATTTTTAAAGACATTAGCTAAAGCATAAAGATAAGTATCACGTAGAAACACCGCCGCTATGAGCATATCATGGTATCCGGCGGCGACAAGTGTGAACAGGGCACGTGAGGAGGTGAAAAACACGAGTCATCGCCGGATATCAGACCCGAAGCCTGGCAGATGTTACCGGCGGTCCATTTTGCAAGTTTTCAGGGCAAACGTAAACAAGATGGGGACGACTGCTAGTTGACTAATACTCCAAGTATAGCAACACACGTAAACCATAAAAATGTAGGCCAAATCGTCTCATACAATTATTTATAGATCAGTAATGTATAGCATGCACTCATACGATCCAAAATAGCCCGTTAATGTAACAACAAAGCGGCACGCCCACACCACGTATCGTTTGGTCCTAAGTGATGAAGTGGGAAAATAGCTGCCAATGGATTGATTTTAATTGCAACCAATGTTGGCGAAGGTTTGTCAAGGTTCCCGGTGAAGCGAAACAAAATATATTTAAGATAATTCTTCTGAATTTATGTATTCTACACGTAATGACTCAAGACTAAGACAGAATACATTTAAATTTTAAATTTAATTAAATTTCTGCCAAAAGTGAGAAAATGTCTGAATCTGTGATGTCATAATTATGGGTTTTAGACTTTTTTGACGTCTACTGGACCTTATAAGGTCTTGGTCAACTTTTTCCAGGAGCATGATGCTTAGGTAAAGGCTGCTGATATGAAGGTGACAATTAGTATATATATAAAGGAAGTGTATATACAGATACATGTAACCATGTTGGTAAATATGCTACCATCATTTATAATCAATGTAACAATACAAGGTATAAAAATATATATAGGTAGTAGAATAGCAGAAAGAAGCAATAAATAGGCATATGGAAACATATGACAGGTACGAAGAAATAGTTACAAAACAAAACAAAAAAATTAAAAAGTGCTCTGTCCTGATAACAGACAAAAGAGATTCTAATATGAATAAAACAAAATTTATTAATTATTGTTAATTTTAATTATAACAAATTAAAATGAATTAGTAACAGTTAGGTAACCCTCGATACTAAATTAATTGCATGTGTATTTCCAGTTCAAACATAAAGAAACACGTGTCCATCGTAAATAACAGTTAGTACTGTAGCAGTTAATAAAACTTATGTTGGTGATAGCAAATTTAACACCGATGGTTTCTATATAACTCGATTTTATTACTACAACTAAGAATTTTAAAGAACTCTTGTAATTAGTACTGAAATGATTCATTGCTTCCTGTCTTCTTAAAATACTTAAATCTATTAAACTGTAAATGCCGTGCTATAAAATAATCTTAATAACTCATATTCATGAAGTCAACAGGTTCTTATAAATATTAAACATTATCATTTTCGACAGGTAATTGATTTTCCTAAGCCGTCGGTTTTTTATTATTACAAAAGGGATATATTATGAAAATGATAATTAGACATAGACAACAAACTCTGTTGGGTATTAGATCTAGCAACCATGCCATTATTTAAAATAAAACTACGATGTCTATATAGATATAGACTACATTAATATAATATAAGACTGTTCTTCTGTTTGTCTATACAACGTCTGTCATTGTATTCACACTACAGATCATGTGATTCACACTAAAAAGTTTCCAAATCAATGTAGAACTGTGAAAAATATACCACTGTGCATCTATCGTTTCACTCTGTTGGCCCACAAACCGAAGAAACTTCAATTTATGGTTGGCGGAGTAGGTACAACAGACGGACTGACAATCCACCAAATAGAGAATCCACACAGTAGGTACCACAGTAAATGTTGCCTGAGCAAATTTGCAACACCAAGGTTGCTAGTAATTTGCTGTCGATCCGAAGGTTTCATGATAGATTGTTTGAAAATAAAACCCATGTCATAGCGCTGTGGGAAAACATAAACTCGGAGCTCATTTTTAAAATTCCTGAAAAACCTGAGAAACTTACACTTGAAGTGAGAATGAACACTCAAGCCGATAGCGGGCATTGTCGTCATGGAAGGAGGACAATTACACTGGACTACAAAAAAGTGGTCTGTACTTTTGACCAGACCCATTAATTTGAATCCGAATCTAGGGTTAGTTTGGTCCAAGATTTTGAGGGTGTATGGACCATACTCACCGCAGATTCGGTCTTTTGATGCGTATACCCACAAAATTCTTAGGGGATAACCAAAATAACCTCAGATTTAGATTCAACGCATCAAAATACATAAGAATAGATGAGTCTGGTCAAAATTACAGTCCACTTTTTTATTCCGAAGCTGACAGGTAGACGGCCCAGCTAATGAAAAGTTGCCTACAAGCATTTGCAATACTAGAGGCGAAGACAACACGTTACCAGCCTTTGACCGCTGATATTCGCCGATGTTCTAAGAGAGGTATCACACCAATCTAGACAGGATGATGGAAGGATGTAGTCAAGAATTATACAAAGAAACATTTTCCATGCAGGAATGAATAAAGAATACAATTCCCTGCGGCTGGGTGGCCTGTCGTAAGGGGCGACAAAAAACTCCGCAGCCAGGTGGATGGCTACTACCCGTGGTCTATAGTATGCCGCCATAACAACCTAGAGTTGTGTTCCGGCATTAGAGTCCAGGTTCTAATCTCCTTTAGAGAGCGGCAGCACATTGGCGTACCTATGTTACAAATTTCCAAAGACAATGGTAACCGCTCTCCATCAGGTAAGCCGTCTACCTGTCTGCTGATCTCATGCAATAAAAGTAAAAAATTTAAACAGAGATATTATCACTCAGTGTAGGAAGAGCTTATAGTCTATACATTCATCCGATATTTCTGAAAGCAGTCGTAATCCACTTAATTTGGCTCCCGTACAAATCGCTAATGGTATACCCTGACCTTTATTTTGTCACAGGTCAGTTTAAAACAAATTTATTCAACGACAATCGTTGCACTCGTTGCCAAGTTGTCCATTTTTCAATCAACCGTCTAGTGAATAGTTGTCTGCACTTGAAAATATTATTTCTACATGATAATTCAGATGAAACGTGGCGAAAAGGATTTTAAACTTCAATATGGATGGTTACAAATGTAAAGGTAGACCAAAAAAGAAGTGGATAGATTGTGTGAAGGATGATTAGTGAAGTGACAGATGTAAGTATGTATGTCAAAATAAAGCAGTGTGGAATGAAAAGACATATAATGCCGAGAAAAAATGAAAGTTGAGAAAGATTTATCTTTTAGGTATGAGGACTGCACCTTACACCTTACCTATAGTAATATAAGACAACATTTCAGAAGATGAACATTATATGCAATAACAAAAAACAAATAGTATTAGTTTCTCAGTGCTTTCATGGAAAAAGTTACCGTTTTCCCCTATGTTGGTAGAATAAATAAATTGAAATGATAAAAGAAGAAATCCCCTCTTTCATGACCGAAAAAATTGGAGGAAGGCGATTAAATAAAAAAACATTAAATATATATTTTTTATTTATTTATTTAATTGCCTATTTCTTCGGTACTACAATAAAAAATAACTTTTGAGACCCAATGTGTATGTTGTTACAATTACGACATGTTAACGGTGAAGGAAAACATCGTGATGAAACCTGCACCCTGAGCTAACTGACGTGTCAAACCCTCGAATCCGTCTTGAAAAAGAGGTTTTACCGTTTGTTCCATAAAAGTCAAGAAGCCCGAGTCCAGTTATAGAGACATTTGTAGGCTGTTAATATTTTAGTCAGCTTGTTGCTAACTGCAAGTAATATCGTCTTCAAACAGTAGAGCAAAGTAAAAAGTTGGAATTGTATATAATAATGTTCAGACTAGCAACTACTTACTATATAAGCTATTTGTTACATGTATAATTACGTTAGTTTGATATGAATTTATTTGTAGAAACTCGTTATCCATCACACAAATAATTACATCATACAACCATTAATCAAAAGCTAAATCAACAAATGCATCTTTCACCAATAAATACGAGGAGAAAACATACAAACTTTTTCATAATTTTCATATTTCGTAATGCGCGTGAGTTGGCCGGCGGCCATGTTGTGTGAGACGGCAATCGTGAGACCACGTGTGCGCGAAAGAGACAGGTGATATTGTGTGAAAAATATTTATGCTAAGGCCTCGCTCTATGATTGGTCTATGAATAGTTAGTTTTATTTCTATCATTCCTTTTGAAGGTTAACATACCTATGTTAAGTTTTCTCGGGAAAATTCTAGTTACTGGTAAACCGCATGACGTTTTATGTTTACCATTATTATAGTATTCTACCGATAATCCCTTAAGAAGTAGAATATTTAGGTAACCATTTTGTATGGGTAAGGTTACGTACTGGACTGTATATCCATAGGTTGCTGGTTCATATCCGGCTCGAAAGACCACTACTTTTGTTAGATAATTTAACAAAGTCGAGAATTATGGGTATCGTTGCTATACGTTTAATAAGGAAGCCATTTTGAGTTGAAGAGAATTTTATTATTGTGATGTTGCCACATATGAAAAAATAATTTTTAGTGTCGCCATGCTTAAATGTAAAATTAACAATTTTATGCCTTGAAAAGACCGAATTCTGTTACTTCAATATCCTGACGTTGCGAAGATATTCTAAGTATGATGCCATTGCGATAGTGTCATCAAGTCGTATTCTACTAAATCCACATCTCGACATTGTCACTGCAGAATAATAGTAGAAAAAAATTAGGTACCACCATTAGCAGGAATGGCGTGAACCTAAATAGATATTGAAAAGTTACCAAAATGTTAAATATTTTTTAAGATTTTTCGCTTAAAAATATTCATAGAACGACGTGTCACTCATACGCTATTGGAATTAACAGAATTCCGAAATCAGGCAAACCTACAATTGAGTGGTCGCAACTTAACCATGATTAGTGTTCGGTGATTTTTACGAGATAATAATAGTAGAGTTGGTCTCCAGAGCCAGAGTCCGTGAACCAACCCTCAGCTCACGCGAATAGTCGATTAGCCGTTTTTATAGCTCTTCTTAGTTTATAACATTTTATTTTTATTAAATGTTATATAATATTGTTAATTATACTACAAAAGCATGTCTCTAGAGACCATGGGCCATAAAATTGACCTGGACTTTTGGAGGGCTTGCGTGGGGCAATGGGAAGGCCAACACGTAAAGGCCCCTTGACAAATTTAATGTAAATGTAGTGTGACACTGACCGGCGATATTATCCCTGCCTACCCCGTATGATAATGCACCCAAGGACAAGCAAGAGCCAGTGTAGGACTATTGCGGGAAATGAGAACAAAAAGTACCGGGTTATTGGGGTGAACTGCATAAATAAGTGGTACTAGGGGTCTGGGAATATGAGGACTATGGCGTCTGCCCGTCGCAATGTTCGGGGAAAAATGGGCAGACGGTGACTCGCCGCTCCCTGCATGGGCCCCAAAAAATGTCATAGAAGACAAGAGCAACATGGGTATAAGTGGCTAAGGGGTGTAGAGAGGTGGGCTGCAGGTTCGCTGAAGCTACTTCTGACGTGATGCCATTTATCATCATCATTTATCACTTCCACCCCTGGAGTTTGAGTCTTAGCTCTAGCGATCTCCTCTCCGTGCCGGCTGGTTAAGGCAAGCATGCAGGCAGGTTATTATATTTATTATTTCAGACTAATACATATAAGTTATATTAAAAAAAAGTAATATATAAAAAAATGCTGAGAACAAGCCACCACCTATTGGTAACAACACATACATACACCATTCCTAATGATATTAATTATAGTTACTAAGTTTATGTCTTTGCAAAAAAATCTGGAAAAGTTCTGGCATTAGTGGCCAGGATCCAGTATCCCTTTAGAGAGCGACATCACATTAGTTTTATAAATATAACCACTTTTCATCGGGTGAGCCGTCTGCCCGTCTGCTGAACTCATGCAATAAAAATACATCCGAATTGAAAGACAGAATTGAACCGTCTACTATTGGCTTAACACTTTCTTCGCTAATTTCACACAGGGCACTGTATATCTCAATATCTCAACATTCATAAGGTGGAAGGCGATGACAGTATATCAACGTATACCCACTGACACAGTTCCAAAATATCTGACAAGCGTTAACACTTCGCATCTGGACATGAAAAGATAACTCTTGGTGTATTTCATAACAGCTTTTTATTATGTGCCACATAAATAATATTCTTATATGCAAGCCGTTTGTGCATTATTTAACGCGTCATGGTTAAAGCAGACGTGTTTAAACAATTGATTTATTCCAATAGTATGTTTTGTGTGTGTCATATAAATCTCTCTCTCTCTCTCTCTTTTCACCATATCCCAATTAATTGGGGTCGACAAAATATGTCTTTTCCATCCACACTCCTCTATTCTGACATACCTACATCTTCTGTCATATCACAAATCATCATATCATCCTTCACGCAATCCATCTATCTTTTTTTTTGGTCCACCTTTACATCTGTACCCATCCATCTTGTAGTGTGTCATCATGTGTGTCATATAAAGAAAGAAAATAATTTTATTGAGGCCAAATTACATTGGTGTAGTGTAGGTATAATTGTTAAAAAGTTTAAAACTAACAATATAATCTTGTCCTGAAAGGCGCATCAGACTCAGCATAATGCTGGTCTTTTAAAACCAGCGCTGATCTTCCGCTGAGCCCATAAGGTACTGTCACGGCAGACATTACATCATTGCAAAACATGAAGGTAGAATCTTAAATACAAATATACATCAGTTATTGTACTGCAGTTTATTCACGCAGGAACGGAGAATGAATACAATTTCCTGGAGCCGGGCGACCTGTCGTAAGAGGCGACAAAAACAACCCACAGCCAGGTGGTATTTTCCATATTACATGGCTACCACACCTGGTCTAAATTATGCCGCCATAACAACCTTGAGTTGTGTTCCGGCATTAGTGGCCAGGTTCCAATCTCCCACAGAGAGCGGCAGCACATTGGTCGTACCTACGGTGTTAAAAATGTCCATAGGCGACGGTAACCGCTTTCCATCAGGTGGGCCGTCTGCCTGTATACTGAACTCATGCAATAAAAAAGTGTCATGCCAGTAAGGCATTTCAAGCAACTTGGTCAATTTGGATGATATTATATCTCACGGAAATAATCCTTTTTGAATATAACGCTTTGTGACTATTATCCCTGTTAGAGAAATAAACGCAGAGCAAGAAGACTAAGTTGGTATGGGCTATAATGAGGAGGGATGAAAGTCACGTGACAAAAAGAATGATAAACTACAAGATGGATGGGTACAGATGTAAAGGTAGACAATAAAAAGATGGATGGACTGCGTGAAGGATGATATTATGATGATTTGTGGTGTGACAGAAGATGTATGTCAGAATATAATTGTGTGGAAGGAAAAGACATATTGTGCCGACCCCAATTAATTGGGATATGGTGAAAGAAAAGAGAGAGAGAGAGAGAGAAATAAACGTCTCTTCGCAAGAACCATTTTTTTTGCTGTATACCTAAATAGATTTTTTTATCGTTTTCAATTTGTCTTAATTAATATAAACTTAATATAATAATACTTAATAAATAATAAACTTAATATCAAAAATCATTATTTTTAGGATCCTGGAAGGTATCTTGACAAAAATAGAACTCTTATAAAAATGTCACATCTGTCTGTATGAAGACATTTGTCTTAAAAACGACTGGATTTTATGGATTAAATTAAACTGGAATATGCAATAGAAAAGTGTAGTAAAACCGGCAAGAAAAGTTTAAGAATGGATACCACATTTTTGGCTCACATTTTTTGTTCAGTGTACATAGTTGAGTGGGGTATAGAATGTAGTGTATCAGTTCTAGAAAACTCGTATCGATATTCTTTAGATAATGTTGTATTTTTAACTTCTAAAGTCATAATTCTGGAAAAAATCAATTTGTTAGTTATTAAAGGTAAAAAAACTTTGAACGAAAATTAGTTCGAACAAAACACTAAAGTCGTAAGAATTGTGTCCTCCTCTCAAACTTTGAAACTATAGGGTGATATAACTTTAAAAAAATACCAAAATCATTTATATATAACATCAGTTGACCAATATTTAATATATGGAGTAAGTATGTTTGAAATGCTTATTTTTGATTCCATAGCCAAATGACGAAAGTAATAAACGTTTGCAGCTCTACGGACCCCTTCATTGTGCATGGATAGACGCGCACTTGTACGATTTTGATAGTGTCAAGGCCCCCTTTAACACTATAAAAACCCGGACTTACGCAGCAAAACACATGGACATTGGAGAACTGTTTAATTCGACTACCGAAAGAAGAATGCGGATATAAAGTACATATAATAAAAAATTAGCCGCACAATAAATTAGCCACCCTAGAGAGCTACTATGATATGTGCATCGAACCAAAGCCGAAGTGACAATGATCTTTCGTCACTAAGCCCGCTTGATTTAATATCCGATTAGTATACACAACCACTCGCAAATATTATGATAGATGTAACACTATCACACCGATAAAGGTAAACGCACACCTGCCTGTCGTAAAGCGCAGTTTATTACCTCTCCGCATTTAGGAATTCTTTTATTTACTTTGTGTTTAGAATTTGTAATGAAGAAACACATTATATTGTTATTGTACTTGTTTTATGGCCGTCATTAGTGTCGAACTAATCCTTGTTGTTATTGTATTGCGTCGAAGCTTACCAGGTATGGATCGGTGCATTATAAAGCGATGGCCCAAGGCGGAGAGGGGCAGTCAAGCGAGGATGACGATACGAGTAAGACGTACAGTCGATGAGCTATATAGTGACGGACTTTGCGCGTGTTATTGAGTCGTGCAGTGTGTACTGGTTGTATCCAGTTATATTTCTACCTGTTTTATACGTGTTTGTACGCTTCTAATAAACTCTATAGTAATTCCAACGGCACTTAAATTCGATTCCTGCGTAACTCGTAACAATAGTAGATGGCACTACTTGGAATAAATGTTATTGACAACACATAAACGAAACATAACTAGATGTAATGAAATAGGGTTGGCACTCTAACATTGCGCGGCCATTATAGCATCAGATCCATTCAATCTTACAACCCACTAATGAAAGTCATATGACTAATATCTCAGTACTTTTGGCTTGCGAT
Source organism: Dendrolimus pini (assembly GCA_949752895.1). Taxonomy (NCBI): domain Eukaryota; kingdom Metazoa; phylum Arthropoda; class Insecta; order Lepidoptera; family Lasiocampidae; genus Dendrolimus; species Dendrolimus pini. The sequence goes on from OX457146.1 coordinate 5,852,372, forward strand.
TTGGATTGTCTGTGTGTCGGCTGCCAGATCTGATTACGCGGTCATTAAATGTTATATTAAAAGAAGTTTACTGATAATTATATAAATGTGCGATTAGAAATGAATTTGAAATTAGAAAAAAAGCAGAAGGCTAACTAAGCAAAACCGCAAAGAAAAGTTTTGGAGATTTTTGTCACACATTTTTTTTTCAGTGTACATAACTGAGTAGACCAGTTCTTGAAAAGTCGTGTTAATGTCCTTTAATTAATATTATATTTAAGTCAATAGTCAGATGTTAGCTTCTGACGTCGGCAATTCTAGAAAAACCAATTTGGTAGTCTTTAAGTGTAAAAAAACGTTTAATGAAAACTGGTTAGTACAAAACACTAAAGTGTGGTAAGTATTGTGTCCTCCCATCAAAGATATGCAGATTTGAAAATACAACTTTTAGAATTTTTGTCTACCTGTTTGAGCATCATGTGAAACTTACTGAATGAATTTAAATGAAACTTGACACAGAGGTACTGTTAAAGTAGCTGGAGCTATCCAGCTCGAAGGACCAAAAATAATATGTTAAACACTTCTTTAGATATTAATTAGTTGTTGATATAGTAATTATTTTAATAATAAAAAAACTGCACGTGCGTAATATATGCCGATTTTTTTTATTGCTACACTACAGCAGACAGGTTGACGGCCCAACTGTGATGGAAAGTTATCGAGGATTTACTAGGATTAAGACAAAACAAAACTAAACTAGGCCTTGGTATTTATATAACGCGGATATAGTCGTATATCAATCTTAACGCGCTGTAAATTCTGAGAAAAGTGGTGATACGAATTTCTGAGAAGAATTCGTCTAATAGATTAAACAAGATTTAAAGTAAAATACCTTATTATTACCCTATCAAAGTTTAAAACCGAAAGTCAAAGCGTTCGAAGAGCTGACAGCTTGATCGACTGACGGACAGACGGGACTATCTCGGCACGGAACAACGTATTTAGGGCAAAGTTGTCAAGCGACCGACAGATTTTGGTACTATTTATATAAAGAGCGACGAAAGAGGACAGTTGATCAACGAACTCTGTGAGGTTAAATGTCAAATGATTGTTTTGACGCATTCGCATAATTAGTCATCGGGTAGTGTTAGTTTAATCGATTTTCAATGCTTCCATTCGTTTGGAGCTTTCTCTACGTAGATTTTATATTGTCACACTTGAATCTCATAGGAGAATTTGATATGGAGATTCAATATTACCGATTACTTATTAAAGTCATGATTCTATCACTGAGTACATCAATATACTATCCTCGCTTCCAAAGCTATTTTAGTTACTGATGAAGGACAAGTGGCACAAAAACTCCCCAGCAATTATTATGTTTTCTCGACTTATAATTTAACAAAAGTTTAACTTTGCATTGTGTATAATTTCTGAAATAGTTTGAAGGTTATTGCATTATTTTTCCATTCCGTACGGTCGTCTCGAAAATCATTCTTTGCCTTCTCGCACAAATATTACAATACAAGTTTCTTAAAGTTATGTACTGAAAGCTATTAAAGTTTTTTAGGATTTTGTTGAAGAGCATTTTCTTTTCTATAGATACGATAAATCACACTTAATTATCTTTCATATTCATATATTTCGTTTTATCGTCTAAATTTGAAAATTATAAGATTGAAATACCTGAAAAATGGCAGTACATATATTTTCATAAGTTTTCGGGTGTTGTATACATAATAAAATTAACGTTTCAACGGTTTTGAGCGCGATAGTTTATTTGATTTTTAATCACGTTTCAGCTACTGAAAAGTGGCCAAAACTTCGAATAATAAAAATCAAATAAATTACCGCGCTTTGAAGCGTTAAAACGAAATTTTATGATGTAAGTATAGTTTAAAATAATACTTTCAAAGATAAGTTCAGGTTTTGAAATGCCAGGTCAATTGTTTTTTGCTTATTTATATTGTAAGTAAAAGTTTTAAAGGTTTTCATGGCCAAACAATAGAAACAATACAAGTTTGATGCCTCGAGAATAATTATTCACTGCTTAATATGCTATGATATAATCATTTGATATAAACTGTCACCGACGCAGTAAATGACGCAAATGTCCTTCAATTAACATTTGCTATAAATTTTCTAATCATAAAATTTTACTAATATCTTTATACATAATTTTAATAGTTTGTGGTCTTGTTGTCATAAAACCTAATAATATTGTCGGCATGTTTTTAAAGTATCAGAACACATCACAATCTTTATTATATGAATAGAGACTACGTTTATTAGTATAGTAAAGTTTACATTAATATCAGCTTTTTCAGATTATTTTGTCCGAAAAAACACTTATTGCACAATTATTGGTTAGATGCAGCCATAAGTTTTAGCGCGGCTTAATTCCAGACCTTCAATACACGTACATAGAAATTAGTCATTATACTGATTTTACACACATACCTATATAAGACTGTCTTGAAGTACATTTACACAAAATATAATCTAAGTAAACGATAAGGTATGTTCGTATTCATACTTTTTGAAATAATTATTTAGTATTTTTTTGCTATTAAACTTAAATTACTCGTGGCATATATATAGCATATATGTAGATTTAAAAATATATTAATATACAATTTCTACTTTTATCGACTAGCTTAGAAAATAATAGTACCTAGGCGTATTCTGAAACATCTTTCGGCGAATTTTACGGCGGATTCAACGTAAAACCTCAGGCACCAAAAGATCTCGCTAGTATTCATGTATTAGATAAATTTAGTCCATAAAATAATATAAACAAAGTAAGAAAACTGAGCATCAAATGATTTTAAAATATTTTTACGTAGGAACGGAAACGATCAAAAATAAAAACTTCGTTTAAAAAAGCCGACTTCAAATACTAAAAATCTAAAATGTATAAAATAACTTATTTCTAAAGCTATTAAATATTAATATATATTATCTAAAACATCTTAAAGTCGGTGCTTAGTAATTTTCAAAATATAGTAATTTTTATGTTTTGCTTTGCACCGACTTCAAGATGTTTTAGATAATATATATTAATATTTAATAGCTTTAGAAATAAGTTATTTTATACATTTTAGTTTTTTAGTTTTTGAAGTTGGTTTTTTTAAACGAAGTTTTTATTTTTTATTTGTTACTTTTTAGTGTCTAGCTATGTATGGGTGGACATACGAATGGTGCCGCGCTTCTTAAAAAATATAGGTCCCAAGAACCGGGAACAAAAAAATGATCGTAAAATGAAAACTACTGGGCCAAACTATGTCAATTTTTTAGGGGACCACATGGCAGCTATTCCGCGTCGAACAAAAAAAGAATCACGTAAATCGAATCATAAATCTCAGAGTAATCGGTGTACATATGGAACGGAGTGAAAATTATTTTCATGAAAAATGTTCATAAAATGAAAACTACTGGGCCAAACTATGTAAAATTTTTAGGGGACCAATTGGAAGCTATACCGCGTCGAACAAAAAAAGAATCACGTAAATCGGATCATAAATGACGGAGTAATCGGCGAACATACATAAAAAAAAGCAAAAAAAAAAAATTGATCCCGACGAATTGAGAACCTCCTCCTTTTTTCGAAGTCGGTTAAAAATAGTTTAATCCCCTCACAATATTGAATGGAGGTAATAACGTTATAATGACGTTGATGTAAAAAAACAAGAATGACGCAAACAATGAAAACTTTCGATTTTATTACTGTACTAGTATTCGCACGCGACGTCGTTAACATTGGACAATTAGTAAAGCTCAAACTTGTTTTGCAAAACTACCAAAACCACCAAAACTACCACAACTACCAAAACTACATAACGTACCAAAACTACTGAAACTACTGAAACTACCAAAACTACCTAAACTATCAAACGACCAAAAATATCAAAACTACCAAATCTACCTAAACGACCAAAATGACCAAATTGTGCAAAATAAACAAAATGACGAAAATGGTGCCACAAATAAAAAACCTAACATATAATAAAACTACGTTTTAACGGTTTTAAGCGCGGTTATTGATTTTATTAACAGACATCTTCATATTTTTTGGGATAACCTTTGGGATAAAAATTTACATGTATACCGAATTTCAGCCAAATAGGTCTATTAGTTTTTAACCGACTTCGAAAAAAGGAGGAGGTTCTCAATTCGTCGGGATTTTTTTTTGTTGCTTTTTTTTATGTATGTTCGCCTATTACTCCGTGATTTATGATCCGATTTACGTGATTCTTTTTTTGTTCGACGCGGAATAGCTTCCAATTGGTCCCCTAAAAATTTTACATAGTTTGGCCCAGTAGTTTTCATTTTATGAACATTTTTCATGGAAATCATTTTCACTCCGTTCCATATGTACACCGATTACTCTGAGATTTATGATTCGATTTACGTGATTCTTTTTTTGTTCGACGCGGAATAGCTGCCATGTGGTCCCCTAAAAATTTGACATAGTTTGGCCCAGTAGTTTTCATTTTACGAACATTTTTTTGTTCCTGGTTCTTGGGACCTATATTTTTTAAGAAGCGCGGCGCCATTCGTAGGTCCACCCATACATAGCTAGACACTAAAAAGTAACAAATAAAAAATAAAAACTTTGTTTAAAAAAACGACTTCAAAAACTAAAAAACTAAAATGTATAAAATAACTTATTTCTAAAGCTATTATTATTAATATATATTATCTAAAACATCTTGAAGTCGGTGCAAAGTAAAACGTAAAAATTACTATATTTTGAAAATTACTAAGCACCGACTTTAAGATGTTTTAGATAATATATATTAATAATAATAGCTTTAGAAATAAGTTATTTTATACATTTTAGTTTTTTAGTTTTTGAAGTCGGTTTTTTTAAACGAAGTTTTTATTTTTTATTCCGTAAAAGCATAACAAACAGAAAGATAAATATCCCTGAAACTATCTAATGCTAGCGCACGCGTCCCGAACTCAAAGGGCGCGGGTTCGATCCTAACCGGAACAAGTATTTGTTCCGGCTAGGATCTGAAAGAAAGAAGAAAACGGACTAAGTGGTGTATACCACTTAGTCAGTTTTCTTATCCAATGTGTATATTGTTACAATTACCACGTGCTATTACAACAACGGTGAAGGAAAACATCGTGATGCAACCTGCACATCGAGATAACCGATGTGTCAAATCTGTCAAGCCGCCTTAAATAAGCGTATCGGGTATACTGTCCGTTCCCCCCTTAGAATGGGAGACCCGAACCCAGCAGTGGGATTTATGGACTGATATTATTATTATACCTATATATGAGAACATTTATAACTTATTGAAATATAAGTTGTAATTTGTAACCAAATAGAAAGCACAAATATTAAAATTGCAGGTAGTTTTGATTTGTTTTTTGTACATTCAAGTTACAAGTTCTTTATTATTTTTTTACCAATCAAGCCTAATATTTGGAAGATATAGTTTTCAGAGAGGCATCCCATTATTAAATTAATGTTCGCTAAGTTTTCTATTAATTCTTTGGTGGTCGATAATGTATTTTTTTATGCTTGAGTTCAGCAATAAGGCAGACAGCCCACCTGATGGAAAGTGGTTACCATCGCCCATGGACATTTGCAACACCAAAGGCGTCACAAATGCGCTGATAATCTCTTTAGGGAGACTGGAACCTGGCCACTAATGCTGGAACACAACTCGAGATTGTTATGGCGGCATACTCTATACCAGGGGTGGTAACTATCCAGACGGGAAAATACCTTACCACCTGCCTTTTATAAATTGTTTTAGTACATACAGTATAAAAAAAGACTATTGTTCACCAATATACTTAACAAACATATAATATATAAAACTATATGTGCTTAGTGGTTTATTTTCTTAAATTTCGTTTGTTTTTAATGTTATGTTTAAATTTTTTTATATTATTTATCATCCTAGTGTTAAATCTCGGTTGCGTTCAGTGCGTCTTTTTTCTGTCTGCTTTTTAGTTTTTCTCGTACCTTTTTCTGAGATTATTACGGATAGCATTTTAATATAGCATTTCTAATCACTAACTCTTCATAAGAAAGCTGGTGCAGGCTGCAGGCCTTAAGATTTGTTTCCCTCACAACTTGCCTGTTGTCATATAACTAACAAAGTAAGTATATAGATAAATAGATAGATAACACTTTATTGCTCATCAAATTAAACAGTTACAAAAAATGTATTATTACAATACTTATTGTCAAAACAACAGGCAGCTTTATCGCTATAGGTAATCTCTTCCAGGCAACCTAGCTTAAAAGATATCTGGCGATGAAAGTGGAGCAGAAAAAAGTGTAAGTATATTTGTGTTATTGTTTGTTTTGCGTTGTTTTTTGTTTTTCTGTATGTGTCATATTCTGAAATAATTGTAATAATATGCACATTAGGGCAAAATCTGTCTATGTAGTGCACGTACCGGGATTCCAGCCCACGTGATTTGAATAAAATACAGGTGCTATAGCAACCAAGCTACGACGCCTATATAACAATTTTTATATCAATTGTACGTATTATCAATAAATAATGATTAGCGAGATAGATTTCTTGCTTATTATTTTTCATCACATTGATCTCAACCGTTAAGATACGTATACACAAAAACCGAAACATGGATTTTTAATTTATACGTGTAAATACATAAATAAAAATCAATCAAAACTTGTACACATCTCGTACTCGAATACCTTATTGCTACGCGACTGCTACGAGCGCTACGAAAGATGCTACGACGTGGAGTCCCGTGTACAACTGTAACACGTACATTTTTCATTTTATTTTTACTACAATTCTGAACAATATAATTGAAATGTTGAATGAAAAATAAAAGCCCTGCCATTTTTCGGAACGTTTCCAAATGATTCTGTGATTTAGGAACTAAATTATAACATATAGCTAACCACTTATTCAGTCAATTTCAAGTTTGATTTTGACTTTTTTAAACCGTAATTAATACCTATATATTTTGTGATACCCATAAAGTTTTATTGCTTTTTTTAACTAATTTATTTAGGGACTTTTAGTGACGATGTCACTATGTCAGCTCCATCTTATCCTAATCCTACGATTTGACATAATTTAAAATGGATGCTTTCACTATTTTATATATAGACAATATTTCTTAATTTATCAACTGACATTTTTACAATGGAATCGTGCAGTGTGACACTTTATTTACAATATTCATAATTATATTTTAAACATAAAGTTAATCCTTAATTACGTGTCAGTTCAAGCTTCATGCAAAGCGCCCCCTCCCCTGCCCACATCTCGTAATCCTGAAATAAAGCATATGTCACACCGGCGCAAAACGTGACAGGGGATTTCATAACGCGCGCCGCGACCCGCAACACGTACGACGCGCGCGCTCTCTCACGCAAAATAAGCCGAAACGCCCGGCCCATGTCAAAAATAGTACGCGCGTCGGCTAGCCCGCGTCCGGCTGCATACAAAAGTGGCCACCGATCCGGCGTACATATCGCCTTATCAAATTTCTCTGCCCACACCCCACCCACGCACTTTCGACCATGTTAGTACGTGTTAGCACAGCCCTGCGTTGTTAGACCACTTCAACACGACACTAAGCACTGAGGCACTCGAAGCAAATGGCAAAAGCACCCGCACTTACACTGCAGGAGTCACAACACTGCTCTAACGGATTGTTCAGGACCGCGGGCGAGAAGGACGTCGCTGTTGCGTCTTCGCCAGCCACTAGCCAACTGGTCCGCTCCGACCGACGGACCCTGCCGCCGTCGGACGCTCCAAAAATACCCCGTATTGTGTACACAACACTTATAATACCTAGGCTTTGGTATAAATCTCGGCGGGCTTTATAAATAGTGGCATTCGTTACGGGTATGGTATAAAAGCTGGTGCACTCACACGCGGTTAACCTATATAAACCGCCAATGAGGACCACGCGAAACGCGAGCTTAGGATTTAGATTTCTTATGGAAAGACCACACGAGATAATAACTGCTGCGGCTCACGTACCCAAAATGAGTCCTGGCCTCCGAAATGAGACTACTCCACTCCTTCCTGTTTAGCGCTGTCTCCTGCCAGTCATCGGCATCAAGCTCGCGCAGATCAGCCTCCACTACGTCCCTCCAGCGATATCTGGGGCTACCAACTGGTCACCGTCCCGTTGGTCTGCCCAGATAGAGGTCTATAGACGTTTGTAACACTAGGGGTCAAGCCAACGCATTATCAATCTTAAGGATAGGATAGAGTTTTCGAGTTAGAGAGTAGATTTCGAATTTCCTAATCCATTCCGGATTAGGAAATTCGAAATACAGTTAGGGGGAAGTGGTCTATCGGAACTCACTCACTCTTACGCGAAACACGACTAGCTCAAAGCTAAGCGTTTCACGCCGATATTCTGTGAGAGCATGGTACCACACCGCTAAAGCAGACCCTAAGGCTTTAAGAACAAGTAATGATTCCAGCATGGCTCTGCCACGTGAATAATGTAATTTTTAATGTTAGACTTAACTTAAATTAATCATTTTTATTGGATACAAGCCCAAATATCTCGAGGAATAGTCACTTAGACAATTTTCTGGTCTAACGAGCATATGACGAGGAAGAAAATATTATGAGAAAATATTGAGATTACAGATTTGTAAAACGTGTTTTATTTGAGTGATAGACTTAATAGTTCCTATGAAACTAATAGAGAAATGACACTGAATATAACACGCCATTAAATATATTTTAGCCATATTATAGAACTGTATGCCTTTCAAGACCACGGGCCATGAAAATAGCCCGGACTTTTGGAGAGCTTGCGTGGGGCCATAGGAAGGCCAACATGTAGAGGCCTTTTGACAAATTTAATGTGAATGTGTCATGACACTGACCGGCGATTATCCCTGTCTACACCATATAGTAATGCATCAAATGACAAGCCCCGGTCAGTGTAGGGGTGAATAAGTGAATAATGGGTGGAAATATGGGGTTATGGCGTCTGCCCGTCGCAATGTTCAGGGAACATGGAAAAATTAGCCATATTATTATTATTAGTAGCTGACACCCGCTTCGCGTGCCGTAAAATCCGTTCTTACCTGACCTCTACTTGGCGAAGGGAAGGTCCATGCCAAATTTCAAGTCTACTGGTATTATAATTCCTGAGATATCGTGATGAGTCACTATATACGTGGATTTCAAATAAATTAAACCGAGCAATAATAATATAAAATATTTAATTTAAAATTTTAATAAACCTGTGTGTGTCTGTTTGTAAATGCATATGAATCTGCCTGGATGTTCCGGCTAATTTCTGAAACGGCTTGACCAATTTTCACTGGCAGATAGCTGATAGATGGATGATGGCTTTATATCCTAGGAATCCCGCGGGAATTTTTCCGGGAGCGATTTGTATTTGTTCGGGTGCATAAAAATTTGTTTATTCCGCCACAGTTTTCACTAAAACTATAGCCGTCATTTTTTTTTTGTTGTAGTACTTTGTGTTCCGAGAATCCGGCGGAAATTTCAAGTCAAGCGTGCATGAAGTCACGGACATATCCTGGTACTCAATATACTTAGGATATAAAGAGAGGAAAAGTAGTTTATAATATAACACGAGCAGTAAAAAATCTAATTCATAATTTAAAAAATACTGCACATCATACAATCATCAATATTAAGTAGTGTTTTATTATATTATACATTATTCACATTTGTTCAGAATGAATAATTAAATAAATGAATAACATAGATTTTAATCTCGAATAGTCGTCACTTGATACTGGCTCGATTTTTTATTGTCGTTATACAGCCAACACGTTCACGGCCCACGAATTAAAAATGGCTAACGTCGCCTATGGACATTTGTAACTATAAAGGTGCTACCAAATTAATAAAACTACGTTTTAACGGTTTTAAGCGCGGTAATTTATTTGATTTTTGTTATTCCGACGTTTCGGCCACATTTCAGTAGCCGTGATCACTAAGACAAAGATGTCAAGTGTCAACTGTTGTAATACTGGTTTGTAATATTTGTTCTTTTATATTTAAATATTTTTCATAGTATCTAAGCAACCTTTGTTACCTGTCTTTACAAAATAACTCTTCAATAAATATGTACATGAAGAAGACTATTTTTAATTTCAACATCAACGAGTATTGTTAAAGTTTTATTTAGCCTACCGCCAACTTGTTTATTTTAATTATTTTGTTTATGGTTATTATTTACTCTATGGGAGCCTAATCTTTTGCTGTTTGCTGAAGAGCTTCTTGCGCCGCTTCTGCTCTTCAAACCATAACATGTTGCGAAGCGTTGGTAAATTAGATAAGACTCTCATAGATTAAATAATAACCGTAAACAAAATTAAAAACTAAATAATAAAATAAACAAGTTGGCGGTAGACTCGTTGACACTTGACATCTTTGTCTTCCGTGATCACGGTCACTGAAAAGTAGGCGAAACGTCGGAATAACAAAAATCAAATAAATTACCGCGCCTAAAACTGTTAAAACGTAGTTTTATTATGTATACAAGTCGCGAAAACTTAAAAAAATATTATGTGCTACCAAAGTGTTACCGGCCTGAAACGGGAGACTGGTATCTGGTCTGTAAGGCCGAAACACAACTCAGGGTTGTTATGGCAGCATACTCTATCAGGGTTGATAGCCAACCAGACCGATATAATTCTATAATTCTCGGTCTCGAAGAGTAAAAGGCGATAAAACAACCCATAGCCGGGTGATAGGGATTAACTATTTATTTACTATTGTAATAATTAGTAATTTTAAGTTCTTCTTTTTGTCTCCGTGGGGGGGGGGGGGGGGGGTGACGAAACAAACCTTTTCACCCACTGCCTGGCAGGCGAGATTTAGAGTTAAGAATTGACAACGGGGATGTCACATCAGAGAAAAAGCCGTCACTAAAATGTACATATTTTCATCTTTTTGAATCCTATAATAATATGTAAGTTGTTATTACTCTCGGCTATGTAAATATGCGTCATTAATGACGGGTCGTTGCAGGAATAAATAACCCGTTCATTTGCCAATTATATAATTTGATATAATATTTACATAGCCGAGAGTAATAATAACTTATATTTATGATAGGATTCAAAAGGATGAAAATAAGTAAATTTTAGTGACGACTTTTTCCCTGATATCTTGACATACAGTTGTCAATACTTACTCTAAATCTCGCCCGCAACCCGGCTATGGGTTGTTTTATCGCCTCTTATGGGTTAATCGGTCGCAGGAGTATTTTTCTCCGTTTCTGTACAAATGATAGCGAAATCGTAAAGCCATTATCAAGAAAGTAAAAGAAATAAATACAGTCCGATGTTTCTAAGTTTACTTCAATTAGTGGATGACAAAATATCGAAATAGATTGTCACGATGCTGTTATTCCCGTATACAATGAGTCGGACATCAATCAAAAGGAAAAATTATTTTCTATTTCATTTGTAGTTTCTATGTTATTTATGTTAGAAATTATTTGTAATATAAAACATAATAATGAACAGTATCTTCATAGAAAAATAGTTAAATGTTTTCTTAGTTAAAGATTTATATATACCTACATACATAATCATTATGTCTGTTTCCCGTTGGGGTAGGTAAAGACGATGGATCTCCACTTGCGAAGATCTTAACACCTTACGCTTCATCTGCTTTTATTAATTTCTTGGTACATGCACGTTTATTTGAGATACTCTTTGCCTGGCCTTTTTTTAACAGGTCTGCTATTAGATCATGATGTATATACGTCGCTGTCTATCGGCACTAACTCTACTATTCCCAATGCTTTTACATATATTGGTTTTTTAATTCTACTTTCATTCATTCTTTCTACACGATTCTAGTATAATTTTAGTAATATACCAATTATTATTACTGTGACCTCATCAAGTTATACTGCTTTATATGGGAAGGCGTTCTCATTTTGTGCCACCTTTTTCAACTCCTATTACTATATCTTGTTTCAATTCTCAGCAGTCGGTTATCACCCTGTTCCTTGTCAAATCGTTTAGTTTAACTTCACATATACTTCCCAAAGCTCTTATTGCGTTTGTACGAACATTGCTATTATTTTAATAACGTAGTAGTTTCAAGTCTTGGTTACGAGTTCACTTCACTTGGGCATTGTTTCTGACTTCATCGCATGGAGCAAGATTATTACGAATGACAAGTGCTATTTACATGTATGCCTCCCAACACTACGGGCCGTAAAAATGACCCAGACTCTTGGAAGGTTTACGTGGAACCATAGAAACGCCAACACGTAGAGGCCCCTTGACAATTCCAATGTAAATGTGGCGTAACACTGACCGCCAATTATCCCTGTCTACACTATATAAAAATGCACCCAAGGACAAGCCCAGATCAGTGTAGGGCTGTTGTAGGTAACGAACTATTAGAATGAAATACTAAGGGAACTAGAGATCTGGGACTATGGCATCTGCTCTTCGCAACGTTTGGGGAACATGGAAAAAATGGGATACTCGTTACTTCCTCCAATGTATGCACAAACATTATTACTATTGTTATTTGCCGACAAAGAGTGAATGCACATCTGCCTGCCATAAACCTGGTTTATTACCTTTCCCGCATTTGGACTTCTTTTGTTTATTTTTTGTTTAAAATTTGTAATTAAGAAAAACATTATATTATTATTGTACTTGTTTTATGGCAGTCATTAGGCAGGTGTGTTGAACCTATTCTTAGAAATTATAGTTTTGCGTCGAGGCATATTGTATTTGTACAGAATAAAAGAAATGTCCGAATGGAGGGGTGGGGCAATCAAGCGAGGATTACGATACGAGCAAGACGTACATTTGATAAGCTATATAGTCACGGACTTTGCGCGTGTTTGTTTGAATTGTGCAGTTTGTACTGGTTGTATCCAGTTATATTTGTGCATGTTTTATACGTGTTTGTATAGTTCTAATAATTCTATAGTAATTCCAACGGCATTTTAATTCGAGTCCTGTAGCTCGTGATACTATTAGTATATATAGTTTAGTATTATTATTTATTTGACGTAGTTTTCACATGATGCTCTAACAGAGAGACGATTTTTTTTTTTTTTTTAAGTCTTTTCACAAACTCGATTCGTCTACAATTTACTGTTTTAGAACTTATAGCCTACATAAAATAAAATAAATGTTAAATTATTATATACATACATAACTTCACGCCAGGTCCCTTGCTGCGTAGGCACGAACAACAGAGCGCCATTTAGGCTTATTTTTACACACCTCACTTGCTTCTTTGACATTCATAGCTTTTGTCATGCATACTCGTCTGTTAAAGCTCTTGACATCACCTACATAATATGTATATATAATTTGAACAAATATAAAAAGAACCTACAAAAAATTGTGTTTATATTATATTCTGGAGTTGGGCAAATTGCAATAAACATTATAGCTGAGAGAACCACAAAAATTGCTTGGACTAATATTATAACAGATTGCGATGGGAGCGACGATATATAAGAATTTGCCGCTTAATTTATTTGATCCCACAATGAAGAGTTGGCCGGTTCCTGTACCGATTTAGACGTATGTGACTGCGATTTATAAATTGTTACGCAATACGGACTGAAATTTTAAATTCAAGAGTTTTTATTCAAACTAAATTCCGCTGGAGAACAATTTTTGAAGGTTTTTTTATTGCACGAGTTCAGCAGGCAGACAGAAAGAAAGAAGAAGAGAGACAGAAAGATTTGTACTGTATTCGGTTTGTTTTATTTCATGTAGAACTTTAAGTATAATGTTTTATTTTGTATAAAATATAATCTGGAATTTTCAAATAGTTATGTATTAAATTCTTTTCATTCATAACATTTTAATTAAAATAGTTTATCAATGACTTCAATCCGCTATCGGTTGTGCCAATTGCTAAGTTTTTAGACCGTGAAATTATTGGAGGGGTGGCCAGGTGTTCTAAAATGCCTGTAGAATGTGAAGAGTTAGTAGATTTTATCCGTGCAGGAACGAAGAAAGAATACAATTTTCTGCGGCCGGGCGGCCTGTCGTAAGAGGCGACAAAACAACCCATAGCCAGGTGGTAGGGCATTTGCTCGACCGAATGGCGACCACCCATGGTCTAGAAAATGCCGCCATAAACAACCTTGTGTTGTGTTCCGGCATTAATGACCAGGGTCCAGTCTCCCTTAAGAGAGCAACAGCGCATTTGTAGCACCTTCAGTGTTGCAAATGTCCAAAGGCGATTGTAATCGCTTTCCACTAAGCGGGCCGTCTGTCTGTCTGGTGAACTCCTGTCATAAAAAAAATCAATGTGTCAAAACCGTAAGGTTCTCTGATTATTACCAAGAATTAAAACCGCATTAAGTTCGTCTCTTTTATTAATTACATACATATCTCGCCATTTTTTAAAAACTAGTACGGGAATATTATCTCACTTTATAATAAATATTTAATATCATATTACATGTACGTTTATTTATTAGTGTATTTGTATATTAATATTATGTATAGTAGTAGGTATATATAATATTAATATATTATGTATTAATACTATTATTAATATTTTATAGCTATTGTCGTTGCTATATACATATTAGTATATATATCATATTAATGTGTTATTGTTTATTCTCTTTTTTTTATTCATTTTAAGTATATGTATTGTGTGATATTTATATATCCTATTATATGTGTACTTAATTAGCACACCACCGTCATACACTTGCGAATTTCCTGCTCATAAAATCCATAGCACTGGTTGTCTGGAAGAGATCGCTCTAAAGCGATAAGGCCGCCCATTGTTCCTACTTATACTGTTTATTGTGACTACTGTAAATTGTTTATTTTATGTGTATGTGGTGAACAATAAAGTGTTTTCTATTCTATTCTATCTACGGCGAAAGGCATGCCAAAGGCAAGGGCACAGTTTTTGTCAATATTAATACTTATCCAATGCTATTACTTATTCTGTTTCTTCTATTCAAATTATATTTGCTACTAGGATATGCCCGTGAATTTATCCACGCTTGACTTGAAATTCCCGCGGGTTTCCCGGGACACAAAGTACCGCAGTATTTAAAAAAAGAATGTAAGCTATGTGAAAACTGCGAATTTTTATGCATCCGAACAACTACAAACTGCTCCCGGGAAAATTCTCACGGGATTTACTGAATAAAAAATATCACACATTTTATTACACAAAATTTGCTACCGTATATTGAAGAAAATCGCATTAGATTTGGGTTTTTTAAATCTGGTCATTTTAAATCATTTACCAAAAAATCCCGCGGGATTCTCAGAAAAAAATAGTTCAGATTTTTAGTCTAAAAATTTGCTGTCGATCACCGAAAACCGCATCGAAATCGGCTCAGTAGTTTTTACGTAAATCCCGAACAAACAGATAAACTGACAAGATAAATCTAAATTGTATCGTGTTTTCCATCGTTTATATAGTCTATTCCAGTGTTTAAATAGCATTTGTATTTTTTTAAATAGCTTCAATGTACACGGCATGTTTTTAGAATGTTAAAATAATGAATGAATGAATGAAAACACTTTATTGTTCACCAAAAATTAAAACTACGTTCTTAAAACTACGTAAAGTATGTAGTATGTTGCACAAAGGGCGGCCTTATCGCTTAAAGCGATCTCTTCCAGGCAACCCTCTAAGCTAAGGAAAAAAATATGACAACAGTTGAGGTGACAACAATAAATAATAAGAAACATATCAAGAGTAAGTAAATAAATAAATAATAATATACTTTATAATACTATACAAAAATAAGATATATCATACTACATATAGAATCAGCGAGGACAAAAATATTTAGTAACCATTACTTTAAAAGACAATATAGGTTTAGCTTGTCTGATGTTGAGTGGCAGGGAGTTCCATAAACGGACAGCCTGTACCGTGAAAGAGTATTATTATAGATTATAGTCCAATTTTTATTTCGATGACCTGATCAAGTTCAGTATACTTCTTTATACCTGTGAAGGTGTTCCCATTTCGTAAAATAACATATATGTTGGTGTATTGACCCACTTACGAGTAGGTCGCGGGATATTTGGAACGGTTGAGCATAAAATCATCGGTTCCACACAGACAACGTTTCGCAAGTTTCCAAAGTGTGGAAAGATCGTTTTATTAACATGCGTGTTGAACTTGTTATTTAAGACAAGCTGTAGCTCCGACTTGTTTCGTGTAAGACTTGTAATAAAAGTTTAGATAAAGTTGAAATTATCATAATATTAACCTATTGTTACGAGTTGCAGGGCTACAATAAAAATGCCGTTGGAATTATTATATAGTTTAGTTGAACTATACAAACACGTATAACACAGGTACAAGTATAACTGAACACAACCAGTCCAAACGTAATGCACAATTCCATAGCCCGCGCAAATAGATTACCGAATATACACAAGTCTTGCTCCACTTGTGGTTATCGCTCGATTGCCTCGTCCATCAATTTACATTGACATTGCTTTATACTGCCCGGATTCAATATGTCTGCTCGGCCCGTGACCGAATTTCTTAGAATCACACCTGGCTAATGACTGCCATAAAATATTACAATACACAATGGGCTGTTTTTCTAATCACAAATTTTAAACACAAAGTAAACAAAAGAAGTCCAAATACCGAAAAGGTAATAAAATGTGTTTCTACAGGGCTGCAGGTGTGAATTTGCCTTTGTCGGCACCTCCACCTCCGTGATGCTAATGAGCGAGTACAAAAGGACAATAGGCTGTTCCCCACAATAACTTAGAAACGTATGCCAATAAATAAGTGAACAAAAGAAGATGATCATAAAAGGATTACAATTAGTTTAAATGCCGTCAGGTAATAAAATGTGGTTTTATAGATCTGTACGTGGAATTTGTCTTTGTCAGGGGACTAAGTTGTAACATTACTATATTTTAGCTAGCTGTTCTATAGAACTGTATAATAGTAAATTAAAATAGTTCAAAATGCATTTATACATATTTTTATGATATTTTTATCCTTAGTTTGGCGCCCGCTGCACTGAGACGTTCAGATTCTTTTGATTATTTTTAAAACAATCCAATTTTACAGGCCAATGCAAAGAGTAATAACGCATGAACAGTTAAACAATGAAATTAATGAATTGACGGCCTCTGTGGTTGAGCGGGCTAAGCCTTTGGCGGCCTACCTTACTGCAAAGTAGAAGCTCCGGGTTCGATTCCTGGTAAAGTAGATTTCGGAAACGTATTTTCTCCGTTATTTACTATGGTCTGCGTGTCTGGGATCGGCCCCAAAATATAAGTACGTTGTATATTACCCATAACACAAGCGTAACTTGTTTAATTTGGGGACATACAATATGTCTGTTTGTCTTCCGATGATTATTATTATTATTAATGATACCTGTATAAAGTAATTAATGAAAAATAAATGTGTAGTACTTTTTGTCCTTTTCCCAAAGTGCTATTTTTCTTTTCAAAAAGTGCCAACTATAATACTTCCAATTTGAGTGCGTATAAGATGATAAAAAAGTATCTCTCCCTTTACTACTGACATCTTTAAAGTTGATAAATACTATAGTTTCGTCGCCTTGTAAAATCAACTACATAAACTTGAAATTCTCACGCAACCGCTGTTTATAGCAAAGCTATACACCTTGTAATTTAGTCGAGCGTGACTCACAAAGTGTTGAAAATATAACCAATAAACACTGCAACAAATAGATTGAAAGACGATTTTACAATTCCTTCATGCTTACTTTAATCCCTTGACAGATTTGGTAGAGCAAACTGAAGTCAAACGTCAAAAATAACTTCAAACGATGTCAAGCCAAAAATTCCGGTAACGTACCTAAAATTCTATAAAAAAACAGAACCATGTGAAGTAAAGAGGATATAGAATATGATAAGTGTGAGAGGATTGCTGGCGGTGATGGTGAAAAGTGCCTTCATAGCCGCATTCCTCAGCATCCCGAGTCCAGTCGTTGCTTTCACAGGTTTAGCATATACTGTTTACTTCTTTCAAGAGTTCAGTAGTTATTTAAGAAAATTTAAACCTTTATATAAATATATATTATGTTTACAACGTAGGTATATAAATATATACGTTGTAAACATAAAATACATACATTCATACATACATACATAACTTCACGCCAGGTCCCTTGCGGGGTAGGCACGAACAGCAGAGCGCCATTCAGGCTTATTCTTACACACCTCACTTGCTTCTTTGACATTCATAGCTCTTGTCATGTACACTCGTCTGTTCTTAAGGCTCCTGACTATAGTAGTAGATATAGTAGAAACATAAAATAGTAGAAGAATATGTATGTTTAAGATATACCTAATAATCTGCACCACCTACATCGCCAGATTATATTATTCCCTAAGTTACTTTGCCTGGAAGAGATTGGTTTAAGCAATAAGGCCACCTATTGTTTTTAGTTTCTACCATGACAATATTGTAATTGTGCATTTTTGAAATTGTATATTTGAGGAGCAGTAAAGTGTTCGTTATAGTTAGTCGAGAGTTATCTATTCTATTCTAAATAGTCTCTAGTTCATACTAGTAAGGTAGATAGTAAATATAGATGTACAAATAAATGTACGATTGAAAGTTAGAAAGTAGAAATGTAGTAGTGTTGTAATACACAACAGAAAATGTATTCAAAATGTGTAGTTTTACATATATTTCCAAATGTGTAATAAGAAAAATGTATCATTAAATAAGAAACAAAATTTGTAACAGTTTATAAGAAAA
This sequence comes from Dendrolimus pini, assembly GCA_949752895.1. Classification (NCBI taxonomy): domain Eukaryota; kingdom Metazoa; phylum Arthropoda; class Insecta; order Lepidoptera; family Lasiocampidae; genus Dendrolimus; species Dendrolimus pini. Next base: position 5,871,064 of record OX457146.1, read on the forward strand.
TTTGTACAAGAAAAAGAAATAAAAGAGAGTCCCAAATTTTTATCAAAGAAAAAGATAAAATATAAAATGAAAATAAGAACTCTGCCCAGTATCATGACGGAGGAGATGACAAAAAATGCCCTTATATTCATACTTTATTTCTAACCCTTACACTACATTTATTTTCTTCAACCCCTTTACTGTTAAAGAAAAGAAATAAAGATAAAAAGAATAATAAAACTTTGACCTATGACGAAGGAGATGGCAAATAAAAAAATCCTCATAGGCTCCGTTTTTCGAAAACTACTGGATTAGGTATATAGATGGATCTAACTGGAAGCATGCCGGTTAAGTATAGATCTGAGACCGAATTTTAAGTATGGGAGGTATAATATGTAGTGATTGATATACATTTACAAAGTAGTAAAAATGATGTCCACTCCCTGTGCTGATTATAAAACTATGAGGCGAAAAGTTCTGAAATTATCTTAATCAATAAGCTTCCACCAGTTTTAGAAATATGTATGTGGCATATTTGATTTAATGCTTTTCTAGTCTCATAGCCAAATAAGATAAATGTTGTACGTTAGTTTCTAGGGAACCCTTCGATGTGCGTGATTAGATACCCACTTGGCCGATCAATCATTAATGGATATCAAATTTCTCTACAGGATTAAGAAACTGGTCAAGAAAAGCGCTCTACAATAAAATTGACCTCGTCACCCAGGCCTGCTACACTCAAATCCTCCCCGGTCTCTATTTAAGCAATGCCAGAGCCGCAGCCGACAAAGAAGTACTTAGACGCCTTAACATCACCCATGTGCTCACAGTTGAGACACATAGGCTGCCGAAGTCAACTTTCGAAGATACCAACATTAGCACCCTCTACATTAGGGCCTACGACAATCCTCACACCAATCTCTTGCCCTACTTTCCAATGGCCAACGCCTTTATTGAAGAAGGAATGCAGGCTGGCAACGTCCTCGTGCATTGCCACTTCGGAGTGTCCCGGTCCGCCACCATAGTCATCGCTTACATAATGGAGAAATACAAGCTGACTTTCGAACAGGCCTTCCTCTACGTCAGGCAAAGAAGGAAGTTCATCAATCCCAATCCTGGTTTCGTGAACCAGTTGAAAGAGTTCCAAAGGTTGAACTATGATGTCAGTGGGTTCCATAGGTTTGAAGCATATGTTCATGTGAATGCCAGGAAGCATAAATATAAAATAGCATCTTTAGCAGCTGTCGCTGTTGGTGTTCTAGTGCCTTTAGCAGTTTTGGTTGGTTAATTAGTAAATCAAGTGAAAGTTTTGTAATATATTTAACAAAGTTTATCATTACAGTCCACTTATTAACAAAGATGCTTATTATTGTATAATTAAGTCGTAAAACTTCAAGCATTTCTCAAGAAAGTTACTGATATTCTCCACTAAAGATCACACTAGTAATAAATGCTAATATCATATCAAAAGAAGTAAGAGAATGAATATCTATCTATTCTACTCAATTATATCAACATTTTGCGTGTATTACCCAACATGGCCCAGTGACCTCCAACTTTCCCACCAAGTCACCCCATACCTCACTGTCATTAAAATACTATTTAAAAAGTCTTTACATTATTTCAAATAAACACAATAAACAAATAGTAAATACACAAAAAGTTACATAAATTTATCACTTACTCTGTTTACTGAAGAATGTAGTACATACCTGCCGGCTGATAGAATGACTGTCTCCGTCTCATTTCACCGGCGGGTTTTATATATTTATATATGCGGGTATACTATAAAATATCTTAATCTACCGTTAATTATATAGTATATGTGCGAAGTGTAAAGTCCAGTAACTTGCAAATAGATGGTGTTGTAGATATTACTAATAGTATTTAGTAAATAGTAAAACGTAGATTAAACAATAACTTGGACAGTAACAAGCAAAGAAAAATGTATAGGTCTTCTTAACACCGAATTGCTAATATTAATCTTTATTATTCACTTCAACAGACCTAAATATCTCCCTTAAAATAGTTATCGTTTTATGATACCTAACACTAGGTATATCTGAAAGAGGTCAATTTAAAGTTGTACACAGTCAAGGTCGAAGTAAGAATATATCTATTGTCGCGGTCCCCATAGGAAACATCCGTGATGTTGTTCTTACGTATACAAAGCAAGCAGTTTTTGGTATGTTGAAGATTAATTAAGAAGAAGAAATTATAAAAACCTAGCGGTCTCGGCAGAAGTTGTCCTGTCCTGTGATCCTAGGGCTAGCTATCGGTTCCAATTGTGATCTAAGCCATCCGGGGTCCCACTTAAACAGACACAAAAAAATTCACCAAAATTGGTAAACTTGTTCTCAAGTTATGCGCGTACATACATTTCTACAATTCATTTTTATTTCTATTATTATTATATTAATATTATTATTATTTTCTTTTGCCAATATTTGTCTTTATTACAACCGATGTTGTTTTTCTTACTTTCAATTACATATCAAACACCTAATTAAGAATAAACTAAATAATAAATAAATTAAACTAAAAATAAACTAATCTATAAAATTAAATACTACTATAAACATATATACAAGTAAAAAATGTAGTCCAAATCGCTGTCGGTGGGGAGCGTTTCCAAAATGCCGGCCGCATTCCCTCGTTGTATGGCAACGCTTATTCGGTGCCCTAAATATAGGCCAGCCCTTTGGTCACGCGAGACTTCTTTCAATCGTCTTGAAAGGTCTCGATAAAGTTGATAAGCCTCACGTCCCCGTGGCCCCAAAGTCTCAACCCCAATCATAATATTAATTATATTATTATTATATTGATATTATTATATTATTTATTATTATTATAATGGATCAGTATAAATGGAAATATAAAATTAAAATGATGGTATAAAAATGTAATAATGGTATAAAATGTAATTCTTCACCCAAGTCATTATTCAAAGATTTTAAAGTCTGCACCCAGCAAAATAATCATTTATCAGTCTCTCCATACTCTAAGAGACCTATATTACAAAAATTACTAGTCTAATATAGATTGCGGATGGTGGTCTAGTGGTTTCAAATTAAAAAAAAATCCAAACTTACTTCCACTGGAGAACATTTTATAGAGAAGTTTAAGTGTTAGTCCTCCTATTTCACTGGAACTTAAAGGTTTCGGGCTCGAATCCTACCAGTGTGCATTACGTAAACAAACTTTCTATTATATAGTCTAATTTAGAATCAGCACTAAAGTTGTTGAGACTATTACCTTATTATATATTTGCTTGCAAATTTATGAAATACTAACTGTCCCGGCAGACATTGTCCTGCCCGCAAAAGCTTCAATGGATATGCCGACAGCAGCGCCACCTACCGGGTCCAATTGTAAACCAACTCAGAAACCTTCTCTGGCTCATGCACAACAACTTTGCCAAACATCATCGCATAATCAAATGTATAGTTTACGATTCTATAAAGAACATACAGACAAACATTCATTTTTATATATAAAGAAAAATGATAAAAAACAATAGCAAATATTTTCATTACTTTCTAAGAACGCTATCCCGCGTTAAATTGTACGATAAGTAAGATATTTTTACTAGTATATTGGCGAGCTTGACGGTACTGAGAAATGTATGAAACATGTTTATTTTAACGATAGAAATTATAATTCAAAAGCTCGGTTACAATCAAAAATACAAGAGGAACGGTTTTGTGATTGTAGCTATGAAACACAGATTATTTAATTTTCAAATTTAGAACAACCTACGATATTCGGCGCGTGCGCAGCAGCTTAGGATGTGCATTAATTTGATCGTTTCAATTGGCCGTGAAACCATAATCCTATAACTATCCCGAAAAACTATCATTGAAATAAATTATTTCTAAATTACTGTATCGTTCATTTTATTAAGAGACCGGCCAATTTCTTTATTTTATTGGGATAAATCATTTCATTTGAATTCTGATAAAATATGTATATCGTAAACGATTTATTGGTGTATTTTAACATTTTTTAATTAAATTTATTTTGAATGACTTCCTCGTACAATATTCTAGTAAAATTTTAAATAAAAGATGAATACTTTACCAGGGAACCTGACGGTCTATATATATACTGTCTATAGTTTTACGTTTTTAAATTCTGTATTTTTTTCAGAAAAAGAGATCCGTTAAAATATTAAGTAGCATAATCAGTCTATTCATCTGTCTGTGAATGTCAGATTGTACAAAAACTATGTAGTTATAGTAGTTGGTGTGAAAAAGAACTGACACAGGTACATCGGAAGGACCGTGTATGTATGTAGATACAGTTTTACACAAGTTAAAATTTCTCCCGATGTATTTGGGCAGTAGACCAATTTTAGTAGCGTGGGACAGTGTAAGAATCGTGTAAGTGGCACAGAGTTAAGAATGTATAGCAAATAACATCCCGCTATTTCCGCTTGCGAACGAAGTTCTTTGTAGATTATTGACATGACGGAAACTGGTCTGCACTTTTCTGCGTAAACTAAAATTGCCGATCAGTATAATACGTTATATAGAAGAGACGTCACGTCTCTCTGCGTATTCTACCTACTGTATAACGCGAAGTGTTCCAAGGAATTATTTAGAATGGTGCCTTCATCCTTTTTCTGCCATCGCGCCGCTCGCCATTGTTTGGGAGTTCATCCCCACTTCCTTGAGCCACTTCGCTCATGTACCCGACGGTTCTGTAGAACGTTTCTCCTGCGTACCTTGGGGATTTGAAATGAGTTCCCGGTCGAGGTTTTCCCACAGCGCTACGATATGGAGTTTTTTTAAAAGGTTGTCATAAAATTTCTTCGAGGCCGGCAGCGCGTTAGAAACATCTTTGGTGTTACAAACGACCGCCATGTTAGGTGGGCCGCCGGCCTATCTGCTGTGCTCCAGCTATAAAAAAAAGAAGTTATGTAAAACTGAAAGACCAGACTTACATCGCCAGATTAGTTAATAAATTCTTTTAAGCGAGGTTGCCTGGAATAGATCGCTTTTAGCGATAAAGCCGACTGTTGTTTTGCCAAGAAGTATTATAATTATGCATTTTTGTAATTATATTTTTTGGTGAGCAATAAAGTGTTATCTATCTATATATCTAACATAATAGTTTGTGGCGAAACAAACCTATGTGCAGATCGTTTTATTAACTGACTTCTAAAAAGAGAAGGGTTTCTATTCGACTGTATTTTATGTTTGTATGTTTGTGACGCGATTTCTTCGTTAATTGTGGACTTATCTTTCTTTATTTGGAGGAAGATACTCCTGAGGTAGACCCATTGTCACTGACTCAGCATCTGATTTAAGAATCCTAGGGAAATCGAAAGCAACGCTTGTAGAAGAGCGCCGAGAGCCTACACTCTTCAAAAGGCAAACTTGTATAAGCGTATCCGCCTGCCAGTAGTACAAGTTTTGCAAGCGCTTAATATATCATTTCTAAAGCTATTCAAGTATAATAATATGTGTCCATTGGTAATGAGTACATATTTGTGGCTTTCGGGGTTGAAACCCTGGGGTCGTGGGGGCCTGGAGCTCATCGCCTTTATCGAGACCTCTCATCGCGTCTAATTGAGGTCTCGCGTGACCAAAAGGCTGGCTTGCACTGCGGCTAGCATTTTGGACACTCTCCCCGCCGACAGCGACCTGTGGAGTCTAGTTTTCACTTATAGATTGTTATTTTGTACGTCCAGTTATATTTATATTGTAGTTTACATTGATTTATAATTAGTTTTTATTAATTTATAATAAGATATGGTAATTACCTACATACAATATAGTATTTGAAATAGAGTATAAAAATAAATTGAAAATATTTTTTTAACAAGAAAACCGACTTCATACCAAACAGCCAAAAACATTATTGTCTAAGACATCTTAACATCTTGAAGTAAAATATAAAAAACCACAACAAATTTTCAAAATGCACAGACTTCAGGATATTGTAGATTTTTTTAAAAGTCGTTTTATCCCTGTTAAAACAAAATTCCTACAACGACCCGTCAGTTCCATTTGCCCACGAAACCCTAAAACCGCTGTTTCTCGTAACACAGATAATTAACACTAGCCATTTAATTTTCCGAGGCGGTGTCCAGAGTCGCAAACCAAGTGCCAAGTACATATCTTTGTTGTTTCTCACTGTCTACTATTAATTGGCGGTGTATTTTCGGTACAGCTAAATATATTCAGAGGTTAATACGCACAGGTGCTAGCTTGCGACTCTCGTTATTATATTCTGCTTGAAATTCAAGATCAACTATTACATTGTTGTATAAACACGTTAACTGCCGAACTCAGAGTTTTATAACACGGTTAACTTAAGAAGTAGATAGACAACACTTTGGGCCTTACTTATAATAATCTCGTTAAGAAAGGATTAGCCATATTTTAAATCACAGACTCCTAAGCCCCTAATGAATGACTATATTACATAAAACTTGTCATCTTGCTTGCCTCTTAGCAGTCACTTAAACTACCTCTCCATGTTGGTTATTTTAGACAGTTATTTATGAGTTACTTTACCACCTCTTATCCTTAAGAGGAGTTTATGGGTAAGATTTTCACTAATCAGCTGCTGAGCAGTTTCTTAAACTTTAACAAACGATTATAAGTAAGGTCATTTATGGTTCATCCAATAAACAATAAACAAAAATGCACGATTACAATGTTGTCTTCATTTACTACACATATGAACAATTATAAAATTACATACTATTGAATACAATGTAAGAAAACTTAACTTATTTGTATTGTATTCTACCCATAGTCCCTCAAGACTAAGTAAAATACTGAGCCCAGATCACCGTCTTCTATGGGTAAGGTGTCGAGAAGGCTACGTTTCTTCGCTGGATCGCCATACTGATCCGTTAGCCGAGGTAGGCACCAGCCTTCTTGGTCACCTGAAGAGTCAATGAGTCATGTTGTCATAGTAAAAATAATAGGCGGCCTTATCCATTAAAGCTATGTATTCTGGGCAACCTAAATTAAAGAATAATTTAAACTAATCTAGTGATGTAGGTGGTGTTATAGTATTGAATTCTATGCGCGCAGGAACGGAGAAAGAATACAATTTGCTACGGCCGGGTGACCTGTCGTAAGAGGTGACAAAGCAACCCACAGCTAGGTGGTAGAGTATTTGCCTATCCGGATGATTACCACCCCTGGTCTTGGATATGCGGCCGTAACAACCTTGAGTTGTGTTCCAGCGTTAGTGGCCAAATGGCCAGGACCTTTGGTGTTGCAAATATCTATAGACGATGGTAACCGCTTTCCATTAGGTGAGCCGAATGCCTGTCTGCTGAAATCATGCAAAAAACACAGAGGTACCGGTCCATCTGGTAGAAAGTGGCAACCATCATATTAGCGTTAACAAAGTTACTACCAACGTGCATCGAAGGCACTTAATTACTACCCTTTTTTAACCGATGGAAAATGGAGTAGATTGTCAATTCGACTGTATGTTTTTCATGCGATTTCTCCGTCAATAGTAGACCGATTTTATATTTTTTTTATTCGAAAGATTCTAATCTTGCGGTAGTCCCGCTATCATCAAGTCAAAATCTGATAAGTGGATCTTAAGGAAATTGATAGAAAGCTTTATTGAAGAGCGGCTACAAATCGAAAGGCAAACTTGTAACGCGTACTAGAAGTACAATTTCTACAGGCGCGTAATATATTATTTCTAAAGCTATATAAGTATTAGCGCAACTAAAAATCAGGAAAAAAATATTTCTAAAGAAAACAGAGAAAAAATACATATTTTCTAATAAATCTTGAAGTTGGTGCGAAGTAAAGCGTAATAATTATTACATTTTGCTTTTTTGTATTTTTTTTACGTTTCACTTGGCACCGAATTCAAGATGCTGTAGAAACTATTTATTCTTGTTTTTTTAGTTTGAAGTCGATCTTTTTAATAAAAAAAATCCAAAAAGAAAGGTACTCAGGAAGAATCTGAACTCCCTAAGGCGTAAGGTGTACAAAAGAACCGTTATTGGTAACCATTGCTCATACTATCATTTATTACTTAAATCTGAGTCAAATTAGACTCTTGTGTCACGACTGGTTTAAATCCTGTCCAATACATTTCATAGACCTATTTTATTGATATCGCCTGTTGGCAACGAATTCGAAAATATAACGTCTATTTTGATTCCGCCGAGTGACGTAACCTGAAGGAATGTAAACGACTCGCACTGCTATTTCTGCTAGAGTTTAACGGTAACGCATACGACACACATTCTTACACGGACATTTTGTCTATTGTTTGTAGACAAAATCTCCATATAAGAATGTTCTACAGCATCTGTTGCTTTATAAACTCTTAATTAACATAAAAACAGGCAATTAAAGTACTAATTTAAAAATGGGGATGATAAACCCCTCCTACTCCTTCAAGATGGACTGGTGGGTTACATACAGGTTTCTTCACAATATTTTCATTCGTACATATTAAGTGAGAAAAATAGTCAAAGCGGTGATTAATAGATAGAAAACTCTTTATAATTTACCAAATATATAAGTATATCTACTAAACCTTATAATAGCTCAAGACTAGAATAATGGGCAGATATGGAAAGGTTTCCTCATCAAAATATGAACTTACATAATGAATAGACATCAGATACGGTTGAATTAATGACATATAACGTGTAGTAGGATCACAAAAATATCACGTGTTAACATTGAGATAGATAGCTTTATTACTCATTGCGCAACAAAAAATGCTATAAGGCCGAAGATACAAGATTGTTTCTGAGTTTTGGTTTTAGTTACTAACTAGAGAGCCATTGTCATTGTCCTGCTCTGAAAACATAGAAATTGAAAATCCGATTTCAGTAGCATCTATCGGATCCCATTGTGAATCTAAACCATCCCAGGACCCACACAAACACACACTAAAAATTTCATCGAATCCCTGGAACCCTATTTCAGTGGCTCCTACCGGTCTAATTGAAACTGCACCATACCGGGACCCATTCAAACAGCTCAAAAAATCGAATCGGTCAAACTGATTTTTACTTTTAGCCAGACAACGAACTGTAATTGATTTTTTAGAGTATATAAGATTTATTTACCTTATAATAAATCCCAAATGACTGTAATGTTATTTAGCCGTTCTTATTGGAAATAGTGTAATATTTTTTATACTTATTATATAAAAAACAATTACAAAAATTTAGAAGGACAACATTTACTTTTTTTTTAATAAATAATCAAATACAATAAAAGAAAACTTAACTTATTTGTATTGTATTCTACCAATAGTCCCTCAAGACTGTAAGTATAATACTGAGCCCAGATCACCGTCTTCTATGGGTAAAGTGCCCATAAGGCCGGCTACGTTTCCTCGCTGGATCACTATACTAATCCGTTGCCCGAGGTAACCACCAGCTTTCTAATCACCTGGCGAGTCAATGAGTCGTTTTGATAAATTATTGTATATTTATAAATAAATAAATTGAATTATAAAAATTTGATAATACATTTATGGCCTTACTTATAATCGTTTGTTAAATTTTAAGAAACTGCTTAGCAATTGATTCATAAAAATCTTAACCATAAACTCCTCTTAAGGATAAGAGGTAAGTAACTCATAAATAACTGTTAAAAATAACCAACATCGAAAGGTAGTTTAAGTGACTGCTAAGAGGTAAGATGGCAAGTTTTATTTGATATTTGAAATAGTCATTGATTAGGGGCTTAAGAGTCTCTTATTTAAGAGATGGCTAATCCTTTTTTAACGAGATTATTATAATTAAGGCCCTAAATTGAGAAAATATACTGTGGCCTTTTTGATTATTGCACACATCGCGCCAACCTTATAGCCTCTCGTGTTTAGCTGTTAACTTTGTATATAAAAACGTCTATCACTAACTACCTATTACTAACCACGGTACGTCGTAGGACGAGTATTTATTCTACATTTTCAAGAATGATCATGCAATCAGAACGTTCTCGGCATACGCCATTGTTTTAATTAACCGTTAAAATTGAATTTTACGGTATTTGAGCATTGTTTGGCGAATTTACGTGTTTACGTTGTTTACGTATAGAAAATGACGGGAGCTCTGAATATAATGGTTAATAGCAAACGCTGTATATTTCGGTAAATCGAAAGGTTTACATTGTGTATTTATTGCGACCATGTATTTTAAAACACCTTATTTTAATATCAATATAATTTAACGGTTCCCTAGAACGTTCATTCCGCGTATAACAATGATCTGGAAAGTGCTTCCCACCGAGGTTTTCCGTCTGCGCTACGACACACATGGGGTCGTTTAAGAAGGGCGTTATAAGATTTCTTAGAGGCCGGCAACGCGTTGGCAACGCCCCTAGTGTTGCAAACTTCCATAGGCGACGGTGACCACCTTCCTGGGCTGTCCGCCTATTTGCCTGCTTCATGCAATAAAAAATAGTAATTGACACGGTAGTGTCATGCTGGACTCATTCATTATCTTGATTACAGTTTCTTGGCACCCGGCTCGTAAGGTGTGATACTACGCTCTCATAGAATACTGGCGTGAAAATGTTATTCTTGAACTAATCATGTTTCATACGATCAGTGAGAGGTCTGATAGCCCACTTCTTCCCGTCCTATCTCTCCTAAAAGCTGACAGCAAATTGGCTTCACCCCTGGTGTTACAAGCCTTTATAAAACAGTAAAAAATAAAAGATAAATTACGCTGCAGTGCAGGACTTTATCCGTGCAGGAACGGAGAAAGAATACAATTTCCCGCGGCCGGGCGGCCTGTCGTAAGAGGCGACAAAGCAACCCCCAGCCAGGCAGGGTATTTGCCCGTCTGGATGGCTACCACCCCTGGTCTAGAGTATGCTACCATAACAACCTTGAGTTGTGTTCCGGCTTTAGGGGCCAGGTACCAGTATCCCTTAAGAGAGCAGCAGCGCATTTGTAGCACCTTTGATAACAAACTCCAAAGGCGCGGGTTTTAATTCTGGCCTGAAGGCATGCACCGCTTATGCAATTTTCTTACCAAATTGTTTCATTTAGCACGTGCTAACGATGAAGGTAAACAATCTAATGAATCCTGCACATCGAGATAACCGATGTGACAAACTCGCCAATGTGCCTTGGACTTGTACATTATGCGTAGGCCTATAAACGGGAGGCCCAAGCCCAAATTTGGGACGTTTAGCGGGCAATTTCATGATTTTTTGGTCCCTCTCCTGACAAGGAGAAGAAATTATTAAATTAAAACAACAGTTCCGTAATTTGTTTTATTTCCAATTAAATTATTTTTAATAAAGTTTAAACACCAGCTTGTGACGTAGCGGTTTGCGACGCTACTCACTTAAAATCCCCATTCAAATTCCCGCCATTTTAAACTACGATTATATTACCATTCGTACACAACGTCCCACCGTTAAATTACTTATTTTTCCAAACAACCTCGTTTCTTTTAGAAATAAAACATTTCTCACATTCTAAACCTATTAATTTGTTTCATTCAAACGATAGTTATTCACTATGGAATATCGTTCATTCATCGCATACAACCTTAACAAGGCGGTATGAATCGGTTACCTCGCCTGCCTACCTGAAACGTGAGTTATGTCAATGTCGTGACACGACAATATTATTGCATTCTGATTCGTTCTAAATTCTATGAAGTGTGTCTCAAAACGGGATTGGCACAAATAAAGCCCTCGCTTTGCGATTGGGCCAGCGATCAGAGTGAAGTGCTTATCCTAGTGCCACGGCAACCATTTTGATAGCTTCTTTCTGCTGCCGGTCGTCCGCAGTGATACACGCGTCGATTTTACCTTACTAGGGAGCGACGCACATCTGCCTTCCTTGTAAGTAACCTTACATCTTTCTTATCTGTTGGCGAATTATATCTTACCACACCTGAAGGTCAAACGTCATTTCAGTACCATGATCTGGACGGTGTTAGCTGACCTTGGCCACGCGGTTCGTCCGCCCGAGTAAAACTACTCGCCTGTCTCCTGCATTTTGCCTGCCTGGCTGTCGTATATATTAAGCCAGTAAGTGCTCTTTTTCTCTTAACAAACTATTGTTCACGTGTCCGACTCAACATGGTCTGACACGTCGGTATTTTCTCCAGCAGGACCCAGCGTGTATGTCACGCGGTCTAATCAACTTTTTGCACGTACTCTCGATGTTGGTTATTTTAACTACAAAGATTATAAATGTAAATCGTACCCCTTTTATCATAACTTAACTGTAATTGCCATAAGGCATAGCATCTACCTTCCTGGCTCTCGCTTAATCACCGCCGCCTGTACGCGCTATTAACATCATCACATCGGCGTATTCCAGGTCTGAAGTTCACCCATCTAGTGAGCTGTTTATCTGCGGCCTGCCGTTTAGGCTGCCCATCTCCACATAGTTGGCTCGGGACGTATCGCACCCAGCCTTCCTGTAATTCCCGCCTGCTGCGCTTGGAATCCAGCTAAGCTCGTTCATTTACTCTTCGACTTCTAAAACCTAAATCAAACTTATTGGAACACCTAGATTTTGACACCACCGAAAGTAAATTAATCTGAAAACATCGGAATACCTCTCAGTATGCCTCCATCTCTTACAGAAACCTTCAAGCCTGTTGCCTGACAGCCCACATTTTTATTCCCCCAAAACGTCCGTCTCTGCTTTGCCCTCTGGCACTTTACTAATCTATTATGAGCCTTTAATCTTCGAAGCATATACCTAAGTTTATATATAATTATATGTTAAGTTCTGTTTATTAAATACCTTTGTTCCTTGTATAGTTTTGTTAAACTGAAATAAATTTGTTACTTCTAATCCGTCTCATTCTTTTATATACCTCCCGGATAAAAAGGTAACAATGGCGCCCAATTCGTGGATTTATTAGTTAATTTGTCAAGCAAATTTTTACCCCTGTTATTGGATTAAAACTATCAGGCTAATTCTTATTAAGAGAGAGGTTCATACTTTGAGGTCATAATATATATAATCAGTACTTTTAAAATAACATTACAGTGAATATCAAAAACAACTTGTAATTTCTTAATAACATAAATTAAATTTCAAATTTTAAATCATTTCACCTTAAATGTTCATTTCTATACAAATCTAGTCATTTTACATTATATAAAGTACAATTTATTTTATTTAAAGACTGAAATCATATTTCAATATCTCTTGTGGTTGTCATACATTTTAGCAATACTTTTAAATTGTTAATAGTAAATAATAGTTTAAATTTAACTTGAAAGTTATACAAATAGATCAATTATATTACAGTTCCAGCGATATTTAATGAATAATTTGTATCAAGTAGACTTAGCTAGAATTCTTTGAAAACACAAAATTTTACAACATAACTGAGATAATCATAAAACTTTTGAAAATACTAGAGCACAGTAATTTTAACAAAAGAAGAAATATTGTATAGCTATCAAGGCAAATAGATAAATACTTAAGACTGTTTCATATTATAATAAATGTGTTTTGTTGGTTATGCAAGTTGTGATTAAATACAAAAAGTTACGGTTCATTTCCTACAGTAATAAATAAACCGTCTTTAAACCAAATACTATTGGCTTGGGAGTATAAACAATTTATATTTATTGTTTATTTTGTTTAAGTTGTGTCAACAACAAATAGTTACCTATAGTAACTATAGTATAATATATTATATTTTATTGCATTATATTGCTTGTTCCATTGCAACAAACAAAGCCAACAATCCAACATTAATTTTATTGTATCTTTTCAAAATCACATTCTGTGTGTTAACATATCTACTTATACAATTTTGTCTTCAAATTCTATTTTTAGAATAATTTAAGTTTAATGATTCATAGTAATCATATCAAGATAGGCAGCTTACTAGCTTATATTATATATCATTGTACTCTATAAGGCTCTTTTTACCATTTTTCATTTTTCTGACTTTAATCAAATTTTTAAATAAGTGTGTAAAATATAAAGGCAGCGACACACTGACAGACAGACTTAAATAAATATTTTAATTAGTCCTCTTAGTTCAACATACAGTTAAACTTGTTTATTTAAAAGTTAACTGTTATTATTGTCTTATATAAATATAAGGGTGAACACAGACTGACTGGCCGACCGACAATTTTTTTAAATATTAAAATTTTTTTTTCTCTTTCTCTTCGCGACTGCGTTACGCATTGTTGTCTGGAGTTATATTTCGACTCTCATTTATTAATAATGGAGCGACCGATTAGTTACAATTTATTGAGAAAAGATGAACTTATACATGAAGTTCAAATACGTGAAGAGAAACCTTTATCCACCGTGGCAGAATTACGCGTTCAAGTGAGGAGACTTTCTAAAGATTTTCCCGCTGATGAAATCTTAGAAACCGATTTAGATCCAATATTAGAACTGAAAGGAATTCAGGAAAAACTTTCAGAAGTCGTAAATTTTTTTGAAGAAACCAAGTTACAATATAAATCATTTAACCGTGTTCGCGCGCTATCTCATCATCTTTACCACAGGCTAAGCCGCGTAAACCCGTCAAGTGACGAAAAACTTTTTAAATCCCTACGTTCGAGCCTAGACTCATACTTAGAAAAATTGGACAATTTGTTCCAATCATTCAAGGAATCGTTTGACAGTACCACGAGTACATCTGAAGTAGAACAAACAAAATCATCAATTCAAACCAACAATACTTGTCATGAAAATTTCAATTTAGCAATTCCAAAACTAAATCATAAATTTAATGGTAATACATGTATCCATTCGTTCCTACAAAGACTTGAAGAGTTGTGCGAGTCAAGAGGTATCGCCAACTCAAAATTATTTCATTCGGCTAGCGAACTGTTTACGGACAAAGCTCTACTTTGGTTCCGTAGCGTTAAACCCAAATTAACAGATTGGGATACGCTAAAGTCTAGTCTTATTTCCGAATTTTCACCGATCGATTATAACGACAAACTGTTAGCGGAGGTACAGCGCAGAACACAAGGGTCTAGCGAGTCCTCTAGCTTTTACATAGCAATAATGCTGAATTATTTTTCGCGTTTCACGCAACCAATTGACGAACGTGAACAAATAAAAATAATAAGGAAAAATTTACGTCCAGAGATACAAATGTCTCTTTCTTTACACGAATTTTCAACCATAAATGAATTGCGAACTAAATGCAAATTATTAGACCATGCTCGGGATAGGGCATCTAATTTCAACGAACCTCCCAGAGCATCTTCGTCGTTAGTAGCTCCTGATTTAGGATACACAGGTAGCACTCCTAAACAAAGTCAAATAAACTCAATTTCAAACCCAGTACAAGGGAATAATTCCCAAAAGTCACTTTACTTTACATCTACGTTAAAGAATAATTCACAAAACAAACAAGACAGTAATAAATATAATCAATATAGCAATTTTAATCAAAATAATAACCATAAAAACTTTATTAACACAAACAAAACTTTTAATAATCCCAAAAATAGTGCTAACAATTACCAACATTATAATAATAATTTCAATAGGCGGTCAGACAATAATTTTAAATATAATAGTAACGAAACGTTACGTTGCACTCGTTGCAACAGTCTAGGACACCACCATTCCAATTGTAAGAAAATTTTATGTTACGGTTGTGGGAGACCCAACACTAAAAAACCGGACTGCCCTACTTGTTCTAAACAAAATTATTCTAGGCCAAAGCCAAAAAACTAATTAACTCGAACCGAATGCGACAATATTTTCACGAATTTTACAATAGTAAAGCTTCGGTTCGATCCCAGTTTAAAAATAATTATAATAACAATTACCAAAATACACAACGTTGTGTCCAGTGCACACGTTGCAAGCAATATGGCCACGTCTCAAAACAATGTTTATTAATTTTCTGTTATAAGTGTGGACTAAAAGACACAATTAGTACCAAGTGTCCCAAGTGTAAATTGAACAATATACATCAAAAACATTCCTCCAATCCTAGTATAAAACAACGTGAAACAAATAAAATAGCTACTGTAAAATCTAAAACTATCGACGAACGTCCCTATTTAAACTTCTCAATTTACGGCAAACCCTACTACGGTCTACTCGACTCGGGTTCTGCCATTAGCATCATAAATAAAGACGCAGAAGATATATTTTTTAAACAAGGTGTCACTTTACATAACAGCGACGACATAAAAAGTATTTCTACAGCAAACAACTCACGCGCAACAGTCAAGGGATACTTTTTGTTGCCAGTCACAATAAATAATGAAACCAGAGTAATAAAATTTTATTATATACCAACAATTTCCACCGAGTTCATTTTAGGCATAGATTTTTGGAAATCGTTCAAAATCGCCCCCGAATTATTTGACACATTACCTCTTATGAATAAAATAGACATACCAGTCCCAGTTAGCGAGGTAAAATACCTACATCCTTTCGACGACCTGTCCGAAAGAGAAAAATTGCAAGCACAAAATTTAATTAAACAATTTGAAAACATTAGCTCTGAGAAAAACGGTCTCGGTAGAACATCCCTAACTACCCATATTATAAACACCGGCGATACTCCGCCTATTAAACAAAGATATTATCGTCTGTCTCCAGAGAGACTTAAAGAAATGAATCGTCAGTTAGACGAAATGTTACATTTAGATGTAGTAGAGCCCAGCTCTTCTAGTTGGAATAACCCCACTCTTCTTACACCAAAATCCAATGGCGAATTGCGATTTTGCCTAGACAGCCGTAAGCTCAATGCAATAAGCAAAACAGACGCGTACCCGTTACCCTACGTATCAAATATTCTAGACCAATTAAGAGACGCGAGGTACTTATCTTCAATCGACCTCAAGTCTAGCTTTTGGCAAATTCCTTTAGACGAAAGCTCGAAAGAAAAGACAGCTTTTACAGTTCCCGGACGAGGACTTTTCCATTTTAAAGTTATGTGCTTTGGACTAACCTCTGCACCTGCTACACAACAACGCCTCATGGACAAATTATTTGGACCAGAATTCAATGGCAAAGTATTTGCTTATTTAGACGACATAGTAATAGTATCATCCACCTTCAGTGAACACTTAAATCTCTTAGAGAAAGTTTTAAAACGTTTAAAATTCGCCAATTTAACAATAAATTTAAATAAATGTCAATTTTTTAGACAAGAATTAAAATATTTAGGTTATGTAGTAAACGAAACTGGATTACGTACAGATCCTTCCAAAATTAAATCTATCGTAGAATTCCCTACACCGAAGAATAGAAAGGAAGTAAAGATGTTCCTAGGCACAGCCGCATATTACCGCCGCTTCATAAAGAATTTCTCTACAATAGCAGCACCTCTCAACGCTTTAACGAGCACAAGCAAGACTGCACCACCATTCTCATGGTCAGAAGACGCTGAAAGGGCGTTCAATGACTTAAAGTCGGCTCTGATTTCCGCACCAGTTCTAGCCTGCCCTGATTTCTCTAAACCGTTTACAATCCACAGTGACGCATCAGGTTACGGAATAGCAGGAACACTTACCCAGTTAGACGAGGAAGGAAAAGAACATCCTATCGCGTACGCCAGCAGGTCACTAAACAAAGCAGAACGCAATTTTTCAGCCACAGAACGCGAGGCATTGAGCGTGGTGTATTCGGTTGAAAGTTTCCGACCCTATATCGAAGGCGTTCCCACTTTCAAGATCATAACAGACCACTCAAGTCTAAAATGGTTCCTAAATTTAACAAATCCTACCGGCAGACTTGCCAGATGGGGAGTGAGACTTTCCCCTTATAATTTTGAGATCGTACACCGTAAAGGTCGAGATCACGTCGTCCCAGACGCACTCTCACGAGCTGTCCCAGTGTTAGAACTTAAAACAGTCGTTGACGACCCCTGGTATAACTCTTTATTAGATAAATGTAAACGTCGCCCAAATTCATGTCCAAATTTTCAAATAAAAGATAACAAGCTTTATAGATATTCCAAATGTAAATTTTCTAATAATTCCGAGTTCGATTGGAAACTAGTAGTTCCCCAAAATGAACGTACAAGTGTCCTTGAGTTACACCACAGTGGAGACCTAAACCCACACTTTGGCGTACTAAAAACGTACAACCGTATCGCATTACGTTACTACTGGCCAGGTCTTTACCAAGATGTAGTTACGTGGGTTCGAAACTGTGACACTTGTGCAGCTTATAAACACAGCCAAAAGAAGACACCAGGTCTTTTAGGCGATCCAAAGGTCATTAGTAGACCGTTTGAATGCGTGAGTATAGACCTAGTAGGCCCCCTACCACGCTCACGCGCAGGTCATATATACCTCCTCGTCGTCGTTTGCTGCTTTAGCAAATATTGTTTATTATTTCCCCTACGCCGTGCTATTGGCAAAAATATTGTTCAATGCCTAGAACAAGGCGTGTTTTTAATTCATGGAATCCCACGTACGGTGATTGCAGACAACGGCACGCAATTCACCGGAAAGGAAGTTCAGAGTCTATTCCATAAATATAATATACCAGAAATACATTTAACTCCTAAATATTGTCCCCAAGTAAATACAGTAGAGCGATACAACCGTACTATCGTAACGGCTATATCAATTTTAGTAAAAGACGATCACCGAAAATGGGATTTATCAATACCCAATATACAGTTCAGTATGAACACAGTCGTTAATGAAACTACACGTTTCACTCCCTTTTTCCTCCTCCATGGTAGAGAAGCAGTATTATGTGGTAGTACTTACCCTAAAACGGACCCGAATAAAGGTCCTCTCACACTAAATTGCGCGTCCCGCAGCACTTACGCTGATAATTTAAATCCCTTACAAGAAACTTTCTCCAAAGTTCGCGAAGCTTTATTAAAAGCTCATGCAAAAAGCACAAAACATTACAACCAAAGTAGGCGTGAACTAGAATACAACATAGGCGATGTAGTTTGGAAGAAAACATACCCTTTATCTGACGCCAGCAAATTCTTTACGGCCAAATTTGCGCCAAAATTCGACAAATGCCGAATAATAAGAAAAATTTCCCCACTAGTGTATGAATTAGAAGATTTAAGAACAGGTAAAAACATCGGTAGCTGGCATATAAAGGACATTAAAAAATAATGTCCACTCGTTCAAATAAAACCACATTACAATATTACTATTATTATTCATACCATTTAATCACATATTCAATCTCTAATAAAAGCAACAAGAAATTTATCAATTTTAACATAAAACTTCGTCCAAAATCCATAATAATTTAATCAAATCAATAAAACAACAATAACATTTTAATCAGAATATGCATATTAGTTACCCATAGTCAATTTAAAATAATTATATGGTAACAACCTTAAAAATAAATAACTATAAATTTAAACAACTCTCATTTAAAAATATAACATTAATTACTTACAGAAATACCTGTATCTTCGTCCAGTGTTGTCCAACATATATGATAACACTACATAATTTGTAAACATTATCTAAAATAATTTTCATACTAGTCATATAGCCTACGGCCTCAAATTAATAATACTAAACTGTCGTAAAAAGAAATTACTTCAGCAAAAGTTTAATTTATTACTCGCTCCAGCCGAAAATATAACTACAAGAACCAGACAACAATGCACAAAGAAAAGAATTGTACAAAAGATAATGTACAAATCATTTTACCATAATACTAATATAGAAATGGTAAATTTTCTACAAAGATACACTATTACCAACTATAAAATATTAACGTTACATACATTAAATCATCAATAAATGACTTGTTAAGTTGTTAACCAAAACTTTCTTTTTACTAGTTCTTGGTATTTTTCAACACAGTCATTAACACTAACATGTGTTATATATATAAATTTCTACTTTCGTTTCATTTGGCCCACAAAATACTGTGGCTGAATTCTTGTAGTAAATACAATTTACTACTAATTGTTTTTGAAGTAAATTAACAATTAATTAAAATTGTTAAGTATCTTTTACAACTAATGTTGTACATAATGTTTTTGAAGTAAATTAACAATTAATTAAAATTGTTAAGTATCTTTTTACAACTAATGTTGTACATAACTTCTATTCCTGTATGTTTCTTTTACTCATGTATATTTAACTTAGTTAAGTCTCATCCAGATTATATGGAACTTACATTTTCTATACATTTAGTCAGGTTCGCCTGTTAATAAATAATTGAAACTTAATATTTTATTCTTCCTATCTAGTTATTAACACAACTAGATACCATTTTGTTTTACATTTATCGTGCTTCATATATAAGACATTTTCATTTTCTACAATATAAGCTTAGGATTTAGTTTTTTTTTCATTGAGCAAGGATATCATGCTCTTCGCTATTCATTTTCTAGGTTAATTTGGACTTACAATTGTCCACATTTTTTTCCCAGTTATGTCAGTTTTAAACATCATTGGTATATAATATTCCTTTACTTAGTAATTAAAATATTTTTAGTGTACAAAAGCTAATCTTACTTTTGGTGTCGATCATCTTTATGATAACTAAAAGGCAATGGTTAATTTTTATTAACAATCATATGCTTTGGTAGAAAATAATACCAAGCATTTAATTACTTAGTGTTATAGTTAATTATAACATTATTATTATTTGAACTATAACTGTTACAATAATGTAGTATCTTCAGCTTAGGTATTTTCGACCAGTTTTCCTGGCAGAGGTTTACACAGTGTAGACTAGCAACGAATCTAGTTACACATGGTTCAAATGGAACGTCTCGAAGCGTGTGTTTGCTTTCGAGACAATTATGGTTTGTAAGGAGATTGAATGACGGTTATATTAATATTATTATTTAGTATATCTTATTATTATTTTATTATATTCTTATGTATAGTATATCATCATCATATCTTATTATTACATATATCTAAATGACTGTGGATTATGACTGAATTTTGATAGGACTGTGATAGTGTGATTTTTATGAACGCGTATTTTTCTGACAGAGCATGCCTGAGTAAAGAAGCCTCCAACTGCCAGCAAACTGTGACAAAAACAGTATAGCTGATCGAATAATTTCCTTTTGATATCATAGTGTCTGAATTTTTTTAATTTTTTTTTCTCTCCATAGATTTATTTAGCTGATTTCTTACTCGTCACACTTGCGTGTACACTATAATTAGTTGTAGTTTTATTTCTTCATGTCTCATGACATTTTATTCTCCTATGTTATAAGCTGGAGGGCCAGCCAGAATTTTACAGGGCAAAATTCCTTGAGGGGAGGGGCACTGTGACGTAGCGGTTTGCGACGCTACTCACTTAAAATCCCCATTCAAATTCCCGCCATTTTAAACTACGATTATATTACCATTCGTACACAACGTCCCACCGTTAAATTACTTATTTTTCCAAACAACCTCGTTTCTTTTAGAAATAAAACATTTCTCACATTCTAAACCTATTAATTTGTTTCATTCAAACGATAGTTATTCACTATGGAATATCGTTCATTCATCGCATACAACCTTAACAAGGCGGTATGAATCGGTTACCTCGCCTGCCTACCTGAAACGTGAGTTATGTCAATGTCGTGACACGACAATATTATTGCATTCTGATTCGTTCTAAATTCTATGAAGTGTGTCTCAAAACGGGATTGGCACAAATAAAGCCCTCGCTTTGCGATTGGGCCAGCGATCAGAGTGAAGTGCTTATCCTAGTGCCACGGCAACCATTTTGATAGCTTCTTTCTGCTGCCGGTCGTCCGCAGTGATACACGCGTCGATTTTACCTTACTAGGGAGCGACGCACATCTGCCTTCCTTGTAAGTAACCTTACATCTTTCTTATCTGTTGGCGAATTATATCTTACCACACCTGAAGGTCAAACGTCATTTCAGTACCATGATCTGGACGGTGTTAGCTGACCTTGGCCACGCGGTTCGTCCGCCCGAGTAAAACTACTCGCCTGTCTCCTGCATTTTGCCTGCCTTGCTGTCGTATATATTAAGCCAGTAAGTGCTCTTTTTCTCTTAACAAACTATTGTTCACGTGTCCGACTCAACATGGTCTGACACGTCGGTATTTTCTCCAGCAGGACCCAGCGTGTATGTCACGCGGTCTAATCAACTTTTTGCACGTACTCTCGATGTTGGTTATTTTAACTACAAAGATTATAAATGTAAATCGTACCCCTTTTATCATAACTTAACTGTAATTGCCATAAGGCATAGCATCTACCTTCCTGGCTCTCGCTTAATCACCGCCGCCTGTACGCGCTATTAACATCATCACATCGGCGTATTCCAGGTCTGAAGTTCACCCATCTAGTGAGCTGTTTATCTGCGGCCTGCCGTTTAGGCTGCCCATCTCCACATAGTTGGCTCGGGACGTATCGCACCCAGCCTTCCTGTAATTCCCGCCTGCTGCGCTTGGAATCCAGCTAAGCTCGTTCATTTACTCTTCGACTTCTAAAACCTAAATCAAACTTATTGGAACACCTAGATTTTGACACCACCGAAAGTAAATTAATCTGAAAACATCGGAATACCTCTCAGTATGCCTCCATCTCTTACAGAAACCTTCAAGCCTGTTGCCTGACAGCCCACATTTTTATTCCCCCAAAACGTCCGTCTCTGCTTTGCCCTCTGGCACTTTACTAATCTATTATGAGCCTTTAATCTTCGAAGCATATACCTAAGTTTATATATAATTATATGTTAAGTTCTGTTTATTAAATACCTTTGTTCCTTGTATAGTTTTGTTAAACTGAAATAAATTTGTTACTTCTAATCCGTCTCATTCTTTTATATACCTCCCGGATAAAAAGGTAACAAGCTGTTTCAAATAAAAGTCGCCATCTTGCCTCTTAGCAGTCTCTTAAACTACCTCTCGACGTTGGTTATTGTTGACAGCTACATAAAAGTCACTTTACCACCTCTTATCCTTAAGAGGAGTTTATGGGTAAGATTTTCACAAATCATTTGCTGAGCAATTAAAAAAAATCAAATCAATTAAGGGACGATTATAAGTAATACTTATATTATATTTTAAAATTTGACGTAATGAAATTAAGACCCCTCCCACCCCACACTTCGTCGACCCTCTCGCCATCCTTAAAGTATGATGTAATTTATGTATGGCCCCTTATGGGCTGTAATTGTTTGCCATTATTATATACGTCGATATTTCAGCGAAAAGTAAGATAAGTACGTGTATTTAATTTATAAAATATGTAGTTCAAGTATGTCTATTTAAGTTCTATCTATTAAACTCAGCATCCACATCGCCATATTAAGTTAAATTATTCCTTAAGTTGGCTGCATAGAAGAGATTGCTTTAAGCGATAAGGCTACCTATTGTTTTTAAAAAGACAATATTGTATATTTGGTGAGCAATAAAGTGTGACGTATTCTATTCTATTATTTAAAAAAGTGCTAAATATAGTCTAAATACTTTTTTGGTCGTTGCAAAGATTAAAAAGTGTTATAATGTAGCTCCAGAAGCGCTAATCTGGCAATAAGGGAAGCCGCGTCAGGATAAATGGGCGAGGGAGAATAAAATAATAATCTTTCCATATTTAATAAGAAATTTAATTTATTTCATTAAAATATAGTCACAGATGTTTAAAGTTTAAAAAAAGCTGTACTAAAAACAAATAATTTATTACAAAATACAGTGTCCCTTAATTTATATCCCTATTACGTTTGTGCGTCCGTTTTTTTGACATTTAAATAATTAAACATTAACAATTAATTATCTATGATCTAGTAATCTCATAATTAAAAACATCTATAGCTAAGAGATTCGATGTTTGAAAAATAATAATCTAAAGTTTTTTTATCTATGGATTGAAGGGAATTTTGACGGCAATTTAAAGTTCTATTTTCAAAGAACATATTTCTTTTCCACGAATTAACACTGTACTGTACAATATAGTAAGTAACTACGTAACTATTGTTTGGCTAATGAAAGTAGAGATTGAAAAAGCGTGACAAATTATGGCAAAGTATTTTCTTAATTTCAAATTCGATATAAAGCAACTGTAGAATTCAAAGCAAAATAATAACGCTGCATAAATACTCTGGGCCTTAAAAAAAGGATTAGCCATCTCTTAAATAAGAGACTCTTAAGCCCCTAATCAATGGCTGTTTCAAATAAAACTTGCCATCTTGCCTCTTATCAGTCACTTAAACTACCTCTCGATGTTGGTTATTTTTGACAGTTATTTATGAGTTACTTTACCAAACACCTCTTAAGGATAAGAGGTGGTGGGTAAGATTTTCGTTAATCAGTTGCTGAGCAGTTTCTTAAAATTTAACAAACGATTATAAAGTAAGGCCATCTATGGTGATTTGACATTGTTATACTGATTTTTTTTAATTTGCCATTTTTTTCGGTGTCTATACTCAGATCTAGATTTCACCCTTTTTTTATTTATAAGTGAGTTATGCGAGTTAAATCAACAACTTACCACTGTGAGTTGAAATTTACAGGACTTCGGTAGAAATTCTATAGGATTCAACTCACATTGGTGAGTTGCTCCAAGCTTGCAACATAAAAAAAAGTCAAACACAGCTGTTATTTTAGTCTAGGTAATTAAAAATCTCGACTATAGTTTCATTAGCCATGTAGTAACGCTATGAAGTAAAATGTTACTTTTCAAGTTGAGCCGAGAACGCCTGTATTTGAATCCCAGACTTACAATTTGGCTAAACCTGAATTCAACAACTGACACTGACAAGGCCTTCTAGCTAACCAATCATAAAAAATGTCAAATATATATATATAATTAATATTTTAAATTAATCTAGTGAATTAAAACATAAATTACAAAGTGACTTCAGTAACTGAATCAACGCAGTTTACAGTCTTACAAAATCCATAGACAACTTACAAACTAATCCAATTAAGATAATATCTTAATTTATTAACAATGTGTCTGTAAAACTTCTAAAAAACTAGATCTATACATATACCTATCTAATAATCTCAAAGATCACTACAACAATTTTCATATAGATCTCAAAATATATGCTAATGGGGGTAGATCATTATAGAATTAAGTTTAAAGAGATTCGAGAGGAACGAGATGAATCTTTATTTAGGGTCCTTATTCTATTTAAATTTTGGTAGACCTATTATCCCCCGCGCGGTTTTATTTTATATTCTTACTTCATCAATGAGCTGCTTTGTAAATGGTTGATTTTATTACCAGCATTCTGTACCACTTACAATCATAGGAATTAAATTCTTGTACATTTACGGTCTTACTTATAATAATCTCGTTAAGAAACGATTAGGCATCTCTTAAGTAAGAGAATCAGAATCAGACTCTAATCAATGAATATCTTTTTTTTTCACTTATAAACGTGTATTATCTGTTGTTTATCTAAGAAGAACACGGATAAACGAAATTTGAATGATTAACGTAGGTTGTACCCAAAATATTCGACTGAAGAGGAGTTTATGGGTAAGATTTTCACTAATCAGTTGCTGAGCAGTTTCTTTAAATTTAAGAAACTATTATAAGTAAGGTCCTTAATAACCTAAAAGCCGGTTTTACAATAAACAGATAAAATTTATTTATATAATAAAATATAAACATCGAAAAATTAAAAATGTAATTTATGTTGTATTAATAAAATAGTTGAATGGTTTCCTTTTTGAATTCACTCAGATTATAATTTATTCGATCGATATCTCTTATGTGGTGTTTGAAAAATCGGCCTTATAGTTTAATTAACAAGAATACACTGTAATTAACGAGATTATTATTCCCTCTAAACAACAATGTAAAGTACTGTATTTCAAATTCATCTAAAACTTTTGAAAATATTTTTATTTATCATTAAGTTTAATTTTTTTACAGATCGATAAGGCACTGGGCACAATTTCAAAAATATTTATGTACACGTCTATGTACATTAAGGCACTTAACTATAAATGCTTACTTTATAACTTAACTAACTAAAATCAGTGAAAACACTTCATACAAAAATCATTTTAAACTACTGTACTTGGAAGACGTCTAAAAATATTCTATGTACACAAAAGCTTACAATTGTCTTTTATAAAATAAACTATATACTAGAATTTATAAAAATAATCAGTCTCCAATATAGAGATATATTCATACAACCATTTTATTCCGCACCGTTTAAGATTTTAATTATTTAAGAAGACATGACAGTTTTACAGAAGAAGGCGATGTATTATAATTATATAGTCCGGAAATATCTGCTTTAGATTCTGGCCTATAATCACGGCTAAATTTGTGACCAAAGCATAAAATACTTTTGTGAATAAATTACTAATAGAAATACAAATAATAAAATGGGGTTTATTTTACAATAAAAAAACGAAAACCATAAACCAGTTGAAAAGGTTAACTTATGATACTTTTCTAACAATTAGAGTAGTTTGATTTTTTTTTAATTTTGTCTCTTTTATATACAAATTGAAAGACAGAAATGAATCTCTCTAACTCCGGGCTAACATCGGCAATAATGACGCGTCGATTTATATAGTGACGGGAAAAAAATTGAGGGTGGTACAGACGCTTAACATCTGTTAAGTATCCATACAGCCTCATACTTCTTCTCCACTACATCCCTGTTAACATACGTCTCCACAGAAACTAGTAGCGTTGAATATAGTAGCAGTACGAACTTGCTGGACCATTGTAATTGCTCAAATTAATTTCTGAACATATCATCTGCATAACTGCCATGTCATCCTTAATATCTATGTAATTACAATCAAATGTAAATATGACTACTGAATCATCTGGAGGTATTGGTTCTCTTCATAAAACGAAGACAATGAAGTCTGTAGATCATTCACAACCATATTATCACCACCTTGTAACGGATGTGTGCTACTTGACACCATTTCTGAACTCTTCCAATTTTCACAACTCTCAACGTATTCTAATGTCCTTTGATAAGTGTCTTGTCGCATGGTATTGTTCTGACCTTTTTTCCTACCGTTCGTCGCTTCTATTTGGGATTGGGATATATCCCAAACTTGAACTTCACTCGTCTGATTATTGTGACTCGTTAAACTGTTCATGCTGCAGTCGGTCTGGTCCTTAACAACGTTACCTATCATTGAAACACGAGTACCATTCATAGGTTTTTGACTCCCTGTCGACATATTCACTGAGTTTTGAGCTGATTTCTGCATGTTGTGCTTGTTAAACTGGTTACCAGGGTAATCCCATTGATTGTATGGCCGTTGATGATTGTAATACTGATTATTATTCATCATTGTTTGGTTATATTGATGATTGTTCTTCGGCGGAGGTGGACCCATAACATTAGTATTGTTTACGATAGAATTGTAAGGAGGAGGCTGCGGATACTGCATATTTTGATTATACTGAGGGTTCTGTATAGATGGACATGCATTGGGTTGCTCGCAGTAATTGTTCATAGCTCCACGACTCATATTTCCACTGTTATCAACACTCATTACAGATGATCTTGACATTTGCATTGGGTGAAGATTGCTTTGGTTTTGATAATTGACAGGATAATTCGGTATTTGATTGTTATAAACCATCTGAGTTTGTTGCACTGGGTGCATTGGCATTTGATTGTATTGTGGAATCATTTGATACTGCATATTCGGAGCCCTCATATTTTGCTGATTCTGCATAGGATACGATGGGACCTGATTATAATTTTGGTATTGATTTGTATTTCGGTTAGACATTTTTGGCCCGTTCTGATGGGTCACGTAATTTGGATTAACAGGCATTTGTGGTTGATTCATATTCATGTTGACCATTTGATTTTGATTTACGGGCATATTCATCGGTATATTCTGAACCATTGGACTAGACATCCCTTGTGCCATTGGGCTTTGCAGTCCTGGGTGCATCGGACTGGGCATGCCATGGCTCATCGGACTAGCAATATTCTGAGTCATCGGACTAGCCATATTGACCATAGGACTAGCCATATTCTGGGACATTGGACTTCCAATGTTGGTATGTCTTGGACTCATCATCATTTGATTTGGCATTTGGGGACTCATCATACTTTGCATACTTTGTGGACTCATAGCGTTGTGTTGCGGAGACATAACACTCATAACACTTTGAGGTGACATTACATTGTACACACTGGGTGGGCTCATCATGCTATTTGGAATATGATGAGGACTCATTACAGTCTGTGGACTCATAGCACTATGAGGTAAACTCTGTGGACTTAACATACTATGAGCCAAACTTTGCGGACTCAGGACATTTTGAGTAATCGTTGTTTTAGGACTCGGTTGGTTCTTCTGTGGCATTACTACCCTTAATCTTTGATTACATGATTGCTCAGTCTGCCCTGTTGTCATTGTTTGAAGTGACTGTAACGGATTCGTTGGTATATTAGTCACAGCAGGCTTCGTAAACTCCTTCTCTGTTTCATTAGATTCAGGAATAACCTTTTCCTGTATTGGAGTTTTATTATCCGTAGATTTCGTAGCTAAAAGGGAACCACTGTTACCTGACATGCTAACATCTAATGATCTTAAATCGACTGGAATATCACTTATGTTGAGATCACTTCCTATGGCACCTAGATTTTTAAGTAAAGAATCGTCACTGTTAGCTACGTCACTGATTTTATCACTTGAGTTTGTTTGTGTATCATTAGTAGTGTCTTTGGTTGAGTTCTCTTTATCGTTGTTAGTCTCTGGTTCAGGCTTGTTGGAGTCTGTATTTGCTGGTGTTACCGGTTCGGTTGCCAATATTGATTGGTTAAGATATTGCATCATTTCATCTGGTATTACCAGCTTGTTCTCCACCATTTCTCCTTCCGCGACCTACAATCAAAATAATATTTATGATGAATACTAAAATTAATTTGCAAATATAAAACTAAAACCATAATCCTAAACAGAAAAGTATTGCAAAAAATATTTCAATCATATAAAAGACACGTGTGTTAATTATGGGGTTGAGGCATTTGTAATTATAATTGATCTGGAAGTGGAATTGGTTTCCTGATTTGCAAGAAATATTCAATAATACTCCTGTAAGTTAATTGTAAAATTCTTTCATTTAATTGTAATATTACCTGTTCCAGATTGACTTCCTGGTTCGGGTGGTGGACCTGTGCAGTGGTGATCACAGTGTTCGTGGAGTTGGACCGTGATTCCTTGTACGTCACCGTATCACGATCGTCCTCAGTCTTGAAGGGGAACGGTGCTTCTCCCTGAAATTTTGCAAGTTCGAAGGATTAGTTTAAACCACTTCATTTTGTGATGAGCACACCACGAAGTTACTCTTTTTTTAATAAAGGGAAATCCGATTGGGGTTTATCCAACGCGGGGGAAGCGTTGTTCGGGCCTGTGTGGGATCCGTCACGTTGGGGTGGTAATAACACTCCCAGAGAAATGCTTTAACCACCTGCCTTGGCAATTGTCACAATATGTACATTATGTCAGAAAAGTGCTTTGAGGCTGGGACGTGTGCGCTAGCCATTACGCAACTACGACTAGATCAGAATGCTTAGCACCTTTTTATTGATGAATCGATGGATTGATGATGAATACAGTATGCTCCACTATGCTGAATAATTATAATTTCGGTTAACAAGATTTGTTACTTGAAATGTACTGCTCTTACTGTCAGAGAGGCCCAAACATTGCCTATATTTAAGAACTCACTAAGAAAATACTACTTTGCCTCAAACAATGTCTAATTCTTATATTGTTAATTAATAAAATATACTCGTATATCTTATAAATATGTTTGTATGTATTTACTCGATCTAATGCTCAGCAATACCTACATTATTTTTACCATGACGAAATTGAAATCGTACATATTTTGTAATTGTTTATTTGGTGAACTATAAAGTGTTATCTACTCTACTCCTTATTATTAAGGCGACACGATCGTTATAATGTCTATCGTGCCCTTGAAATCGAGAAGGGAAAACATTATTTTTAATATCACAGATTCATTGAATACGAAGTAGCTATAACTTACCACATCCTCAGTCCCGCAAGAATATGCTTGATAAGCTTGGGCCTGATCGCTCAAATTGGACTGCTCTGAAAGTCTTCTTTGCTCTTCTTTAATTTGGATATTGGGGTCCAGCTCCAAAGTCAACTCTTCGGCCCTTACTTCTGAACATGTCACTCCTCGAAGTAACACAGCCTGGAATACATAATAGCTTATCATTAACAGTGAAAAACAGGTATGATTATAAAAACCCAAAAAAAAAACAATTTTTGATCGTTTCTAGCGTTTTTGAATTAATAGTAATAATTCATTATTATTAATTTTTAATGAAAGGAGCCAGAGAAAAATTAGTTATGACAAGATCTACTATTGAATATATTAAAATATCAGTTTCATTTCGAAGTGGGTTATTTGAATTTTTTACATTCTTCGTCCATGATAATACATAAATTGCTGATTTAAAAAATATATATATTTCTTCATCATTCTTAAGTTTTTGGGATTAGTATACATAATAAAACTACGTCGTAACGGTTTTAAGCGCGTTAATTTATTTGATTTTTATTATTCCAACGTTTCGGCCACTTTTCAGTAGCTGTGATAACGAACGAAAGATGTCAATGAAGATTATGAAATAGACATCAACTCTTAATATGAAGACATTTTTGTCTTCCGTGATCACGGCTGCTAAAAAATAGCCAAATATCGGAATAATAAATATCAAATAAATTACCGCGCTTAAAACCGTTAAAACGTGGTTTTATTATATAAATCTAAGCTTAGAAATTTTCAAAGTTCTTATCTTTAGTGTCCTATTTTAAAGGGCCAATACATTCTACCTGGACTTCAGTTATTACTGTGGTAAAGTGTTAGAAACGTCCATAGGCGGCAATGATTACTTACTATCAGGTGGCCCGACTACCTGTATGTTTGCTTCATGCATAAAACAGCATGTTGTTTAATGACAACAGATGAACAGACTCAATAAAAACACCATTTTATCCGTGCAGGAACGGAGAAAGAATACAATTTCCTCCGGCCGGGCGGCCTGTCGTAAGAGGCGACAAAACAACCCACAGCCAGGTGGCAGGGCATTTTCCCGACTGGACGGCTACCACCCCTGGTCTAAAGTATGTCGCCATAACAACCTTGATTTGTGTTCCGGCATTAGTGACCAGGTTCCAGTCTCCCTTAAGAGAGCAGCAGCGCATTTGTAGCACCTTTAGTGTTGCAAATGTCCATAGACGATGGTAACCGCTTTCCATCAAGTGGGCCGTCCGCCTGTCTGCTGAACTCCTGCAATAAAAATTAAATAAATAAACCAACCTGGTTCCCTTGCGATGTCCTCACAGCTTGCACGGCAGCGAGTGCAGACGACGGCGCCGGCGCATATCCAACGCACGATACTTGACTAGATCTGAAAACAAGTCAGTGTTCTGAATTTCCTTGTCATAAGGTTCGAAATAGACAATTATTATCCACTACTACGTTCGTGGTAGTATTACATTATCCACGACTTCGCAAGAAATACCTACTTAAATATAACAACTTTGTATTGACGTCAAAAATATACTAATAAAACTATAAAATAACGTTTTATTATTTAAAACCTATAAACGAAACTTATTGATTCTTTTATTCTCAATTCATAATATCCGTGCAGGAACGGAGAAAGAATACGGTTTTCTCTCTCTCTCTGCTTATCTCATGCAATAAAGAAAAATTCAAGAAAGTTAAGTCGATATTAAACATATCGTTTTAGTCTTTCAACTTGCACTAATTAATTAAAGTGTTTCATATAAAGATAAACTTGAATCATTCAATATCATTGAATCCCATCGTGTCCTTTCAGTTTTGTGCCTGTCAAACGAATTGATTAGTTTGGTTGATCTGTCTAATATCAGCATAATAGAACTAAATCAATAGCTCTCCAGGAATGTTAAGTACGTTAAATTACAAAGAATCTATATTAGTAGAAATCTGGAGATCTAAGTGGAACTATCCATGAATGCAATACTTTAAACTTCTCAAATTTTCTAGTATTTGTGGTAGTTTTCCCATTGCATAATTCAAATTCTGCTTGCTATAACTGTAATAAGAGGTAAGATGAGAAAGAAACTTGGTATAAAACATACCTTCTACTACTGTCTGGTGACAACTGATCGTATACCGCAGTATGATGTGACACCAAACGCTGTGGTCCAGCGACGCCTGTAGCTGTCGCCACAGCGCCAGACACCACTGACGCTTGACTGCTCTTGCGAGATATGTCCGACGACCTAAAATATGCAAGACTTACATATAAATCACTAATCTTAGAAAGTAAGAGATTCCACAGATTACCGATACTGATTCGAAATTGGCAATTTAAGGTGAGAGTAAGCCGATGTTGTCTATCTCAGGACTGTCAGTAGAAACCGCGTCTTAGCTAACTCTGTGTAGAGCGCCTTATGGCCCAGTGGACCAATGACTTGAGCAAAATTGTTAGTAGGTCTGTATGAGAAAAGCAAATATGCGGCGCGATTTAACGGAGCTCTGAATAAACTGCGATTGGCTGATGACCAACAAATATTTACATTACCTTGCACTGTATAAACTGCTTCCAGATGATATCCCCGAATCACGCCTAGTATTGGGAACTCCTGTTTTCAATTCGACAGTAACATTCGTGTTGCCTAGTTCTGTTCGACCTGGTATACCACCACCTAATAGGAAAAAACGATATTTTAAATGTTGAAATTTTAGATATGTCTGAGCAATATAAACCCTTATAAGAACAAGACGCGTTTAAAATGGATCTAAGTTTTGGTATTAACCACAGATATCCTATAAATCAAACCTTAATATTGTTCTTTAGACTCCGTTATGAACAAAATCCATTATAGACATACGACTTGGAACTCTACAAAGTTTAGTGTTTCAGATTTGAATCATCGTTATTATGTTTACTATCGTAAAACGTACTAAAATCTTACCTCCACCGATATCAGCAGCGTTTGAAGGTGGCAGAATTCTGCCTACACCCATTTTATTGCCAAATCTCGGAGTGTGGTGATGAGCTCTAGGTTCCCCGATTGCAACCATCGCTCTCAGCATTAAAGGCAATTGTCCCACTTCACCTACAACTTCTTGTTCTACCTGAGAATAAAGAAAATCAGTTTGCATATTATTATGTAACATGTCGACTAACCTATCGGTATTTGGTTACAAGTGTATTTAAACTATTAACAATTACCTCGCCATCTAGCCTGAAATAAGGTGCTCCATTTTCATCACCAAAACCACTAAGACCTGATCCTCCAAAGTCCAGCTCTCCACCACATTGAGCAGACAGCTATAAAAAGATAATATTAGTTAAAGCCTCTTTTAATAATAATAGCAACATTGCAAACGAACTCTATATTTTTTTTAAATCTGCGGATATGACTTACATTATTTTATTTGTGAAATCAATCGATTAAACCGTATGATATGGTGGGCGGTTTAAGAAAAAACGAAAAACCTTATTTGAAGAAATAACGACGCACTTAAATTTACTTATAAATTTTATGGTGAAAATAGTATTAAAACAATATCAAATTTGTTAATTTTTACCCCGCATTTTCTGTAAACAAAGTTTGCACTCAGCTTGTTGCTGTGTCGGAATTATATCCAATTTTCAGTGCAAAGCTTTCTTTTTATTGTGATACCGAAAACGACCCGAATGAAATAATTAATCTAAATTAATAACTTTGCAATAATTAAACAAAATTAGTTCTGTTATTTTGCTGATCAATTAATAATTATTGATTATCATCTACTATCTAGAAACAGTCTGGATATAATTTACTGTAGAAAAATGTGAACTGAATCAATATTAGTTTTGACATTGCTACAAGTAGACACAATCATTTTCCATGTAACTTTTAGCATCCCTATTTAGGCATCAAGTTTTAAAAACTAACCTGGTGCGCAGGAGTATGCAACCCATGAGGTATTGGTGACGCTGGGCTTTCACTTTTGACCGAAGCCGATGACGTGTGTCCTCTAACTCCGAGTGGTACTCCACCTTCCTCTGATCGCGGCGATGAACCAGCTCCTCCGCCTCCGGATTCTGCTGAATCATCACCTCTACTGCAGCCTGATGAAAAAGCTTTATTTGAAACACCTTTTTTATCTAATCATTTTTTCCATCTTTTAGAGTCGATCTGTCTTAGAGTCGATTTTAGATCTTTTATAATTATCTTTTCTTACCCATTCTACTATTTTGGCATAAAACCTATCACATCACAAATCATCCTTTTCACACAAACTATTTATTTTTTTACTAACTTTTCCGTTATCTTCACACACACTCAGGGCCGGATTTAAATTTGTGCCGCCCTGGGGCACTGAGAAAATGCCGCCATATGACTAAAATTTTATTTTAATAGTTTTGATATCTTATTTTTTAAGAATTAGAATAACTAATTGATGGCAGGAAATTTATTATGTATTATATATAATAAACAAATATATATTATTAATATATATTATATTTATAATAATATATTATATATTATTGGATAATTCTCCAATTTTAGAAAAATTCATTAATCAATAAAAGTTTCTGTTATCAAAAAGACATACATAATTTGAAAATATTTTTAATTCTTCAAAAAAACTGCATTAATTTATCAATTCCAGAAAATAAAAATATCAACTTTAATTTTTTCAAACCTTTATGGAAATAAATAAATTAAACTATTTGAATAGTTTTTACTTAAATTTCCTATATTATAATAATTAATTTGATACATAATTGTTAAATTATATTTCTTGAAAGATAAAATGTTTATTTAAAAGAATTAGTTAATTATATACTGTATAGATTTTTTTTTTCTCACTTTCCAAAATTTGCCGCCCTGGGCACTAGTCCCGACTGCCCCTAGTGTAAATCCACCACTGCACACACTCCTCATATCTTTCCTATACCTCCAATTTCTTAAATTACCTTCTCTAATTCCATCATAAGTGCAACTTTTAAAGACCCACTTATGATATCGTTTCTCTGCTTATCCATTCCCACAACACGACGTATCCATCTCAACATTCACATTTCTGCTAAGTTGATAAATTTGTCGTCTATCGCTTATAACCCAATATAACGACCCATGCAATATGACAGGCTGTATTACAAATTCCCCATTCCTAATGAAAAACTTATATTCATAACTTACCTTTATGCTTTTTGCTAGCGTAGAACTCAGCACCGTGGACAGTCTTCACGTGTTTCCTTAGCGACGAAGGGTCGGTATACCTTTTCGTACAGCCAGGAGCTTTACACACGTACGGTTTCTGTAAAGTTTAAATAAAAATTAATATTAAAATATGCACGATGTGTGTATAGGCAAGAATAATGAAGTTTTAAAATAATCTTGAAGAAAAAGGTTGTCATTTTTTTAATCTTTATGAAATGAGGATTTTTATCAGTTTATGATAATTTCACCCCATATGTATACTTCAATAAGAAAATTTCTGGAAAATAATATTCTGAAAAAAATACTTGAAAAAGTGGAAGAAGAAACAATCAAAAGTCAATAGTACAAATTACATAAACGTCTTTTACTATTAATTTACTTTTAAAAATTTCGTCATTTACTTTTAAAAACTCATTCATCATCGCTGAGAACAAGAATTTACATGATTTCTAAATTTTATGACACATCAAAATTTACTGACCTCATTACTATGAGTCCTATTTTGGTGCTTTGCTCTATCGCTGGCATTGGAGAAAGCCTTAGCGCATCCAGGATATTCACAAGTGTATGGCTTTTCGCCAGTATGACTCCGAAGATGTGTCTTTAAATTCTCCAGACGGGAATAGGCTTTACAACAACCTTCGAACTGAAAAAGATAAAAAAATCACTTTTTAGGTTGGTGTATCCAAATCATAAAAATGAAACCATCTGTCAGTCCGGGACTGAGATAACCTGGATATGTGGAAAAGCATGGCGGTTTTGCTTTACTCCAAACCAGTTTACTGTTTTAGAATTCTAGAGCTTCGTTGACCACACCTAACATCTATCTTATCATCTTGCTTACGGTCGTGGAAAATTTTAACAAAGATCTTTTTATCCATGATTTAAAAAAAACAGCTCAAGTTTTTCTGGAGTACAGCAAAATTGAAAAATAAACTTATTAAGTAATAAATATTAAAATCTCATAAAGCAAGGGGAGCATTATATATAGCATCATCTAGGCCACTAAGATTTACATGTTTATTAGATAGCAGCATCCTTCTTACATAAGTCTTATTGGCTTAAGCCTGATTTACATTTGTTACATGGAAAATGTCTGTCCAAACGACGATAAGAACTTAACTCGCCAGTTTGTTATGCAAATTTAAATCAGGCTTCAGCGACTCAAAAAGAATTTTGGTTATTGGCAAGAGGACCCCTCCCAATTCTTTGTACTACGCAGTTTCTTGCCTTAAACAAACAAAATACTTACGGTACATTTATGAGGTTTTTCCCCGGTGTGCCTCCGCATATGAACAACCAGCATGTACTGGGCCTTGAAGGGTTTTTCGTCCCTCGAGCAACCCACCCATCGGCACACGAAAGCCTTTTTACTCGCATGGATGTGGTCCGTGTTTATGTGCTTCACCAAGTCATCTTGCGTGGGGAACTCTAGTTTGCAGTCAACCTGAAGGATTATAATGCCAACAATTAAAACGAATATGATCTATTATTTTACAAATAGTTTTTTTGTGTTTGCTTGTAGGTTTCTGGCACCTAAGTACCGTTACCGTCGATTATGCTAAGTGGCTACAAAACTCTGTTCCTGACATTTTTTTATAAGCTTTTCGAAGAGCCTCGTACTGTAGCATACTAAGAAAACCGAAGGAAAATAAGAACGACGTATTTGCTCATAGTAAGTATTTTATAGTAGATGGTTTGGCGCACGAGCATAGCTAGGGCGCTAATAGTTCGAGTGCATAAATAGGCCTTTCACCCAAGATTAACACTCTGCTTTTCATTTCGAATATGAGGAAAGTAATTAAAAACTGATCAGTTGAACAAATCTAATAACACTTCTCTAATAACAGGCGTTAAATCCATATCTAAATCTGATTAATTCATTTATGAAACGTCAAGTAATTTTTTTTTCTGTAGCATTCTACCAGCCAGTATTTTTTTATGCATTGATGATAGTTAAATATTTAGCATAATGTAGTGAAAAGTAATTTCTTACTATAACATGACGTTAAAAATTGTTGATATATTTTTTAATTCAAATGTATGCCACGATTTAATAGTAGCTGTAAAAATGTTGGTACATGAGTCGAATGTATTATCAATGGTTCGCACATTTAAAAAAAATTACAGTAGGTAAAATCGTTTCCCAGTGATGAAAAGCACTGTTTTCATCCCTGTGATCAGGCAACACCAAGCGTATTTTCAGAATATGAGAAATGAAAAATAATTTATTACTTACCCAATGGCAATTTGTCTCAATGAAATCACCAGGTTCATCCTTCGAGTCTAATCCATCATGGACAGTACTTTCAGCAGCAGCTGACAAGGGTTTGTTGCTGTGCAAGCTATCTCTATGTGACATTAAGCTCTGCGGTGACTTGCGTTGCGTCATTCCCGATGCACTGGATAGCAAAAAAAAGCAATTATAACTAATGCTTATAGTTAAT
Organism: Dendrolimus pini; assembly: GCA_949752895.1. Lineage (NCBI taxonomy): Eukaryota > Metazoa > Arthropoda > Insecta > Lepidoptera > Lasiocampidae > Dendrolimus > Dendrolimus pini. The sequence continues at coordinate 5,908,568 of OX457146.1, forward strand.
ATTGTTGCTAAATTTATTTGTTTGGGACAGTTTAACCTAAAAACGTCATATTGTTGGACATGGACCGCTGTCCAAGGTAGACTGGCGGGATTCACTCATCCGTTATCTCGAGTCACAGGTTTCATCACGAATTACCTTTACCACTTTAGTCAGAAAACTGTGTAATTCATGCAAATTTCCCATCTAGGATTTAAAACCAGATCATATAAAAATACAGGATTGAGACGGGAATTACTTAGCCAATAAACTACCAAGGCTTAATACATTTTTGGACGTATATTGTCAAAATATAGCAAACGCATCTATTAAAGTACAAACTCACCTATCAGCTTCCATAACACTAGTGACTTCAGGCTGCTGTGGAGGTTGTTGCAGATGCTGCGGAGGTGTTCCATCAAGACCCATACCAGATCTTACATCAACAGGCCCCATAAGGAGCTGAGTCGGTGATGATATATGAGATCTGAGGACATACATTTTGTATTGAGAATAAACTTCAGTTCTTGTCACAAGTGCGCTTATTTTCGTAACTTTTCTGTATAGTTTTCTTTTGAAGAAACGTGTAATATTGTTATTTTACAAAACACGCAAAACTTGCGTGTTATGTGGAAAATCCCTAGCGTTTAAAGAAATGTGACTTAGACAAGTTGCATAAAACTGTAAATATCTAGAATTTAGCTGGAGCTAGGATGATTACGTACATTTTTGGTCTGTTCAAAATTTGTAATCTTATTTATCTTCAGTATTACCTACATCACCAAATACAAAAACATTCTTTAAATTAGATTCCCTGACTTTAAACGAAAAGATCGCCTATCATTTTGCCTAGTTAGTAGCAGTACTGTGCATTCTTATAATTATTTCGTTTGGTGATTAATAAAACAAACAAACAAATTAACCAGTAGACAAACACACACATTACGATTTTTCAAGTTAAGCAAGATACGCTTGTGTGATGGGTAATAAGAACAACTCTGAGGTCGATCCGAAACACCCAGACCATAAGTTTTTTATCTATTTGGTCTTATAATTTATAAACATAAAATACATACCTATGAATACCAGCAACCAAATGCGCATGCGCAGCGTGGTGTGCCGCAGCCGCAGCAGCTTGTTGATGAGCTGGATCGAGCAATACACCTCCAGCCAAAACACCGCTTCCACCGACCACGCCTCCCCGCGCCAGCAGCTGCTGGGCGAGAGACGCGTGGGATAGGGACAAAGCTGGTGATATTGCTCCTGAAAATAGAATTTAGTATAAAATTAACCAATTTCTTTTATTTACAAATAATATATAGGTATAATAATAAATATATTAATAAATATATATTTATGTATTTATTAAAATGCAAGTTGTTTGTACTATACGTTACGTATACCTACTACCATCGCCATTATCATCTAAATTCATTCCTAGGCTTGTCTGGAAGAGATCGCTTTTTAGCGATAATACCGCCCTATGTACATAACTAGGAATAATTTTAGTCTTAAGTCGAAACGACTCATTGACACTTCACAGGTGATCAGAAGGCTGGTGCCTACCTCGGACAACGGATCAGTATGGCGATCCAACGACGAAACGTAGCCAGCCTTCTGGGCACCTTACCCATAGAATACGGTGATTTAGGCTCAGTATTCTACTTATAGTCTTGAGGGCCTATGGGTAGAATACAATACAAATAAGTTAAGTTTTCTTACATTGTATTTAATAGTATGTAATTTTATAATTGTTGAATGTATTAAATTATTCACTAAGTAGAATAATAAATAAAAAGTCTTAAGTTCCATGTTTGTATTGGTGTACAATAAAGAGTTATCTATCTATCTATACCTACAACATTTTGTGAAGTAATTTTGTATTGGAAAAATGCTGTCTGATATAATTATTATGTTTTCAACTGTTTCATAGGACTGCAGTCGTGATTGGAGAACGTTTACCTAAAAACTTATTCACGGTGACTTGAAAAACAGCCAAATTGTATTTTTCGAGGTAATATATATGGTATCTAGTAAGGCATTCCAAAACCCTTTCGTTCGCAGAAGGAACATGTAGCAAAACATTCCGTTCATACTGATGGTGTTTCCATGGCATAAACAAGAGTGTCCTGTCATTAGAATAAAAAAATTGTACTTATATATACTATATATAATAGTAGATAGATTTTTGATGCTCAATCACGCCATAACATTAACGTGAACGAAGAAGCAGGCTAAAGCTAATAAAAAAATAAATAGAGAGAAAACCATAACGTTACCAGCACTGAGATGTCCATAACTTCCAGTAGAAGCAGCTGACGGTGCTCTCACTGCTAAACTCGCTGGTGACGCCCTGATCACAGCAGCCAAGTCTAATGACTCTGCTGAATAAGGACTCCAAGACACCGCTCTTTTACGATTCGCTGATGCTCCTATCGCTCCACCTGATAACCTTAATCGCGTTGGAGACGCTATTCTTGAACCTGTAATTTATAAAGTATTATTTATTATGTTAGTGAAGTATATATTTAAACACTTATAATAGAGTGAATGACTTGAGTCATTTCCACTGGGTCTTTTGAAACGCTACGACATGGGGCTCTTCTAAGAGTATAAAAATTGTTTTTTAATACCAAAGAGAATTTTTAAAATTCATAATGGCGCTTCATCAACATCGGCACCCTGGAGAAGAATTTTACGCTGTTCTCATTTTGCTCTGTGATTAACACATGTGAAAATAAAAATAGGAAATATGTTAAAAATAAACGTTTATTATGAATAAACATTTCCACAAAAATATGGCTCCTCGAGCCTATCCTATCGGCAAACTATGAAAGCATTGAAGTCTGCTTCGTGAAATACTATTTTCATCTTACAATGTTGCCAAGTTTGTCAGGCTTCATCCATATATATTCTTCTTCTATGCCTTATCCTTATTCCCCCTTTAACAGCCACTAACCTACCATAACTTTTCCACTTTATTACTTGCAAATTAAGACGTCCACAGCAAATCATTGACTACAAAGTATTCTTCGAGTCACTATTAAAGTTTTACGAGACATTTGCATTTAAATGGATTTACCGTCTAAACTTAGCTGAAAGTCCTGGCTCGCCAGGGTACTGCCCGCATGAAGTTCCGGATGTAAACTCCTTGCAGCACTTAAATATTCTAAACCTGAAACAATAAAAAATGATTTATTGAACAAATATATCTATACAATACTAATACAACGAAGCAAGCATAACCTTGGGATTGTCTAGAAGAGATCACTTTCAACGATAAGACCGCCCCTTATGCACATTTAGATATATAATAGGTGTAGTCTGTAAGATTATTTTTGTACTGGTGTATAATAAAGAGTTATTTTTCTAAATAAATCTAATTAATGAATACTTATTAATATAGTATTGTTACGAGCTACACAGGACTCGAATTAAAATGCCGTTGGAATTACTATAGAGTTCATTAGAACTGTACAAACACGTATAAAACAGGCACAAATATGACTGGACACAGCCAGTAGAAACTGCACGATTCAATAACACGCGCAAAGTCCGTCAGTATATCGCTAATCGAAAGTACTACACAAGTCTTGCTAGTATCGTAATCGTCGCTTGACTGCCCCACCTCTCCGTTCGGGCATTGTTTTATAGTAAACTATACTATACAAAATCGATTGCGTAGGCTGGGTTCTTCCAAGAAAATGTAATTTGCACACCTGCGGCCATAAACGAGTACAATAACAATGCGATGTTTTTCTTAATTTCAAATTTTAAACACAAAGTATACAAAAGAAGTCCAATGCGGGAAAGGTGTGCATTCACTTTGTCGACATGTAACAATATAATACACAAACGGCCAGACAGCAACACCTTCATCTCGCCGAAACAACAACTCATTAGACGTAGCGAGGGCATTACAACGACATTCACGTTTCAACGTACAACGTGACCACGAAACCGCATATCTAACATTCAGATACTAATTTTCCAGCCAATCGATTCACATAAAACTTAATAAGTATATCGATATCCATAATCGAGTCGTATAAAAAATGACTGAATAGAGCTCAGCATTCGATATTCATCTATTAAAAAAAAGCAGTCTTCAAATGTTCTTTTTTACGGTTACACCAATGTCGTTAGGTTGACCATGCGAGCTAAAGAATTCGGACCAGTCTCGGTTGCCTACATTTTCGAATGTTGACGCAATTTTTAGGGTTCTGATGCTTAAAGGTAAGAAGAAATATTTTTGATCTTAATCTAGTGTTTTTTTAATGTGTGTAACAGCTGATTATGTCAGGATAGAAATATGAAATTTATACCACGTAATGCCCCTGCTACACCTGGGATAATGTTTATAATAATGATAAGGGTTTGATGTGTTTGAGATGTGATGTAGTTAACGGCATTCAATATTGATAGATAACTCATGTATGTTCTGAAATGTAGCTATTCGTTAACATGTTATTTTTTAACGCTATAAGTAAGTCGGTCAATATACGTGTTACTAAGATACGGTATGGCCGAGTAATCATCGGTATTTATCTTTAATATTATAAAATTCTAAACATGCCGTGTCTGTACAGCTATTTAAAAAAACAACTGGAATAGACTATATAAAAGATGAAGAACACGATTCATTTTTTAGATTTCTTGTCTGTTTGCTCGGGGTTTACGTAAAAACTGCTGGGCCGATTTCGGTGCGTTTCCGCTAATTGATAGCAAATTTTTACATTTAAAATCTGCTACTACTTTTCATCCTGATAATCACGCGGGAATTTTTCTGAGATTTATTTAAAATGGACATATTGAAAAAATAATTCAATTCCAATGCAGTTTTTCATGGATCTATTATTTATATATTCCGACAGAGTTAACAATAAACTTACATTCTTTTTTAAATGTTACAATACTTTTTGTCCCGGGAATCCCGCGGTAATTTCAAGTCAAGAGTGGATGAAGTCACGGACATATCCTAGTAATTTTATACGAGTATAAAGAAAATATTATTAAATCAAATCAAATTTATTTGTTCAAAACATGGTTGGTATATATGTTGTGTACACACGTTTAGCTTATATAATGTTAAATGAAACATGAAAAAAAAAACTAATAAATTTCAAAAAATAAGAGTAATAATAATAATACCATTCATAAGTCAAGGAATTTGAGGTTATATAATCAAAGTCAAGGAGTATTTATTTACAATTGAGGAATTCGTCCACCGAGTAAAACATTCTATTTAAGAGCCATTCTTTTAACTGAATTTTAAATTTATTTATCCTAAACTCTTTTATGTGAATTGGAATTTTATTATAGAGTTGAATGCACATGCTATAGCAGTGTCTGGTAAAGAGGGTTGTTTTGGTGACACATTTAATACTAGTCGTTCACTATTTATAGTATTGTTTGGATAGAGATCTTTAGCCATCGTAAAAATAGTTAAATTGTTTCTGACAAATAAGCATATTTCATAAATATACATACATGGCAATGATAAAATTTGTAGATCTTTGAAATCAGACTTACAAGTCTCATAAAATTGGATACCTACAATAGCTCGGATGCATTTTTTTTGAGCTAAAAATGCTCTGTTTATGCTTATATTTATTAATGTTTAATGTTGTTGAATTTAATACGACTTTATATTCGGGTTCTATTTTAAAGGAACACTTCACGTGCAAATCCAACTCGCACGAGGCGGCTTGTTTTTCTTTTTAGAGGACACTTATTGACGTCTACGGTTCTCACAGAATGAAGACATAAAAATATTGGAAGTCAGTAAGCGGCGCGCCAAAAGGGGACCACATACGTTACTTTCGTGGGATTCCGGTTGGTATGGTCGTTTTGTTATCCGCAAAATTGGTGGTCGTCGACGCCTTTGAGTTCGAACCTATTATTTCGGGTTAAAAAGGCTCGGAACCCCGACCGAGGAGCGTGATCAACAAATCATATGTCCTTTTTTTTGCGTCGGCATGTTTGTTTTATACTTATGACGGGATAGTTATGAAAATTCTCAGCTAAATTACACCTCGTTTAGTTAACGAGGCTTTTGATTGAGTTGACTAAGTTGATACAAATTGCTGCGATTAAATTTACAAGCTTTAAAAAATATAGGATAAAAATAGTGAAATTTGAATGTAATCATTGTCTTTTTGTATATTTTATACCAAGTTTAAGGTTTAATAAATGTAACATATTTGTATTTAACATTTATTTAATTACTTGCACATTTTAATATAAATCTAATACAATTATATTGTTTTTTTAAGGTAGGTAGTTCTTAGCAATAGTGATAAAAAATTACATGTTTATATTGGTAACGTGTACAACAATCACGTTAATTGAATTTTTGGTGACAATAAAATCGAATCAAGCTCACTAACTTACACTACTAGAGACCATCCCTGATTGTCCCTGCTACACTAACTAGGACCATCACTACCATTTTTTACTCTAACAAAGGAACTTCAATTAGATGGGTTATAGTTGATATAGTATTTGAGAAAACGTAATATAAGTCGCAAAGCGTGTTGGATGTTTCACTTATGGACAAAATCTAAAATGAGGATAACCGTACAAGAACCAAGGTTACCGACATAGCAAACTAAAGTGACAGTGGGCCGGCCACGTCTATGGCAGTACCGATAGCCAATATAACAAATGAGATCTTATTTGAAGACCATGTCTAAGACATAGATTGAGGACTCATTAACAAAGTGTTTTTTAATTTTTTTATTGCAGAAGTTCAGCAAACAGGCAGACGGCCCACTTGATGGAAAACGGTTACCATCGCCTATGGACATTTACAACACCAAAGGTGCTAAAAATGCGCTACGTCTCTGTTAAGGGAGACTGGAACCTGGTCGCTAATGCCGGAACACAACTCAAGGTTGTTATGGCGACATATTTTAGAACAGGGGTGGTACCCATCCAGCCGGGCAAATGCCCTACCACCTGGTTGTGGGTTATTTTGTCGTCTCTTACGACAGGCCGCCCGGCATAGGAAATTGTATTCTTTCTCCGTTCCTGCATAGATCAAATGTAGAATGCAGTGAGGTCTCAAGTCTCATAAATTGAGTGTAAAACACTCTCCAATCTGGTAGACTGATGACCTCCACAAGGTCGCTTTTAGGGGCTGCGTGAAGACAGCAAATGACGGGATATGAAGCGCAAACTTATGGAGGATACCTAAATTCAGCAATGAACTGCGATTGGCTGGCAAAGACGATATAATTTAAAATATTTTGTACGCAAAACCGCAAATTCCAATTGGCCAAGAATAAAACTGAATCATCAAAAGCACCGAAACGAATGTAACAAAGTCATCCACACGGTGTCCAATTATCCCGAGACATATTAGGACATTCCCAATTTAGTATTTCACCAGATTATTTCCCGCGAAATAGCTCATAAAACACAACTAAGGCTATTATTAATCACAGAGTGGCGTTTAATGTCCACTTTATATGCAAACTGGTCTTAACATGTTGACAACTCAATCTGGTTAGGGCGTGGCTATACTGCAGCGACTTTAAAATGCAATGTAATCTACGTTTAAATTAACGACGATATAAAAATTATTATATATCGTATATTTTTTTAAAGGGAAACTTCTTTAGGATCGCTGTGATTGGAAACTCGATGGAACGAAAAGGCGACAATAAAAGGAGATAAACACAAAAATCTATAGGACTAAGCCTGCGAGATAATGAGATAGAATACATTATATTTAATAATTTAAAAAGTATGCTCATATTGATAGAGTTGGAAATATTTTGAAGATTTTCGTTACACTTTCGGGTTTTAAAGCTTAAATATATTATAACGATATAATATTGAAATTTAGAATCCCTCCCACCCCTTGTCACACTTTGTTTCGCTTCAACTGTGTGTGAACTGCACACACATATAATTTTATTTTTATTTGCCACCGACCTCGTGACGTTGTAGAAAATTATTTTTTGCTTTCTTGTTACTTTTGAAGTCGATCACGATATCAGATTAATAAATTCATAAATTCGAGCCCGTGTAGCTTTACCCTAATAATTTAGAATAGGATGACCATGCGGCATTTAATTTATGGCTAGTATACAACATTAAACCTATTAAATTAATATTCTAATGTCATCGGTTTAATTTCTTTAAAATATGTCAGTTGATTATTACTTTTATTTTTTTAACTGGGAGGTGTTTTAATTATCTGTAGGATTAAAATGATACGAACATGTGACTGGTTTACGGCTGCCGGCTATTAATGTAGGGTGCAGCTGTCTAGCCATACGACTTACGCTAAATCCCGGTGGAACTAGGGGTATAGGGCTATGCGTAGCAGGCGTTAGCCTCTCCCCGCGTCTCTGGTTATAGGCGACTGAAGGGAACACGGGGAGTTTTGGTGGGTATTCCGGCAACAGACAGGGGAGTCCCCACACGGAGAGGTTCCGTAAGTGGATTTCTCCTCATCAAAAAAAGATCGCATTAGAAAGGGTAGCTCCAAGAAGTGTGGACTGAACGCCGATAGGTACAATACGCTTGCTAATCATCACAGTAGGAAAAATGCAACTTTAAGGAGATATGTAATAAATTTTCTGTGTTTAATTTCTGTTTGCTTCGCGAATTTGACTATACGTAATAATATATGTGGGTTTTATTTAAAGAAAAACAAAACAAACTTCATTAGATTAGTTTTACGTCGTTTATTCATTGAATGCCTCTTCTGATTCTCATATATTTTTGACAGTGACATTAATAATATCAGATTTATAAATTTGAAACATAATGTGTGTCCTGGCTACCGAGTCGAAATGCGTCGTCGAATCCCACATATTATATATATTGACGGCCTCTTTGGTTGAGCGGGCTAAGCATTTGCCGGCTTACCTCACTGCAACGCAGAGGCTCCAGGGTCGATTCCTGGTATGGTAAATTTCGGAAACAAATTTTATCCATTATTTACTATGGTCTGGGTGTCTGGGATAGGTCCCAGAGTGGTTCGTAATAGTACCCATAACACAAGCATCACTTGCCTAATTTGGGGATATACAGTGTGTGTTTGTCTGTCAATTTATTATTGACAAAAAAAATATTGTATATAAGTTTGGTTATATCACAATATAAATAAATACAGATTCCTAAATAATATATTAACAAAATTAATATTACATTAAATTATAAACCATCCTCCATTCCACTAGTTGTTATATTGTATTCTACCTACAATCCCTTAAGACTATAAGGGATTATAGGATAGGAATTTTAATTGGATTATTTGGACGTAAAATATTTTTAATGAAATTTGGTTTGTGTTCATTAGATATTGTTAAGTAACTATATAACATTTTATGCAAACATCCCGCGAGACATAAAAACGTAAGTTACCTGAGTAAATCTGCGGTAAGAACGTTGACATATAAACAAAAAAAACTATGTCAGTTCTTCTGATTTATGTATCTATACTGGTCGTGGCCACAGTATAAAAGAAGTATATTAAACCATCAAGTGTCATAAAACGATTAGTCCGATCATTAGTTGCTACACTGCAAAAAACCTTCGGCATCCACTAACGAGGTTTTTATACTATAATCAGGGGTGATATGAGAGTGTGATCACAGGTAGTAACGTTAATGTATGCCATCTATGCAGCTTTGATTCTGTAGAGTTTAGAATTAATTTAGATAAGGCAGAAATATGTCGAATTCTCATGACAATGTTGGGTTGGTACCCTACAAATATTTTAAGAATTTCCGTCATTAAATCAGTGGCGTGGCTAGCGAGCAGGGGGGCGGGGGCGGCCTGCAACGGGTATCACCAACTTAGGGGTGACACCCGACCGTGAACATCAGTTATACATATTTTATCACCTATAAAAATTCGTAAAACTGTGGCAGCTTGCATAACCACCAGGACCACCACTAATAAAATAAATTATATAAAAATAATTATGTAGATAGATGCCTACTTGGCTAGTAAGGTTTCTTCATTCAGGACCATGCTTCGCAGTGAGCTCAAATAGGTGCCACGAGCATAATATATTTTTTTTTCAGTGTACTGTTATTTGGTCGGGGATTCCCCCAAAATGTACACGCTGCACGCACGATCGAGTTATCCCCGAAAGCGGGACTGAGTCTGTCCCGCGCGGGAGATTTAATATTGATTTAAAAATCGGGACGTCTGTCACTTACAATATCCGCCCCGGGTGGCACCTATGCTAGCTACACCACTGCATTAAATATATGCTATCGATTACGTCTCCCTTACTAATTTTGTCCACGTTCTTTTTTGACGTGACAATGTCTTATAATTCGATGGAGCCGGCTGCACGCACGAAAAAACATGACTCATGCGGCGTTACCTCGCTCTGAGGCGTTCCATTTAAGGCTTGAAGTGCAAGCGAGAGCGCGGAACGAGCGACAAAGAGGCACAATCGGCCTCCGCTTTCGGCAGCGTTCGACATCTCTCTCTCTCCTACTTGAGTGAGCGATGCGTCCGCGTGGACAGCTGCTATACAATAATACATTTACATGTTTTCGTCAAGTATGAAGTGCAGTGAAAAGTGAATGTGGTGTCTATTGTTTATAGCAACGATAATTGCGGCGATAAAGGTAATGATTCTTTCGATATTAAATATATGTTCAGTGATATATTTTCGAATATTCGTGCTTTCATCATTAAAATAAATAGCATCGGTCCGCTAGTACAGCGATTGTAGGTTATGCTATAATTGACAAAACTATAACAATAAGTTAAAAGAACTATTTCACGATGAGTAAAAAATCAATTGCTTTACTATTCGATCGAAATAATTATCGAGCGTAGCGTATGATTTCAAAAAATTAAAACATAAATGTTAAAATGTTAAACAAAGAAAATTAAAATTTTCTTTTGAAAAATGAAACCATTCCATCAGTATTTTCTTATGACGTTGTCACGTTCAACTATAGTCAGTAAACCCACTTTACAGACAACCGATTTTTTTTAAATCAAAAATCAATGTTGTTCTGGACTCTAAGTGGTTTTACTTTAATACCTAAAGCAAGCAAACAGGCAGATGGTCCACTTACTGGAAGGTGGTTACCGTCGCCTATGGACGTTTGCAACACAGGGGGTGTTGCCAACGCGTTTCCGGCCTCTAGTAAATTTTATAATGCCCTTCTTAAACCATCCTATATCGTAGCGCAGAGGAATAACCTCGGCGGGAAATTCCCTCCAAATCATTGTCGTACGCGGAACAGACGTTCTAGACAACCGTTGCGTAGTAGAGCGTGGGAGCTCCAGGAAATGGGGGTTAGCATCCTGTCGATGGCGAGGGGGTTATAAAAATGAGGCTTCGGCACCAAATAAAACACTTCTTCGGAACACTTCCCTTTATACAGGTGGTACAACACGCAGAGAGACGCAGTCTCTTCGTAGGCTCAGTGATTCATGACGTGATTTGTGAATTTAGAAAACCCATATTTAAAACTTAGAAGTTAATAACGAGTGTCCGCTTCTAACGCGTTCATAGGTGCACACAAGGCAGGCGGTTCTAAGAAATAAAAAAACTATGATAAAGATACCACCCGTCATTTAATTTTGATGGACTTTGAGATGATTGAAAGATCCAAATTCATATTGTATTAAAAATAATGACTTCACTCAAGTGAGGATGCCAAAACTGCATTATAATTTACGCTCGTATAATTCTCAATTGATTGGTTTAGGATGCTTTATACGGGGTTATTAAGTAAATATAAAAATTTTGTTGATTTTCCCTGAGATTTGGATACTATTTATATATTGATAAATTAGGCACGTCGTCCTTATTAATTGTATTTGGCTTCTTTGCAATTAAGTTTTTATTTGTTTATTTACTATATTTTGCCCGCGGCCTCGTCCACGTTAAGTTTTTATTCAAAATAAGTTCCACTGGAGAACACTTTTTGAAGATCATATTTAAAAGTTCAAATTTAAATTAGTTCCTATTCTATATACACCGCTTCGCAACATGTTAAGAAGAAGCAACAAGAATCTCTCCATCAAAACGTCTAGTTAAAAACTGTTTTTCCTTTTATTTCTTATTCTATTGATATCTCAAGCTCTTTTGAACTTTAATGATTTTTAAAATGACGAATTTGAGTTTTATTTAAAAATATATATAATAGCGCAGTACGATATTGGGCTTATCTAAGGCAGATTAGCGGGTTTGACACATCATGTGTAGTTTTAGCACGTGGTAATTGTAAAAATATAAAACTACGTTTTAAGGGTTTTTAACCACAGTAATTTATTTGATTTTTGTTATTCTGACGTTTCGGTCACTTTTCAGTGGCCGTGATCACGGAAGACGAAGGATGTCCAATGTAAACGAGTATTGTTAAAGTTTTATTTAGCCTACTGCCAACTTGTTCATTTTAATTATTTACTTTTAATTTTGTTTATGATTATTACGGGAGCGTAATAAACATAGTTTTATTATTTATACAAGTCGCGAAAACTTCAGAAAATATTAAAGTGGTACATGCTTTTCGGCCAAGATTCGAACCCGCGCCCTTTGAGTCTCGGACGCGTGCGCTAGCTGCTAAACTACCACTGCACATGTGTGTATTATTGTATTATTATTACATATCACGTCTCTGCTATTGGGTCTAAACACACAAAAAGAAAAAAATGTGACGTATTCATCGCTTTAACAACATGAAATTATATTCTTAACAGCATAATTACAGGTTAGAGAGTCTATTCTTCGGCATCTCTCTCTAACACACCAACCTTCTACATTCTATCTCTTTCTTTTATTTTTTATTTCGCTCGATGAAGTTGATTTATTCAAAAGCGTTTCTCGTTTAATTTTTTTATTCATTTTCATATACTTTTTACCTTCTTGGAAGTGATTTTGAACTGTGATTTAAGGCACTACCGGATTTGAATGGTTTATATTTTAATTTCGGTAACTTAAAAAGGCTAAAAAGTCTGCACGAAAGATTAAGCAGCAAAAAATTTAGATCTATATAGTCGGTAACTTGTTCTTCTGATATTTTTTCTTCTAATAAAGTTATACATATGTTTAATAAGAAATTTTTAAACATACTAACAAATATTTCATTTGACCTTTTTAATATTTATGGCGTTCGTTGCATGCTTTGTGTATTTAGGTAGTGTCGAGTATTTACGAATATTTAAGTTCTCGGAAACAACACCTAGAAAGCTGTGATAGCAGTTGTTAGGACACACGTACCAAACTCAAAGGACACGGCTTCGAATCCTGACCGGAAAGCATATACAGTTTTCTGTCATAATGTGCATATGGTTATTATTTCCACAATCTAATAGCGAAGTAAAACATCGCGATGAAATCTGCACATCGAGATAAAAGATGTGTCAAAACCGCCAATCCGCCTTGGACAAGTGTGGCAGGTACACTGTTCCCTTATAAAAATGGAAGGGCCGAGCTCAGCAGTAAGACGTCTTAGGCTGTTTTGATTAATTGTCCCGCCTTGAATAAACATTTAGAACCCGATAATTTCAATTAAATAAAGCCTATGCTACTCAAGGATAATGTAGCATTCTAATGCTGAAAGAGTAGTTTTTTGAGTTTATTCGTTACAAACATATAAAATACAACTCTTTCTTCTTTATAATATTAAGTATTAGTAACATTTCAAACCCCTTTTCACAACCCCCCCCCCCCCCCCCAATAAATAGGTCTCTTACTTATCTCATAACTGTTCTCCACTTATAACTAGTACTTGCACACTTTTCAAAACTACAGCATAAAACTCTGTATTGTATAATTCATAGTGTCAACTATCAAGTTAATAATAACGTAAATTAAATACATAAAAAGTTAATTGTGTACCCAAACGTACACTTATCTATAAAATCCAACTTCCTCGTAAATTAAAAATGTGCCCTTAATTAGAATAGTTATACTTAATAAATAAAAATAGTTGCCTTATTAAAAACGTGATAATTGTTCGAGTGAAATGCGTTTGGAAATAATTTACAACCTCACTAATTAACTTGAGAGCTTTAATTGGGAGTCATAATATTGACTGACGAATTAGAATAGGGACTGTCACACCGCACGCGCCTTACGGGAGTGTTTTAGAATATTTTAGATGGAACTTCAAGGGTGTTGTACTGTATCGTTCGTTTTTAATTAGTGAGAGAATCTTCTTAATCTTTTTAAAATTAATATTAAAGATAAAATACAAATTTAATAGATTTGAAATGTGCAATTGGTATTATAATAAATAACCTTCGCCTCATTATTCAATTAAAATAATATCGCTTGAGTGCATGACGTGTAATTGTCCATCCTTTTCTTTCCTACACAATTCCCTATCTTGCAGCCAAATATACCTTGCTCACTGGGTGAGAAGAAATCAAGTGAAGAAAGGAGGCAGTCAATTGTGCCTGTGCGTAAGCCGATTAAGTGAAATTAAAAAATATGAATGAAATGATATTAAAAAAGTACTTTAAGGAAAATTTTGTAGTGCTACAAATATTTTAAATATTTATTAGACTTAATAATAGTGGCCAGACGATAAAATAACATAGAAAAACTGTCGTAACCATTTGAAGGAGATCCGGTGAGTTCCCTTTGTGTCCTTCCCACTAATATAATGACTGCTCAAAATTTTGTGGTTTAATAAAATTGAACCAAAGCGTAAACAGCATTGTATATTGTCTCTAATATGACACTTTTGTCTTTAAATTTTCTTTCACCTGTCATTTTTCTCTCTATTTGTCTTTGGCAAAATCAATGCCTATGCGTTGGTGCCACTTGGAACAAATATGAATAGAACAGAACATAGGTTACGAATTGTGTGAAATACAATGAAGAATTCCACTGACATTTATTTTCATTTTTTTAAACATTTTTTTTGCATTCGTTACCTCATTTAATAAATATGACTTATGGGATATATAGACTAAATACAAGTTCGTCAGAGGACAGAATGAGAAGTTTTTGAGGACAGACGTTCCGATGGATATGACGAAAACATAACGATTCCGTTTTGTGCCGAAATGGCTACGGAACCTAAAAAGAAACAGATCAATTTAATTTGACTATAGATTAGTAACACGCAGTCAATTTTAGAGAGAGTAAAAATATATAGGGCGAAACCCAAAACCGGCAAGCTGTAGTCACATGTCCTTCCGGTTAGTTAATTATTCGTTAAGCGTGCGGTTCGTGGTGTCTTATTTATTTCCTTTTGTCGAGGGTAAAATCCCTTAGAAGTTAAAAACATTATCGGGGGACAAACACACAGACACACATTGTATATAGAAAGACAAACCAATTATTTGACAACAACACATTACATGATATTAGAAAAAAAATTAACACATTGGTATTGATACGTAAAAACTAATATTGCACGCGTAATCCAATACTACACTCTCCAAAAAAATGAACTTTACAAGAGAGCCAAAATATACCCTTAGTCATATATATACCCGTAGCCCTAGCATAAGGCGAAGGACAGAATACCCAGGGGTTTTAGTGGGTATCCCTAACTAGAGAGTGGAAACAGCATGGCACCAGTTCTGACTGGGCATGCTAGTGCCACCCTCGATCTGGCGAATCCCACAGACGAGTCGCGAATTATCCCTCCAAGCTTCTGTGCCTGTCGCGTCTTAGGTCCTCAAATGAATTTTCCTTAATTAAAAAAAGTACCTTAAACGCATGAACAACATCAACAATTTAATCTTTCGAAACGTTATACCGTTTCCTTCTGTCATTATAAATCATATTCTGGGAGGGGCTTGTCCCTAAATTGCGCTGGAAACATGTCTCAGACGGTTTATTTCTGTGCCTAATGAGAAAAAAGAATATAAGGCGGGTTTCACGAATTATCAAACTGCATTCATTTATACCAACAATGTTTTTCCTAAGATAATCTTGGTACTTTACACAGCACGATTTTTGTGCCCAATTACTATATTCGCATAAAGTATTTCCACCTCGCAACAAAAAATATTAATACGATAGGGTTGTAGGGTACATGGGATAACTACTCATAAACACTACACAACGATTTTATAGAACACTAGCTGTGCCCGCGACGTCGTCCGCGTGAAATTTATTTTCAAAAAATATGAAACATTATTTATTGGTGCTCCGCTCCTATTGGTCTTAGCGTGAAGATATATAACTTATAGCCTTCTTCGATAAATGTACTATCCAACACTGAAAGAATTTTTCAAATCGGACCCGCGGTTCCTGAGATTAGCGCGTTCAAACAAACAAACTCTTCAGCTTTATAATATTAGTATAGATTTAAAACATTGGAGTTTGTAACGTTTCGGTTCAAAAAATTTTGAGGTAAGTCTAAACTTTTATCTTTCTCTCTTTTCTGTCATCTTCCCCATAATTATCTGGGGTCGGCAAAATATGTCCTTCCACACCCCTCTATTCTAGTCCCACCACAAATCATTACACATCCATTCATCTCTTTTTCTGATAGTCTTTTTTTGATAGTCTGCATCACAATTACTTCTGGCATAATAAATTCAAATTGGGGAAATTTCCAAAATTCAATCTAGAGACCTTGATCGCCCGCCTGTTTGCTTCAGGCAATAAAAATGAACGGTCAATCTATATTAATTACTGCTACCAAGATTACGTTTACGAGAAATCCACAATAAGCAGTCTCGCACACATCTGAATATCTTAAATGTCAATATATAGAGTATCATGTTCCATTCCAAATAAATATAAACAAAAGGATGTTTCTCACACAATCCACAAATCAGCACATTGAACACATGTTAAATATTGACTCGTCAACCTCGGTTCATATTACAGCTTTAGGGCTGCCACATTAAAATTTAAAAAATATAATATAGTATTGAATTAATGAAGGAATATTGGCTCAAAAATGGTTGAATAACTGAATTTTATAAACCATAATCTTCCTACTTGAATATCTCAATGTACATTGATTAGAAAACCGTAGGATTTCTTTTATAAAATGTTGACTTCGACTGATATTACAATATTAGCTAAGCGAAAAAATACATGTTAACTATAAAAAACAGATTTAAAAAATCAATTAGATTTCTAACCCTATGTTTGATTGTTTTGTATATTTTTACGTTCTTCGGAATTAATATGAAAATTAGTATAAAATAATATGTACCTACTTTTGAAAACAAGAATAAATAAATTATATAATTATAATAAATATAAACTAGTCGCGAAAACCTAAGAAAATACGAATATAGCCCAGACGTGTATTATAGTTTTTTTTTAATATACTGGCCCTTCAAGCCAGGCGTTATGCCTGTCATAGTCAGGGACATTGGTCAAAAGATCTTTTATAACTAGGTCTTCTTTTCTAAATCGCGTATTTATACATTTATATTATATTATTATTTATACAATCGCACACTGTTGCGTTTTAGCGCCTCCGTTAATAACTCCAAAACGGCTCCAGGTGCGGCGCGTAACTTAGTTATGAGTTTGAATTTATATATTAACATTTGAGAGCTTCGATTACCGTACAGCCCTATACAAAATCTACATTCATTTGGAAATCTTTATTATTACGGAGTTTCTGTCAACATCTGGTGAAAAATTCGCCTTGGTCCACAAAAAAGCACGTGCAAAGTTGTTAATTAGCTTTCTTGGTAATGTTGCGAGTTTCTAAAATTGTCGCTAAGAATTGGTTTTGATTTATGTTTTCCGTTTTATATTTTGGTGTTACTAGTTAAAATTTATTGGTAGTTATTAAGTTATTAAAATTAATTAGTGAGAATTAAAAATTATATTATGGCAATATAAGTTGAGTAGTTACGCCCGAAGATTACAGGGTTAATATCATAGACTATTATATGATTTTTGTCGACGTGAGCTTTTTTATACAAATTACAGAAATAAATATCGTATATCGATATTCTAAGTATAAGATTATTATTAAATAGCAAAGGATTAAATATATATTTTTGACATACGAAATTCTCCCGTTCCTGTGTATGCCAATTTTGATGATTTTTTTGTGTATTTAAGTGGGTTCCTGGTTGATTTAGATTCACAATTAGACTGTGTAAGCAGCGCTGCAATAGGCTTGTACATTTATGTATTTAGTCAGGGCAGAACAACGTGTGTCGAGTCACTCGAGCCCGCTAGTGTTTATATAATTTATTTTATTTTATTATTTTATTTTATTTGGGGGGTTAACAGCTGTAGTCTTACAAACTAACGTTACAGAGATCGCTAAAGAACAGCTATTCATAAACCTCCACAGATGGCAGGGAAATAAAAATAAAGTATATGAGAACCTCCTCCTTTTGCAAGTCGGTTAAAAATACATTAATTTTAGAAAAAGATAACAACAATATGAAAATTTTGTGACCAGGAATCTAATTATTATTAAAATTGGCTTTGATTAAATTCGCATTTACAGATGCTAGACTATCCACAAACAAGTCAATGTCAACATAATTCGAATTAAAAAACTAGGATTAGCCCCCGACGTCGTCCATGTTTGACGGAGTAAGCTAAGAAAAATCTGGCAGATATCACAGGATATAAAGTAACACAGATTTTATGACAGAGAAAATATTACACCGGTATCCGTTTTATTTCAACCAGGTCACTTTAAACCGCTTTCAAGAAAATTTCCGTTTGATTCCCGGGATACAAAATAGCGCAGATTTTAAGTCCGGGAATTTGCTATCTATTAGGGAAAACCGCATCGCAATCGGCCCAGTAGTTTTTAGGTGAATCTCAAACAAACAGACACAGATAGTTTTAGGGATATGTCAACCACACCTTCCTATTTGAAATAGACCATTATAAAATAATGTATATAAAACAATTTAATAATACATTTTATCCTTGTACTAAATTTAAAAAAAAAGTTATAGCATTTTACGATCATTTAACGACGTTGATACTTAAAAAACTATATAGCTTAAAATGTCACATGTTATAAATATTATCACCATATTAAGTGCCAGGATTTATGGAATTTAGAGATCATATAAAAATAACTCGTTTTCGGAGTCTATTATAATTTTAATGTTCTTAGAATTCGTTTTATATTTATAATAATATATCAAAATAATTACAACAACACACAATTAGCTCACTTGGTGCCCCCCAATTTCATACAGTTTCCCCTATGAAATTGGGGGGCCCCAAGTCCACTCCATTCGGACAGTATGCTTATTCAATTCAGCTTGGCGGGTTTGACACATCAGTTATCTTCATATGCAAAGGTTCATCACAATATTCTGCGTCACCATCACGTGGTAATTGTAACAATATGCACATTGGATCAGACAACTCGCCAGGTAGTTTTCTTTGTTAAAGCAGGGGAATACGTTTTTAACGCTACCGGGTCCTTTGCTGGGGAATTAGACCATAGCGGGCGAGAGTTAGACCACTGAAGACTGGTGTGGTATAACAAAATCGTCTGCCGCCATGTGTGGAAACTCAGCAAGGTAAAGACGTTCTCTATAGGCCATTACTCCACTAAACCTATCTGCCTCCGATGTGCCCCATGCTTATGGTAGGAAAAGCATGAGACTTGAACGTAGTTACACCCACGCTAATCTTGCGCATCAGTACCTAAGAGTGCCCCGGGAAACAGAGTCACTTCTCACTCACTTCGTCAACAGAGGTTAGTTCTCCCGCATCCGCAGATTCTGGAGGACCCCTGTCGCGGAATCACGGGAGGAGATTTTCTGTGGCGTCGATACCCGCGAGTGCATGCGCAGCTCTCCCTTTCTCGTTCAGCAGTCTCCTTTTGAGACATTACTGCCTCACGGAACGTCCTGATCGCAACTGGCCAACTAGTATTCCAACCCTCATCATTCGTGTTTCGGCTTTGTGACGCGAGGCGTTAATCACTAAACTACCACGGCGTATATATACAATTAATAACTACTCATTATTTCGGTGACTCTAGTAAGTAAAAGAAGCGGTGAAAACAAATAAGCCTTTGTCAGTCAATAAAGAAATCAAAAATTTATAGGTTTTTGACCCGTGACGAATTAACAAATTAATGAACATTAAAAATGACAGCATAATTGATGCAATCTCAATCAATTTATTTTGTTTGGGGTCCCGTAAATTGTTCTGGATACACAGCGTTATCGTGAACTGTAAACCGTGAATAAAAACGTAATTATGATGCTAAAACACGCATTTAGTATTCTAGTATCTTTAATTCTTTTATCAACAATTTGCATAATTTCTTAAGTTGAGGTGTTATGAGTTGCCAATGCATGCTGCCAACTCAAATTTCACTCTTTTCAATTGTTTATTGAATCTATCAATTTGCCAAATTTCATTCAAGTCTGTTTATCCACTTACTCATGGAAGTACAAATAAAAATAGATTTACTAGATTAAGGGCCGATTCGTCAATGATCAGATAAAAGTTATCAATCGAATAAATTATAACTTGAATTAATTCGAAAGTGTAATCATTCAACTATTTTATTAATGCAATTGATCTTTTTAATTTTACCATGTTATATATACTGTATTCTATGAATAACTTTTATTTGGTAATGGAAAAATCGACCATTGGTCTAGTGCAGGGGTCGGCAACCTGCGGCTCGCGAGCCACATGCGGCTCTTTGGATGTAAAGCTGCGGCTCTTTTGTTATATACGTAAAAAAAGACAAGGCTTTCATTGAATTTGTTTGCCCAATTGTTTGTTATTGAAGCATAAGTTAGTGTTGTAAGTTAATGTTTGTTTTCATTTTTTATTTAATAATAATTAATTATCTAATAATGTCACATGCATATTATCTTTTTATTGTGAAAAACACTACTTATATATGAGTAAATAGATTTGTTTGTTTTATCAAAACACTTAAATTATGCAAGTAATATTTTATTGTTTATAAGAAAAAAAATTGTGGCTCTTTAAAAACTTCGAAACTTCGTAAATTGTAATTTTTGACTCTTCCGACTGAAAAGGTTGCCGACCCCTGATCTAGTGGGTTAAACATTGGCCACACTTCTTCATTTGAATGCAGAGCTCCGGGGGGTGATTCCCGGCAACGTAAAGGTAGACTAATCGTCCGTTATTTGCTCTAGTCTGGGTGTTTGAAATTACCCCAGTTTTTTGTTATAACCTATAATATAAGCGAATCTTGCTTAGCTCTGTTAAAAAGTATATCTCCTAAGATTCTTAATACAGAACCCTGCTTCATATATGATTGTTTACGCATCCTTAAAAGTCTAAACAATTGAGTTGATTAGAAGTATTTTACTCAAAATATAAAGGCAGATGTTCCGCCATTAGAGGAAGACAAAATACCAAGACGACGCGTAAAACAAATTACAATTATCACAACGTGATTAAAATGCTTCGATCGAACTTTTCTGGGAATAATACTCATGGCGTGGGCGGTTAGCGTTTGGTGCAAGAGAAAAGATGACAACGAGTAAAAATGCATTAAACTCATAATGTTGATTTAAAATATGACATTTATCTTTTTTATAGAACCTATTCAGTAGTAAGTTCGGCTTAGGTTCAACTTGATTAGGGCTTTTTTTTAATTTGTTCTGTTACAAAAAAATATTTCGCTTAATAAAACTACGTTTCAACGGTTTACAGCGCGGTATTTTATTTTATTTGATAAATTCTACTATAAAGTATAAGATGTGTTAGTTATATTAAATTCTAAAATAAAAATATTATTTGGTGTTGATAGTGGTGTTAGTTATCATTAGTTTATAATTAATATAAAGTAGAAACTACGATAACAATTAAACCAAAGAACCAAATCAGTAAATAAATAAATACAGTTGGTTCTGGCACTCCCTGGCCGCTACCACGGTACATCTTGTGCGCTTTGATGTTTACCAAAGCCACTGCGAGACGTCCGTCGCCTTCTGTTCCGTAACCCATTCCACTGCCATAATTATGTAAAGATATCATAAATAAACCTTACTTGTTTATTGTCTTTAATTATTTTATTTCTTTAAATAAATAGCAACCGACGGTGATTATAATTTTAAAATTTAGACTTTTCTTTAAAAAGTTTAAAATACTGGTATTTCTCAGGTTTATAAGATAACATAGAGCTGTAATTTCGTCTTTTTACGGTTTTTGATCAAAACCTGATTTAACCATAAACTTGCGACACATAAACCACTACAGCTTACGAGTGTTACGTATGCACATAAAACTACCACAACAACTATATGAAGTAAATAATTTGACATTCACTACAACTGTCCATTTGACTTATTATCGGTTAAAATTTGACATAAGTTTCATACAAGTAATGTCAAAATTGAACTGACGTAAAGGCCAGTGAGAGAATCCTACTAATATTATAAATGCGAAGATTTGTAAGAATATGGATGTATGTATGTTTGTTACTCTTTTACGCAAAAACTAATGCATTTTGATTAAACTTTACACATTTAAATTTAAATTATTATAATTTTACAAACAACATTTTAAAATTATTCTGATCAAAATATTTTAAACGATTCTGTGAATACATGTGGGGAATGCTTTTCAATAAATAAATCCATGGAAACAGCAATGTGAATACAGTCATCATCACTCCACGATTATTTAATTTTACTTTATAGACTTACACATCAGAATAACACATAATTTATAAAGATATAGTGTGAATTATCCAAAATATAACGATTGTCCACAACCACGCGGGTGAGACCGCGGGGCGCAGCTAGTATAAAGATATAGGCACTGAATCGCTTATCGCTTATACCATGACCTCTACTGTTGGCCATAGCGTAGAACTCGTTCGGAGATGTCTCAATCGATACAGACCGGATCAATCGACACCGGCCCACGGGTTTTTTCATCGATCATCGCGGCTGGCTACGATCAAGGTACGTTTGAACCGAGCACGTTAGACGATGCTTACTGTTTTGTTTTCATGTAACATTTTTTTATCATTAGACCATACTAGACGACGTATCGAAATTTACTATGTTATTGTTTGAGATGACAATTGATATAAAGAGGCAAACAAGACTGTGAAGACATTGCATCCGATAAAAAAAATATCACCATAATATAGTGCCCTAAAGGGGTTGTATTCTGGACTTTAAATGAATTTGAGGATGCTGATTTTAAGCTTCTAATAATCAAAATAATGAATTATAATATAAAATGAATCCGTAGTAATAAACGCTACTACCGTACTATGAATAAGTAATAAGCAGACCTAGTTATCGACGTAAGAACACCGAGATAAAAGACAGTATAAAATATGGCTTGGAAACATGGGCTTGCAGAAAATGATAGATTCGCTTAACTCAATATAAATACTAAAGGAATATTCAATAAGCAAATTAATTTGTATCGTGCGGATAATTAACTATTCATTCTATTAGTTTGGTAATATTTTTAAAAGTATAAATAATAATTGAACGACACAAGAATAGCTGCGTGTCACGATGAAGAATATGCTGTGGTGAATGTGGGGGTTTACACAGAATGAAGACGTTAAAAACTCATGCACCTGCCGCAGTGGCATAGCAAACAAACTTGAAGAGAGTAGAGAGGGTCATCATTTAGACGATGTTATTTAAAAAAAATAAACTTCAGTTATTTCTTAATAATACCTCAGTTTTATTTTAACTATACCTTTTGTATTTATTTTTTAATCAATATTTTAAATATGCACGTTCTATTGCGCCACCCTGTATTTTACGGAATTTGTCTTGTCTTCCTGAGAACAAATGTCTTACAGTACTAAGTGGTAAGAGATGCGGCAGACCGCATCATTTAAAGGTAGGGTGATGATCTGTCGAGGCTAATTAAATACTTGCTTATAACCTTACTTATCTAACCTTACCTCTGTGGTCTAGTTTATGAGACTACAGCTAGATGGGCTGTATAAAACCTAACTAAAAGTGTGACAAGCAACATTAGATTTCCAATTCCTATTCGAACATTGTTGGAACAGACCAGAAAACATAGAAGTGCCAATCACCTGAGCTATAAACATATGCTTATTTTTCCTTCCTGCTGGAGTTTCTCCTATTAACGCGGTCAATAATTGGTTCCCTTATATTTTTTCAAAAAGTTGCGTATTCTTGTGGTCCGTAGAACAAAGTTAGAGAATAAAACAATTGACAATAATTAGACAAACTAACAATATCCAAATACTAAAAATTCCAGAAGTACATGCACAATGTGCATATATACTAGGTATATGGAAACCACCTTACTCATTATAACAGCATACCTCAGCGCATTCTTTCCACAAATACCAGCATACTATAATGAAATATTAAATAAGGAAGATGTAGAAAATTATATACACTTGCTAAAGGGTCGAGTGAAGAAATTATCGCTATTAGCTTGAGAACTGGATGTATTTTATTGAAACGTTCCAATGTACCAACGCAGCGGGTTGTTTGAAATAGGGCTGCCTCACAAATCGATAATTAAATATGTTATTTATTATACTACTGGTAAATAAGTCTGAAAAGAGTGTGTTAGATCACGCAGTGGAAGAATTCCTTAATGACTGTTCAAATTTGGAAATCAACAACATATTCGCTTCGCAAAAATTGTATTCCTTATCTAACTGTTAAATTATGGAGTAGATAATACTGAAAAGTCAAAAATACTTTTAAGGGGAATTGTTTTAAATAACATGCGTTAAGTAATAATGTGGAGCACATCTCGTTGATTGTTCATAATTGACTGAATTTACTTACGAAAAATCTGTATTACATTAATATCAACAATAACATTGCGAATGTTTTATAAAATATCATTTTGATTTAGACTAGGTTTAATAGAAAAAAATACGATTTTTTTTATATTTTATTATATAGGAATTTATATAAAACTTACTTACTCCGTTGGCTCAACGACCTACAGTGGGTCTTCGAAACGCGAATATGCCATTTTTCCCTGTCCTGCGCAGTTTCTTGCCAATTATTGTACCCGTAGCTCCGACAGGTCAGCCTCCACTCTGTTTTTTCAGCAATGTTTGGGACAGCCGACCGGACGCCGGACTACCGGCCATCCCAAATATGATTTCATTACGCTGCGATCCTTTTCCATCCGTTCTACGTGATCGAGTTAGTGCAGACGGTGAGCTTTTATTTCTTCTATTATGTTAGGCCTGGCCGCGAGATTCTCAATTTATTTAAAAACAAAATCATATTTGTGTGAAACATTCGTATATCTTTTGTCAAAATTCTTAGAATACATACAGGTTTATCGTTGTAAATAAATTCAATCAATTCTGTCAAAATATCTTTAATAAATCAGCTAATACACACAACCTACTCTATTTAGGTAGCCCCTTAAGCAATAATTTTAAAACCTGTAATCTCACTTATGACAACCCTACAAGTAAGAACATATAATAGACCTCGTCAATCATTCGTATAGAAACAAGCAACGCAGTCGGAGGCTCTCAACATTAAGAAATAAAACAACGCACCGCGGAGTGATAAATTGATTAAAAATTATAATTTATATTATCTCCTACCCTCTCCCTATCAATTACCTTGTCACTGATTGGTTTAAATTGGTACCGAAGATTGATTTTATTTGAAGTTTCAACTATTGATTGCTTGAATTATTCCATTTTATAGATTACGGCAGTGTCCGGTTATCACATAGTATATTTGGTATTGTCCAAAACAGATACCCCCATTTTTTTATTATTTTTAGGTTAAATAGATATTATAAGTAATTTAAATTTTCTTATTGTAGCTGCTAGTTTATTTGATGACTTGATGATGCTGATGAC
The DNA here is from genome assembly GCA_949752895.1 of Dendrolimus pini. Classification (NCBI taxonomy): domain Eukaryota; kingdom Metazoa; phylum Arthropoda; class Insecta; order Lepidoptera; family Lasiocampidae; genus Dendrolimus; species Dendrolimus pini. Next base: position 5,934,259 of record OX457146.1, read on the forward strand.
TTCATACATAGCAATAGTGTTTTCGGCAGGTAAATTAATAATTTGTAACATTTACGGCCGCCATTTCAATTATAAGATGTTAGTCAGATAAATTATAACCAAAATTCAAAAGTGAAACAATTCAACTGTTTTATTTTTACAACTGTCTTTTTCCCGTGTTGTATTTTGTTAACAATTAGTTTAACAATTTTTCTAAGATTAATATGAAGTAGAATTAAATATTAAAAATACTATTTAACGAAGTGGACAGGTGAAAAGGAGATATAGTTTTATTTATACTATAGTTATCTGGGTAAAACTCTTGTGTCGTATTTATTTGACTTGACTTTATGTTGTTGGTCCGAAGACCTCACAACTTTACCGGGGTCTTTGGGGCGAGCGCCTTCGCCTGGCGAAGGCGCTCGAGCCCGGGGGCAACTTGCTTGAGGGAGCTCCCTAGGGAGTTTTACCTCGGCTGGACTGTTGCCATGAGAGGGGGATGAATCTGATGATGCCCGCCAATGGGCGACACAATGAAATAATTGAGAACGGGCGTCGGGTAATATAAAGCCCGAGAAGAAGTATCCCGGCAGAGCGGGATCGGCGATTCGCGGCGGCCTACGCTATCTTACTGCCGTTTCGCAACGTGTTATGGCTGGGAAAGAAGAAACGGCGAAAGAAACTTCCCAGCAACACGCCTAGTCTATCCTGTGGGGGGGCTATGTCTCCTGGCGTCCCTCTCGAGGACGTGGAGAGATCGTGATTGGCGTTGTCTGAGACGCCGCCGTCTATGTCTGTCTGTCGGTGCCTGCCAGCCTGCCGTCCTAACCGCGGGCGGGCTGATCCGGGCCAGCCGTTTTGTAATAGCGTCGACCTTGTCCGTAAGGACATTACGCGGTCGTCGCACGAGAGCCTTTCGCCGAGGCTTGTAATCGGACGCGGACACGACGAGCGGATTTCGATGGTGCGGCGCGAGATCGAAATACTTACGCGAGAGCGACGTAATGTAGTTTTTGATGGAGGGAAGCTCCAGATCGCGGTGGAGGTCGACGTTACGCATATAGAGGGGAGCACCGACGGCTCTGCGCATGAATTTATTCTGCACGATTTGCAGTTTATTTAAATGGGTAGGCTTGGCATGGCCGAATACCACACTCGCATATGTCATGATCGGGCGGATGCATGTTTTATATAGAGTAAGCTTGTGTCTGAGGGACATTTTGCTTCGGTTATCTATCATGGGTGCTAGACGACCCATCACAAATCGCGCTCTATTTCGGACTATAGTGATATGCTCGTTGAAGCGCAAGTTCTGATCTAGGGTGACACCCAGGTATTTGGTGTGCTTTGCCCAGGGAATTTCTTGGTCATAGAGCGAGATGGCTTTTAGGCGAAGGGAAGCGCGTTTGGGGGAGCGAAGCGTGCCCGGGGAAAAGAACATTGCTGCGCTCTTCTCCGGGTTCACCTCTATCCTCCATTTACGAAACCATTTGCCTAGCTCTGTGACAGCTACCTGCAGCCGGACGCAGGCCATTTGTCTGTTCTTATCTGATGTATAGAGTGCAGTGTCATCCGCGAAGAGGGCCAGCTCCACATCTGGAGTTTTTGGGATGTCGCTGGTAAATAACGTGAAGAGTAGTGGGGACAGGGCCGAGCCCTGTGGTAAACCGGCTGTGAGTGGGTGAGGAGACGAGCGCGTTCCCTCCACTCGAAAACGGAAGCTACGACCTAGGAGGAAGTCTCGCAAGATGAGCACGAGTCTGTCTGGCACACCGAACTGGTACAGTTTGTAAATCAAGCCGTTGTGCCAGACCTTGTCGAAAGCCTTAGCTACGTCTAGAAACAGGGCGGCTGTTCCTATAGAGCGGGGGCGATGGGCAAAGTGAGATAGTATGTGCTCCGTGATGCGGTGCACCTGTTGCACGCATGAGTGTCTGGCACGAAAGCCAAACTGCTCGTCGGGTAATAGATGTTTGCTGATGGCAAAATCTCTAAGTCTAGAGAGGATGACCCTCTCGTAAAGCTTGCTGAGTGCGCTCAGTAGGCTGATCGGACGGTAGCTGGACGGTTTATTAGCCGGTTTTCCAGGCTTGTGAATACCGATGACATCTGCCTCCTTCCAAATCGCGGGGAAGGAGCAGTTTGTTATGGCGGCATTGAAGATGCTCACCAATATTATAATTAGGTGGCCGGGGAGGAGTTTTAAGACGCGATTGTTAATGCCATCGGTCCCTGGGGCCTTTCGCGGTTTGAGGGACTTGATCAGGTCTTGCACTTCTTCGACCGTGACCGGGTCGAGTGTGGTTTCCGTTGGTAAGGAGGATCTACGTTCGACCTCGGAGTCCACCTCCGACAGGTGTGACTGGTCGACGTTTTGTGTAGTGGGGGAGCATTGAAGCTCTAGACTCTGAGCAAGGCATTCGGCCTTCTCCTCGTCATCGAACGCCTCGGTGTTGTCGGCTCTTTCTAGCGCGGGTATGACAGTAAGGGTGTCTGATTTGAGAGCTCTAGCCAGCTTCCAGTATGCCTGGTGAGTTGGTTCAATATCTCTCAACGTTCTGTCCCAACGTTGCTCCCTGACTTCCCGGATACGTAGTTTGACCTCGCGCTCTAGTTCGCGAAGTCGGACTCTGTTTTCCTCGGTGGGATATCTATCGTGAGCTCTGGAGGCGGCTCTCTTTTCCCTCAACAGTACCCTCACCTCGTCCGGCAGGCATAAGTGGCGGTCTTGTGTCGTGTCCGCCTCATTATCAAAATTCTATGAATCAATAAAGTTACATTTACAATTGTCTTGTTAACAATATATATCATAACATTTTAGTCAGCTCCGACAGATCCCGTTTTCTTTCTTTGAAATTTTGATCTAGATTTAGTAATCTGTTTTGATACAATGTCCATATAATATTATCAATTTTGAAATTATGACACTATTATATTGATATTCCATATAACAATAATTGCCAAAAATGTATGAAGCAAATTGACATATTTTTAATAACTTTTATCAATCACCAAAATAATCGAAATACAAACTGACAGCTCTTTTAAGCGAACAAATATCAAAAATTAAATTTCCAATATTCCGTCCCTGACTTCGTTTGTCAAACACATCAAAAGACGCCTTTCAAAAAATACAAACTCATTCAATTAAGGGATCCGAGATCAAAATTAAGCCTTCTTCGTTTAAAATGCATTAATCCGGTCACTTGTCATGCGCCCGCGCAGGTTAGCTTGTCCCGCTCTAAAACCCGTTCCGGTTCATCCCTCTTGTTTCGTTGTCAAAGAATAATGTTAGAGATGTTACTTGAAGCTTTATAAAGTTACTATATATCAATTATACTTATGATTATCTCTCTTTTCTTTTATCTTCTCCCAATTATTTGGGGTCGACCCAATATGTTTTTTCCTTTCAAACTCCTCTATTCTGACATAGGACCTCTGTCATATCACTAATCATCATATCAACCTTCAGGCAATCAATCCATCCATCTTTGTATTACATTTACATTTGTACCCATCTTGGAGTTTAACATTCCTTTGGTCCATACCACCTGTGATCATCTATACTTATGATTTTGTTATCTTATATGTATATTGAAATAAGTTAAATCAAAATTATCTTTATTTTCGTCAATTGGAATGTTTGGTCCTTTTGAAAAATATGTTCTATGCTTAATTGCTTATGCTTTCTAAAGTGGTTTCTATACTTTCCTCAGAGAGTCATAAAGGTCGTATGTTTAAAAATCAACGTCCAAAATAATTGAACTCTTTGACATCGCTCCGTCTTTCTCACTCAATCGTAGCGCTTCACACTTTTTCTTTTTCATTTTCGAAGTAACATGAACTCTCAATTTCTCGCTCACAGTTTTTACGCTCAGTTAAACCAAAGTTGGGGCTTAATTTACGATTATCGAGAAATAAAGACATATACACACAGATATCGATTCCAACCGCTACGAGATCGTTTATATTTGATCGACTTTACGATATCTTCGGAGATTCGGCCCGAGCAACACTCGCTACGATAAAAATTTTATGACACAGCAATATTTGCAAATCAAAAGGGCCTTCCAGGAATAATTTGAGTGTTCATTTTATTGTTCTCATTATTTTTAACGTTTTTTATTATACTGTTTTATTGCAATTTTTAATGCAATATCAGGTTGATAGTGATTACCACCTGCGTAATTTGCGACTTTATTAAACTTTTTCATAGCATCAGACGCGACAAGAACTGGATGGAATTTAATGCTGTGATTAACATTTTGTTAAAACTACTGTTTAATGAAGGGTATCGATGCGAACAACGTTATTTATAAGGCGATCTGGAGAAGTCAATCACGCGTCAGTCTTGTTACCCTTGAAAGATACCTATAAAGCAATATAAAATTTTCAAACTAAATCTTTGATTTATTTTTTAAAGTAAATACGGAATCTTGTGTTTCATCTCATGTTACTGACAATTTATATCTACACTATATTGGAATTAAAGAGTTTGTAAATTTATCCACAACTTACTATTCACACAATGCCTAATCTTAAATAATATTTTTTCAAAGTTTGGTCTGCCGTTTTTAAAGTACTCGTATGTCTTACTTAAATAATCTCGGAAACAGCTGAATATATTTGAAGAGATTGTTTGGCATTACAACAGCAATTTTATTATAAAGTAGCAACAGTACCGTAGTAGTAAAGTAGCAGTAGAGTTCAATAAATCGGTTTTCCAAAGTAAACTTTTAACATTATCGAGACCTCTCAAGGCGTTTGATTGACCTCAGTCTCGCCTGTCCAAAAGGCTGGCTGGCTTGTACCTTGGACAACGCATCAGCGTTACCATCCAACATGGAAATACGGCCAATATTTTGCGAACGCTCCCCGCCGACAGCGATTTGGATTAAAATTTTCTTTATTATACAACAATACAAACATTTATATGTAAAACTACATAATAGTTGTAGTGTATAAAGGCGAACTTAACCCTAAAAAGAGTTTTCTTCCAGCAAACCTATGGGTCTAGCGAAAGTGGGAGAACAAGAGGCAGGGTTGTATACATTAAATTTTTTATGCATTGGTATACCTAAATGTAGTATGATTTTAAGTATGAAAATGAGTATAATAGAATGTATTGTTATTTATAGATTTATGTTATTTCGTAGGTTTAATTTATAATTAGGTTTATTTTTTACATTTAACAAAGTTATAAAGTGTAGTTTCAACTATACGCAATTTTTGAAAATTGACTTTTCGAGTCAATTCGGTTTCAAGGGACTTTATCGTGTAAACTCTCCTTGATTTGAATAAAAATGCAATTTATATGTGTCACAGTGGTCGCTTAGGTAGTATAGAGTTACGGAGCCGGTTCGACAACCCAGCTCCCAATTGCTGGTCCTTTTCGAGTAAGTTATTAAGTTTCCAAGTCGTCGCTAAGGTTGCGAAAACTTGCGGTTCAGTGGACACTGTAAAATATGCTTGCTGTGCTTCCACTTTTATCAAACGTACCGCTGAAGAGTGGAACTCCTTACCGTCGTCTGTTTTCCTGAAGAATACAATCTAGGTGTCTTCAAGTCTCGCGCGAACAGGTATCTTATAGGTAAGCGTGCTTCACCTTAGACTGCATTTCCACCTACATCAGGCGCAATGTCAGTCAAACGTGAATCTATGCACTATAAAAACAAATGACGAGCCTCCTTGTTGCAATTAAAATGATCAACATTAACCTACGCTAATGATTTCATACTTACAAAGGATTGTTTTAAACCCAGACAATATGGAGAGACTTGTGGTCAATGGAAAATTTGAAGGTAAGACCTCATGATAGATCTCTAAATGGCTGGATTGACCAGGTTGCTGACCATCCGTTAGCTTTCATCCAAACGGCACGGTCACACCTATGTTTAAGGTCCCGTGGCGCCTCATTACGATGCGGAAGCACATTACACTGGAAAATTTATTGGGTAATATGGCTTGCAACTTCTTTCATAATCAGAAACTTGTGTCTAGCGTTGGCCGTTGGGAGTCCCACATAAACCTCGGCGAAGCTCTCCCGGGACCCAATAATATGCGCTAAAGCATTACCCAACATTAAAAAAAAAAATTGCTGACCTAAACATGTCCATAAATTCAGTCTTCCATCATGCTCAAAATTCGGTGGATGAGAGCAATTACTCACTTCCATCAAAGTGATGGTTCTCAGCAGCTCTCTACCGTGGAGAGTGAGGTAACGACTTATAAAAAGTGTTGGTGTTAGAATAGTGTTGTGTTGTAAGTATTGTGTGAGGTTTAGGATGGAGCACGCTTACCTGGAAGGCTTCACATGAAGACGCCCAGGTTGTATGTATGGCGAAAACAGACTCAAATAGTGAGCTTCACTCTTTTGCAGTGCGCATAACAGTGGACGCGAAGGGATATCTTCGCATAGATCGTATATCCATAATATCGTCGGCGTCAATATTAGGACCTTGTAACTAGATTAAGGTTAAGTACTTAGAAGTATTAAGAAGTTAACTATATTTAATAATTTTGACGAAAATAACAATTTAAAAGAAATGTAGTTACAAGGTCCAGCAACGACATCGGTGTCCTGTCATCGATATACCGCATGCCAGTACGTCTGGTTGTCCGATAATGGTAGGAGTACGGCGGAATAAGATTGAAAAGCTATATACTTATCGTTAACGTAAATATATATATATAATCTTGAATGCAAATAAAGTTCTAATCTATGGAACATTATTGTAAACATGTTCGAATTAGGTCTAAATTACTTCATAACTAATATCTACTAATGAGGTACCTACGCTCACGTATGGAAGCGAGAGTTGGGTATGGAACAGAGAGCATGAAAGTAGAGTAAACGCGGTCGAGATGCGAGCACTGCGCAAAATCTGCGGAGTGACGCTCGCGGACCGCGTTCGTAATACCGAAGTAAGAAAGAGAGTTGGTCTGAAAGAGAGTGTCGGGGTGAAGGTAAGGAAAGGAATGCTCCGGTGGTTCGGGCATGTGGAAAGAATGTATGATGAAAGAATGACTAAACAGATATACAATGCAAAAGTGGATGGATGCAGAAGTCGCGGAAGGCCACGACACACCTTCCATGATCAAATTGATCGTGTATTAGCAGAAGGTGATGTCAGGAGCCTTAAGAACAGACGAGCGTGCATGACAAGAGCTATGAATGTCAAAGAAGCAAGTGAGGTGTGTAAGAATAAGCCTGTATGGCGCTCTGTTGTTCGTGCCTACCCCGCAAGGGACCTGGCGTGAAGTTATGTATGTATGTGTATGTAGTTACTTATGAGCGGCAGTGTGAACATAATGGACAGCGTCTAAATTATGCACTATCACTAATTTAACTGAGTATTAATATGTTGCTAAACATTTACGACTATTCCAAGGCAGTTATCGCGGGGTCAAATCCATAATATTTGCATAAATATGAATCGTATAAGCAACTATTGTAGATCCTATCTCTGCATTAGTTTCTTCTTTAGAATGAATGTTGTTTTTACATGTAAAGCTATTTTCAAACTCAGAATAGACAGTGGGTTCTGTATTAACCATTTTTTGTATGAGTCCAGATTAATTCATAACACATCATCTAACTAACTAACTCCGATGGCTCAGCGACCCAAAATGTGTCTTGGCCTCCGAAACGAGAACACGCCACCTGTTCGTGTCCTGTGCGATTTCTTTCCAGTTAAGGGCTTGAAGCTCACACAGGTCAGCCTCCACTCTGTCCCTCGTCGTCGACGTCGCCCATCTGATCGCCGCAAATAGGCCCTTTTCACGCTTCGATCCTCTTCCATCCGTTCCACGTGACCGAGCCAACGGAGGCGGTGAGATTTTATTTCTCCTAGTATCTTAGGCTCGGCCACGAGGTTTTAAATTTCGACGTTGGTTCGGACCCTCCAGCTGCCATCGTCTCTCGTCGTTGGACCCAAAATCTTGCGGAGAACCTTTCGTTCAGCCACTAACAGCTGGTTCTCTTCTTTTCGGGTAAGCGTCCAGGCTTCGCAACCGTACATCAGGATAGGCCGTATGACGGTTTTGTAAATCCTGATTTTAGTTTACCTGCTCAGAATCCGGGACACCAATACCTTATGTCAGGCTGCGCAGCACCTCAGGGCGTTTTGAATACGTATGTATATTTCATCCTCTCGGGTGTTCGTATCGGTAACTGTGCAGCCCAGGTATTTAAATTTGGCTACCCGCTTATATTGAGCATCTCCAACATGAAGGTCCTCGGGTGTAATGTGAGTATTCCTGTACCATTTCATGTGAAGATACTCGGTCTTATCGTGGTTGATTTGGAGTCCAACCTTCTTTGCGTCTTCTTCTTGAATCCTAGCTACTTCTGCGACTTGTTTACGGCTTTCCCCTAATAGGGCTAGATCATCCGCGTACCCACCCTATCACCTTATGCTTTCCATTCAGTTGTAATCCATAGTCGCAAGCTAAAAGTCGTCTAAGTACATGCTCTAGTACTAGATTGAAAAGTATAGGTGACAGGGCATCGCCTTGTTTGAGCCCAGTAATCACCGAGAATTCGTCGGAGAGTTCGTTTCCCACTCTTACTCGCATAGTGCTCACGCTAGTGGCTACCATAAGCATATCCACGAGCTGTTTGGGGATCAGGAAGTCTTTCAGGATGGTATATACGGCGCCTCTATCTATACTATCATAAGCCTTTTGAAAATCTACAAACAACGAATGGACGCTTTGAGCGTACTCCCACCGTTTTTCCATTAGCTGTTTAAGAAGGAATATTTGATCTACAGTGCTGCGATTTTTGCGGAACCCGCTCTGATAATCACTTAAGATTTGTTCTGCATACGGTTCTAGTTTCTCTAACAACACGTGGGATAGGACCTTATATGCGGTGGGAAGTAACGCTATTCCTCGATAGTTAGTGCATTTCTTCTTACTTCCTTTTTTATGAATGGGGCCTACCATTATATATATATTCCATTCCTGGGGTTGTTTACCTGTGTCCCATATAAGTTTTATTAGTTCATACAATTTTAATTGTACTGTTGGTCCACTGTACTTCCATAACTCAGCCGGCACGCCATCTATTCTTGGGGATTTATTATTTTTCAGCCTCCTGATAGCTTTCATAACCTCACCGAATGTTGGTGAAGTAACACATCATCTATCACAGTCATATTATCTCGATGTGCAGGTTTCACCACGATGTTTACCTTCACCGTTAGCGAGTGGTAATTATAACAATATACATATTACGGCAAAAAACTATCCGTGAAGGGACGGAGAAAGAATGCTAATTCCTGCAACCAGGAGGCTTGTCGTAAGAGATGACAAAACAATCCATAGCCAGGTGGTAGGGCATTTGCCTACCTCGATGGCTACCATCCCTGATCTACAGTATGCCACCATAACAACTTTGAGTTGTGTTCCGGCATTAGTCGCGTGCGATAGCCATTACGCCAGCACGACTTTTCGTGCTAACAATGGTGAAGGAAAACATCGTGATGCAACCTGGACATCGAGATAACAGATGCATCAAATCTGCCAAGCCGCCTTGGACAAGCGTGGCGGGGTGTCTGTTCCTCTATAACAGGAGCCCCGAGCCCAGCAGTGGGACATTTATGGGCTGTTAGTGTTGTTGTTGTTGTTGTAGCAGATTTGATTTTTTTAATTTTTTAATCGATAATGGTAATTTTTTAAAGATTTCTTCTTCGTCTTCCAGATAGAATTTAGGTCTCACAATTTCCATTTTGTAGTAGAAAAATATAACGCTTTTGAAGCCATATCTCAACTCCTTACATTTCTTTGGCCCAAAAGTTTCCGTTGCCTTTTCAAATTGTTCTGTTAGATACGTTTCTATGTGTATGCCTTTGATTTTATATATGAAGGTGTGGAGTTGTATATGTCTACGATCTTGTCTCTCAAATCTAATTAACCGTTAATAATAATCTTTTATCTTTTAATCAAAACGAGTAAGGATTGTTTGAAGGTCAAACTTGGCGAACGGGGTCTGTGTTACGCAGAACGGTATAAGGCGACGTAATTTGAGCATGTGGTCAGTAGAAATGGTACAGTGTAATGCAGAATACACTTAGTAATATCTTAAAGAAAGAAAACAATGGTTTGGCTAAAGGTCGATTTTTCAATCATCGGATAAAAATTATTAACCAAATAAATTATAAACTGAGTGAATTCAAAAATCAGACCATTCAATTGTTATATTCATGCAACTTGTTCAATCAAAATATCTTATTCTTATCAAAACTAGAATTTTGAATTCGTGCTATTGAATACATACATACATAACTTCACGCCAGATCCCTTGCGGGGTAGGCACGAACAACGGAGCGCCATACAGGCTTATTCTTACACACCTCACTTGCTTCTTTGACATTCATAGCTCTTGTCATGCACGCTCGTCTGTTCTTAAGGCTCCTGACATCACCTTCTGCTAATACACGATCAATTTAATCATGGAAGGTGTGTCGTGGCCTTCCGCGACTTCTGCATCCATCCACTTTTGCATTGTATATCTGTTTAGTCATTCTTTCATCATATATTCTTTCCACATGCCCGAACCACCGGAGCATTCCTTTCCTTCCTTCACCCCGACACTCTCTTTCAGACCAACTCTCTTGAATAGATGTGTTCGAAAGTAAATAGATGGCGTTATACGTTTTCAAATTCGCATAAAGGGCGCGTTCCTGTAGTATCTCACAACGCCCAAAATGCTCCGTCTGCCGTTCTATTAGGCGACCGCGGTCGTTATGGTCGTGGTGAAAATGTCACTAATGACATCATGTTTTTCGCTCACGCATGCACGCATGTCAAGAGGTGGCTCGAATAACCATTCCACCAGAGTTTACGATTGGGACGCCGGCAAGCAAGTGGAAGGGGAATATTCGCGGTCGTGAACGTGGTCGTTGTGAGTCTCTAATGAAACGTACGAAAAGTCGACTTGTCTCATACATTTAAAATATTTGAAACTACCTACATGACAGTTCTATAATATAGACTTTGTTCTGCCACAGCTCTGTGTTACGAGTTATATTTCAAGAAAGTGGTGGCCCTCCTGGAAGATCTGGGCTGTATGGAGTAACCTCTCATCCATCCAGTGAATATCGGTCTCTTTTGCAGAATCACAAATATAGAGAATTGAAATAATAGGGATGAAAAATCTATGAATGACCATTTTCTATTTATTATTTATTTCATATTATCGCTTATCTAAAATACCTTTATATACATATAGGTATATCAGAGAAAAACCGTTTAAAATTCAAATTAATATATAATTAACATTAATATATAATTTAAACACATATAATCTTAGAACACAAACGCATAAAACGACGGGTGGCCAAAAATCTGACAAAGAACACAAAATGCGACGCAACAATGTTCTAATTTTACCAAAATTAATTCAAGAATCCGCCTTTGATCTTTAATTTTATTCAAGTCTTCGCATAGCTTTACTTTAATGACTTTATATATGTTTGGAGACAATTTTTTCACGTGTGCTCAAAGAATTTTGGCTTTTGAAGTTGTGTAACAATTAAACAAGTGTTCTTTTTTTTTGTTCCTGTCAATTTTGGGTTTGTGTGCTTTTTGGGAGAATGAATCGTACAGAACCCTAATTAAAGCGGGCCTCTATGGTTATGTAAGCTAATTACTGACATTTTATTATTATTTTATAAGGCGAGCGAGGGGAAACGTCGCGTACCTTATGTAGGATTCGCCACGTCGAGGTGACACTAGCATCCCCATAGGAATGCTAATGCCTCGCCAAGGTTTGGGATACCCACTAAAACCCTTGGCATATCCCCGAACGTCCCTTACCCGGACTGCGGGTTCGCTTGCGCATTCACCTCCAGCCCGAGCGGAGAGCTAATTACTGCCTTATGTCACAGTAACGCAGAGGCTCCGGTTCGATTCCTGGCTGATACGTTTTTCCTTTTTTACTATTGTCTGGGTGTCAGCAATCGATTCCAGAGTGGTTTTTTATATATTACTGTACAATTATAACACAAGCATGGCTTGCTTATATTGGGGATATACAATCTGTGTTTTCTCAGACGATTATTTATTTATATATCAATTAACACGGCAATGTAATATATAAGTAAAGTGTAAGTAAGTAACTTATATGATTTATTTGATACTTTGGCACAGTTTCGTTCGTTCTTCACATGGTAGAAAAAATATATGTGAAACTGGAAGACTTCATATATGAAAAAAATTAACTAAGAGTGGTAAATGGATTATATGAACTAGGATATAAAAATGTATAATGTGATACATTCAATCCATCCAAAATGATTGGGAAAAGACGAAAAGAAAGAAAGGTACTATAGTATGATATTATATTCTTTAAACGTGCATGTATGAAGAGGTTAATTAAAGTAGATGAAGCAAAAATTGTTTATCAGGATCGTCGCAAGTAGTAATCTACAGTCTCTGCCTACCCCCATGGAAAACAGGCGTGATAATATGTATGTATGAACAACTCTCACAGTTTGCTACGACTCCATTAATTTAATAATTTCGAAAAGAAATTGACATAAATATGTAGGTACTTGGAAAAAGAGCCTGATATAGACAAATATGAAGCAAACGAATTTCTATCTAATAAGCTAATCCAGAAATTTAGTTTGAATCAAAAGTTTTGGAATCGAATAATATGATACTGTAACATAATACTACCGTATATATGTCGTATTACAATCGGTACGTTGAATTAAATTTAAAATTTAAAAATCCATTAAAAGAAAGTTAATTAAATTAGTATGCGTTATCACGAATAAAGCCGTCCATTAAATTCCCGCTTTTAAAAATGGCGTCTAATTGAGCGTTATCTAAAGATGCGTTTTCATACGTGTAAGCCGATCCAAGCTGCCGAAGAAAACTGACACCGGAGCGTATTTTTTTATACACGTAAACTCATTTATTTGCATAAACAGTTTCGACACTAAAATAAAAGACTGCCCCGAAAAGGTTTAAGTTACTTGAGTGGCATATTTTATTTTATTTTTTGGGGTCCGTAGTTACTGTGATAAAAATGGATTTTTTATGTTTTTTATTGCAGACCTGATAGAAGTCGATTGCCAACGCCTATGGACTTTTTTAACACCAAATGTGCTACAAATGCGCTGTTTCTCTTAAGGGCGACTGGCACCTGGCCACTGATACGGGAACACAAGGTTATTATGGCGGCATACTCTAGACCAGCGGTGGTAGCCATCCAGACGAGCAAATACACTACTGCCTGGTTCTGGGTTATTTTGTCAAGTATTGGGTCTGTTTTACTGTAAATTGGTTTGAAAAGTATCCATTGAATTGTTGTTGCGATATTCTTCTTTTATTTCTTTCTACCTGTAATTTTCTGACTATAGAATTACTAGCTGCGCCCGCAACGTCGTCCGCGTGGATTTTTTTTTCAAAACCCCCCGATTTTGAAACATTCTTCATTGGTATTCTGCTACCATTGGTCTTAGCGTAATGATATATAACTTAAGCCATCCTAGATAAATGGGCTATTTAACACTGAAATAATTTTTCAAATAAGACCAGTAGTTCCTGAGATTAGCGCGTTCAATCAAACAAACAAACTCTTCAGCTTTATATATTAGTATAAGATAAATACTCAGACACGTTCAGGAAAATTCATCAATTTTATTGATCGGAACTTAGGGTCTAAAAAAATGATTAAATCTTAAAAAGTTATTTATCCAATTTCAAGAATAGATGTGACTACATAAGCCTTCGGAAATGAGATTATTAAGGCTATTGCCGCAAAAGTCAATAATAGACTACAAACGATCCAACTTTTCTTTGTTTATACCGATGAGTAATTGACCAACAAAATTATCATAAATCTTCATTTTAAATTAAGAAAAAATTCATCAAATCACTTCCAAATTATTTATTATTTTACTCCTTCAATTTTTATCAAAACAGGATTAAAAAAATGCATCTTAATAAAAGAGATAAATTATTTGGTTTGTTTTAAAGAACACTTTATTTTGTTCAAAATAAAATAATAATGCAACTAAAAAATAACCGCGTCTATGGAATCACCGCTATCGCCTGAAAAATCAGTATCGAAATATCCTCAAGAAGCAGTTAACGTTAGCAGTGCTGTGCCTTTACTACTACTTTTTAACAGAGAACATTTTATGTAGGTATTCATGTTCGGAATATGCACTTAAGCCTGAAAGGTTTGAGGCAGTAAGGAACTGCCCAAGACAAATCGGTAATGTGCACTGCAAGCCATGTTTATACTGGCACATAGAATTTAAATTTTGCGCCTAAATCAAAAACTGTGGCGATTACTGATTATGAAAATAATTTTACTTTGGAGTTTAACCATGCGTTATGATTTTTTAACATACATATGCTCTGCAATTTTCGATGTTCACTTAAAGAGTATGTAATTTGATATTAAAACTATTTTTAAGTCACAGGAAGATTGTTAATCCAATCCGTCCAATTTGAAAACCTTCCCGTAAAACTAAGTTTAAATTTTGTTGCAATTCGTTTTGCCACTTGTCCGTTGAAGTTTCACTACTACTATGTGTCCCAGCACATATTTCGATTTTTCGCAGGTTTACTGCAAATTGTGATTTGGTTAGGTTAGGTACATTTTAATGAATACATTTTTTATTTAAACATATTTTAATTATATCAAACAAAAAAACGGAATTCGATCCGGAACCAAAAAACGCATCAATAGTATACTCTAAATTTATGCCGCCCCTCACCACGTCTAGTCTAAATTTATGCCGCTCCTCCACGCGGCCGTTACGCTTTTTCGGGACAGAAAATCCTAAGACCCCCGATTATATAGAAATTTCACTGCAACAATGGTCCTATTTGACGTCTCTCCAAAAGCTGCCGCGCTCTAAGCTTCATCCTACTCAGCTTACTATTATTTGTATACATTGACCATGGGATACTCAAAACATTGGATTAAAATGCGTAGCATAGTATACTTTATTATAAAAACTACAATCATATGAGAGTTGCATACATCCATTCATCGCCAAAGCAGCGGACAACGGAGAACCTGCTAGTGCAATATAACGCGGAAGCGCCTCAATTAATAGTTGCTCTATCTAGTTGGCACATCATCCGTCCCGCTTACACATTGTGCTCCATATTGTACTAGCTGTACGACTTGTTAATATTTGTACATAAGGTTACCGTATCTGAAATAAATTAGTTCACTTAATTTATCTTCAGCGCTCTATTGTGAAAAATACTCTATGCCATCTGAAGTATTATTTTATTTACCTCTCGCTGCTACAAGTATTTAAACACAAATGTTAATTCTTCCACAAACACACTTTAATCTAAATACATTTAAGAATATCACACTTTTAATTGCAAGGTCGCATTCACCATTTATTCTCTCATATATATGCCAATTTCCACCCGTGACTTGGCCACGGTCTGTTCTTAAATAGCGAGTTTTACCTATCTTCCATCTCCATACATTTGTACAAAACTAAACCTTAATTCAAAATTATAGAGAATATTTTCCATCAAACGAATTTCAACTGCTACTGAATAGTTTACATAGAACTTTGAACTTTAAGCTCTTCTTATTTAAGGTCGATTTTGTATGTTATCAAAAACGGGGTAAGTGTATCCAGTCGTGAGCTCAAATCCTAATTAACACCTCAGTGTATAGATAAATTGCGCCGATAGTGTACAGTTGCGCTATTTCGCTTACCTTTTTCAAAAAGATATGCACTGCTTATATTACGCTCTTTTATTTCATTGCAATAGAAAGCATTCCAAATTTAAATCGAGTGCATTTATTTTATTTCAGTTAAGCTCGTATTAAACTGGACTCATTCAATGTCATTAAAATCCGACTTGTCTTTAAAGTTCTGTGCCATTCAACCAAATTGATTCAATTAGCCTGCTTGTATCAATGAAAAAGAAATTATGTTCGGTCCTTGCCTAGTATGAAGTAAATAAACACCCCGCCATCAATTTTGCGGTCTACCCTCCTTCTCTGTGAGGCGACGGCCAATACAGAGCAGGGTAAGAGCAGCCATTTTTGACCACTCACTGTCAACGTTTGGATGACATCGCGCCGTGCGATCACCTGTTTTCTTAAATTTAAATCATTATAATTACTGGCCGTGCCAATAACTTTCAAGTACCTACCTAATTTGTGTACAGTGGTAGCGTTCAAGTGAAACATAGTGCCGTGCTCTGTTCCCGAGTGCAACCTGAACCGAGCCAGAAGAGAGCCGATCTCAAGGTTGGTAGAGCTTCTAGTTTTCTAGTGCAAGGAGCTAGGTCATATTTCTCTCACCTCTCAGCGCCCCACAAGTCATAAGACAGAACAAATAAATGTACCATATTTATTTGATCCAGGGAAACCTTCCCTATGATTATATAATATGTGAAAATTATATAAAAACAATCACAATGAAAGACATATCATAAATGTATAATACCATAAACAAACAGAATGCTTTAGTCTGGGAATGCATATGAAAATATGCATACAATAAAATTCAATGAGACTGCAAACAGTTTTGTATTTCATACTTATTATTGTGAAATTAGTGTACGGTTACTATATTTATTAATTAGGGTTGTCAAACACAGGTAATTAATATTAAATAAAAAATTTACTGTCTATATCAAATACGACGGTATAACTGACATATCCCATAGAATGTAACTTGTAGCAATAACTTATAACTTCAAATTTGATACAAATTTTAATTATATACAAATAAATTAATAATTCTTACTGTTTAAAAGTGACATTATAAGGGCATTGAGAGTAGTGAAAGATATGTCCCTAGTACGTAAATTTAAAACAAATATCAGGTGCTACTAGTGCGCAGAAGGTTTGCCGATAGCCTCACGATGTCACGCATATATGGTCAGTAGGATTGACAAAAATGGTTACATATGTTGCAATATTTTTTTTATTTTATCTTATTACTGTATATACTTCAGATAAGTATATACAATAATAGTAAGTAGGCATCGGAAAATGCGTGAATAAAGAGAAAAACATCATGAATTTAACTATTGTACGAGTGCTGGTTTAGCAACTAGCAACTTTTGTTGTCCTTCCTATACCCAATTCAAAGATTGTCTGGAAGAAATCGCCATGGGCGATAAGACCGCCGATTTTACTTGCATAGTAATGTGCTTGATTTTATGTAGCATTTTTGTACAATAAATTTCTATTCTTTTCTTCACTTTTTAACCGACTTCGAAAAAAGGAGGAGGTTCTCAATTCGTCGGAATCTTTTTTTTTTTTTTTTTTTGTTCTTTTTTTTATGTATGTTCGCCGATTACTCCGTCATTTATGATCCGATTTACGTGATTCTTTTTTGTTCGACGCGGAATAGCTTCCAATTGGTCCCCTAAAAATTTTACATAGTTTGGCCCAGTAGTTTTCATTTTATGGACATTTTTCATGGAAATAATTTTCACTCCGTTCCATATATTCGCCGATTACTCCGTCATTTATGATCCGATTTACGTGATTCTTTTTTTGTTCGACGCGGAATAGCTGCCCTGTGGTCCCCTAAAAATTTGACATAGTTTGGCCCAGTAGTTTTCATTTTACGAACATTTTTTTGTTCCCGGTTCTTGGGACCTATATTTTTTAAGAAGCGCGGCACCATTCGTAGGTCCACCCATACATAGCTAGACACTAAGAAATTTAAAAACTTCGTTTAAAAAAACCGACTTCAAAAACTAAAAAACTAAAATGTATAAAATAACTTATTTCTAAAGCTATTATTATTAATATATATTATCTAAAACATCTTAAAGTCGGTGCTTAGTAATTTTCAAAATATAGTAATTTTTATGTTTTGCTTTGCACCGACTTCAAGATGTTTTAGATAATATATATTAATAATAATAGCTTTAGAAATAAGTTATTTTATACATTTTAGTTTTTTAGTTTTTGAAGTCGGTTTTTTTAAACGAAGTTTTTAAATTTTATTTGTTACTTTTTAGTGTCTAGCTATGTATGGGTGGACCTACGAATGGTGCCGCGCTTCTTAAAAAATATAGGTCCCCAAGAACCCGGAACAAAAAAATGTTCGTAAAATGAAAACTACTGGGCCAAACTATGTCAAATTTTTAGGGGACCACATGGCAGCTATTCCGCGTCGAACAAAAAAAGAATCACGTAAATCGAATCATAAATCTCAGAGTAATTGGTGTACATATGGAACGGAGTGAAAATTATTTTCATGAAAAATGTTCATATAATGAAAACTACTGGGCCAAACTATGTCAAATTTTTAGGGGACCACATGGCAGCTATTCTGCGTCGAACAAAAAAAGAATCACGTAAATCGGATCATAAATGACGGAGTAATCGGCGAACATATGGAACGGAGTGAAAATTATTTCCATGAAAAATGTCCATAAAATGAAAACTACTGGGCCAAACTATGTAAAATTTTTAGGGGACCAATTGGAAGCTATTCCGCGTCGAACAAAAAAAGAATCACGTAAATCGGATCATAAATGACGGAGTAATCGGCGAACATACATAAAAAAAAGAACAAAAAAAAAGATTCCGTCGAATTGAGAACCTCCTCCTTTTTTCGAAGTCGGTTAAAAAGTAACAAATAAAATTTAAAAACTTCGTTTAAAAAAACCGACTTCAAAAACTAAAAAACTAAAATGTATAAAATAACTTATTTCTAAAGCTATATTATTAATATATATTATCTAAAACATCTTGAAGTCGGTGCAAAGCAAAACATAAAAATTACTATATTTTGAAAATTACTAAGCACCGACTTTAAGATGTTTTAGATAATATATATTAATAATATAGCTTTAGAAATAAGTTATTTTATACATTTTAGTTTTTTAAACAGTAAAAAGCATTCATTTATTTCTATACAATTAAATTTTGTATCTAATTCATAGGTCAAGTATAACATTTTGCTACAAGTTAGACTTTATAGGATGTCGTATTTGATATAGAATGTAAACGTGTTATGAGGGATTATCTTGCCGTTTCTTCTCCCACAAACAGCAATAACATTTAACGAATCGGTGTAGGTACTATGCATGAATGAGGTATGAAAAGGTTCGCCAATTTTCAAATTGATTAATTTAACGTTCCACGAGCACGTGTCACCTTTTCAAACTAAGTAACAGAAAGGACTGTTTCATAGAAAATTACGTTTTATATTGTCTTTTATTAATCATAGCGTTCATTTAACACTTAACACTAAATAAATAAGATATTAAAATAAGTTTGGTTACTGCCAGCCCTACACACTAGTGCAGTTACTTGATAACAGACATCATGTTCAGCAGTTGATTATCGGATTATTTTTCACTGCACAAAGCTGTTAGAGTATAAAGTCTCCCTAGATGACAATAGCTGTGCCAGGTGGTAGTGCATTTGCCCATCTGGATGGCTACCACCCCTGGTCTGGAGTATAACGCCAAAACAACCTTCAGTTGTGTTCCGGCATTAAGTGGTCAGGTTTTCAGCCCGTCTACGAGTCCGGTAGCCCCTTGAGTGATGCAAATGTTTATAGGTGACGATAATCAATTTCCACCACAATTGGGCCGTCAGCCAGTCTGCTGTACTCCAGCAAAAAAAAACTATTACATAAAGACTTGGAAAACAATGATTAGAATTTTCTGTATATGTCCAAATTATTATTAGTTAATGAATCAGTAAATATTGCAACAAATACAAGCTCAAAAGTCCGGTCTTTATCGACATTCTCAGTGTTTTGTTAATGAAATTTGATGGGCTATTCAATTGGGTTTTGGACAGGTCTGCTTCGAACATAATGGAAGAAAAACCTAAGTTACGTGTATGTTTTTTGTACTTCCAGGTGGTAGGGTATTTACCTTCTAAATAACTACCACTGGTCTAGAACATATCGGTATAATAACTTTGAGTTGAGTTCTAGTACTTTCTATGAAGTGAGTCTATACATCAAAGCTATTGCATTTTTTATTTTTTATTTCTCAACCTCGGACGAACATGATTGTCAAAGTTCGTTTAGTATTTATTACTAGAATATGCCCGCGATTTCGTCCACACTTGACTTGAAATTCCCACGGGATATTCAGGACACAAAGCTCCGCAGCATTAGTAAAGAATCTAAGCTATCATTTTAGTGACAGCTGTCGGAATAAGCGAATTTTTATGCACCCGAACAACTACAAACCGCTACCGGAAATTTTCCCGCGGGATTACCGGGATAAAAAACCCACATTTTATAACATAAAATCACATTGGAATTCGAATTCCTTTAGTCTGGCCATTTTAAAACAATCCCAGAAAAATTCTCGCGGGATTCCCAGGATAAAAAGTAGCGCAGATTTTAATTGCAAGATTAGCTTTGGATCTGCTAAAAGCGCATCGAAATTGGCCTCTACTAGGCCAATTTTACGTGAAAACCAATAGACACAAAAATCTAAACAAAATTACATTATGTTCTCCATCGTTTATATAGTCTATTCCAATCTTATTGTACCGAAACGGCATTATTAATATGCCATGTCTGTATAAAATTGTATAATATTAAAAATGTTTTACTTTTTTAATTTTGCTATGTTTATTCTATAAAAAAACTTACCTCTTAATGTATTAGCACCATAGATATGGTCGTAAGGAACAGGTCGGTAGGCGGGATGAAGGGCGGCGAGGTAGCTCAGCTCGCTGGTGGCGCCAGCAGCGGCCGCCGCAGCTGCTGCTAGCCTGGTAACAAAAAAAAAGTTTATTAAAATTTACTAATAAGGTGAAATCAATGTAAAAGTCTGGTACAATGAAAAATAGTGAAGTTGAACTATTAAACTTATCTCTATAAGCCGCGTTAGCTTAGTGGTTAGCACATTCGCGTCTCAAACTCAAAGGGCGCGGGTTCGATTCCTAGCTGGAAAATATGCACTTAGGCAATTTTCTAAGTTAATATGAACATTAACAGTTACCACGCGCTAACTGTGAATAATAAACATCGTGGTGCAATTTGCACATCGAGGTAACAGATGTGTTAAACCTAACAATCCATAATGAACCTGCGAGGCGGGTATGCTGTACGTTCCTCTAAAAATAGAAGACCCTAGCCTAGCAATGGGAAGTTTCAGGGCAGTTATCTTTAAATATATAATTCTTCTGTACGTGTGGCGACAGTGAACTCCTCCTAAACGGTTGGACCGATTTGAATGATTTTTTTTGTGTGTGTTCAAGTGGATTCGAGGATGGTTTAGATTCACAAATAAGCCCGGCAGATGGCGCTGCAGTCGGGTTCTAAATTGTATTTCTTCAGGGCAGGACAAAGTCTGCTGGGACAGCTAGTATAATAATATAATAACAACCCGTGAACGTCTCACTGCTGGGCTCGGACCTCCCACTATAGGGGAACGGACATTATACCCGCAGTGCCTGCCCAAGGCAGCTTGGCAGGTTTGGCACATCAGTTATCTCGATGTGCAGGTTTCATCGCGATGTTTTCCTTCACCGTTGTTAGCACGTGGTAGTTGTAACAATATGCACATTAGATCAGTAAACTGCCTAAGTGATGCATGTGGTCCGGCCAGGTTTCGAACCCGCGCTCATTTAGTTCGGGACGCTGTTATAAGTAATTATTATTTTATGAAACTTTCATTATATATTGTTCAGAAGAATCACATAATTACAGTATGTGGGTACTTTAAAAACAATATCTACAAATGATAATGTTATTGTGAGTATAAATTTCTTCTTAACTTTTCTTGTTGTGCAAAAACATATATGTTTATTATAACAATGACACTGATTCGGTCTAAAAGAAATAGCTTAAAATAGTAAAACAAGTAAGAAAAGAACACCTGTGGTTTCAACTATTGATGAAGAATTGAAGAGAAAGATTGTCCTTAAACAAAAAAAATCTGTTATGGCATTAATTACGCTCAGAAAAGAGTTTTCTTTGAATTCCTTGGCAAAATTCGGTAAAAACCCTTGTTTCACATCTAGAGTTCAAAAACTTTCTTTCCATTTCTGCATTTATGTTATTGTTGTTATCTCTTTCACACACATGCATTAAGAGACTACTATTGTGTGTAGAAAAGAGATAACAAACATAAAGACGTCACGCCGGGCGCAGGCGGGCGAGTGTTTTTGCACTTCGTATTTGTTTTGTTGGTTGAATGTTGATTGCAGATCTTTTGAGGTTCCGTACACAGTAAGTATAATGTAAATAAATATTTCAGGTTTTTCTAGCATTGCTCATCAACGGTAGAAATTTCGTCCAGAATTTTTTGTTTAAACTTCACTCTTTAAATTCAAAATATGTGTAAATAATGTTCCTCTTGTTGAAGTGAAACTTCTTTATCGGCGTTGGAAAAAAAAATTTCGGTTACGCGCCACGCGTCACGCCATCTATCAACAACTCGTTGCTGATAGATGGATTGTGAGACGAAAAGTTGCATATCGTAAAGAAGTTTCACTTCTTACGTGTGTACACTAGTACACGCACACATTTTTATTTTATTTAAGGATATTAAGGTCATTTTAATACAGGGAATTGTAACTATCACACTCACACAACCATAAGGAGTTTCTTTATAAAAAGTATAATCATTGTTCAGGTCTACAGTGCTTGGAAACCTAAATATAATAATACTGCATAACCGATTTCGTTTACAACGACTATGTTATCTATATATTACATGAAGCAAAAGCACACCAAAAAACCTTGGACCTCTTTTTACGAAAATGGCGCGGACGGAGAAGTATGAAATTTTTCATAAAAAATACATGAAAACTTTACAATAAATGCAATATATATAGTTTCTTGCACTCTGTGAGTGCTTTAGGTGACTTAATAATCTGTAGTTATCAACAAGATTACCGTGAAAACTAGTGACTGCGTTGTTCGATAAATCTTTTATATCCACTGCCTACAGAACCCTATTCTACATAAGTCCCGCATCTCGACCCATACTCTGTCTTTTTTTTGTTTTCTCTGAGCTACGTCTTTGTTCATAACATCATAAAGAAACGTACTTAACCCGCCACACAATCGTGTTTGTATTTGTATAAGTCCGACTGGGCCTTTAGGTTAAAAATACTATGTAATTTAAATATAGTTACATTGATAAATTTTTTGAATTTATTACGGAGGTGGTTCGAATAAGAGGTACTTTATCAACCCATCAATTTATCTTTAAAGATTTAAAACAAACACATATCATGACATAAAGATGCATTTAAGTATCCGTCCCCGTAACTTGCATTTGTAGAATAAGCACTTTTCCTGCAATAAACAGCACAAGAGCATTTTAGTTGAATTTAATTTGTACTGTAGAATGAATATCAATATTATTGAAGAAAATGGATATTTCAAACTATCATTTGGTTTTATGATATTCTTAAATATAAAAAGGCACAGTAATAAATATATTAAAATTATAATCAACTATATTATTAACGTTCAAAGGCGCTACAACAGGCTATCTGTAATTATAAGTATATTTTATTACAAAATATAAGAAATAGAAATAATAGAACATAACACGGCTACTTTATTTTATTATACAGTTGAATATATTTAAGCACAGAAAACGACAAGGCGGTCTTATTACTAAACACAATTACTTCCAGACAACCTTAGATTAAATTAGAAATATTTGTGAAACACGTAGATTTGCACTATGTAATTGAGATATATAAGCGGAAAAAATTAAAGATAATGGAATATTAAATATGCACATCCAAATTTCTTTAGTGTGTTACTTATTTATGTATAATAAAGAGTATTGTTGTTGTTGCCCTTATCAAATCGACTCGTGGCACCTCCCCTTTTGGTCAGAAGAAGAAAGTTGCTCTAAGTACTCGAACCGAGCCCGGTTACTCGGATAATTTCTTTATCCTCTCTGCCCACCCGACAATTTTCTCAGCCGCATTATTATGAGCCATGATTTGTTTAATAATTTTATTATGAAGATAGTATTGCGTGTGCGGCTATTGTGCCTTTATTGTTTTCGGTTTGCGTGTTTAATTTGTTTTGCTTATTGATTTATTAGTGATTTTTTACGATAAACGATTATTTGCCTATTGTATTGGCAACATCTTATTGGTACACTAGCTGTGCTCGTCACTTAGTTCGCGTGAGGCTTTGAGTTTTGTGCTAGGGCCTCGCGGAGTGGTGAAACTATGTAAACTGTAATCCTGGCATTAAAGGTACCCCCCACCGCAAACATCCGCCTGTAACATCACGTTATAGATCCGAGTATTACGTTAGTGAAGGAGGAGAATCAAGCATCACAGTGCGCAATCTGTTATGATACAATTTTTATATTTTGATACAACCCGTACACAACGACCGCTTCGTCAAACTTCGTCTGACATCATGGAATTAACTAAATCCTCAAAATCGAATCATAAATGTTACAGCAAATTCACGCGGGAAGCACCTAAACCCTTTTGAGGTATTTTTAAAGTAATTTTTAAAGTAAGTTTGTTTGTTCCTCCATGTCGACCTTGATAATTAAAATGGACAAAGTTTAATGAAATCTGAAGGCGTACTTACGTAAGCATCTTTCAGTTCTTCACAAGTACTTTTGCTGATGAAATAAGGAAAGAACTTCGGCTGATCATATACACTCACTATAGTCGAGGCAGAGGAATAAACATCTGATTAATATAAATATCTTGTTTTATAAGGAGTATATACTTAAAATCCGAAACCTGGCAGCGTTCTCATTTTGCCATGTTCTTAAGTTTTCGCGACGTGTTAACGTTTGTTTGTTCCTACTGAAAAGTGGCCGAAACGTCCAAATAAAAATCACATAAAATGGTGCGCTTAAAACCATTAAAACGTACTTGTTATTAAGATATCTATTATAATAACTATTAATATGCGACCTATATTTTCGCGCCTTGTTTATGTCGCGGGAATATTATTAGGATCAAAGTATCCTACCTTATATCTCTATGGCTGAATGTTAACAATATAATGGCATATACTCGCACCTAATGTTCGTGCTGAATATCGAAGATAGAAACAAAAACAGCGCCAAACTATAATAAAGTAGGTCTACTAAGAACGGAGCTAAGAATAGAGATGTCACCTATTTTTTTGTCAAGAAAATGTAATATATTTGATTTTAAGCTGTAAAAATATAGTACTCTTGGTTTTAAGGGACAAAAATAGCACAAATTTATTTTTCCTTATTTATTTTTAACCGACTTCGAAAAAAGGAGGAGGTTCTCTATTCGTCGGGATCTTTTTTTTTTTTTGCTTTTTTTATGTATGTTCGCCGATTACTCCGTCATTTATGATCCGATTTACGTGATTCTTTTTTTGTTCGACGCGGAATAGCTTCCAATTGGTCCCCTAAAAATTTTACATAGTTTGGCCCAGTAGTTTTCATTTTATGAACATTTTTCATGAAAATAATTTTCACTCCGTTCCATATGTACACCGATTACTCTGAGATTAAAAAATCAGGTATAAAGTTAATATTATTTTTGTCCAAAGCTGCCATCAAAATTGCCGCGCCAAAACCAAGCGAATTATATCGTCTCTTTTACTCTAATACAAATTCTCTGTAGTTAGAGGGAGAAAGCATCAGTTCAACTTTCGTTTCATTTAACTGTATGCGAGTGACCACAAACTTGTGTTGCTTCCTAATTAGCCGTGTGTGACAAACAACAACAAATTTGTGGTGGTTCCGTCTTGAAGGATTAAGGTGAAGTACGGAACACCGAAGGGTTTTAGTGAGTATCCCGACTCTGGTGGCAATGGCATTTGCTAGCTGTGCTAGGGCCACCCCGACGCGGTGAATCCTGTCTGAAACCTGATTTCCCCCAAAAAAGGGGGTTTGAGTTTATATTCATATCTTTTAACCCTGCATAATATCGTTAGTTAGACAAAATTCTCTACAATTCGCATAATCGCAAGAAAGATGTAATTAGGAGTACATACATCATAAAGTTACAATTTCATTGACATAAAATTACAATAAATATTCTGATCATAGGATATCGAATTGTAGAGGTCGGTATGGGTGGTAAAGCTTTAATAGCCTACTGGTGGTAACTAATTAAATCCGCCAATGAGATAGAGTAAAAGACAAAAACTAATCAAAGTAAGAAATAAAAGTTAAAGAGTGCAGAAATCTTTAATAACAAACGCATTAATAAAAGGATTAATAAACTCGTAAACAGCAATTGAGTAATAAATGCTAAAATTCCTAACTTTAATTTTCATAAAATTCTAAATTTATACACCATTTAAAAATTTAATGAGCCAATAATAAGCCTTATTGTGACCACGGACTACTCGTTTTAGAGGACAGATTTTACACAAAAATATCCCGACATTAACGTCACGGATTCCACACACATTCCATGGATGCTATGCTTTCGTTGGACAAAAGAATGACCTTAAAATCTGGGTTAAAACTAGGATTTTTGGTCAGTATCAGAATTTGTAAAACAAAGTATTTTCAAAATGAGATTTATTATTATCTATTATAATAAAAAGTATTCTTAGTACGCAACCTATTTCCCAATACTCACTAAAGCCTTGTCACAAATGTATAATTGTCATCAATACTACAAAATACACAATATTTTCATATTGATAATTAGAAAAACCTATAAATCAGATCAAGACCGCTCCTTTCATATGTATTCTATTTATGAAATCATCTAAGTTTCATTGTGGGAAAAATAAGTTATCTATATATTTTTTAGCTATATCCTGTACCAAAATCCAAATAAGATTATCCTGAAAGGTTGCTTGGAAGAGATTGCTCTAAACTTCTAAACGGTTAAGCGGTCTATTGTTTTTACCAAGAAAGTATTGTAATCGTGCATTTTTGAAATTGTTTATTTTCGTAACCAAAAAGATGTTATCAGAATCATGATATCTACTTATAACATTATAAGTAGGTACAAGTAAAACGAGTAAAAAAAATCTATAGCCTAATTATATTTTTTTAAGTAATTTGATTCGCTGAATCCAAATCAGTAAAAGTGAAACAAAGTGTGACAAGGGGTGGGAGGGATTCTAAATTTCGTGACGTCACATTTCATATATTATATCGTTATAATATATTTAAGCTTTAAAACACGAAATGTATTCTATCTCATTCTCTCGCAAGCTAAGTCCATCTCTCGCAGGATTTATGTCTTTATCTCTTTTTAGTGTCGCTTTATCATTTTATCGAGTTTCAAATCACAACGACTCTAAGTTTCACTTGAATATTGTAATTTATTGCAACATGTGTGCGCATCCCTGATTGAGAAACCACATTCTCTTAATTTCACAAAGCCTGGGCACCCTCATGGAACCCCGCTGTTGAACCTTGATTCGCACTCAGATGTCTCGAATGTCTTCAATAGACTTCTATAGGGACGATTTATTAAGTGTCATTGTTCCATCCTTAAATGGCTAGGTACTTAAACACTGTCAGCTCGTAAATTGAGGTTAATAATTGAACAACTTTATTGAAACATGTAATTTTAATAAATTAATCGGTATGTTCAAAAATCGACTCGGTTGCCAGTCCACTTACAATAAAGAGTTCTGCATCAAGGTTCACTGTTTTTGCATTCTGCCTAGAGAATCCACAAAAGCATTTAATGTAAATACCTTAAATATATCTGTATTCATAATAAAACTACGTTTTAACGGTTTTAAGCGCGGTAATTTATTTGATTTTTGTTATTCCGACGTTTTGGCCGCTTTTCGGTGGCCGTGATCACGGAAGACAAAGATGTCGAGTATCAACGAGTTTTATTTTTCCTATTGCCAACTGGTTAATTTTAATTATAATAATATTTAGTTTTAATTTTGTTTATGGTTATTATTTACTCTATGGGCCTAATCTAATTTACCACCGCTTCACAACATGTTGTGGCTTGAAGAGAAGAAGCGGCGCAAACATGCCTAGCTCTAATAATTTTATATAATATTAAAATGGGTGGAAGGAAAATTAAAGAAATTATCAGTCAAGTTGGTTTGTGTTCCGGTGCACGCTACAATCACGGTACACGATAAAATAAAATAAATTACCGCACTTAAAACTGTTAAAACTTAGTTTTATTATGTATACAAGTCGCGAAAACGTAAGAAAATATTATATCTGTATTATTAAAGATCTGGTAATTTCTGAGAAAGAGAGACTTCGACATACAAAGACAGCATGAGATTGTATCAGGGCTGTCATAAAAGCGAGGAACAGAACACAGAGGGTTTTCGTGGATATTCCTGAGAGTGGTGTGGCAATAGCACTTCTTGCTTGCGGTGCTACTGCCAACCCAACCTAGTGAATCGCACAGTCACCATCGCGTTTCCTCCACGGTGGATAGACCGCAAACGGATTGCTCCTCGTTGAAAAAAGTATCAGGGTCGTAGTGTATTGGGAGTCAAGGCGCGAAAGTCAGTTTTCGAACCTTTCCATTAACAACGGCCCATAAATGTCCCACTGCTGGGATCGGGCCTCCCACTGTTTTGGGGAATGGACCCGCCACGCTTGTCTAAAGCCGCTTGGCAGGCTTGACATATCGGCTATATCGATGTGCGGTTGGTAATTTTAACAATATGGATATTAGGTCTTAAAACTGCCTAAGTGGTGCATATGTTCCGACCAGGAATCAAACCCGCGCCCTTTTGAATTTGGGACGCGTGCGCTACCTATTACGCTAGCATGACTA